>JAPPVO010000024.1:24897219-25497219 GCA_030407325.1 Camellia japonica
TCAGACAATCTTTCCACAGCATAGGGGTCTTTAATTGCCTCCATCAACTTCAACCAAAACTGAGAACCAGGGTTTGTCTCAAAGACTTTTCTAACAACCACATCAGCATTTGACAATAGGATGCTACGTACATGTCTAAGAATATGTGGGATCACTTGACTTAACAGCACGTCTGTGAATAGAAAAAGTTGGTACTATATTATGTTGCTTGACGGTATAAGGGAAAAAAAAAAAAACAAAAAACACTCTTCATTTGAAGGAAACACAATTTAGAAAAAAACAGAAAAGTTTCTGTGGCTTGATGGCACCAGGTTATACAGTCATTGCAACATAAAGGTGCCAAGGAGGTAGTTATGGTAACTCCTCATAACATAAGACAGTAGTAGAGCACTTGCCACAAGGCTATAAACTGAGAGGGGCATGGGTGTTTGGGTGGGTTTGGGAGAGGTGGGGTATTAGGGGTATTTGAAAATTTTTGCAGATCAAAAAAAGAGAAATAGACATTTGATCGCTAATAGAGTCACCCCGGGACTGCAACATGACATGACTTGATAAAACTGCTGATAAGACACCAGAGAAACATGCACACGCAAACACAAACACAAACAATACTTCTTCGAGGAAAACTTTGGAGTTGAAGTGATAAAATTAATTACACGAAGAAACAAAACATAGCGAAAGGCGGTGGGGGCACCTTAATAGAGATATGTCTAACACCAATTGTGGTACTTGTAAAAATCCAGAATACCTGCAGATCCTCGTCGACAAATACGTGCAAATGATTCTCCAACAAATAGGATGGTACCATCCAAGCCCATTTTGTTGAAGATAACATCTTTGCTGCATAGATTCACATCCCATTCTTCTGCTCCAGCAATAAGTTGAATGGTAATCTGCTTAAAAAAGAAGCTGAAATATTCTGGTGAAGAGTAAACAATACCCAGAAAGAACCATGTGGAAAGAATGTCGTGGAAATGATTATGATGGAGAGTTACGACTTGGGGTCTAGGGTTAACCCCTTCAAAAGTGCAAAGGAGGTTGGAAACCTAGGGCCATGGAATCCTCTATCACCCAATGAAAACATCCAGGTAAACTCTTTCCTTTATAGACATGTTAATAGAAAGTAAATAGCATTTATGTGCAATGCTAGAAGACAGAAATAGAACTCTGTTCAAGTGTGCAACATAATTTGTGAAAGTGCTTAATAGAACTCTGTTTTAATCACACACACACACACACACACATGAACATAAGCATAAAGCAAGAAAATCTTCAGCACAAGAAAATATGTGGATACTGAGATGAAAGAGAACTGGAGGTTGTCAATTGTGCCTTGTCAGGAATAGATGTAATGAGTTGTGCCACCCTAGAGATTTTAGAGTAAAGCTGTTCAGTGCTATTATCTTCAGATTGACAAGAAACACCAAATGCTCGAGCCATCTGGAGTACCCCATCATTCTCAAGTAAGCAAAGTGCAAGCAGTCTGTCATAAAGATAAAAAAAATATATATATATCAACAAACAAAAAATGAAAGACTACACACTAAAACAAAAACTAAACCAAAAAACAGTCGAGCATATTAGAGCTGTTACGTGACTTGATATATATTGTTGGACTCATTTCTTAAGCTTTTGGGACATTTGCTAATTCAACATTCCATTTGCATATTTTCTCCGTTTACATTATGGTTCTCTCTACGTATGTTTGTTTGCATCTCTACCATCTTCACATGCAAGATAGGGTTGCGCATGAGAGAGGGTCATAAAACTTGATATAAATTCTTAAGAGTCATTTCCCTAATAGCTTAAGCTTTTGGGACAATTGGTCATCTAACAAGAGCATCATCCAATATCTCTATGATTTTGTCTATTTTTATAAGTTATGAAGCATACAGAGCACATCTACACTTAAACACCAAATTTGAACATACTACGTTAAAGCAGTCATCTATGATATGATCAAAAGCACATCTAGATGCACAGAAAAGAATGTCACTATCAAACATTATGGTGCTCATAAAAATAGGCTAACACCTAAGAAGCACACTTCTAAGTAGGTAACTGTCATATCTGACACTGTGTTGGACACTGACACGACACAACACAACACTTGTCGGACACTTCCTAACTTGTAATCCAATGAAAAAGCATAAAAGAATGTAATTTATACCTATTTCTCCTTACAAATGACAAATAACAAATATATAAAAATATATATTTTGCACGTGTCCCCCACGTGTCGTGTCCTACATTTTAAAAAAAATTTCATGTCGGTGTCATGTTGTGTCACGTACCCGTGCTTCTTACGCTAACACTGAGTTCATTTGCAAAATGCGGGTTTGACTGCAATATTGCACACATTTGACTCAAATTACACCTAATTTCGCTAAATTGTGCGTTGATCCACAATATGTCAACCTTGTAGCATGAATTAGGTGATTTAGGTTGGAACACTGCTATTATAATTAATAATTTTACTAAAAGAAAAGTGAGTAAGCTTATTCATCAGTTTTGTACTAAGACAATACATCAAATTTATGTGCCATTTACATAGCAATAAGAGACAAATGACGCGCAGCAAGAACTACACAGCTCAGTAATCAGTCAATCACTCATCACTCATCAGAGACAGCAGACTAGTAGTGGTAAATGTCAAAATGCAAGTTCAGCAATCAAAAAAAAAAAAAAAAAATTAATACACTACCTCTCAGCATTTGAGCGCACAGCCTTAATGTTGAATGTAAATGTAAAAAGTAAATGTAATGTGAGTGTGTTAGGTGAGATTAGTGTGGTAGGTGAGTGCTAGTGGTAGATAGTGGAAATATATAATATGTAAGTGGTATATAATGGGTTTAATAGGTTATGATGATGTTTGTAATATCTCCTATATAAGGAGTGTCATTTGGTCTTGTAAAATCAAGATATTGAATACAATCAATCAATAATATCAATACATTAATTTCCTACATGGTATCAGAGCTATAAGATTTAGGCCTGTATTTCTTTCTCACCGGCGGGCAGCCGGCCGGTAACTTTGCCTTCGCTGCCCGCTGGAAGTTTTTACACATATCTTCACTCCGCTGCCACAAATTATTCTTCTTGATCTTGATCTTGATCTTGTTGTTGCTGCTGCGGAGAGAAGAGAAACTCCTTTAGAGGGAACAATCAATTTGAGTGCATGATTGGCAATCTGTCTCGCTTGCTTGATCTTTTGTACTGTCTTGCACGACAACTGTAGAGCAAGTGCCAAGTCTTGATCATCTGCAGCTGCCTCTGACATATCGGTGTCTCGCATAGCAAAAGCATTCTCATCATCCTGTAGATCATTTGTCTTATTTTTCAGCTTCCGGAGCTGCAACACTGACATTTTCAGTCATAGTTGCATCTTGTGATGTCGATTGTTGTTCCCCTCCTTTTTCCTGTTTTGAAGCTTCCTCTGCAGCCTTTTTAGCTGCTGGTTCTTGCCTTGCCCTCTCTTCTTCCAGTTTCAGTCACCTTATCAACAGGCAATTGTCGCCTGCTACTTTCACTGTAACTATTGCTGCGAAGTGCCCGATCTCCAGTATCTCCAGCCTCTGAAACAGTCTCACTTTCAAGATCATCATCTTTTTGAGTGGATTCAGCATTTGTAAAAGTAAAAGGACGCCTTCTTGCTGCTGTAAACAATAATGACAGCAGTCACATTGTTCATGTTCCTGCTGGTCCAAATGCTCTCTCTGATGTTTTGATAAGTACTCCTATCTTTACCAGTGATGGTGAAGGTGGAAGTGGTTTTGTAGCAGCAGCTGCGGCAGCTGCAGCTGGTGGTGTTGTGCCTATTCCTGAGGATGCTTTATTCCGGCCACGTGGGTCTTGGTCCCATGATCCCACTGCATTAGCCGTTGCCTCCCCTGTATTTCCATCGACAATGGAAACTATATCTCCTCTTTCTACAGAGGCAGTCATACATTCTGATGACAAGCAGCAAGAGAATAGGAAAGAGTTACCGTGGCTATTGGACTACACTTCATGCCTCCTCCATCTTGCTGTTTTTTTTTTGGAATTCTCGGGGTTTTTTAACGAGGTATTTACTGCAAAAATGGTTGGCTCGTTCTTAATGGGGTGGTTCTGTGTTGTTTTTAAAGGAGATATATCTAGAGTTTCAGACCATCTAGCCATTGGTCTGACAACTGGTTACTTGGGAAGCCTTACAACTTTCAGTGGTTGGAATCAGAAAATGCTTGATCTGAGTGTTCAAGGAAAATGGGGTTTTGTTGTACTCGGGTTTCTCATAGGCATGATTCTTGCTGATTATTCAATCAAATTTGGAATAAGGACAGCTCATTTCCTAAAATGGATTCTGGAAATGTCAAACTTATTTCCAGTAAGTGACCTTCCTAACTCTAAAAGCAATTGGAAGGCAGACTATTGCAAGCGTCAAGTAGCAGTTTTGGTGGTGCTGCTATTGATGCTTGTTATGGGGGATAAGTGCAGCTTTGGAAGCAGAGATGAAACCCAATTTTATTCATGCCGGGGATCAAATCCGATCACCATTTTACAAATACAAAAAAAAAAAAAAAAAAAAAAAAAAAAAAAAAACAACCACAACTCATAACCACCACAAAAAAAACCGGCCTTATTTTTTCGCCTCTTCAGCTGTTCTCTTCTTTTTGCCTTTGTCTTGGGCGCCCCTTGCCGATGCTGCCTCCGTGTTTCCCACGCCGCCGAGCACGTTCACTTCCCGTTGCTCCTCAACTGTCACATATGGCGGCCCTCCAAATCTGAGCATCACGGTGGCCTTCCGCTTCAGTTCCTTATTTTCTGCCTTCAGCATACATATCTCTGCTCGGCATCCGTATACATGCGCTGGAGCAGAGCCAGTTGGGCTTTTACCTGCTGCACCTCATTTGTTCTACTCTGAAGCCGGTGCGACAGGTTGTTGATCGCAGTCATGGTCTCAACACATGACCTTAAGGTATAATAATTGGCCTCAATATCAGATTGAGCAGCCATTATCTGCTCAACTGCCACCATCGGATAGTTCAACGGTGCAAAAACAGGGGCTTGGTCCAAGGGCACTTGGTTGCGGTTCCAGGCAACTGCCCGGTTATCTCTCTTGTGCACTCATTGAGGTCGGGAAAGAGAGTAAGACCCCGGGAAGAAGAGGCTATGTTCTGGGTAGCGGAACGGGAAGAAGAGGCCATTTTCTGGGCAATAGAGTTACAGAATATCTCTCTCAAGAAAACGAAGAGTTTCTCAACGGTTTACAGCTGGTTTGTTATGCATCAGCGGCAGCCTCGCCTTGGTTTAAATAGGCAAGGCAGACACGCGCCTTACGCGCCTCTCGGCGCTAGACGACAAATCGGCGCGCCTTTTGATGGCTCGCTTTTTGATGGCTGTCGGGCACACCTTTTGATGGCACGCTTTTTGATAAGATTGGGCACGCCTTTTTTTATGGGTCCGACAAGACTCTGTAAACTGTCCCGACATTGATTCCGGTTAGCTCCTATATGGGTCCGACAAGACTCTGTAAACTGTCCCGACTTTGATTCCGGTTAGCTTCTATATGGGTCCGACAAGACTCTGTAAACTGTTCCGACATTGATTTCGGTTCTCAGCTACAACGGTTCGACACAGCCATATAGTGTCTTCTACAACGGTCCGACATGACCCAGTAAACTGTTTTCTACAACGGTCCGACATGACCCAGTAAACTGTTTTCTACAACGGTCCGACATGACCCAGTAAACTGTTTTCTACAATGGTCCGACATGACCCCATAAACTGTTTTCTACATCGGTCCGATATGACCCCATAAACTATCTTCTACAACGGTCCGACATGACCCCATAAACTGTCTTCTACAACGGTCTGACACGACCCTACAGTGTCTCCTATCCTCTTTTATTATTTTTCCTGTTTTGTTACTCTCTCCAAACTCAAGTTGGTTAGTTCCTAACCCCCTTGAGTTTGAGGGGGGCTGTTGAATGTAATGTAAAAAGTAAATGTAATGTGAGTGTGTTAGGTGAGATTAGTGTGGTAGGTGAGTGCTAGTGGTAGATAGTGAAATATATAGTGGTAGATAGTGGAAATATATAATATGTAAGTGTATATAATGGGTTTAATAGGTTATGATGATGTTTGTAATATCTCCTATATAAGGAGTGTCATTTGGTCTTGTAAAATCAAGATATTGAATACAATCAATCAATAATATCAATACATTAATTTCCTACACTTAATATCAAAACTGCCACTTCCATTTTGTAATAGAGAAGGAACTACAGTGTGAACAACTTCCATTGTATGCCCATTGACAAAGAACACATCATAGACATGTTTCCTTGCAGAAATGGGGAAACAAGCTAGCCAATTGGAAGCAACATCTGCAAATAAAATCAATTAATATTAGAAACCTTGGGCATGCATATAAATGTCAGTAAATCAAGAGTTTGTGAACAAAATGGCAGGAAAGAATGAAAGACCCATCTCAAGCATGTGAAAGAACTTGGAAGTTAGCAGGGGCAGCGCTACCCTTCCAGTATGCAATTGAATACCTTATATTTTGTTTTAATTTAATAAATTAGTAGTACATGTTAAAACAATTCATTTTTAACTTTGAATACTCTATCCCACTCCATAAAACACCCACCCAACCAAACTGACTTTGTTGAACACCCACTCTACTCTATTGAACACCCAATTTCCAACCCACTAACTCATAAAACAATAATAGGATTACCATTTTTTATTACCATAATTTGTTTATCACTTTATGTGTCAACAGTCTTAGTTTAATGGGTCTCACCATTCATACTTGTTATCTATGTAATGTTGACATATGAGATAATAAACAAAACATGATAAAAAAAAAAATGTGATCATTAATGCTCTTAATATAAATATATATATATATATATAAATGCCATCTTCAACTTGGTCGAAGAGTTTCACAAAGAAGAAAATAGGCCAATCCCCAACAAACCACACCGAATCCAAAGAGCTATTAAGCGAGTTGGGGGAAATTGGGATGAGGCTAAAAGTGAAAAAGCCAAGTGCACAACGGGAGTATTACAATGGGAGGATTAGACTCCAAAGCTTGAAAGAGTTTGATGGGTAGATTTCTTTTTTTCAGGATCTCCCAAGAGCTCTTTGTCAAGCATTCGCAAATCTATCATTCATCAAGTCCATTCGCTTTCCTATCTTTTGAAAGTACCCATTGTATTCTTCCCTTTCCCCTAATCTAGTAAAAAGGTGCTAGCCAGACACCTATCAACCAACCATCCTGTAACTATCAGTACATATATGCAGTCAAGTTTTTTTATATATTGAATCTTCTTTGTTTTTGTTTCTTCTGTGCAACATATATAACTGTCTAGACAATAATCCAATGTAAATGTTTTTTTCCCCCCTTCTATCCATGTTTTTTATTCCTTGTCTCAAATCTTATGCTTATTCATGTTCACAATTTATTTAGGAACCAAAAACTTACTTTATAATCACTACACAAATTAACCATAGAAGAATCTATGAGAAAAAAGTCTCATCTTATAAGGCTAGTGATAAAGAAACAATATGTTTATGTAAAAGTTCTTATATCTATAGTTTTAATTTATTTATTTATTTATTTTTTTTTTTTGAAGCAATGGTTTGAATATATATATATATATATATTTGTGATTTGAGAATTCTAAATTAGTAGATTTATAGTTTTTAAATTTTTTAATGTCTACCCTTAAAAAAATTCCTGTAGCCACCACTATAGTTTAGTACTTAAAAATACAAGAAATCAATCACGATCAAATTCTCTAGGTATAGTGTGACACCCGAGACATTCTTTGGTGACATAATCATATATTATCCATGTTTGTTTGCTTTCCATCTTGTATTAGTAGTCTTGATAAGAAATTCTTAGATTCAAGCTTAAAAATACTGGTCACAGTTTGAAAACTTTGAATATGTGAACTTCCTTATTTTGTGTTAAGAGTTAGGGAACAGTCTTCTATTGAACTTAGTGTGTTAATATATGTTCTAAAATCCTAATCAAGGTTCTTAATGGCTTTGAACTAATGTATTAGCTGATTTCATGAATTATGTAAAACCTTAATTAGGTTAGTGGTAATTAAGTAGGATTAAGTGAGATTAATTATGTTATTTGTGATTAAATATTTACATTTGATTAATTAGGACTAAAACTTGATTAGTTAGGTTAATGGAAGATTAGAAGAAGAAATGAAACATACACACACCTCCCTAGGTGTTAGGACACCTCTAGCTTAAATAGATATACTTGTACCTATGAGAGACAAGTGTCTCACTCAAAATATATATATAACAAAAAAAAAAAAAAGGATTTACAGAGAAAAAGCTGCTGGAGCAAAAGAGAGTAGAGAGGATAGAAAAGAAAGACAAAAAAGGAGAAAAGCTCAAATCTTGACCTAAACTAGTCTTCAACTTGGGAGTTGTTTGGCATATGCTACTTTAGCACATCTTTTTATTTTTTTATCTTATTTGAGTCACATCATCTCTCTACCACATTTCATATCTTTTCGTAAAAAGTCAAAAAAGTAGGCTTATTTAGATCATCCCAAAGGTAAGAATCTTGCTCCTACATCACTCCATGATCATTTAATTGGAGGAATTTGTATTGAAAATGGCTTCGAGAAGAAAAGTTTAGATGTTGGTTTTATTGAAATACAAGCTTTGGATTTGAAATAGTCTCAAGATTTGTGTTAAAATGAAATTCATGGAGGAGTTCTCATTTCTTATGGCTTTATAATTGTGAATTTTATATTTTTGGACTTTGGAACAAGATTATAGTTAAATTCCGGGGGTCAATTGATTCATGAACATTTTGCCTTCTACCAATCAATTGGGTAATCAATTCCACACCATTTTGTCCCATTTTCTAACAATAGACTTGAAACTTGTTTTAAAGTATATAAAAGTTTCCAAACATGATTTTAAATACTAATTTTTCTAAAACCAACTTAGATTGAGGATAGAGATTCCTAAATTAAGTCAATCACTTAAATTTTGCATAATTAAGCCTTGTACCAATTAGCATTGTTTCTTTATAATTTGTAGGCCAATAAATCTTGTGAATTAACCTACTTTCAAGCATTTAAGGTGAATAATATTATTTCAAAATTATATTCAAACTATTATTTTGGAATTTAAATTGTATTATGTTTCGGTTTGCATTGAAATGCTTTGATAAGAATGAAATGTCCTATGTTTATGTATCAAATATACAAAGATGGCATCTATCCAATTAGTCCTAGGTACTATGGGACAGTAAGCATGCTATTAGTGGTGTTATTGAGATCTCCTTTGCCACCTATGGGTGGGTTCGTCTAATCGGTGCACACGAGCTGGTTATTTCCTTGCCTTGTTCTGATGGATGTTACATACTATGACTTGGAAATGTAATACTCTTCAAAAAGATATGATTTGAGCTTGCTTGACCTTTATAAATGAAATGTTATTGCTTTGAAAAACTTGTTGGTATTCATTCATTTTACCACTTTGTTATAATGGGGTGTTTTGGGAAGATGGTAAAAAGTGACTTTTTGACTTTTAACCAAGTTTTTGGCTTTTTTACACAAGTGATTTGGAAAGTTGGTAAAAAGTTGCTTTCGGATTTTTTGATTAATATTTATTTATGATGTCAAATCACAATAAAATGACCAAACTACCCTTATTCAATTTAAAATATTTACAACTTTATCCATGTAGCACATTTTGACCCATGAGGGGTAGAATTGTAATTTCACCATTGGCTAAAAACCAACTTCCCAAATGTCTTTAAACTCAAAAAAGTCAACTTTTAGCTTTTGCTATAAACTCAAAAAAGTGGCTAAAAATCAAGTAGCCAAAAGAGGCCAATACTATTCATCAGGCTACGACTCACTGATGTAGAGCACTTTAGAGAAAAAAGGGAGGAGAGGAAGAAGAGAACCACAACCCTATTACAAAATGGCCACAACCTGTAACACTCAATAATATTCTCAAAGGCAAAGATTACATCAAAAAGACCTAATATTTATAGGCCTGAAACGCTAAATAAAATAGAAAACAGAATCCTATCATTATTTGGAAACTAAATCCTAATAAAATTAAAAACTAAATATTAATAAAACTTCTGACTTAACTCTAATTAAGTTACTAAATAAACACAAATATTACAAATTACAAAATTATAAATAAAATCTCCACCAACAAATGGTGTGTGCCCATTCCACATCACTTACCCTCTCCTCTATATGCATGTAGGTGATGAAGAACAAGATTAAAAAGACCTTATTTTTGTTTAAGTTTTGTACATATGTAATATAGCATGGAAGCTATGTTTTGAAGGAGTTTTGAAGGTGATGTCAATATTTAGCTTTTGTAAAGAAAATAGGTCCTCTTGTAATTTTGTGTCCTTTGTAAAGTTCAATACACTTTGTAATGTATGTACTTTGTAGATGTTTTTGAGGAGTTAAATGAAGAAGTTGAATGTTTCATCTCATATACTTGTATTGCTCTGAATGGATTGCTCTAAATGGATTGTAAAAGATTAATTGAAATGCCTCTACTTATTTTTCCCCAATTATTATTCAAGTTTATTCATGGTTTGGTTTAGTTAGGCTTTTGGTAGTCAAAGGACTATTGGCCTGTCACCACGCTATTCCAGTCGGATGGGATAGGGTCGTGACATTTAGAATATAGAACTCTTTCCTCCAATCAACATGGCCAACCATACATGCCTTTGCATGCTCAAAATGACCATCCATACATGCCTTTGTGTGCATGACACGTACATAAATACACCATTAAGATATAAAACATTTACACACAATCTTATTAAAACTTTATCCAAGTTGTACGATATGTGGGCATTGTTAGTTGCCTCAAAATATATACATATTTAATTTATTTCTACGAAGTTTTCTAAATCTCCTGAGTTTGCATTTTAAAGCCAAAGTTTTGGTTTTGTTCCACTTTTTAAAGCACAATCAGCAACTACAACACAAGTTTAAAATCCTTTTTGTATATGTATTCCTTTAATAGTAAAGAAAATTCTAACAGAAATTGACACTAGAGATGACACAAACCCTGTGTGCACTGTAGACCATATAAAAGTATGTTCCCAAACTAATTACAAAGGTAGAAGCCCCAAAGAACTTACATTGCTGAAAGATGTCCTCAAAGGTGATTATTTCGACATGCCGAGTGTTGTAAAAGTTTTCTTATAACCATGCTAGATATTCGAAAAGAGCCTTGATTGTCTATGATAGTTGAGTACCTCGACGGATGAAGGCTTGTGTTGATCAAAGCTCTCCATAGCGAGTCAGATACTTAAGAAACCTATGTACTTCGTTTTACTACTTAGGGTAATACCTCGAGTGCTTGAGAAATTCTTATGGGGGCCAAAGGGGACTGGCTATGGTTTTAAGATTCTGTATTTGGCTCCATCATGAGCATCACTCCGAAAGTCATTCTAGTCCGTCATTCTATTAATATCATCTCTCGAATCTTAGATAGTTTGTAATCATGAGCACCACTCCAGAAGATGTTTTGATCTTTATAATTTAGGTCAAGTTTGGGAAGACTAAATAAGTGCACTTTTTGTCTTTTTGAACAAAAAAAGTGAGGTTAAAATATGGATGTTTGGGTTAACTTTTTGACTTTTTATGGAAAAATGTGTAATAAAAAATTGTGAAAATTGGTTTTTAGAGGAAATTTAAATTGGGAGTTGTGCAGCTAATTGTTGACTTTTGATGAATAGTGTTAACTTTTTAACTTTTTGAGTAACTTTTTGACTTTTTGGATTATTTGGAAGTACCCAAACTTGACCTTATTATGAAAAGTACTCCAAAATCCTATGCTCAGTTGAGAGCAGTGCTCCAGAGCCAATGTTTGTATTCTTATCACTGTCAAAGCACTACCTCAAAAGAGACAAATGTTCTCCCCTCAAGAAGAGAAATAGCACCTCGTTCTCACCCTTTATGCACCCAAACTGTACATCTGCATTGGTCGGATGGCATGACGAAGGGTGTCATTCTCTTCGACGCCTAGCGCTTGACCCATATAGTGTGCTCTCTAAATCACATTACGGACTATTTGGGATGTTGGAGACACTTGTATTGTTAGCTAAGGGTAAGGTTCATCAAGGTGTCAGCAAATGTCTTTCCCTGAATGGGGGGCATCGCTTCAGCTTGACCTGGATGGTCAGAATGGGATAGCATCCCGACAAAGTCAAAGCAATAAAATCCTTATCATATAACTCTGAAAAGAGTCCTAACCTAACTGTGACACAAGATTTATATCAACACAAGTTGTACTACATTTTCATGTTATCTCAGACCCTTTTCTAATAAAAGGAGGGCTCCTCTCCCCGATTGGATCATCAATGCATCACATCACACATTGTGCCTACACTTCCATGCTCTCTGATCCATGCTTACCTTACTTTTCAGTCACAGTAATCTCTAACACTTTCAACTCTTTATTTGCAATATCCATCTCTCAAGTTCGATTCCTGACTCTCTACATACATGATATAATAAACAAACAATAATCCAAGAACATCTGCAAAATCCAAAAACCCTATTCAAATAAGGATAGCCCTTGCTAAATGGAACTATGCAAGAACTGAAAAACTTGTTCTTTACTTTTTGAATTGAATCTTCCATATCAAACTTCTTTCAAATGTTTTTTTCTTTTCTTTCGTTTTTTGTTTTGTTTTGTTTTTTTTTTTTTTTTTGGTGGCTGATTTTGTGGTTCCCAATCATACAAAATAAAAACATCACATTACTAAATTATAGGATAGCCGAATTACCTTTCTTATTTCTTTCATTTTAATTATTTATTTATTGTTTATGGGGGTTAGTTGTTTTCAATATGACAAGCAACTTACCATATAACAAAGCCCTAGCCAGAGTAGGAAATGCAGCACCTTGATAGAATACCCTCCAACAATCAGTCCTCTCCAATTCAGAAGGGACTTTGGCACTAAGCACCTAAAGACATCACAATCAGATATTACTTATACAGAACAAAAAATGGAGTAATCAGATATTACAGTTTTGAATCATAGCAATGAGAGAAGCGCACCTGATCTCTATACTGTTGATCAATGCTACCTATAAGTTCAAAAACAAACAGACCAATAAATCTCATCCCAATTTGACAACTAAAATCAAAGAAACTGAAATAAATTCAGAACAAAGAGCTACACGGGCTACATAAACGCAAACAAAAATCAACGGAGTTGTGTTGGGGGGTCACCTGAGAAGGCATGTTGTGAGTCGAGAGGAGGGAAGAGAAGGATGACGAGGGAGTGGAGGGCACAAATGACTTCGTCAACGTGTTTGGCTTCCTTGATGAAGGCGGTCACGTTCCCAACCTTCTCAAGGATCGTTGCCTCCAATTCTCTGCTACTCTTCTTCTCCTCCTCCTCCTCCTCCTCCTTTGATTCCACCTCCATTGCTCCTCCTCTTATGCACCCACCCACCATCTCTATGGCCTATTTTGGAAGTGGTGAGGGAAGTGGTTAGAAGTAACCCATTTCCTCTCTCGTATAAAAAAAAAAGAAAATTATTTATAAGTCCAGGGAGATTCATGCTACATGTCTTATTAAAAAATTTATATTCTTATAAGTATTGTGCGAAGTTTATTGATATATTTACTCTCAATATTAGTTGTTAATATCATAAATAATAGTAAAATCATATATAAGAAATTGAATATTACCATAGATCATATCTATATAAATGTAACGTAACGTGACACCTATATAAACGTAACGTGACACGTATACGTAACGTGACACCTATATAAATGGAACGTGACACATATGAATTGAATGTTACCATAGATTATATCTACATAAACGTAACGTAACGTGACACCTACATAAACATAACGTGACACCTATGATTTATAGGAAATTGAATGTTGCTATAGATCATATTTATATGAAACGTAACGTGACACCAACATAAACCAGCAATATTTTCACATTCAATTTAAAAAAATAAACTCATTAAGTTTGCGAAACGTAACGTGACACGTTACGTTACGTTATGTTACGTTTATGTAGGTGTCACGTTACGTTACGTTTATATAGGTGTCACGTTACGTTACGTTTATGTAAATGTCACGTCACGTTACGTTTATGTAGGATCTTGTGGAATACACTCCTATCTAAATAGGACTTGAGACTCTATAAGAAATTACACAGGACTTAGCCTACCATAAGTGTCTGAAAAATGACTTATAAATAAGTCTCCTAAAAAAAAATAATAATAATAAAATAAAATTAAAATTAAAAAGTTAAAAAATTAATTTTTAAACATCTTTTTAAAATGAGTGTTGCTATTAGTACCCCATAAATTATTTTGGACCATCCAATTTTTAGATTTATTTTATTACAATAATAACCTCAAATAAAATTACTACAAAAGATATCATTAATTTTGAAACACTCCATCTCACAATTAAACCTACACATCCACTACATCATGAATTAGGGTTTATGAAAGCACCCACATCCATCACCACCCATCCATCTTTCTCAAATCCCACCTTCAAAACTTACCCACTCTCAAAACCTTGGAAAATTTTTGTAGCAATATTCCAGTAGTAACGGTGGTAACCATTTGATTACCTACATTTTTCCGTCTATGACAATGAGTGAAAATTTTTCTGGCAACCATAACTCCATAAGATGAGAGGAGCACAACAATAAAAGCTTAGAGGAGGTTCATAACTCTGATGTTGTTCTTAGCTCAAAGGAGATTGGCCTTGTAAGTGTAAGGATAAGTTTCTTGAAAAAAATAGCAAAAATAATAAAATATGTTTGTTATTTTTTTAGGACTGAACTCCCGAACATATGACTGAAATTCGGGAAGAGATGCCCAAACATTGTTTATTTGTTCAGGAACCGGTAACTAAACATTGATTGTGAACATTTTGTGATCTGAGATGAGTCTAGAATGAAAAAAACTCGAAGAATTGAACCGTTTTAAGAATTGGGAATCAGAGATTTTAATCTCCTAGAAGTGATTGTATGATAGGTTAAAATAAATAAGGTTGGTGACAACCATAGACAAGTTTAATTTGGAACATCCCTGAAAGATTATTGTGGCTCAAATCAAAAGCTTGGATTTGAGAACAATAAAAAATATCAGATGAGAAGTTGGTTAAATCGGCAGAGACAATATTTTTCTTCTTCTTTGTGGGTTTTGAAAAGGATGAGACTCTTCTTCTTCTTAGTGGGTTTTGTTAGGATTTTTTGGAAGGGAGATTTTTTTGGGGGTGTGGGATGTGCATTCGTGGAATGTTTAAGGATAATTTTGGTATTATTTAGAGAGAGAAAAGGAATTTTAAGAGTTTCAAAATTTATAAGTAAAGATCTAAAAAAAATAAAAAGTCCAAAATAATTTAGGAAGTGCTAATAACACTACTCTTTTAAAATACCAAAAATCTCTAAAAGGACCTTGCTTGGGAATTTTTTTAGTCTAGACCAATCCCGAACTAATGTGGACTCAAGATTTTATATTTGTTGGATTTCTAAGTAGATGGTCCCAACAAACATGAGACTTTGGACTCCCATCTGCAAAATGACCGCTCAAGACTAGTAAAAATTTAAAAAAATAAATAAATTTATTCATCTTTCCTAAAATTTGAACAAAATATAATAAATTCTACAAATTTAAAATAATTATATTAAGTTTTTCTAAGGTTTTAATTCATGTAACAGTTGACCCTATTTCCATCAAAATTTTATTAGTTGTATGATTGAAAAATAATGTTATAATATCTTTTACACTAAAAATCTATATTTTATTTTGTTTATCTTTAGTTTTCATATTATTTGTATTAATTTCAGTCCTTTTAATCTTACTAAAAGGAATATCAATATAATTATGTTAAAATTATAAGACTCATTCTGTTTTTTCTAAATTTTAAGAGAAGTTAGTATAATTTATCTAAATTTAAAAAATACCATTATTTTGTTTTAATTTTAAATTTAAATCATTAAAGAAATTAGCTTTTCTCCATTTTTCTCATTTCTCTTCTATTTACATATCCAAACAAGTAATATGCACCAAAAAATCACCCAATCCAAATCTAAACAGGGTAGTTAGAGAGACGCACCATGACAGAGAAATTCATGACAGAAAGTTCAACTGTTTTGGACAATTTCCAAGTCAGAGATAGTGAGACACCAACCTGTTGGCTACATATTTTGTACAAGCCAATCGCAGCTTAACACGTAGCACGAAAAGGATAATTTGGGGAGTTAATGTAAGTCTCCAACCAGCGACGGACACGTGGCAGTTCATATTGGTAATAGTAAGTCTGCATCGCATGGAAGTAGTTAGAAGGCGCGAAGTGACGTGGCCCAACGATTACTCACAATTCAACTTCAAATTCAACAGGGAAGCCCAACTGTAAAGAAGGCGTCGTGAGAGCAGATTGTTTGGGGCCATAACCAGAGATTGTGGAAATGCAGTTCGGCAGTTGGAAACCCACTTCGACGGTTACCATTGGGGAGTATAAATAAAGGAGAAGGCCTCAGAACGAAAGACCCAGGCTCAGATTCAGAAACCAGTTTATTTACTTCATATTTCTTTTTAGTCTTACATTTACAGTTCTTTATATTTCCAGCACTTCAATTCCTGTACTGCACTTCATTTTCTAGGAGTAGTTTCAAGTAGTCGCTGTTGTAAACCTTTTTAAGGCTGAGTCATTTCATTGTAAGTTCCTATTTACTTAATGAAATTCAATTTCTGAATTGTTCTGTACTTGTTATTTCTTGTAAATTTCTTCTAAAACAAGCCACCAGTAAAAGTCCTCTTCATTGAGGCTGAAAAAACTTCAACACAATCGTCTGATAATTAGTTAGCAATTAAAATTTTATAAGGACTGATTGGCACGCTTAAATTTACACTATTAACCTTCAAAAACCAAAAAAGCTAACATATATTTTTGACGTGCCCAGTGGGACTGTTAAAAATGGCTAGACGTAGAGCAAGAGGCGAAAATGAATGCCTAGAAGGGGTGTGGAATGAGAAGTAGAAATACCTAACCCAGAGGATAATGTAATGGATGTACCTATCCTATCAGATCCTCCGCAAATAGTCTAACAAACCAACACTTCAGAATATACAACACATATTAGACAAGGCCATGAAACTGGACCTTCAACTGTCCCTTCTACCTAACCAATAAATCCATGGAGAGGTTTAGTAGATGCTATGGGACAGCAACTAATATATACAATGGAAAAATAGGCAACATCCTTTTTGGATTGAATGAATTCTCATCAACCAACTGTTGCAAGACAAGCGGAAGAGAACGAGAATTCCTTTTAGCATAGATTGGCTCGAGACAAACAACTTATGCAAAATAATGGACAAACTAATGATCAGACTAGTAATCAAAACCATGAGAGAATGTCACCTGTGCCTTAGTCATGGTACGAAACTCCTTCGAGACCACTAGCAAACCAAAATGTACCATTGCCCACCAGCGAAACCATACAAATTGGTGGATCTAGGCCAGCACAAAGGAATAGTATGATGATGTTTTCAAATCCTATGTTCGAAGCCATACTTGGCACATGTGGTTTCACTAATCCTGTTGTAGACACCCCGTTTTTGACCGTCCTCAAGACTTAGACGTCATCGTTTGAGTACTCGATGATCATCCATGTTTGTGTTCGTTTTGAGTGCCTGAAGTTCTTGGCGAAGTGCCTTGCCTTCAGACCTCTCAACTTGTCTGTTTTGTGCTTGGTTATGGACCAAGGGCTTGTAGCTTTGCTTCTAGGGAAGAGGGTGGCCTGCCGGCTAGCCCTACAACCCATCGGCCAGGGTTTGTTCTCATCGGCCATCAGTGGTGGCCGGTCGCCTACACTGATGGCCGGTCGGCCACTAATGGTGGCCGACGGCCATTTTTCTGCTTTTTCAAATATTTTGTGTGCCAGCTGTGCCAGCTGTTGCACACTGAGTGTATCCTCCATACACGTGTATGGATGGATTGAAGCAAGCTTTTGGCTTGTTTTTCTATATAAGGGAGGCCTCTCTCCCATTTTTGGGGTTACAAATTTTCAGAGCTGAAAATTCTCTCTCTCTATATATATATATACATATATTGTGTTTGAAAGTGATTTTTCTTCACATATTTGTATACAACCCCTTACCCAAACACCCCTATCTTGGAGTTGAGGTTTCTTAAGGCTTGTTTGGAGCTCTTAAAGCTATTTTTGGCTCAGAAGAAGACCTGTTTTGCTGCTGTGCTTCAAGGGTAAGAATTTACCCCTGTTTAAACCTTGTTTTAATTAAGTGTTTGGCCATCTTTTTACACTACTTTGAGGCTGGTTTTAACTTCAAAAAAAACTCTATTTTTAAGGTTCTAAAATGTTGGTTTGAGCCTTGTGTGGTTAGGGGGTGGTTTCCTCCCTTTGCTCTTTGGCTTGCAAAGCCTTTAGAGCCTCCTTTTAAAAGCTTTTGAGTCCATCACTTTTGGCCTTAAAACCACTGAATTCTAGGGGAATTTCAGTAGTAGAAAGTTGGTTTTGAGGTTCAAAATAGGAGGGGGTGGCCTCCCCTCCTTGTTTCTGTATGCCATGCCTTGTTAGCACGACAAAGTAGCATCTTTTTATGGCTTATGTTAGCTTAGTTCAATCATGTTTTTGGCTATATTTTAACATGTTTAAACTCTGTTTTTGGCTGGTTTAGCCACTGGTTGCTTGCATCTTGCACTTGTAGTGTAATTTTGCTTACTAGCTTAACATGCCTAATGAGTTAGCCTATCTTTCTACTCTTTTGTGACTTGATCTCAGCATGTTTTTGGCTCTAATTTAGCATGATTAAGCTCTATTTTTGAGTGGTCTTAGACATATGTGCTTTGCTTTGTATAGCTATAGTGTAGTTGGCCTTCACTAGCTTTGTGTTTTGAGACTTCTAGCATGCTTTACTTGGTTGTTTGCATGCCATAGCATCATTTAGCATGTGATTTCAAAGCATATATCATTGTCACAGTCTCACATATTCCACTTTTTCATTACTTTTGAGAGTTGTGCTTTGTGCCGTGTTGGTAAGCCAATACATGAACATGATTTTCTTGCTTTTTTATGCTACCATCTCAGCATATTTTGGCCACTGTTTTGGCATGATTAAGCTTTGTCCAGAGCTGGTTTAGTCATTTAAGCTTGATATTGCATGCCTCTAGTGTAATGCTCTTCACTAGCTTTAATGCTTTTGGCTCTTAACATGTTGTGCATGTGTTGCTTGCATGGTTTAGTGTCTTTAGCATGCCATATCAGCGCTGAAAGTCTACAATCTCCCTTTGTTCTTCACTTTTGAATTTGCTTTTGAAAGTGGTCTTGAGCCCCTTGTTAGCTTGAGCATGAAATTGAGGCACTCATGCCTAATGGTTTTAATCCTCCCTTGAGGGTTTCTAATAACCAAAGGCATGAAACCTCTTTCATGCTCAAGGCACTTGTGATTTAGGCCATCTTTCCAATTAGAGGACTTACACATTGGACTTAACGGGTTAAAGGACTAATTGGTAAGCTAAAATGTGTAAACAAGAATTGAATCAAGTAAAACATGAACAAGATAAGCATTTGTGTTGCATTGCATGTGTTCGGATCGAACGTTAATCCAAACACAAGAAATGTGGGACGTTTCACACTCAAAGTGATGAAACGTGTCACATTTCTTAGTCGCCGTCCCCCTTGATTGTGCATGATAGGGTGGAGGCCTTTCGAGTCTTACGTATGCCTTCATTAACATCGTACAAGCTTGGTTCTTTGGCCACCATGCATTGAAAATGCTTGGTTGGTGGCTTGAGAGCCAAGAGCCACACTTCTTTGAGCTTGAGACATGATAAGGAGGGTGGCAGTACATAAATTTCCTTGCAAATACACTGACATGCCTCTGTTTGCTCTCTGTTGCAGCAAAATGAGGGATTTCAGGGAAATAGTGGCCAACCGGCCACATGTCCTAGCCGACCAGCCACCCAAGCCAGCCGACTGACCATCAATGTTGGTCGATGGTCACCATTTCTAGCCGATCATCTCTCAGTGTGTTCTTGAGATCAAACAGAAGCAATCTGGAGGTTGGCACAATTTTCAAAGGTCCAAAGATGTGCAAACAGAGGCATCTTGAGGCAAGGTGGTGGATTTTCGGGAGGACACAATCGTGCATGCATGCCTCTCTCGCCCGCGAGGCCATCTTTATCGCTTTATTAGCTAGTCGTAGTTAATTACATGTGCTGTAATTAATTTAGCTTAGTTCATTCTGTAATATTCTAATTAGCTTAGATTAGCTAGTTATTCAATTTCAATTGTTGTAATAATTAATTAGCTAGAATAGTTGATTAGTTGATTTGTAATAATTAGCTTAGCTTAGTGTAGCTTAGTTTATTTATTCGAACCCTCCTTCGAGAGGGCGTAAAGTTGTAATAAGTGTGCATGTGTGTGTGCATGTCTTCCAACCCCACGTCTTTCTCTCTTTTATTTACCCGCTTTCGATGGTTAGATTAGGGCATATTTCAATTAGCATACCTTATGCTTGCATGTTTGCATCATTCATTTGTATTGCATGCACCGGGCTTAGCGCATCATTCAAACTACATCGTATTCAATACCTCTTTTGAATATATGTATCAATTGTTGCATTCATATGCCATCTTAGATAGCCGAGCCTATTTAGTTGCATTATTGCATGTATTGTATTAGGCATCTTGTATAGTTAGGATCATGCATATTTCTAACTAGCTTTTGTTTTGGCTTGGAGTACACTGTGAGTGTTACGCTTTAGCATACTTGCATAAGTGTGAGTTTTGCCATGATAACATGCTTGCCATGAGGCTATTTGCTTAAGTGATAAACTACATGAATGCCTGTGAATGAAGGCTTTGTTACTTGATTTGGGACAATTCATCAAATATGAGTTTTAAGCCTACTTTGCGAAGTGGCAAGATCATGTTTTAAGCCCACCCGAGGGTGGCAAATCCGCGCTTTAGCCCACTTGCGAGTGGCACTTTCAAACCATTTTTGAAAAACAAACATGAGATGTTTTGTTCTAATTCTTGCGATTTAGTCTATACTTGTATGCTGTGCGTATCACATAGTAAACTTAACTAATAACCGGAATAAGAACACATGTGCTTATGAAACAACATATCATGCTTAGTAGAGGCCGATCCTTTGAGCAGGCGAGCGGGGGTGCTCATTTCATGACCTTCCCCATTCGTACCCAAGTTCCCGAGCTGAGGCAACTTTGGTGATGACGGACACCTGGCCTTTGGCATGAGTCAGGGTTTCCTAAATTTCTCAAAAATAAAACATTTAGGTGGTGACTCTGTAATCTGGCAAAGTAGTCCAATTTTGTCATTATTTGATTCAAAATTTGATTTTCCAAAATGATTTGCCGGATGGACTCTTTGGTGATTTATTAGTCTTATATTGCACTTTATGAGATTAGATTCAGAACCGTGACAGGAGTCCAAACTGTAGTAGTAGCAGACCAATTCGTGCCCCCTTCGAAAGGGGGGAGCGCACAAAGAAAGTCAGGCGATCTACAGTTTCTGGCGACTCTGCTGGGGAATTAGAGAACTTGACTCGAACTCATAATATGTTGTTTTATCTACACTTATGTGTTTCTTTGCATTGCATTTGCATTGGTGTGCCTAAGTCACAGTGTTTGCTGTCTGTTATTCTTGAACAGTTTGCCGGAGGCATGTTTGGAAAAGCGTGCCACAAGGCTAACCGGTTACGGGCTCTGCCACGATGGGAAGACAAACCTTGGATCTGGATCACTGCCGTACCACTTTCCTCCTCTCACCTTTTCGGTGTTAGGAGCGAGAGGTATATTAGGTGGTCTTGCTGAGGCACCCTTTTTGATCAATCGACCTAGTTGCATATCGGAAGCCATATAGACCATTCCAAACTAGGACAGGTTGCTCACTCGAATGTAGGTTGTTTGAAACCATTTGCTTGCGTAGCGAACCCCTAGTTCCTGATGAAGTTAGGACAGGGAAACCCTACCCCACCATAGGGGTGTTTTGGCTCTCACTTGCTTGATATGTGCTGTTAGGGTGTGTCTCTACAGGAATGTATGTATCAGTTGCGAGTTTGGGTATCAGTCTGAGGACATCAGTGTTTGGGGGTATCAGTTTTGAGACAGAAATTTGGGGCAGAAATCAGTGTTTGAGAACAGATTATCTAGCTTATGATTACAACTGTGTGTTGTCTTTGTCTAAGCCGAGATGCTATGCGTTTGCTGATTGTTGTTTCTTTTTCTTTTTGCTTTATTTTTCTTTTATAAGGTATTATTTCACCATTGCTTCCGACGAGGCAGATACCCCCCGAGTACTCTGGACTCGAGTCAGGAGGATTCATCGATCTGAGGATCTAATTGGAGGACAACTAGTTTTTGCTTCGCTACCCCCGGTTATTAGATGGAGGACAGTCAGGCACATATCACTAGTTCAACAGTCTCCGATTCAGCGATCACTATCTACATCACCTGTGCGCAGTTGGGCTCAGTTTCCGGTTTCTACCTCGGAAAGAGAAAAATCACCAAATCCGATAGATCAACCCCCCTCAGTCAGTATGAGTATGAAAGATATGATGCGTCAACTCCAACAGACTATGGGAGCCATGCAGCGGGATGCTGCCCGCCAAGCAGAGGTTACCGCTCGTCAAACAGAGGTTGTGGTCCAGCAAGCTGAACTTATTGCCAGGCTTCAACAGCAACAGCAATAGCAACAAACACAACAGGGAACAGCTTCTACATCCCACCCAGCTCCAGTAGAAATTCCTGCACCAAGGGCTCCTGCCCCTATAGCCAATGCCCAAGAAAATACGGACACACTAGTAGATCCCACTCCACCTCAGACTTCCAAAGCATAGGCCTACCCGATAAAGGCCCCTTCCGAGTTCGAAGTCGACCCAACTGCATTAAAAGTGAGCAAGCTTGAAAAGTTGTTCAAGGGGGCTCAGGGTGTTAACTCCATCCCGGACATCGAGGACGGTTATACAGATTCGGCAGTGACATTGCCAGACAGATTTAAGATGCCTCACATAGACCGCTTTAACGGTTCGGGAGATCCTATGGTTCATCTGCGGTTGTTTTTGGATATTCTACGACCAATGGGCCTGTCCAGATTGCAAAAGCTTTCCCTATTTAGTTGGACCCTGTCAGGTATTGCGGCCATCTGGTATGCTAAGTTGGAGGATTCAGTGAAGAGGAGTTGGGAAGAGATGGCCGAGGCTTTTGTCGCCCAATATTCTTACAACACCCAAATCAAGGTCACAACTCATGATCTTGAGGCAACTAGACAAGAGCCGAAGGAGGGCTTATCTGACTTTGTAACCCGTTGGAGGGCCAAGGCCTCTATGATGACAACCAGGCCAGCTGAGAAGGACCAGATAAGAATGGTCGTTAGAAATTTTGCAACCGAAGTTGATACAGAAGATGATTGTCTTACCCTTCCCTACCTTTGCTGATCTCCATGAGATTGGAGTACAGATAGAATATGCTATGAAACAAGGTCTGATTGACCACGAAAAGGAGCAGCCCAAGAGGGCCTTTACCAGCAGTTCGAATGCAGCTACAAGTAGCAATGCAGCTGCGAGGACCTCTGATGTGGGCATGGTTGCCACCACTCCAAAAATAGTTACGCCCTTTACAGGAACCTCTGCACCCACCTCACAACCTGCAAAATACCCAGCTCGGGGCCAAAGGGTGTTCACCCCACTGTACATGTCTCTATCTGCGGCCTTAAGGGTCCTGATTAGAAAAGGGCATCTGAAGCCCCTAGAACTACGCTCATTGCCAAATCCCCTCCCTCCCACACATAACCCAGCCAAATACTGTGCCTTCCACCAGCAGCACAGTCACAACACTGACCTCTGCTTCAGACTCCGTCATGAGATCCAGGATCTCACCGACAATAAAGTAATAGCGCCCCCAGAGAAGCCAAATGTCACTACTAACCCTCTCCCACCACATAACCAAAACCCTCCACCTAGGCAGGTAAACTTCATCCAAACGTACACTTCTGAGGATTCAGCCACAACCGAAATTCTCTGATCCTTTGGAAGAACTTTTGCAAGGCGGTGTAGTGGCCCTTTCTTTCCTTGAACTTGACAATCATGTCGTCCACGTACACCTCAACCTCTTTGTGGATCATGTCGTGCAATATCGTGGTCGCAGCCCGTTGATATGTAGCTCCAGCATTCTTTAGCCCAAACGGCATCACCCTATAACAATAGGTCCCCCACGGGGTGGTAAAAGCAGTCTTCTCTCGGTCTTCGGGTGCCATCACAATCTGATTGTAGCTTGAAAACCCATCCATGAATGAGAGCAACGCATGCCCAGTAGTGAAGTCCACTAATTCGTCGATATGCGATAGAGGAAAGTCGTCCTTCGGACTAGCTTTATTCAAATCCCTAAGTCCACACATACTCGAATTTTGCCATCCTTCTTCGGCACTGGAACTATGTTGGCCAACCAAGTTGGGTATTCGGATACCAGCAGGAACCCTGCGTGAATTTTCTTGGTGACCTCTTCTTTGATCTTGATGGCCCAGTCTGGGCGGATCCTTCTAAGTTTCTGTTTAACAGGTCAGGCCTCTGGGTCAAGAGGGATCCGGTGCTGTACAATCTCAAGATCAATTCCAGGCATGTCTTTGTAGGACCACGCGAAAACATCTTTGAAATCTTTTAACAAAGCGACTAAGCGCTCGCGCTCCTCCGAAGACAACGTGGACCCGATCTGGACCAGCCGCGGGTCTTTTCAGTGCCAACATTAATTTGGATGATTTCATCAACTAGCAGTTTTATAAACCTCTCCTGCTCTTGTTCTAGCAAATATTTCAAAACTGAAGGAATTTCTTCCTTGTCGTTTTCATCGAAATTTTGAAAGTCCTGATTAATACAATAAATCAAGGACACAGAAAAGTAATCAAAGGCCACAGCCGCACAATTCTCATTAGTCACTTCATCCAGTCCATCTGATTCCTCTATTACAATAGACTCAAAGGAGAAAGAAAAAGATGACCTAGACAGGACTGTGGCATCCGGGTTGTCACCCCCAGGAATACCGGACTCAGACTCAGACGAGCTGGAACCTGATTCCGACTCTACAGACTTGGTGGAATCAGATTCCGGCTCACTACCTGACCCGGTGTTGCTTGATAAGAATCTCTCCTCGTACTGCCAGACGAGGGAGGGTGCAATGGATGCATCCAAAATGTTTGAGGTTGGTCTCGCAACCGTTTCATTCCCGATCATAGACACTGAGAGGTCATTCCCCAAGCACTCATGTACGATCGGAGGATCTGATAGTAGACAAGCTAGTGCTACCCCCATTTCAATCTCGGTGCTCTCGGAATCCACTTCCTTACACTGCTTAACCTCAGCTGATGGGTCTGTCTGCTCCTCGGCCTTATCATCCCCAGACAACTGCAAATCGAAGAAGATCTCAAAACCCGGCAAGCGCCTCTTCTCGGCATTCAGCCATGGCTCTGGGAAGCCGCAGAATGGAAAGTCTTCCCCCTCCCGGACGAAGCGTCCGTTTAGGGTACCCTGGATGGGTCGGTGTATCAACTCAAAATGCCTCCCGGTCTGCTTGGCTCTGGCTCTGGCTCTAGCTCTGGCTCTCCCAGCCATTTCTTTGCCTTTCCTCACCCAGTCCTCTTTGGTGGATAGATAACCCAAGCCAAAGGTATGCGGGTTATACGACACTTCGGCCGATATTGCAATGCCCTTCCGGCCACTTTTTCCTAGTCCTATCCCAGGGATATGCTGAAACTTGTTCATGAGGTACACAGACTGCGCACTAACATATAGCCCCTCAACAACAGCTAAGATGTTCTGAACGACCCGGGCCTCGGCTAGGGTAAATCCTGACAGGAACACATCCTCCGTGCCATGCTCGATTTCCAAAACTAGTGTAGACACTTCTGGCAGCGGATGGATTGACGAATTCTCGAAAACTATAGCCACCCCTTTCCCGTGGGGGTATTTCAACATCTGGTGCAAGGTGGAAGAGACTGCCTTCACCTGGTGCAGCCACGGCCGCCCTAGGAATAGATTGAAGGTTACAGGAACGTCCAAGACATGAAAGTCAATATCATGTTGTCCTGGGCCAACCTGAGTCTGAACTTTCACGATCCCCATCACTTCTCTGCTAGTATTGTCGTAGGCCCTTATCACCTGGGCAGTTGGCACAAAGTCCACGGGCTTTAACCCGATTGCATATGCCGTCCTTGACGGGCACACGTTGATGGCGGATCCCGTGTCGACAAGAACCACCGATATCCACTTGTCTCTACACTCGACAGAGATGTAGAGAGGTTTGTTATGGTTTGCGCCCTCAGGCGGTAGCTCCTTGTCAGTAAAGGTCAACGTCGGGGAAGCTCCTCCCGGAAAGACCAATCCTACCAGCTGCTCAGGCGTGGTGTCGATTGAAAGTTTGGCCTTGTCCATTGCCGAAAGGACAGCCTGTCTGTGTACTCTTGAAGCCATCAACAATCCCCAGATGGAGATGCTTGCCTGTATCTTCTTAAGCTATTTCAGCACAGCCTCCTCTTCGAGCAGCTTTTTTTTCTGCTTGTCTGCCTCTTTGTCCTTTCCGGACGTCTCTGGTTGATCTAAGTGCGGGGGCTTGAAATACCGCCCACTCCTAGTCATGTGGTCAACTTCGCCAATGTACCAGGTATCATCCGGACGTCTCTGGTTGATCTAAGTGCGGGAGCTTGAAATACCGCCCACTCCTAGTCATGTGGTCAACTTCGCCAATGTACCAGGTATCATCCGACTAGCTTTGCCCCCAGTCTTCATCGGTGTGGGCAAGACATAGGTCATCGTCTTCCCACCACATACCATCAACAGCCGACAGACACTTGTCCGGATCTGTTACAACTATTCCTGTGCCCACAGCACCTTCCATTCCTGCGCTCACAACATACTCCGTTCTTGTGCACACAGCACTTTCTGTCCTTGCAGGGGCCTTGGTCTTTCTGACTCTCTCAGAATCTTCGATCCTTTCTAGCTCAAACTGCTTTAGTATAGCTTGCTATTCAATATCTTCCACACCCAGACTGCCCGTGTTCTGAGCAAAATTCTTTAAACCGGTGCTCTCCGGCGGTGCACTCTACTCTTCGGCCCTTCCGGCCACAGTTGATGTCCCCGTCCCTGACGGACCCTGTTCTAGCTGAGGTTGTTCAACAACATCCGGCTGGTCATCAAGCCACCCAGTAGACTCTGCTGACCCATAAAACCAATTGACTGCCACGTCCCCTGAGTCCTGCTCTTCAAAGAACTACAGATTTGCCATGTCTTCTTCCAGATCCACTAGGTCATCTAGCCCCTGATTAGGTCTATCCTCCCGTACTACACAAATCTCTGCCTCCACTGGCAATTCCACATTCGACCTATCCTGGCCTGCTGATATAATGTAACTGCTCAGGGGTTGTACATGAAACTCGCAGACCTCTCAAGCTCTGACTGATCATTCTTATCTGTTCCCACAGTTGACCCAATTCTATCTTCGATAGCCACCATCACTGCTTCTGATTGGGTTTGGAAGATGTCCAACATGCACAAGTTAGTGCTGTCAGGAATGAACACCTCCGACTTGGGTAGGTGAGAAGGGGTGATATATAAGCTAGGGTCGTATGACACAACCCTAGTTTGGATCAAATTGATGTGTTTAGGAGGTGGAGCTTAGTTATGTGGTGGGAGAGGGTTGGTTGTGACATTCAGTTTCTCCGGAGGCACGATCAGCCTGTTATCAATGAGATTCTAAATCTCATGACGCAATCGAAAGCACTGGTCGGTGTCATGACCATGCTGTTGGTGAAAGGCGCAGTACTTAGCTGGGTTATGGGAAGTAGGGAGTCTATCTGGTAGTGGTCGCAGCTCTAGGGGCTTCAAGTGCCCTTTCCTGATCAAAACCCCCAGAGCTTTGGACAGGGGCATGTATAGTGGAGTGAAGGTTCTTTGGCCTCGGGGTGGATACTTGGTTGTTTGTGAGCTACTTTCGGACGCACCGGTGAATGATGTAGTGGCAAGGGTCCTTGGGGTGGTGGTAGTGGTGACCATACCCACATCTGAAGATCTGATAGCTGCTGCACTGCTTGTGCCTGCATTCATACTGTGGTTGAATGCCCTCTTGGGCTGCTCCCTCTCATGATCAATGAGGCCCTATTTCATGGCATCCTCGATCTGTACCCCTATCTCATGTAAATCTGCAAAGGTGGGGAGGGGGAGAACGATCATCTTCTGCATGAGCTTAGGCTGGAGGTTGCGCACAACCATTCGTATCTGATCTTTGTCAACGGGCCTGATGGTCATCATCGAGGCCTTAGCCCTCTACTGGGTCACAAAATCGGAGAAGCTCTCCTTCGGCTCTTGCCTGGTCGTCTCGAGATCACGAGTTGTAACCTCGATCTGAGTATTATAGGAATATTAAACTATGAAGGCCTCAGCCATCTCCTCTCAATTCCTCTTAACGGAGTCCTCCAGTTTTGTATACCAAATAGTCGCTACACCCGACAGGGTCCAGCCAAACAAGGAAAGCTTCTGCAATCTGGAGAGGCCCATCGGCCTTAGTATGTCTGAAAATAGCCGCAAATGCACCATAAGATCTCCAGACCCGTCGAAACGGTCTATGTGCAGCATTTTAAACTGGTCTGGCAGAGTCACGGCCGAGTCAGTGTACCCATCTTCAATATCTGGAATGGACTTCACGCCCTGAGACTTCTTGAACAACTTTTCTAGCTTGCTCACTTTTAGTGCTGTGGGGTCCACTTTGAACTCAAAGGGAGAATCCAGTAGGTTGGTGGGTGTGGGTGCCTTGGACATCTAGGGTAGGATTGGGGGCGGAGCCGGCCCTGTTGGGATATCCGTATCTTCCTGGACATTCGCTGTCTCCTCGAGTATTGGGACTCTTGGTGGGGAAGGAGCTTGGTGTGAAGCAGATGCTCCGGTTTGCTGCTGTTGCCTGGCGATTAACTCTGCCTGTTGGGCCACTACTTCTGCTTGGTGTGCAGCCACTTCTGCCTGGCGGGCAGCATCCTGCTGCATGACCCGCATACTTTCCTGGAGTTGATGCATCATCTCCTCTAAGCCTGCCATATTGTGTTGGTCTAATTGACCAACCGATATATCTGTCCCTAGAGTAAAAACCGAGACCTCAACCTGACTGTTTACTGGTGGGGTAGACAACTGATCTGACGACTACTGTACCGATACACTGCGCCTTTTTGACCTCCGTCTGGTAACCGGGGGTAAAGAAAGGAACACTGCTTGTCCGTCTATCAGATCCCTGGATCGATTAAGTCTACGACCTCTAACCCAGAGTGCTCGGGGAATATCTACCTGGTCGGATGCAATGGTGCTAAACTACCTTACAAAAAGATAAATAAAGCAAAATAAGGAAACAATGTACAGAAAAAACGGACTGCATAGCAGCTTAAATAAAGACAACACACAGTTGGTAAATACAAGCTGGAAGAACTGTTCTCAACCATTGATCACTGTTCCCAAATCACTGTCCCAAATCTGAATCTGATACCCGCAGGTAAAACTGATCCCCAAATACTGATGCCCACAGGCCTGATACCCAGACTTGCAAACTGATACGTGCATTCCTGTAGAGGCACACTCTAAAAGCACATAGCAAGCAAATGAGAGCCAAAACACCCCTATGTTGGGGTAGGGTTTCCCTGTCCTATCTTGTCAGGAGCTAGGGTTTCACTACGCACACAGCGGTTTCAAACAACCTACAATCGGGTAAGCAACCTGTCCTAGCTTGGAATGGTCACTACAGTTTCCGCTATGCACTAGGTCAAATGGTCAAAGAGGGCGCCCCGGTAAAACCAGAGTTTGTGTTCCCATCGTGGCAGAGCCCGCAACCGGTCAGCCTTATGGCACACTTCTCAAAGTGAGCCTCCGGCAAACCATTCAGGAATAGCATACGGCAAATACGGTGTCCTAGGCGCACCAATGCACATGCAATGCAAAGAAATACATAAGTGTAATCAAAACAAGATATCATGAGTTCAAGTCAAGTTCTCTAACTCCCTAGCAGAGTCGCCAGAAACTATAGACGCGCCCCAACGTCCCGGGCTCCGCGCGCGAAATGGTCGCGAAATCCCATTCTGTTCATTAGGCTTTCTACAGTTCGGACTCAATGTCACGGTTCTGAATCTAATCTTGCGAAGTGCAATGCAAGACCGATAAATCACCAAAGAGTCCAAATCCGACAAATCGTTTTGGAAAACTGATTTTTATAAAGAAGTGCCAAACATGGACTGCTTTGCCAGATATAGAGTCGCCACCTAAATATTTTGTTTTGGGGAAAATTTAGGAAACCCTGACTCGTGCCTAAGGCCACGTGTCCGTCATCACCAAAGTTGCCTCGGCTCGGGAACTTGGGTACGAGAGGGGAAGGTCATGCAATGAGCACCCCCGCTCACCCGATCAAAGATCGGCCTGTACTAAGCATGATATCTTGTTTTTGAAAACACATGTGTTCTTATTCTGGTTATTAACCTAGAATTTACTATGTGATGCGCACAACACACAAGTATAGACTAGATCGTCTAAGTTGGAACAAAACATTGCATACCCGTTTGTTTGAAAATGGTTTGAGGTTCGCTACTCGCAAGTAGGCTAAAACAAGGATTTGATGAATTGTTCCAATTCAAGTAATCCAACCTTCACCCACAGGCATTCAGGCAGTTTATATCACATAAGCAGTTAGCCTCATGGCAAGCATGCTATCATGGCAACACTCGCATTCATGCAAGGATGCTAAAGCATAAACACTCACAGTGTACTCCGAGCCAAAACAGAGAACTAGTTAGAAATCAATGCATGATCCTAGTTCATGTTAAGATGGCTAATGCGACACATGCGAAAATGCATCTAAAATAGGCTCGGCTATTCTAGAATGTCATGTGAAATGCAACTTGATAACATGCTGTTGAATACGTATTCAAGTAATGTATTGAAAGTACAATGCGGTTAGTATGATGCGCCGAGCTCGGTGCATGCAAGACAGATGAATGGATGCATGCATGCAAAGCATAAGGTATGCTAATTGAAACATGCCCTAAAACTAACCATCAGAAGTAGGTAAGTAAAAGGGAGAAAGACCTGGGGCTGGAAGACATGCACACACGCACGCACACTTATTACAAAATTCGCCCTCTCGACGAAGGGTCCGAATGAATAATACAAACCGACTAATTAACTAACTAACAAGCTAATTAATTATTACATAACGGAATGAATAACTAGCTACAACTAATTATTACAAAACTTAATTAATTAACAAATTAACAAATTAATTACAAATTCAATGCTAACTAACAAGTAAGCAATAAACAATGCTATTCCAGCTCTGGTTGAAGGAGAAGAGGATGCATGCTCGGTTGTCGTCCCGAAAAGCTCTCCAGTTGCTCTCTTGAGGCTCTGTCTGCAGGGTGTCCTTGAGAACTTGCTGCTGGATCTTACCAAAACAGTGCTGAGGAGTGCACCAGTGGCCTGCCGGCCATGAGGAGCTTCTGCCGGCCCCACTGCCGACCAATGATGCACACTGCCGGCCAAGGATGAAGGGGGTGCCGGCCAACAATGAGAGGATGCCGGCCACTGGTGTGCTGTGACACCAAGTTGCAGCAGAGCACAAAATAGAGAAAATGAGGGTCTCCCAAGGGTATGTACGCATTATGCCACCCCATATCCCCTCAAAATATCAAGGGAGAGGCATAGTCGGATCCAAGACCATCAATCATGCATCCCGATGCATGATGGCCAAAGATCCAACTTGTGCAAATTCAATGTAAGATGAATGCACAAATAAACATATAAAGCCTAAAACTCTATCATCCGTCATCAAGAGCGTCGACGACCAAGAATTGAGGCACGTTTCATCACTTGAAGTATGAAACGTCCCTCGTTTCTTGTGCTCGGATTACTACTTAATCCAAACAACAATGCAACACAAGCATGGCAAACATGCAATATGACTTAAGCATGCAAACATGCAACTATATGGCATACTCAATGCTATGTGATATGATTGACTTAACAAAGCTAATGATATGCGAACAATGCTAATGCATGCATGCACAATGCAATGCTACAAGGACAAATTAGCAATGTTAGGGACATGCATACTCAATGCAAGGCAAAAAACTTGGCATACACAATGCAAATAACCACGTGGCATGCACAATGCAATGTGGGATGGCATACTACATGCAATGAACAATATGGCATACTCAATGCAATATACATAGCATACTCAATGGACCTAAACCAAAACGGTAGACCTCAGTCATGCCCAAATCAGTGGCCATGATGATGAAATGATGGTATGAAATGCAAAGCAAAGCATGCACATGTAATGGCCTAAGAATTAAGGCATAGGACACAACTCTCATACATAAGCAAGGAGTGACAATCATGATAATGTGGCAATGAGGTAAGCTCTGAAATCTCATGTAAATTGATGCCAAATCAACTAAACAATGCAAGCATAGCATGCTAGGATGTTCAAAGCTTAAGACTAGTCGAAGAGCTTGTACCAAGGCCATATGAATCAAACCCCAAAGGACCAAGGACAATCAAAACAGTCCTAGATCATGCCAAAATGAATCTAAAACAAGTATGACCAAGGCCAAAACAAGTCAACATGAAAGGCATGAAGCATGGTGCAAGTAAGGCCAACAAGGGGGATTGCACTACACCTATTTCAACCCAACATGGCATGACTTAACCAATAAAAATTAGAGCTATGGTATGTCAAAATAGGCCCAAAAATCCACTGAGATGGCATCCCAAAGACCTAAGCATAGAGGCATGTACAATGATCCATTCATGAGGCATAAAACACCAACTCTTCAAGGCATTGAAAGCATGACAAAGGCAAGTGTATGACCATGAAATGTGCACTGATATAACATTTCAAATGATGCCAAGGCATGCAAACATCACAAGTTAAGCATGCAAGCTCCCTCAAAACTCAAGGCTAGTCAAAGTATTTGCACCATAGCTATACAAAGCATGAGTCATATGACCATGGCAGCCCAAAACAGTCTTATAACAGCCCAAAATATGAATAAAATCATGCTGGAGCATAGCTAAAATATGCTAGAATGATGAGCCAAAACATCATGCATACAAAGCTAATAAGCAAGATTTGTTCTACAAGTACATGAGCCACTCAAGAGACTATCAAACCAACTTTAGACAGAGTTATGAGATGTCAAATGATGGCCAAAAACCTGCTGAAATGAAGCCAAGACATGCTAGCAAGACATACTACTTTGATGAGCCACAAATGGGATTACATTACACATACAAGATGCATGCACAAGGTGACCAAACCAGCCATGGATAGAGTTAAGGCAGGCCCTAAAAGTCACAAAAAATTGCCTGAACTAAGCCTCAAAAGTATAGAAATACATGCTCATTTGATAGGCCAATAACTCAAGCAAACAAAACAAGAAGAGAGGGGGATCACCCCCTCTGATTTAGGACCTCAAAACCACATGCTTACCACTGAAAATCCACTGGATTTCAGTGGCTAAAAGGCCAAACAAAGACTAACCCAAAGGCCTTAAAGCATGGCACAAAACAAGGCCAAACAAGGCACACAAGAGGATAGAACACCCTATATGCCAAAGAGGCCTTAAACAACCATCTAAAGCACTTAAAAAAGAACTTTTTTCAGTTGAAAGAAAGGCCTAAAACAATATGCAAGGATGGCCAAAATGGGATACAAATAAAGGCTTAAATGGGGAAAACACTCACCCTTGAAGCACAACTTTGAAACCAGCAATCCCAGGGGCCAAAAACTCACTTTTAGAGCTCAAACAACACTCCCAAGAACCTCAGCTCAAAGATGGTGGTGTATCACTAAGTGTTCCTTTGCAAAAGTGAAGAGAAAACACCCTTTGGGACACTATTCAATACAATATAGAGAGAGAGTGAGAAATATAGAGAGAGAGATATATATCTTCTCTAAAAATGTTGAACCTCTGCTGGAGAGGAGGAGCCTCTCCTTATATAGAAGGATGCAATGCAAAGCTTGTTCAACAAGCTTGAAAAGGGCTTTATCCCTCCATACACGTGTATGGAGGAGGGATGAGTGAAAACTAGCTGGCTCAAAAGATCTGGCGTGAAATCTGTTGAGACAAAGGGTTCTGCCAGCCATCAGTAGTGGCCGGCAGTGCCTCATTGATGGCCGGCAGGCTTCATCAATAGCAGGCAGGGACAAAACCATGGCCGGCAGGGCCAAAAGGGGGTCGACAGTGCACCAAGAGGAGCATGCTGAAAGGACCAACGTATGGTCCAAAAATGGGAGAGAAAGGATTTAGAGTTTGGAAAGCTCAAACCTGTGACGTTCTACCGCGAAAGTCGAGTACCCGACGAGCAATCGAACTTGTGGCTGGATGTACCTGCAAGCACAACCAAGTCTTGAGGACGGTCAAAAATGGGGTGTCTACAATGAGCGTCTCAATATCCCAATCTGAACCCATAGTGGTGGCCGTGGTAGAAGAAGGCATGCCTAAGGGCTCCGCGAGCTTAATTGAGGAAGCATACAACCCTTGCCGCTTCATTGCTCTAACTGATTAGGCCAAGCTGAGGGTGGAATTGCTGATGGGGATTGGGGTAAATGTCGTCCGGGAGGACGGGCTGAATCAGGGACTCGATGACTTAGCCCAGCTTGAAGAGGATATCAGTAATTTGCAGTTCTATGATGAACAGGACCCAAAGGATGTACACATCAACTGGTTTGATAAGAACGGATCAGTGGACAACTCAGGGTGGCTTAGTGATCAGCTGAATATTGACAAGGGTTTTCAACGAGAGTGGGGACAGTCAGAAACAGGAACATCTGCAATGGTCGGAACGGTCGATAATAGTAGGAAATTACCGGAGAGCACCGGTACAAAGAATCTTGCTTAAGAATTGGGTAGTTTGTGCACAGCGGATACCGAACAGGAAGTTATGTTGAAAGCAGTTTGAAAAGCAAAGACTTGAAGATAATCAGAGGGCCAGAAAAGCCAAGGGCCCTGTGGGGGCAGAGTGTGCTGTGAGCACAGGAACAATTTCGGTAGAACCGGACAGTTGCTTGTCAATTTTTGGAGGAACTTGGTGGGAAGATGATGACTTGCGTCTCGCCCACACCAGATACTACATGGTACACTAAAAAAGTGGACCATATGACACGGAGTGGGAGGTATTTCAAGCCCTCGCACCTAGACCAGCCAGAGGCATCAGGAAAAGACAAAGAAACTGAGAAACAGAAAGAGAAACAGCCAGAAGAGGAAGCAGTGCTGAAACAACTGAAGAAAATCCAAGCCGATATTTCAATCTGGGGTCTTCTTATGGCCTCCCGAGTACATCGACAGGCTGTATTGTTAGTGATAGACAAAGCTAAACTGTCCATTGACACCACCCTTGAACAACTTGTGGGATTGGTCATCCCAGGTGGCACCAGCCCAACCCTAACCTTTTCGGACAAAGAACTACCGCCAGAAGGCTCAGCACATAACAAACCCTTGTACATATCTGTTGAGTGCAGAGGAAAATGGGTACCGGTGGTGTTGGTAGACACTGGTTCGGCTATCAATGTCTGTCCGTCTCGCATAGCTTATGTCATTGGCCTAAAACCAGCAGATTTCATACCTACAGCCCAAGTGATTCGAGCATATGATAACACGAGCAGGGAAGTGATGGGCACAATACAAATCCGAGTTCAGGTGGGCCCAGCTCAACAGGACATTGAGTTTCATGTCCTAGACGTCCTGGCCACCTTCAACTTACTGCTCGGAAGACCCTGGCTGCACCTTGTGAAGGCAGTCTCTTCTACTCTCCACCAAATGGTGAAATACGCTTATGGGAAGGGGGTAGCAATTGTCTTCAGGAATTCATCCATCCATCCGCCACCGGAAGTAACCACACAAGTGTTAGAAATTGATCATGGCAAGGAAGATGTATTTCTCTCAGGGTTTAGTCTGGCTGAGGCCCGGGTAGTACAAACCATCTTAGCAGCAGATGAGGGTATGTATGTCAGTGTGCAATCGGTATACCTCATGAACAAGCTTCAATATATGCTCGGAATGGGATTAAGAAGAAGTGGCCGGAAGGGCATCGTTGAATTGGCCGAAGTGTCGTACAATCCCCATACCTTTGGTTTAGGTTACATGCCTACCAAGGAGGATCGGGTGAGGAAGGGGAAAGAAATGGCCGGAAAAGCCAAGGCAAGACAGACTGGGAAGCACTACGAGCTGGTGCACAAACCCATCCAAGGAACCCTGAATGGACGCTTTGTCCGGGAGGGGGAAAGTTTCCCATTCTGCGGCTTTTCGGAGCCTTGGCTGAACTCAGAGAAGCGGCGCTTGCCCGGCTTCGAAATCTTTTTCGACCTTCAGTTGCCAGGGGATGAAGTTGCAGAAGAGTAGACTAATCCACCAGTTGAGGCTGAGCAGTGCAATGAGAATAAGTCCGATGGCACAGAACTTGAGATGGGGGTAGCGCTGGCTTGTCTCCTCCCAGATCCTCAGATCACACCAGAGTACGCGGGGGATGAATTCTCTGTTTCCATGATTGGAGATCAATCAGCTGTAGGCCCTTCTTCTAGCATTCTAGATGCATCCATCGCACCTTCCCTCGTTTGGCAGTACGAGGAAGGCTTTTTGTCAAGCAGTTCTGAGTAAGGTGGTGAACCAGAATCTGATTTTGCTGAGTCTGTGGAGTTAGAATTAGATTCTAGTTCTTCTGAGTCAGAGTCCGGTATTCCTGGAGGTGATAACCCGGATGTCGTTGTCTTGTCCCAGTTGTCCTTTTCATTTTCCTTTAAGTCTGTTGTAACCGAAGGATCAGACGGGCTGGAAGTTGTTAATGAGAATGGAACTGTGGTTTGAGTACTTTTCTGTGTCGCTCCTTTATTGCATTAATCAGGACTTTCAAAACTTTGATGAAAACGATGAGGAAGAAATTCCTCCGGTTTTGAAACATTTAATTGATCGAGAGGAGGAGAGGTTTGTAAAACCTTTGGTTGATGAAATCATTTCAATTAATGTTGGTACTGAGAAGGATCCACGTCTGGTCCAGATCGGGTCCACGTTGTCTTCTGAGGAGCGCGAGCACTTAGTCGCTTTATTAAAAGATTTCAAAGATGTTTTCGCGTGGTCCTACGAAGACATGCCTAGAATCGATCCTGAGATTGTACAACACCGGATCCCTCTTGACCTAGAGGCCCGACCCGTCAAGCAATAGCTCCGAAGGATCCACCTGGATTGGGCTCTGAAAATCAAAGAAGAGGTCACCAAGCAGATTGATACAGTGTTCCTATTAGTATCTGAGTATCCTACTTGGTTGGCCAACATAGTTCTGGTGCCGAAGAAATATGGCAGAATTCGAGTGTGTGGATTTCAGGGATCTAAACAAAGCTAGTCCGAAGGACAACTTTCCATTACCTCACATCGACGAATTGGTGGACTTCACTGCAGGGCATGCGCTGCTCTCCTTTATGGATGGGTTTTCGGGGTACAACCAGATCTTAATAGCACCCGAGGATAGGGAGAAGATTGCCTTCACTACCCTGTGGGGAACCTACTGCTACAGGGTAATGCCGTTCAGTTTGAAGAATGCAGGGGCTACTTATCAATGAGCTGCAACTACGATCTTGCATGACATGATCCACAAAGAGGTTGAGGTGTATGTGGACGACATGATTATCAAGTCCAAGGAAAGAGAGGGCCACTATACCGCCTTAAAGAAATTTTTCCAACGGATCAGAAAGTATCGGTTGCGGCTGAATCCTCAGAAATGTACTTTTGGTGTTACAAAAGGGACAATGTTGAGGTTCTTGATTACACAAAGGGGCATTGAGGTTAATCCTTCCAAGATTAAGGCCATCTTAGAAATGCCACCACCAAGGACTGAAAAGGAGGTGTGAGACTTTCTAGGTAAAGTGCAATTCATAAGACGGTTTATTGCAAAATTAACCTTGACTTGTGAACCACTATTTGGTCTCCTGAAGAAAGGAAATAAATTCCAATGGGATGACTGATGCCAAGTTGCTTTTGAGCAGATCAAGCAATATCTACAGAACCCACCCGTGTTGTCACCGCCAGAGTTGGGGAAGCCATTGATTTTGTATCTGTCAGTAATCGAGACGACAATGGGCTGCATGCTTGCACAGGAATCTGAAGATAGGGTGCAGAAGGCCATCTATTACTTGAGCAAGAAGATGCTGCAATATGAGACCCGTTATACGCCGCTGGAAAAGGCTTGTTTAGCTTTGGTATGGGCCACCAGGAAGTTGAGGCACTACCTGTTAGCTTACTCTGTAATTCTGGTTTCGAGATTAGATCCCATCAAATATTTCTTCGAGAAACCAGCGCTTATGGGTAGGCTAGCCCGTTGGTTGCTTCTTCTCTCCGAATTCTACTTGAAGTATGTGACGCGCAAGTCTGTGAAAGGGAGAGCGGTAGCGGAGTTCCTAGACGATCACCCAGTGAAGGGAGATGAAGTAGTAGAGTATCTATTCCCGGATGAGGCCATTCTGCATGTTGAAGAAGAAACTTGGACTATGTACTTTGACGGAGCGTAAAACCAGTATGGGTATGAGATAGGGGTGTTGCTGATAGCACCCGACAATTCTCACATACCTTTAGCCTTCAAACTCCGGTTCAAGGTATCGAATAATGAAGCAGAATACGAGGCATGTATTGCTGGACTAGAAGCCGCCCTGAAACTAGGGGCAAAACGGTTGGACGTCATTGGGGACTCAAACTTGGTTGTATCTCAAGGAAAAGGAGATTGGAAAGTTAAAGAAGAAAGGATGAAAAACGTATCACCAGACCTTGGATATTCTGATTCCTCGGTTTGAGAAGCTGACCTTCATCCATCTGTTAAGAGAGAACAACAGGTTCGCCGATTCTTTAGCAACTCTATCTTCTATGATAGACATCCTTTTCGGAGTTCGGATGCATCCAATAATTATTGAACAGAAATTTGTGCCGGCCTACGAGTTGATTGCCGTGATTGATGAAGTACAAGATCAGAATCCCTGGTACCATGACATCTGGAACTTCTTGGAAAAGGAGGCTTATCCACCAGGGGCAAATGCCAAAGATAAGAGGGCAATACGAAGAATGGCTACTCAGTTTATCATATGTGGGGGTAAATTGTACAAACGGGGTCATCTGGGAATGCACAAGTTATGTGTTGATGAAGAAGAGTCAAAGCGCCTAATGGAGGCCATCCATGGAGGAGAGTGCGGAGCGCACATGAGTAGGGTGATGCTAGCTCGGAAGATTCTCAAACAGGGTTACTACTGGTCAACCATGGAGGAGGATTGTATCGGTTTTATTTGACGATGCTACAAGTGTCAGATCCATGCAAACCGCATGAATATTCCGCCGTCGAAGCTGTACAACATGACTTCTCCGTAGCCATTTGCAGTCTGGGAGATTGATGTTATCGGGGCAGTTACTTCGAAAAGGTCGAATGGGTATGAGTATATCCTTGTGGTGATAGACTACTTTACAAAGTGGGTTGAGGCCCAATCCTATGCAGTGCTGAAAGTGTCGCATGTAGCCAAGTTTATTAGGAATAACATTATCTGTCGCTACGGAGTTTCAAATGAGATCATTTTGGACAATGGTTCTCACTTCAAGAAGGAAGTGATCGACTTGTTAGAGAAGTACAACGTGGCTTTTCATAAGTCATCCACCTATCGGCTGCAAACCAATGGAGCTGTTGAGGCTGCCAACAAGAACATCAAACACATTCTGCAGAAGATGGTGGAAACCTACAGGAATTGGCCAGACAAGCTCCCATTCGCTCTTTGGGGCTACAGAACATCGATTCGAACTTTTACTAGGGCAACTCCGTATTCCTTGGTTTATGGGATGAGGTAGTTCTGCCAATTGAAGTTGAGGTTTCGTCATTGCGGGTTATGGCTGAGTGCTAGATAACGAAAGCAGATTGGCAGCAGAGTAGGTTCGAAGAACTCATGCTATTTGACGAGAGAAGGTTAAAAGCACTGTATCACGTCCAAGGTTATCAACTCAGGATTGCTAGGGCTTTCAACAAGAAAGTTAAGTCCAGGAATCTGAAAGAAGGGGATTTGGTGCTCAAAGACAACCGAGCTCCCATCCACGACCCTAGGGGCAAGTTCAAACCCAATTGGACTGGTCCTTACATCATCAAGTCAATCTGGTCAGGTGGAGCTGTAATTCTCATGGACCTGGATGGTCTAGAATTCTCCCAACCAATCAACATGGACAAGTTGAAGAAATACTATCCTTGAGAGGCTCGCTAGACCGAAAACCCGAAAGGGTCACCTAGGCAAAAGTTAGAGCATGAAAAATTGGAAAAAAGAAAAACTGAGCTCGCAAGGTTGAAAACCCAAAAAGGGTGGCCTTCGCAAAAGTTAGAGCGCAAAAGGAGAGTGTTAACACCCGAGCGAACCCGAACTGAACTACGTAAGGCTTGATTCCCATCTTTGGGATACGTAGGCAACTTCATTTTGAAGTCCAGCCATAAACACTTCCAAATCAATTGTCTCCATGTGATTGTTCTAGTCATCCTTTTCTACATCCAAGAGTTCGGTTGTGATCTACAGTACAGTGCAGTGCTATTCAGACAAGGGGCAACTTTCCAGTTGCTGGATTTGGGGCAGTGCAGTATTATTCAGACAAGGGGCAACTTTCTAGTTGCTGGATCCGGGGTTGTACATCTCAGTGATAGATCTCGGGTGTATCTAGTTGTGATCCATATCGAAAATGGTTTTGAAAAGTTTTAATAAAAGTTGATTTTGTTCAAATTAATCTTTTTACAACTTAGACCATTTTTGGACCAAACGAAAAATTTTCAGTACCCACAACCTTCAATTTCATTAATTTCAGTACAGAGTTCTCCCACTCTTGATACAAATTGAAGTTGCTTTCTATTACATTCAAAAGAAAACTTGAAAGTACAGATTAAAGCAATAAACTTGGGGCTTAGTCAAGTCAGGTGTTCCTACGCCCCCTCCCGGAGCTTGTGAAAGCTTCAGATGCTAAAGTAGGCCCGGTTTGTGCTTCTTCTTCAAGTTGGGCAATGTATTCGCCAGAAAGGGCACACTAAAATTGGGAGCGGGGGCCAGAAGTTCTCTTGTCCTCTATGCAGTAGCGTATCAAGCTAGATGTGAGCCTTTGATCGGATATGAAGTCGGGTATTCCACTCCCTCTTCTGGACAGGTCTGGTCGTGTCCGAACTAACGCCGGAACTGGAATGGGAAGTAGGAGACACAGTGTGTCAGGCTCGATCAGTTGAATGCCAGGCTGCCAGGACATGCTGTAGCTCATCTCAGGAAAATCAAGCCAGGGACAATACTAAGCGATATCAACAGCAAATCGGCTGCACATCCATTCGCACCACCATCCCTCATCGGGGGCATCAACTAGCCGTTGGCGAAAGAAATAGCTGCGTGCTAAATATGCAGGGCATGAGTCCACTACTTTCAATTTATCCATGAGCCATATCTGGGGAGGGATGAAAAATAAGAGAGATTAAAGAATAAAGAGGCGTACATGGAGAGAAAAAGTGAGAAAGGGTTTTTGAAAGAAAAATAGAGCCTGAGGGCCGAGTGATGTGAGAAATACACATGTAAGAAGGGTGGGAAACATTACCTGTAAGAGTAATGGGCTTCTGCGAACTTGGTTGTCTCTCGGCGACGGAAAGCATCCGAACCCATCAAAGTCTCGGCTAATGTCATGCCAATGCAGCTCTTGCCCTCTTTCAAGCCTTGGGCAACTTCAATCAAACGAATGCTAGACCCTCCAAAGCCAGGGGCAAGTAGAAAATAAGACAACATGCACAAGCAGAGGGCATGTCGCCGAAAACTTTGCCAAAGATGATCGCCGCGATCACCGGCATCAGAAAAGCGATGAATGAGACTGGGAATATCCAACTCCTTGTTGCGAATCAAAGATCGTGCATTATGCAAAGTAAGCCCACACATCCATCCTAAAGCTTGGATGTGACCAAAACGGGACTGGGGCAAGATTTCTTCGTTGCGCCGGGATTCCATCAAAGCTTGGAACTCTTCAAAAGTGAGGCACATCTCTTGTCCCCCAAAGCTGAAAACATGAATAATCGGATTCCAACACCTGGCCGCAGCATGGAGGAACGGAAAACGCAGCGGGGTACGACTCAGCGTGAATAGTGCATTTATCCCGAAACCCCAGAAATTCAACTTTTTTGAGCCATCTAGAGTTGCAATCCAATCGGAGAGTTTTTCGGTAAAGAATGGTTCCATTTGAAGCAAAAACAGAGTTGAAATGAAGAAACTACGAAGTTGGGACTTTTGTAGAAGATAAGGTGTTGAGTGGAATACAGGTGGCAACAATCTAGAGATTCTCTGCATTAGTGGCCGACTGGCCAATAATGATGGCCGACCGGCCATGTTTTTAGTCGATCGGCTAGTGCTAGTGGCCGATGACCATTTCTCGTAACCGGCCGCCTCCCATTATGGCCGGTGGCCTCTTCTTTTGCTCCTTGAGCTATCCATGTGTTGGAAGTTCTAAGAACCTGTGTCTTGTTCTGCTCTTGGTACCTTTTGGTGTCTTTTTTTTTTGCTTTTAGTTGTTTATCAAGTTGTTGTATTGCTCGTGGAGGTGTTTTGTTGCTTATTGAGTTGTTGTTTTTGCTTATCAAGTTGTTTAGTTGTTTATTGAGTCGTTGTATTGAGTTGTTTTGTTCTTCCATTTGTTGGTTGGTTCACTACCTGATACGGAATTGCTAATACAACATACAACACTCAATTTCCATCAAATACCGTTTTTGCATAAAATGATGCGATGCGATGAATGCTCAAAATGTAAAATGCAACACTTTTTAATCAAAAGGCTGTTTCATTTCTAATCATGGTCACTTTTTACAGTACAAGTTTTTAAACAAAATAAAACTGCCCGAGTCTGTACAAAGTGCCAATACAACTAGCAAAAAGAAAACTAAGCAAAAAGAAAGGAAATTCAGCAGGAAGCATCTGGATCGGCGCCGGCCACCTCAAGATTGGAAAGCCTTTTTCACCCTCTTCCTCAGAATGGGCCCAGAGCTATCGCCGTCAGCGCCGTTGCCCGAATCTGAACCCGAGCCATCTCCAGCATCATTTCCACCCTGAGACGACTCTGACTGCGAACTCGTTGGCTCCTCGTCAGACTCATCATCATCTGGGATAAGCTCTCGTGAACTGCTCCCGGTATGAGTGCGCCTAACCCTGCTTCGGCTGTGTGCCGACGTCCCTTGTCCCTCTCTCCCTACTACTGGGGGAGGCACTGAAGGTCCTGCTGTAGCTCCTGCTGGGGCGCCCAATGGGGCTGGCATCTGGAAGGGGATCTGAAAAGGACAGTTTGTCAGAATACATTAGTTGTGATGTATGTCAAATGCAATGTATCAGATGCAGTATACCAGATTGTAGTGAATGAATGTCGTGTGCAGTATATGATTGTAGTGTATGGGTGCAGCGTATCAATGCAGTATTGATAATGAAATACGTTAGATCAGTATGGAGCAGATTACAGAGGGTTTTTTGAATGTAAATTGAAGAAACTTATCGGGATGCCGTAAATGCTGAGTAGGTCCATGCTCGTCTGCACCATCCCCATTAGAGAAGCCGACAGTTCAAGAGCCTGCTTGGTGTACTCTATGGATGCCTGTAAATGTGTTGAGATGATTAGTAACTTACAAAGCGTAAACTGAAATGTATTGAATGTACAGAATGTAAAGTATGGTATATACTGGGGTCGGGCCTCGAACTCCGACTAGCTCGTGACCAGCTGGTGCAGGCGAGATGGGGATCTAATAGGTCTCTCCAGCGCGTCCCCGACAAGTCATGATAGTAAGCAACTCCGGCCACCCTACTTTCCGCCTCGCTTGGGAGCCTTTCCTGCCACGGGCCTGAGTCACCCTGGATCCACCAGCTCCATCTGCTGCGGCTGCAGGTTTGTCTCTCTCACCCCTGCGAGCGTCGGTCAAAGGCGACATGAGATATGTTTGGATGAAGACAGTGTAGTATCCATCAAGCCTGAAGAAGTCAGCATCCCAGCCTCTGGTGAAGTCGATCATCTCCTGCTCGGTGTATCTCTCAGTGATCCTCATGTATGTAGGAGGCGGCATCAGAACCACCGGTGCAGGCAGACCGAGGCTCTATCGTAGAAAGCGCTCCCCAAGTACCACGCCCAACAGACTGGGCCCTCGAGCAAGATCCGGAATCGGGAAGCCTCCTAAGCACCTGCAAACTGATCTCGGACCGCGTCAGCCATCATTGCCCACGGCTGCCAGGTGATCTGCAAATAGCGAATGTACAGGTTGTTAGCTACCATTAGAGATGCAATGTTAATCTGAAGTAGAACTAAAATGACTGTAAGGTTTGAATTACCTCTGCTACAGCTACAGTATCGAAATATTGGCAGAAGAATGAGAAAGACTCTCGGGACCTCCGCTGGCATCTCACGTCGTATCTATGCGAATACGGGACCATGGGAGGTGTCTCTACCTCTAGCTCTGGGGCAAGCCTCGGGAAGTAGGCGTATCCCATAGCTGCGGAATGTAAAAGGGTAATAGTGAGTATATGTCCAGACAAATGTAGATAAAGTAGGAATCGGATGATATGCAGTGTGTTGTGCAGGGTGTGCAGTATACAGGAAATGCGAAGCAGAAATATAAAATAGAAGGGAATGACATACCTCCCAAGCCCTCCAGTATCCACCCAGCAGGTGCCCACTCCGGCGAGAAGAAGAACTCATGTACTTATATAATGTGGCCAAACCTGCGCCGCCCTAGTCGTAAAGTTGGACGCGAGACAGGTCCACCAAGGCACTCAGGAGGTAAAGCCCGACAGTTTTCGCCCGGTCGGCGAATAAAGTGGTACCGAACAAGAAAATGAGGAACCCCCGGGCGTAGTACTCGGTCTCCTCGTGGGTCATCGGTGTCTCCCCCCTGAAATGGTCGGCAAACCACGAATATCGCACCATCCCTGGTCGGGAGAGGGGTGGGCAAGTCCCTAGCAAGTAGATCTGAGTGGCATCCCACTCACCTATGTCTGTATCGTAAGGAATTGAATCACCCCCTACTCCTATGCCGGTGAGCATAGCAAAGTCAAAGGGAGTCATCGTCATCTCCCCTGTTGTATAGAGATGGAAGGAATCAGTGGTATCCCACCACCTCTCCACTAAGGCGCCTAGAAGAGGCCGACTCGCAGTGAGGCATGAAAGTCCCATGAAGAATGCACCAAAACCAGCCTCGTCGATGATGTGACGAGCGGCGTCGGGTAGCTCCATGTACCAGTCCCGTGCGGCAGTGGTCCCGTAGGCTCGGAAGGCATGTGAATCTCCCTGTGAGCAAGGTAATCAGATGCAAGGCAGTGTTAAAAATACAGTGCAAGGGTAATCAGATGCAAGGCAGTGTAAGAAATACAGTGCAAAGGTATAAACAGATGCAAGGCAGTATAAGAGATGCAGTGCACAAGTGTGTTTAGGATGATCAGATGAAGAGCAGTGTGAGCTATCCAAGACATGTTATCTACATTGTGGAAAGTAAAGAGGAAGTGTATACCTCGGAGGCGCCATGGGATAAGTGCGACTCCGGCTCGCGTAGCAGGAGGTCCTCTAGTGCACCTTGCGCGAATCTCCTGAACTGACGGATGTCGTCGGGAGGCAACACGTGTACATCAGGGTCATACGTCGCCGGGTCAAATGGTCGAATGTCGAGCGGCAAGGGCTCAAACTCGGGATCTATCTCCATCCCCGGAGGAGCTCCACCATGTGGAATGTCATCCGCCATCTCAAGAAGGATGAGAAAATGGCCGAAAATGAGTGGGAATGCCAAAAGTCAATGAAAAGTCAACTCCGAGGGGTGAAAAATGGAAGAATAGGTCAAAGCTCGGAAGAGTGCATGGAAATCAAGGGTAACTCGGGGGAAACAAACCCCAAGTGATGGAAATCAAGAAAGAGACGCCAAGAACACTTTTCAATCGGTTCAAAACATTGAGAACAACGAGGGTTTTACGAATCGAAAGTTTTTGGGATGTTTGAAAACATGTGTAAAGCGTGGATCAGAAGGGGGAAATAGTCTAAAACAAGAGGAGAAGTGTTTTTCGGGCTCGAGGAAGTGAAGAAATAGGGTTTAGAACCCTATACTTAAAGACCCGTGGCAAAATGGCAAAATTGCCCCGAATCTGCCATTGTTGGCCGACCGGCCAAAATGTTGGCCGATGACATTGTTTTGTGGCCGATGGATGGAAGATGGATTTCTATGGTGGCCGATGGACCTCCAATGTTCTTCTTTGGGGTTGTTTTGTTGGTTTGTGCCCTCCTCTATCAAGAAAGTTTAAGAAAATACACTTTTGAGCTCAAGCGGTCTCCGTGGAAGCTCCAAACTGTGTTTCCAGTGCGCGGCACTCAATACGAACAAAGTGTATCCTTTTTCGTATCCTTTCGTATTGCAAGATCGATGAATTGCTTTTGAATATGTTGCATAAGTGCATTTTGTCATGTATGCAAGACTTGCGTTGTTATGCACCTTTTCACTCTTGCATTGAATATGCACTTCTTGTTTGCATAGAATACGCATATTGCATTGTGTTGTATTGTACATGCTCTTTCAAATCGCATAGAAGTTGTCCATACTTGTTGCATAGGATGTGCATTGTAAGTTGCACAGAACATGCATTTGTCTCTCTCGCATGGAATATGCATTTCTCACCTTGCATAGAATATGCGTCTCGATGTTGCATGGAGCATGCATTCGCCATGTTTGCATAAGATATGCACTTCTTACACTTGCATAGAATATGCACTTCTCGCATTCGCATGGAACGTGCATTTGGTATCGAGCATGGAGCATGCTGATTGATCTTGCATAGAACATGCATTGTATTACATTGTACCTGTTAAGTTTCTTTCTTATGCAGGCACGATATTGTATGTACGGTTCATTCAAAGCTGGCGTGACCGAACGATATCGTATGTATGGTTCATTCAGAGAAATTCCAAGTAAAACTATTCATCTCTTTCAACTCACCCTTTGGTTAGAAGCATTCGGGTACGCTCGATGCCTACACCACTCTCTTTGTTGGTTAGAAACATTCGGGTACACCCGGTGTTTACACCGACACCCTTTGGTTAGAAACATTCGGGTGCGCCCGGTGTTTACACCGACACCTTGTTTCATTTAGAAGTGTTTGGGGTGTGTGCCCAACGCTTATACCTTGTTTCGGTTGGAAGTGTTTGGGGCGTGTGCCCGACGCTTATACCTTGCTTCGGTTGGAAGCATTTGGGGCGTGTGCCCGACGCTTATACCTTGCTTCGATTGGAAGCGTTTAGGGCGTGTGCCCGACGCTTATACCTTGTTTCGGTTGGAAGCGTTTGGGGCGTGTGTGCGACGCTTATACCTTGCTTCGGTTGGAAGCGTTTGGGACGCGTGTGCCCGACGCTTATACCACCCTTTGGTTAGAAACATTGGGACGTGCTCCAATGTCTATACCACCCTCCGGTGTTCGCACCCCTCTCTTTTCCCTTTCGCGTGCGGCGCGTTAAGATGCTTTGGTTAAATGCATCTGGATTGATTCCAATGCTTACACTGTTCTTTGCCTTGGTTGCGTAATATTTGAATGTGTTTCACTTGTTATCATTGCTTCTTTTTTCGCGTGTGCCACGCGTTGGGATCTTGTTCACCGTCTCGAGTGCACTCGACAGTTGTTGCTCTTTGCCTTTTCTGCGTGAGGCGTAGTTAAGATTGTATAATTTTCTTACATCCTTTCTGTGTGAAACGCGATTCGACTTGTGATTCTCACGCGTGGCGTGTTTATTTGCTTACATCTTCTCATGAGTGAGATTGTTGTACTTGTTGGTTTGCTTAAAATGTCATATTTTCTTTGCATAATTCTTGCATTCAAATGCTTCATTATAGCCCTCTTTGCATGATCATAAGTTATGCTCTTGCATCTTGCATGTCATTTGCATTTTGCCCCGGCCTGCGGGCACATTGTTGTATTGTTATCCTGCATGTTTGTCCAGGTTTTCAGCTTTGTCAAAAATGAGTCGTCTCTGGGCTTTGACATTCACTCCCGTCATTTCATGACTTCCGAGTTCTGTCAAAGAGGGGCAACTGTAGACACCCCATTTTTGACTGTCCTCAAGACTTGGACATCATCGTTTGAGCATTCGACGATCATCCATGTTTGTGTTCGTTTTGAGTGCCTGATGTTCTTGGCGGAGTGCCTTGCCTTCAGACCTCTCAACTTGTCTGTTTTGTACTTGGTTGTGGACCAAGGGCTTGTAGCTTTGCTTCTGGGGAAGAGGGTGGCCTGCCGGCTAGCCCTACAACCCATCGGCCAGGGTTTGTTCTCATCGGCCATCAGTGGTGGCCAGTCGACTACACTAATGGCCGGTCGGCCACTAATGGTGGCCGACGACCATTTTTCTGCCTTTTCAGATATTTTGTGTGCCAGCTATTGTACACTGAGTGTATCCTCCCTACACGTGTATGGATGGATTCAAGCAAGCTTTTGGCTTGTTTTTCTATATAAGGGGAGGCCTATCCCCCATTTTTGGCGTTACAAATTTTCAGAGCTGAAAGTTCTCTCTCTCTAGAATTCTCTCTCTATATATATATATATATATTGTGTTTGAAAGTGATTTTTCTTCACATATTTGCATACAACCCCTTACCCAAACACCCCTATCTTGGAGCTGAGGTTTCTTAAGGCTTGTTTGGAGCTCCTAAAGCTGTTTTTGGCTCAGAAGAAGACCTGTTTTGCTGCTGTGCTTCAAGGGTAAGAATTTACCCCTTTTAAACCTTGTTTTAATTAAGTGTTTCGCCATCTTTTTACAGTACTTTGAGGCTGGTTTTAACTTCAAAAAAAATTATGTTTTTAAGGTTCTAAAATGTTGCTTTGAGCCTTGTGTGGTTAGGGGGTGGTTTCCTCCCTTTGCTCTTTGGCTTGCAAAGCCTTTAGAGCCTCCTTTTAAAAGCTTTTGAGTCCATCTCTTTTGGCCTTAAAACCACTGAATTCCAGGGGAATTTCAGTGGTAGAAAGTTGGTTTTGAGGTTCAAAATAGGAGGGGGTGGCCTCCCCTCCTTATTTCTCTATGCCATGCCTTGCTAGCACTACAAAGTAGCATCTTTTTATGGCTTATGTTAGCTTAGTTCAAGCATGTTTTTGGCTATATTTTAACATGTTTAAACTCTATTTTTGGCTGGTTTAGTCACTAGTTGCTTGCATCTTGCACTTCTAGTGTAATTTTGCTTACTAGCTTAACATGCCTAATGAGTTAGCCTATCTTTCTACTCTTTTGTGAGTTGATCTCAGCATGTTTTTGGCTCTGATTTAGCATGATTAAGCTCTTTTTTGAGTTGTCTTGGACATATTTGCTTTGCTTTGCATAGCTATAGTGTAGTTGGCCTTCACTAGCTTTGTGTTTTGAGACTTCTAGCATGCTTTACTTGGGTTGTTTGCATGCCATAGCATCATTTAGCATGTGATTTCAGAGCATATATCATTGTCACACTCTCACATATTCCACTCTTTCATTGCTTTTGAGAGTTGTGCTTTGTGCCTTGTTGGTGAGCCAATACATGAACATGATTTTCTTGCTTTTTTATGCTACCATCTCAGCATATTTTGGCCACTGTTTTGGCATGATTAAGCTCTGTCCAGAGTTGGTTTAGTCATTTAAGCTTGATATTGCATGCCTCTAGTGTAATGCTCTTCACTAGCTTTAATGCTTTTGGCTCTTAACATGTTGTGCATGTTTTGCTTGCATGGTTTAGTGTCTTTAGATGCCATATTAGCGCTGAAAGTCTGCAATCTTCCTTTCTTCGTCACTTTTGAATTTGCTTTTGAAAGTGGTCTTGAGCCCCTTGTTAGCTTGAGCATGAAATTGAGGCACTCATGCCTAATGGTTTTAATCCTTCCTTGAGGGTTTCTACTAACCAACAGCATGAAACCTCTTTCATGCTCAAGGCACTTGTGGCTTAGGCCATCTTTCCAATTAGAGGGCTTACACATTGGACTTAACCGGTAAAGGACTAATTAGTAAGCTAAAATGTGTAAACAAGAATTGAATCAAGTAAAACATGAATAATATAAGCATTTGTGTTGCATTGCATGTGTTTGGATCGGACGTTAAATGTGGGACGTTTCATACTCAAAGTGATGAAATGTGTCACATTTCTTGGTCGTTGTCCCCCTTGATTGTGCATGATAGGGTGGAGGCCTTTCGAGTCTTACGTGTGCATTCATTAACATCGTACAAGCTTGGTTCTTTGGCCACCATGCATTGAAAATACTTGGTTGGTGGCTTGAGAGCCAAGAGCCACATTCCTTTGAGCTTGAGACATGATAAAGAGGGTGGCAGTACATACATTTCCTCGCAAATATACTGCCATGCCTCTGTTTGCTCTCTGTTACAGCAAAAGGAGGGATTTCAGGGAAACAGTGGCCAACCGGCCACATGTCTAGCCGACCGGCCACCCAAGCCAGCTGACCGACCATCAATGTTAGCCGATGGTCCTCATTTCTAGCCGATCATCTCTTAGTGTGTTCTTGAGATCAAACAGAAGCAATCTAGAGGTTGGCACAATTTTCAGAGGTCCAAAGATGTGCAAACAGAGGCGTCTTGAGGCAAGGTGGTAGAATTTCGGGAGGACGCAATCGTGCATGCATGCCTCCCTCGCCCGCGAGGCCATCTTTATCGTTTTATTAGCTAGTCGTAGTTAATTACGTGTGCTGTAATTAATTTAGCTTAGTTCATTCTGTAATATTCTAATTAGCTTAGATTAGCTAGTTATTCAATTTTAATTGTTGTAATAATTAATTAGCTAGAATAGTTGATTAGTTGATTTGTAATAATTAGCTTAGCTTAGTGTAGCTTAGTTTATTTATTCGGACCCTCCTTCGAGAGGGCGTAATGTTGTAATAAGTGTGCGTGTTTGTGCATGTCTTCCAACCCCACGTCTTTCTCCCTTTTATTTACCCGCTTTGGATGGTTAGATTAGGACAGATTTCAATTAGCATACTTTATGCTTGCATGTTTGCATCATTCATTTGTATTACATGCACCGGGCTCGGCACATCATTCAAACTACATCGTACTTCAATACCTCTTTGAATATATGTATCAATTGTCGCATTCATATGCCATCTTAGATAGCCGAGCCTATTTAGTTGCATTATTGCATGTGTTGCATTAGGCATCTTGTATAGTTAGGATCATGCATATTTCTAACTAGCTTTTGTTTTGGCTTGGAGTACATTGTGAGTGTTACGCTTTAGCATACTTGCATAAGTGTGAGTTTTGCCATGATAACATGCTTGCCATGAGGCTATTTACTTAAGTGATGAACTGCATGAATGCCTGTGGATGAAGGCTTTATTGCTTGAATTTGGACAATTCATCAAATGTGAGTTTTAAGCCCACTTTGCGAAGTGGCAAGATCATGTTTTAAGCCCACCTGAGGGTGGCAAATCCGCGCTTTAGCCCACTTACGAGTGGTACTTTCAAACCATTTTCGAAAAACAAACATGAGATGTTTTGTTCTAATTCTTGCGATTTAGTCTATACTTGTATGCTGTGCATCACATAGTAAACTTAGCTAATAACCGGAATAAGAACACATGTGTTTATGAAATAACATATCATACTTAGTAGAGGCCGATCCTTTGATCGGGCGAGCGGGAGTGCTCATTTCATGACCTTCCCCCCTCGTACCCAAGTTCCTGAGCCGAGGCAACTTTGCTGATGACAGACACGTTATAGCGATCCCGTTTTCCTTTCCTTTGTTTATTGTATTCCGGACTTGGTTCCGTGAGTGTGTTGATGTCGTATTCTCATTTCCATCATTTACTCTTTGTATTTGAGTCTTGGGTTGTGTTGGGCAGGTTTGAAACAGGTTGGTTGTGTTTAGAAACCAAAGGTTGATGCCCAGTTTTTGGCCTTCACGCTCGAGCGGGAGTTTTGACGCTCGAGCAGGCCCTTTGTTGTTGCTTCTCCGCTCGAGCGGGAGTTTGGACGCTCGAGCGTGAATATCCATCTCCCAGTATTTTTCTCTGCAGGTCATCGGGCGCTCGAGCGGGAGTTTTGACGCTCGAGCGGGCCCTTTTGGTTTTGTTCCTCCGCTCGAGCGGCGAGTCTGACGCTCGAGCGAGGACCTTGGTCTGTAAAATTTCTGGAAGTGTGCATTCGGCGCTCGAGCGGCGCTTTTGACGCTCGAGCGTGAGTCTGTGTCTGACGCTCGAGCGGGGCGTTCCACGCTCGAGCGGGGAGTGCAGTATATCAGTCCGAAGTTCGACTTTTTGGATCACTTTTTCAACTCCTTTTCTCTCTCTTACTTTTCAAAACCTCCATTGGAGAGCACCTCACTCTAAAACTCTAACTTCTCTCTAGGGTTTAATCTAGTAGGAGTGATCTTCTACCCTTGGGCCTTTGTAAAAAGTGTGGAGCTTGTTGAGAGCTACATTTTGATCCGAAAATATTGGGGTTTGGAGCACTTTCAAATTTATTCATCTTCTCCTTTGAGCTCCGAATTTGAGGTAGGGATAACTACTCATTTCTATGGTCTTTAACATAAACTATTGGTCATTTTGATGTAATGTTGAAGTTGGGTAATTTTGGGTGTTAGGGTTTGAAAATGAATAAAGAGGGGTTTTGTTATTTTGACTCATAAATGTATATCTTAGGTCTTAAAATGATGGTATTGATGTTGTTGATGATATATGGGACCTTTGGGTCATTGTAGAGAAAAAGGGAGAGAAAGCCCTAAATTGTTGTATGAATTAATTCATATAATTAATTTGGGAATGTTATGGAAATATGGAATTGAGTTGGAAATAATGAAATAGGCTCATTATAAGAGGAAATGGTGGAGTTGGATTTATTAATCGTTCACTCATGAAATTGTTGTCAAATTATCTGTTGATGCATTTATTATCTGTTTAGAAATAAATTGCTTTGGGCTATTGGTGCAGGATAGTCTTGAATGTTGTAGACCTTGCATGATGATTAGGTGAATTAAAACTAATCAATTGAATATGTCATTGAATATGACGATTGGAATAATCCATCAAGTTTATGTATTGATTGATTATGTATATGATTTGTGCTTATATACATTGTGTTGTGTGGGAGGAGATAGGGGATGTACTCCACGGTTTAGGAGGAGATAGGGGATGGACTCCTAAACCGGATATTAGTTGGGAGGAGATAGGGGATGGACTCCATTGATACAACGAATATGTGTATCTATTGAAGTATTGATACAACGAATATGTGTATTTATTGTGAAGTGTGGAAGTGTTTTATGTGATATTGATACAGCAAATATTTGTATCTATTGTGAAGTATGGAAGTGTTGTTGATATGAGCTGTGGTCTCATGGGAATTGTTTGGCCAGGTTCTGAGCCATATTTATGAATTGAAAATCGGTTAAGTAAAGGAAAGAGGAATGAAACATGGACATATTTGTCATGTAATTGAAATGGTTTATGAATTGATTTATGTGGGTTAAACATTTATCAAATGCTAATGTTTTAGTTTTTGCTCATATTATGTTTAGCATATCTCTACTGGGCGTTGGCTCACCCAATATGGGACATCATTTTCAGGTACAGGTGTTATGCCACCTCCAAGGACGTAGCTTGGGAGGCTTGAGGCTGTTAGACTCTTTTTGTTGTTTTTGTTGTATTACATGTATATCAAGCCAAGGGCTTATTTTGTGTAGAGTTAGTACTCTCCTTTTTGTAACCAAGTGTTGACTTGGAAAGTTGTAAGCCTATAGGGCATTTACTTTTGTTGTCAACATGTAATACCCTTTGTAAGAATACTCTGATGATTGTAATATGAAATCTCTTTTCTTATTCATGAATGTATGATATTTTGGGTTTATTTTGAGGGTGTGACACGTGGCCTTTGGCACGAGTCAGGGTTTTCTAAATTTTCCAAAAATAAAATATTTAGGTGGCGACTCTGTAATCTGGCAAAGCAGTCCAATTTTGGTATTATTTGATTTAAAATCTGATTTTCCAAAATGATTTGCCGGATTGGACTCTTTGGTGATATATCAGTCTTACATTGCACTTTGTGAGATTAGATTCAGAACGTGACAGGAGTCTGAACTGTAGTAGTAGTAGACCAATTCGCGCCCTCTCCGAAAGGGGGGGCACACGAAGAAAGTCGGGCTTTCTGCACCTGTGTTTGAATTTGCACCTGGGGGGTTGAAATGATTTCTTGCGGTTGGAAGAGAAATAACACATGTTTCTCCTCCTATAACACCTTTTGTAGGGCCTTTCCCAGGACAGATTCCAAGAGGTCAGCCATACCTCCAATAGCAACTAATACAACAAGGATGACCAGTCTTGAATGTACCCATATATGGACCAAGAGGCCCTTAGGCACATGGAGTTCCTCCAAACCTTGTGTTTGTTCCTCCAGTAGTGGTTCAACTAGCAAAAAATATGGTTCCAAGGGACCAAATTGCTGATATTGTTAGAGAAATGTGTAGACCTATGGCTCGGGGGGTCCAGACTCCAATGTACAGAAAACCTTACCCAGAGTGGGTGGATAGGGTACATGAATATCTAAGGGAGTTTAGAATATCATATTTTGCCCTCTTTTATGGGAATGGGAACTAGTCAACAATGGAACACATTACTAGGTTTACAGGCTAATGTGGTGAGTTCGCCAATAATGATTACATGAAACTAAGACTCTTTCCAAACTCTTTAACTGGAGCAACCTTCGTATGGTATATAAACCTTACACCTGACTCTACCCAAACTTGGCAGCAAATGGAGAAGGTTTTTCATGCCCAATTTTTTCAAACAAAACCTGAGGTTTCCATGGCAGACTTAGCAAGATTAAGCCAAAGGCTGATGAGAAGGCTGCTCAGTTTATTGCCAGATTTAAAAAGGCACAAAACAAATGTAGGGTTATGCTACCCGAACCTGAATTTGTAAGATTGACTCAAAATGGGTTGGAGTTTAGGCTCCGAAAGAAGTTTGATTCAACTGAGTTTCAAGACTAAGTGGAATTAACCTATAAAGTGTCTAGATATGAAACTTTACTTGAAGAAGAACAAGATCAAAGTAATGCATCATATAAGACCTACTATAGGGACCCTAATTATGAAATTGATGTAGCAGAGATCGTAGGAAAATAACCTATGACCCGTGAAGCATTAATTCAGAAAGACAGTACAATAGATCAGTAGTTTAAAAAGAAAGACCTTTATAGGAAGTATTCTTTTCACTTAACAAAAGCAGATGTCATTTTTTATCATTTGCTTGTAGCAAATTTCCTAAAGTTACCAAAGGGAGTTAAAATCCCTACCCTTGAAGAACTTAAAGGAAAACTGTACTGTAAATGGCACAATTCTTGGTCTCATTCAACTAAAAACTGTATTATTTTCCGAGACATGATCTAAGAACAGATTCGGAAGGGAGGCTAAAGTTTCCAACCAAGACTGAGAAAGTTATGTGAATTGACACCAACCTGTTTCCAAGGATTAAGGAGGCTACAGCCAATATTGGCATGTCAGATTTCCAAAACCTATCCTTGAAGGAATTGGAGGAAGTCATTGTGCAGATGCATATGGCTAGCCAGGTTGCCTTCAAGAAGGACACCAGAAATTCACCAGCAAGTGGACAAAACTCTGCAGGCCAAAGGGATGGCCCTAGTGAAGAGATACTAGATGATGACTTCCTCGAAGCAACTGTGGTGTAGAGGATGTGTCCTAAATGCAGGATGAGTTACAAATGGCTGAAGAGGCTCCCAGTTGATAGGAAGCAGTATTATAAAGATGTGCAGAGGGATCGAAAACCAGCCAGCACCTACGACAGAAGGCCATATCCAACTGGTCCTAGACAACATTCATCCTTGGTTGGCTCACTAGACACCAGGATGCAATCAAAGAAAAAGCGGCCCCTATATGAAACCAGGCCGCCTAACTATTACAGGGTGGGCAATCAGCTGGAAGGAAAGCCTAAATTTGGCTCAAGACAATGAACCAGGCCTAGTGATTGGCCTCCAAGAACTGCTTCGAAGCTAGTTGTCAAACACTCAACTAAACTTCGAAAGTAGGAAGGTGAATTCGAAACAAGTTTTAGGTCTTAAACTCAAGTATAGTTAAGGCCTGTTTTCTTCGAAGGTTTTGAAGGTGTACTCCTAGGCTATCTCTATAAGGTAATTTCCTTTGAAAGAGTTTTTGAAGTACTCATCTTGCCTGGTTTTGGATTTTGAGATAAATAAGCACTTCAAAGCCAATACATGGTCAAGGCAGTGTGAAAAAATTCAAAGACTAGAAGACTTACCTTTATATAGGGAAATGATCTTGGATCTTCTATTTAAGAAAACTCTTTTGAGGACAAGCATGTGTTCCTCTTAAGATAGATTCCATACTTTAAAGTACTTAAACCTGACTTCGAAGCAAGATTGGTCAATTCGAAACTATTATTTATACAGGTTATATTAACTATATGATTGGAGTGTGAAAACCCAAGACAAATATGGACACTCCTATGAGAAATTTCATGCTTCGAAGCACTTAAAACCAGGCATCAAAGCAAGTTGGTTGCTTCGAAGCTGTTATTCAAAGATTATATAGACAGAGTACGGAATAAAGTCATATTCTCCATGCAATCGATCATACAATTGGAATATAAAACCAGATTATGACAGATGAGATTTGAAGAACCCATTTTTATAGATATGAAATATTTACATTGGGAAAACCTACTTGGTTACATTCTCAATTTCATAAAAATAAGGAATGGACAAAGTCACAAAATCATGAATGTCTAGCAAAATTCAATAAATACATACTCTTTTTCTAACCTATTTTCTATCTTATCTAAATTTGGTTTATTTAACTGATGAGCCCTTAGTTAGAAGAAGAGTTACTGGGCCTTCATTTCAAATTCTGTTTGTTTAAGAGTTTTCTCCATTCCATCCATTGTTCCTTCTCCATGTGCATCACCCATAGTGGTATCTTCTCCATACTCTGAATCTTGGTTCTTGAAGTCTTCATATTCTTCAAGAAGATTCTCTGCTTCATAATGAATTTGAATACGAGCAGCAGAGGTGTTCTCCAACAACTCACTGGTAATAGAAGCATTTGTGTGCTAGTTGAGTAGAAGAGAAAGTTGATCTAAGAAAGTATGAAGCTCTGCTTGGGCCACAGGGTTGAGAATGTGGCTTCGAGAGATAATATCACAAGACTATAACAAGTTCTTGTGATGAATGTCATCTCAAAGAACCTCAAAGGATAAATGGAAGAAAACAACAAGTAGAGTTTGGGCTCTATAATGTTGGTAAGCAGTAGGAGGAATTGGAGCCTAGTAAGGAGCAAAATGCTGGTTCTCGAAGAGGGTGAGTTTTAGTTCTTCAACCCAGTTAGGATTGGAGGGCAGGGAAGGAGCAGTTGGGTCCTCTCCAAATGAAGGTGGGAACTCAAGCTTGTTTACACATTCTAGCCAATCAGAGGAGCAAAGTTTTGCATTTTTGGCTAAGAGTGAATGACTGATTCCCAAGGCTTCAACAGGGTGTGGAGTCCTTTTCACTATTCTGGACGGCAAAGTGGAAGCATATCATGCTGAAAGTAAGTTGTCCTCAAGGCTGCGAAGACGGTTGAAGGGGACGTATGGATATATTACAGAGCTGCGCATAGAGGGATGAATTGTAGTGGGATCATCAAATTTGGGAAATTGATGGTAGATTCGTTCCCTTGTTTGAGGTTGCGTGGGCGTAGGCCAAGCATCCCAGCCAGTATTTCCAAAAGACGATAAAGCAGCTTCATCCCATGTAGAGAGTTTTGGAGCAGATGAAGAGCTTCCAAGATCCATTTGTGCAAATGCTTGGTCCAGAGGTTCATATGGTGCAAAAGCTTCCATAACTTGTATAAATGGGGGTGGGTAAATGTGGCCAATAAATGCATGAAAGTTCTTTCGAGGTCGGTCATCATTGTCGAATACCTCCTCGTATGCTCGATCAATGTAAGAGAAGGCTTGATTGGCCATTGGAGATGTATCAATCTTTTCGTATTCACAGATAGTGGAGGGAATGTTCAAAGTGTAAGAAAGGATTTAATGAAGTTCAGTGCTTCATTTCTAAGAAGACGGTTATACTTCTGCTACATCCATGCACGTCCTAGGACATGGATAAAGTGCATTGGTCCACTAATATCATCAAGTATTGGGTATATTAGTGCGGGGAGTAATTTTGGCTACATATTTTGTACAAACCAATTGCAGCTTAACACGTGGCACGAAAAGGGTAATTTGGGGAGTTAATGCAAGTCTCCAACCAGCGACAGACATGTGGCAATTCATATTGGTAATGGTGAGTCTGTGTCACCTGGAAGCAGTTAGAAGATGCGAAGTGACGTGGCCCAACGGTTACTCACAATTCAAATTCAAATTCAAGAGGGAAGCCCAACTGCAAAGAAGGCGTCGTGGTGTAAAAAATTAATGGTGTTATGCATATCACAACCTTCATAATCCAAAATCGTGAACTATCATGATTTTCACAAATAATAACATAATGTGGAAAATAAATAACATACCCGGATCAATTATGCGAAACCTTCAAGTGACCCAAATTTAATTGAACATAAACCTAATAATAATATTAGAGGAAAAAGGTTTCTCTCTCTTGACCCTCTTTAGAATACATTGAATTCAGAATTATTTTGATGGGTAGTCTGAATGTCCTTTTATAGGTAGAGAGAGGATCAGTTTCCTTATTCAACAATGATTCCACTTTCCCATCAAAGTAGGATACTTGGAAAACACTCTTCTTTATTTACCAATTAATTGTAGCAAAAAATATGGAATCATAATCCTGTCAAATCTCTAATTCATATTACCATATCATGTGGGTCAATATAATGATTAAATAAATAATTTAGGCTACATTCTCCCACTTGGCCCATATAAGAACTTACGTCAAGATTTAACAAGGTTAACATTAGGCGTGCAATAAACCATATTCAATATTACCTTTAATTTGGTCATCATCATAATGCTATAATTAAATAGTTCACTAATATGAGTCATGGCAGTTCTACACCAATAGTACGATATAGTCCCTTCCATATACTACAACATTAGTAACTAGTTTAACATAGCCCTTTAAATGAAGAGTATAAAGAGGTCCAACGATAATGTCTTTTATGAAAGACTATTCATGTTGTTATTCATTCATTCTTATATATGCACGTACTCTTTTCATAACAGAAAATATATCAGAAAAACAATTAATGAGATCTCAATGTGTCAAATAACACAATCAATCATAAACAACTGTTATGGATTACATTCAAGACCCAATTGGCAAGTTTCTTAATTGTCTTTAAGAGTAATCCCTTCATCAATAGATCTACACTTAAAAGTTATATACTTATGTTTTTTATTGACACTTTCTGTTTCTGAAATTCTTCTTTAACGATAAAGTATTTCAATTCTATGTGTTTAGCATCATTAGAATACTTGTCATTCTAAGAAAATAAAACAATTGCAAAATTATCACAATAAATTCTCAACGACTTGGCAACAAAAGTCGACAATCCCAAGTCTTGAGATAAAGTTCTGCAATAGCAATTCATGAATTGTGGTCTCAAAGCACACCATAAATTCAACTTTCATAGAGGATACTTATGATAGTTGGTTTTACACTTTTCTTAATATTGCTCCTCCACATAATAGAAACAAAAAACCAAAAGTGAATTTTCTACTATCAATAGATCATTTAAAGTTTGAATCTAAGTAGCCAATCAATTCAAGATTATTAGACTTCTTAAATGTGAGCAAGTAATCTTTTATTCCTTATGATTACTTTATCACTTCCTTATTTAAGCATTAAGCTTCTTACAATAAATGTATAAAGAATCGTTTCCATTCTAATTGATTTTATAAAATTTTTGCATAAGACTGGATTTATTTCCTTTCAGAATATGGATAACTTTATGTGAATATTCTTTCATTCTAAATCTCTATAGAACTTTTAATATATACCTTCTGAGACAATCTCAACAATTCATGTAATTCTTTCAGAAATATTTCAATTTCTATCACATAGATTGTCTTACTAATATATTTCATTTCAAAATTCTTAAAAAGAAATTTCTTAACTCATGTAATAAATCACATACATTATTGACAACTAAAATACCATCAACATACAAAATCGTAAATATAAACTTGCGTCCACTGATCTTTGGATATGTACACTAACCAAAAATGTTTTCTTTGAATCCAAAGGAAAAATAGTATCATAAAACTTAACATATAATTTTTAAAAAGCTTGTTTAAGTCCACAAATTGATTTTTTTAAGTTTGCAAGTCACATTTTCATTTTTCTCAATAGAGAAACCTTTGAGTTGATATACACAAAAATTTTCATCTAAACTCTCTTTCAGAAAATTAATTTTCACATACATTTAATACAATTAATATCATAATGAGTTACTAATGCCATAATGATTCTAAATCAGCCCTTTAAGATACAAGTGAAAAAAGAATATCTCATTGTAATCAATGTCTACTTTCTGAGTAAAATCTTTGGCCACATATCTAGCATTATATCATTTTATATTGCCCTTAGAACAATAAATATTTTTGTATCCTTAGGCAATTCAATGAAATCTCAAATTTCATTCTAGTCCATTGATTTCAACTCATCATTTATGACATCAATTCATTTAGTAGAATCAATACTTTCTATGATTTGTGACAATAACACCGAGTCTTTACTTATCCCAATATTATAATAAGATTGTTATAGATATACCACATAATCATTCGAAATGACAAATCTCTTTACCTTATGGGATCTTCTTAATATTATTTCTCGTGATTCTTCTACAACTTTTCATTGGTGATAATTACGTTATGAAGTAATGTACGAGTACGAAATAATCTTCTCGTATAATCCTGTTGATCAAAGAGTTTGCACTCCTCCAAACATCGTCGCTTTGTCACCTGAAAACACAAACGTAAGCTAGCCGGTGGGTGTGTGCCGGAAACCTCTCCGATGCCTAAGTCAGCAAATAGACAATAGACAATGTGGGAGCCGAATTCACAGGGAGACGAAATCTGATATACCCATAGAAATGATGCAAGCAACCGTAGAACAAGCCAGACAGATCCAACAGAGTTTGGACGACATCATCGCTGAGAACGAACGCCTTCGCCGCGATTTGGCCTTAGAAAAAGCAAAGTCCGAGCGGGCAAGGCTCAAAGTCTCTGAGCGATCCTTGAAGGCAGCCCCTCAACGACCTCGAGATCACCGCGCCTTAACCGATCACCATGACGCAATGACAGGGGATTCACATCGCCCAAGAGACGTCCCGCTTGACACGGTACATATGATATACAGCCTGCCGATAGCCCCAACTGTACATGCAATCCAGTCACTTCCAGGCCCCCAGCATCAGCTCACACCAGCAAAGCGACCTCGACTCCGAGAAGCGCCAAGCATCACCTTCGACGACTCTGATTTGAGCGGCATAACACTCCCCCATGTAGATCCTCTGGTTGTCGCGCTGCGCGTAAACAAATTCACCGTCGAACGCGTCCTTATTGACCAGGGAAGCACTTCGGAGGTTATGTACTATAAAACCTTCGTCAAACTCGGGTTCAACGCCTCGGATCTGACTCCCGCTCCTTATCCACTATTCGGCTTCAACGCCAACCCGGAGTACCCGTTGGGAAAGATCAGTCTACCCGTTCGAGCCGGCCCAGAACGGTGGACGTGGAATTCTTGGTCGTTAGGTTGCCGTCCCCGTACAATCTCATCATGGGGCGATCATGGTTGCACACCCTGCAGGCCGTCCCAAGCACCTACCACCAGCTGCTACGCTTTCCAACGGAATATGGCGTCGAGCAGATCCGTGGCTCTCAACAGTCGGCGAAAACATGCTATCTTCTCGCCGCTAAGACGCCGAAGGAACTGCAAGTAAATTCCATCGAAGTGCCCAATCGAGAGGTTCTAGATGACGTCGGGCGTCAACCAAACGAAAAGGCCACGGAAGGTTTAGACCGGGTCGATATTGATGGAAGCCCAGAAAAGTTTTTTATGATCGGCGCCTCTCTGAGCCAGGTCGACAGACAGCAGCTGATCTCTTTCTTACTCGGCAATCTCGACGTCTTTGCGTGGACTCCATACGAGATGCCGGGAATAGACCCGTCAGTCTCACAACACCAGCTAAATGTTGACCCCCGGTGCAAGCCGATTATTCAGAAAGGCCGGCGATCCTCCGCAGAACACACCGCCGCCGTTGTAGAAGAAGTCGACAAACTGCTTGACGCCGGGGCAATCAGAGAAGTCACCTACCCCACGTGGCTCTCCAACACCGTGGTGGTGAAAAAGAAAAACGGAACTTGGCGAGTGTGCGTCGATTTCACCGATCTGAACAAAGCTTACCCCAAAGACTGCTTCCCCTTACCAAGAATCGACCAACTCGTCGATGCGACGGCACGCCATCGGCGCATGAGTTCCCTCGATGCCTACAGGGGCTACCATCAGATCGCCATGAATCCGGACGATCAGGACAAAACTGCATTCCTCACTCCAAGAGGCACCTACTGCTACAAGGTTATGCCTTTTGGACTGAAAAATGCAGGGGCAACTTACCAAAGACTGGTCACCACAATGTTCAAAGAACAGCTGGGACACACTATGGAAGTATACATCGATGACATGGTGGTCAAATCCAAAGAAGAGCAAAACCATATAGCCGATCTGGAAAGGACCTTCAATACCCTACGTAAATACGGAATGAAGCTAAACGCTTCCAAGTGCGCATTCGGAATCGGCTCCGGAAAATTCCTGGGTTATATCGTCAACCACCGGGGAATCGAAGCCAACCCGAGGCAAGTCACAGCAATTTTGGAGCTGAGTTCCCCCCGTTCTGTAAAAGAAGTCCAAAAGTTGATGGGAATGGCTGCTGCACTGAACAGGTTCATCAGCCGCTCTACAGACCGATGCAGACAATTCTTTCAAACGTTACGATTGGGCAGAGCTTTCGAATGGTCCGCCGAATGCGAAGCAGCCTTTAACGGTTTGAAGACCTACCTCCGGACAGTACCTCTTCTAACAACGCCTGCGACCGGCGATCCCCTCATCCTATACCTAGCAGTCTCCGACAGGGCTGTCAGCGCCGTATTATTAAAAGAGGAGGACGGGCAGCAACAACCAGTGTACTATGTGAGCAAGGCAATGGTGGACGCCGAAACACGCTACCTACCGCTGGAAAAACTCGTCCTAGCCTTGGTCATGGCAGCAAGAAAACTGATGCATTACTTCCAAGCACACAGCATTAGGGTGCTAACAGATTATCCCCTCCGATCAGTACTACGGAATGCAGAAGCATCAGGGCGTGTTTCGAAGTGGGCCCTCGAACTCGGCCAATACGACATTCAGTTCTTACCCAAAACTGCAATCAAAGGGCAGGTGCTTGCGGACTTTGTCGCCGAATTCACAGGAGGGCTTGCCGACCTCAAGCCTGATGACCTCCAGCCAAAGACCAAAGATCGGTCGAAGCCAGATTGGAGAATTTATGTTGGGGACATTTGGCAGTTATACTGTGATGGGTCATCGAACCAACGGGGCAGCGGCGCCGGCGTAGTAATTATGTCTCCAGACGGCGCAGTAATTGAGCAGGCCGTCAAGCTCGGCTTCGAAGCATCAAATAACGAAGCCGAATACGAAGCCCTTTTAGCCGGACTGCGGAACGCGCATCTGCTCGGCGCGCGGCGGCTGCTGGTGTTTTGCGATTCAAAATTGGTAATCAACCAGCTAAAGGGGGAGTACGCGGCAAGAGACGAGCGTATGGCGGCCTATATGAAAACGGCTAACTCCTTGCTGAGAAAATTCGACCACCATGAACTAAACCAAATAACACGCGATCAAAATACACACGCGGATGCCCTGGCCTGTTTAGCCTCCGCCATCAACTCCGAGCTCAAGCGTACCATCGAAGTAGGTTTCGTCCCAAAGCCAAGTATCGGCCCTCCGGAGGAAACCCACATCAATGTTATAGAATCCGCTCCAAGTTGGAAGGACCCCATTGCTGCATTCCTTTCTTCTGAGCAACTCCCAGAGGATAAAAAAGAAGCACACAAACTGCGAAACAAGGCCCTGCGGTATTACTTAGATCCACAAGGAGGGCTTTACAAAAAGTCCCTCTCTGGACCATACTTGGAATGTGTGCACCCGGACAGAGTAGAGGAGCTGCTCACTGAGATACATGATGGCAGTTGCGGTGCCCATTCGGGGGGACGTTCCCTGGCCCATCGGGCGATAACACAGGGATATTATTGGCCGACGATGAGAGCCGACGCGGAAAATTATGTCAAGAAATGCGAACAATGCCAAAAGTTCTCCCCATTAACTCATCAGCCGGCAGAAGCTTTGAATTCCATCACAAGCCCCTGGCCGTTTGCTCAATGGGGACTCGATATCGTGGGACCATTGCCAAGGGCCCCAGGGAACAAGCGCTTTTTGATCGTAGCAACCGATTACTTCACAAAGTGGGTCGAAGCGGAGGCCCTAACCCATATACGGGATTCCGATATTAAGCGCTTCGTGTGGAGGAACATCATTACACGATTCGGCATACCACGAGCATTGATCTCAGACAATGGTACTCAGTTCGATTGTGGCGTATACCGAGAATTGTGCAGCAAATACGGTATTGAGCCCTACTTTTCTACGCCAGCCTACCCCCAAAGTAACGGTCAAGCGGAAGCTTCAAACAAATCCATCTTAAACGGCATTAAAAAGAGGTTGGAAAATGCCAAAGGCAGATGGGTTGAAGAGTTGCCAAGTGTACTGTGGGCCCATCGAACAACTCCAAGACGATCTACCGGAGAAACGCCGTTCGCCTTATGCTTCGGAACCCAGGCAATCTTACCCCTAGGGATCGGCTTGCCAACTCTGAGATCGCAAGCTTTCGACACAGGCCGAAATGACATGATGCTCGCACTAGACCTGGATCTGATTGAAGAACGGAGAGACCGCGCCTTGGCGTCGATGGCACGATATCAGCAACAGCTTGCCAAATCATACAATCTTCGAGTTCAGTTGCGCCGCTACAATCCAGGCGAACTGGTCCTAAAGAAGGTACTGCCAGCCGACCGGAGACCAGCCGATGGAAAGCTTGGTCCGAACTGGGACGGCCCCTATCAGATAGATTCCGTCGCAGGCGTAGGGGCATATCGGCTCTCCGACATGTCAGGAAGGAGCCTGCCACGGCCGTGGAATTCGACACATCTACGTAAATTTTATCAATAACCCGACCTGTGGGCTGATACTTGTACGCATGTCGTTGTAATGAAGGGTTTCGTGTTTTCACATGTTTGCGCTCAATATTTAAGGCCGAATAAGTCTCCGGATTCGGAGCGCCCTTCGTGGATGTCACGATTGGCCAACACAAAGTCTCCGGATTCGGAGCCCCCTTTGGGACATGATCCCTTAGGGCCGAATAAGTCTCCGGATTCGGAGCGCCCTTCGTGGATGTCACGATTGGCCAACACAAAGTCTCCGGATTCGGAGCCCCCTTGGGGACATGATCCCTTAGGGCCGAATAAGTCTCCGGATTCGGAGCGCCCTTCGTGGATGTCACGATTGGCCAAAACAAAGTCTCCGGATCCGGAGCCCCCTTTGGGACATGATCCCTTAGGGCCGAATAAGTCTCCGGATTCGGAGCGCCCTTCGTGGATGTCACGATTGGCCAACACAAAGTCTCCGGATTCGGAGCCCCCTTTGGGACATGATCCCTTAGGGCCGAATAAGTCTCCGAATTCGGAGCGCCCTTCGTGGATGTCACGATTGGCCAACACAGTCTCCGGATTCGGAGCCCCCTTTGGGACATGATCCCTTAGGGCCGAATAAGTCTCCGGATTCGGAGCGCCCTTCGTGGATGTCACGATTGGCCAACACAAAGTCTCCGGATCGGAGCCCCCTTTGGGACATGATCCCTTAGGGCCGAATAAGTCTCCGGATTCGGAGCGCCCTTCGTGGATGTCACGATTGGCCAACACAAAGTCTCCGGATTCGGAGCCCCCTTTGGGACATGATCCCTTAGGGCCGAATAAGTCTCCGGATTCGGAGCGCCATTCGTGGATGTCACGATTGGCCAACACAAAGTCTCCGGATCCGGAGCCCCCTTTGGGACATGATCCCTTAGGGCCGAATAAGTCTCCGGATTCGGAGCGCCCTTCGTGGATGTCACGATTGGCCAACACAAAGTCTCCGGATTCGGAGCCCCCTTTGGGACATGATCCCTTAGGGCCGAATAAGTCTCCGGATTCGGAGCGCCATTCGTGGATGTCACGATTGGCCAACACAAAGTCTCCGGATTCGGAGCCCCCTTTGGGGCATGATCCCTTAGGGCCGAATAAGTCTCCGGATTCGGAGCGCCCTTCGTGGATGTCACGATTGGCCAACACAAAGTCTCCGGATTCGGAGCCCCCTTTGGGACATGATCCCTTAGGGCCGAATAAGTCTCCGGATTCGGAGCGCCCTTCGTGGATGTCACGATTGGCCAACACAAAGTCTCCGGATTCGGAGCCCCCTTTGGGGCATGATCCCTTAGGGCCGAATAAGTCTCCGGATTCGGAGCGCCCTTCGTGGATGTCACGATTGGCCAAAACAAAGTCTCCGGATTCGGAGCCCCCTTTGGGACATGATCCCTTAGGGCCGAATAAGTCTCCGGATTCGGAGCCCCCTTGGGGACATGATCCCTTAGGGCCGAATAAGTCTCCGGATTCGGAGCGCCCTTCGTGGATGTCACGATTGGCCAAAACAAAGTCTCCGGATCCGGAGCCCCCTTTGGGACATGATCCCTTAGGGCCGAATAAGTCTCCGGATTCGGAGCGCCCTTCGTGGATGTCCCGATTGGCCAAAACAAAGTCTCCGGATCCGGAGCCCCCTTTGGGACATGATCCCTTAGGGCCGAATAAGTCTCCGGATTCGGAGCGCCCTTCGTGGATGTCACGATTGGCCAACACAAAGTCTCCGGATTCGGAGCCCCCTTTGGGACATGATCCCTTAGGGCCGAATAAGTCTCCGGATTCGGAGCGCCCTTCGTGGATGTCACGATTGGCCAACACAAAGTCTCCGGATTCGGAGCCCCCTTTGGGGCATGATCCCTTAGGGCCGAATAAGTCTCCGGATTCGGAGCGCCCTTCGTGGATGTCACGATTGGCCAAAACAAAGTCTCCGGATTCGGAGCCCCCTTTGGGACATGATCCCTTAGGGCCGAATAAGTCTCCGGATTCGGAGCGCCCTTCGTGGATGTCACGATTGGCCAACACAAAGTCTCCGGATTCGGAGCCCCCTTTGGGGCATGATCCCTTAGGGCCGAATAAGTCTCCGGATTCGGAGCGCCCTTCGTGGATGTCACGATTGGCCAAAACAAAGTCTCCGGATTCGGAGCCCCCTTTGGGACATGATCCCTTAGGGCCGAATAAGTCTCCGGATTCGGAGCGCCCTTCGTGGATGTCACGATTGGCCAACACAAAGTCTCCGGATTCGGAGCCCCCTTTGGGGCATGATCCCTTAGGGCCGAATAAGTCTCCGGATTCGAAGCGCCCTTCGTGGGTGTCACGATTATTCGGCCATCTCTTCAGAGTGCCTAGGCCAGCCCACGAGCACGAACCAATTAGGCTCTTCACGCTCACGCCCTGGCCAAGGCAAGGGCAGATTTATTAATCTAGTCGCCTCGCTTTATTTATCAAAACAGTATCACCATAAAACTACAGAAACATCAGCACATCGAGCAGTTTTCATAACATTTTATAATTGCAAAAAAGTATCGACGTCCATTTCTGTATCATAACTGTTATAATATTAACCCGCCTGAAAAACGCGGAAAACAAATCCAAAATAACAAAAATAACAAAAGCAAACGGAAACAGTACTTTCTCGAAATCATAACAATTGTGTATCGTAAAGATCAATCCTCGGAATCAGTCTCAACGGATCGATGTCCACTTGCTCATATGGTATAGGCACACTCAGCGAAACTCCAGCTGCAGCAAGGGCCTTCTCCCAACCATGCTTGAAGCCCCGATTCTCAAACATAGAGACCTGGTCCACATACTCGGCGAGTCCAGCCTCTTTCCCGGCCTCGAACCTTTTGGAATCGGCAATCTCCTTTGCCGCTTTCGTTTCAGCCAACTCAGCCTCCAACCTGGAAACCGCCTTTTGGGACAAGCCAAGTGCAGCTTCCATATCGTCGGCCTTCTTCTCGGATTCCGCTCTCAACTTATCCGCATGACGAGCTCTCTCTACCTCGTCCTCTGCCCGAGAAGCCTCCTGCTTCGCCCTTAAAAATTCGTCCTCGGCCCTCTTCCTCTGGTCCTCAACTTGCTTTCGTAAATAACTAATCTGCCTGACGGCGTCGAGATGACGGCGGCCCACATCGGCTATCCTACCAACGGTCTGCAAAAGAAAAAGTCAGAAAACACAACGCGCACAATTTTTGGGCCAAGGAAAAGTCAAAATACGCACCAAAAGGGCCGACTGTGCGGCTAACATTGTCGCATTCAAATCCGATTCCAACTGGAAAGCCTCCATATCAGACGGCAACGATAGAGACGTTGCCACGCCAAACGCAACCTCTGGGTCTTTACGTGCAGAAGCATCCGAAGGAACCGGCGTGTTCCTTACCATTGGCCGAATCACAAAGGGCACAACCTCGCTCGATTCCCCTATTCGAGGACGTTTGCCGCCGAGGTCTTTCGAGCCGGCCTCATGATCCCTATCGCGTTTCTCCGTCTTTCCATCGACGTCCTGAACGGCTTTCCCAACCAATGTGGATTCGGCATTCTCATCTGCTGCCGTCCCCTCAACAATTTCTAAAGACGTCGATTTGGTAACTAGGAGGGAATGGTGAGTTGTGCTGGTGGGCGTTTCGGTCGGATGACCCTCCGCTCGGCGCCGTGCAGCTAATCTTTCCGCATTCGCCTTCTTTGCGAGCTTTGTCAGGCTTAACCCGGCCATGTCAGTAGATTCCGAGAGGAGAAGGCTGTCTGCGCGTTGAAGAGCGTCGCCAACAGAAAGGTTCCCCCGCCCCGATGTGGAGGGAGGGTCGTCAGAATCCGATACCTCTTCCGATTCGGCCTCGGACTGATCTGATTCGGCAGAATGGGATATTTCAGTATTATCCGAATCGGACCCTTCAAGACCTATTCGTCTCAAATTTTTGAAGTCAGAAAAAATACGAGCAACAAGAAAATCTTCCCCCTCCGGAATCGGTATGTTTTCCGCAGCCGAAAAGGTCGTATACGTAGGCTCGTAGCAAAGCAGAACGTGAGCCGCTCTTCCCTGTTTGTGAAGACTACGACGGCCGAAATAACTAAGAGCAACCCTAATATCCGAAAGAACGGCGTCGTCAGTTGAAGCTCGTATCTTCTTTAAATTGCTCCCTGCAAAAGACAAGCCATAAGACTCAAGAAAACGGTATGGCAAATATGAGCACACAACACAAGCAAGAAAGCATTCGGCGACCTGGTTCGCCCCTACGTCTAGGAACAGGATCAACACGGTCCTCCCCTTCGTTGAACTCCCAGTTGCCACGAATGACGACCATAACATCATCAACTCGTTTCCCAGAACTGGAAAGCATAGTGACCAACTGATGATCTGTATCCTTGGCTCTGAGGAAATAACGCCCGTGCCGACCAGAGGACTTGGCCAAGGCATAACAATGCCGAATGGCAGGGATGCCAAGGTTAATCCCAAGGCAGCGGTTCAGCGCCACGACCCCCATTATAATTCTAAAGAAATTCACGTTGGATTGGGAGGGGATCAAATCCCAATGGCGAAGAACAGCCCTCAAAAACGGATGAAGGGGGAAGCGGACGCCACCCTCTGCGATTGACAAGAGGGGAAAAACAATCGTGGTTTCGTCTTCCATCTCCATGTCAAGAGTGCCGTCCGCCACAAACGACAAATGTACATCGTCAGGAACAGAAAAATGGCGCCTAAAGCCAACAATTCGGTCCGACGAAAGTAGGTCTTTCAAATGTTTCGCCATACCTACTGTCTACAAAAAACGCGACGAAATAAACAAAATAGGAAAAGCTTCAGAACAAGGGGGGAGAAAACTTACAGAAATGAAGAAAGTATCACATACGGAAGAATTGCAAGAACGATTCGAAGAGCGACCCAGCAATCAGCGTCATAGAATATGAATTCGAAAGGACATCAGATTTTAAAATCATAATGAATAGGCGTGTACAAAGGGTCGGGGAGTCGAGGCAATGATTGAAGGCGGAGTGATTGAACTTCCGCATGATAAGTCTGATCCCCGAACTTCGATTCAGAGACTTTGATGAAAATTGGAACCAAGCACTTCACCCAACTGTCATTAAGAGAATGCTTGGGGGGCAATTGTGGGAGCCGAATTCACAGGGAGACGAAATCTGATATACCCGGGGAGCCAGGAATCGGACGGCTCCATTCGGCTCAACTGAGATGCCGACTACGAATGTAAGGCCGAATATAACTAAAAAGGCATGCCAGGACAAAAAGAGGAATATTAAATAGGAAAGTAGACTCTGGCCCCGAGGCCCAAAAAATAAATAATGGATATAAATACAAGAGCTTCGGACCTGTGGAGAGGTATGTAAGAAAATCACTTTTAATAACTTAGTAAACAAGCTTTCTTGAGAAAGACTGACTTGTCCGTCGGAGTGCTAATTCCGGCACCCCCGACCGGAGTATTTGTGTCTTTGCAGGTGACTGCCAGAGGATCATCTGCGTCTCCCAGGATCCGAAGAGTATTTCCAACCCATTTCCCCACAGACAAAAAGTTGTGTTTTTGTGAGTAAAAATTGTGATACCTGTCCATAGGTCCTGTCACGAGCTTTTATAGATTCCGCCTGGCACAATCCTAGTAGGACTTCAACTCTCTTTAGCAGAGTCCTCCTAGGAATCAAAAAGATAATGCTTATCTTTTTACACCCTCCTCATTGCTTAACCAAGTGAGATGGTCCTACCATGGTCTGGTAGCCAAACAACCGAGCTAACACCGCCGCGCTTTATAACAGATTTAACCGTGCTCACTTAGCTCGGTTCTGCCTTGTCCTCATCCAGCTCGGTTCTCTCCTACCTATATCTCGGGTCAGAGCACCGAGACTAGGCTACTGGCCCACACCCTTAGCCAAACAGACGGGATCAAGGACTGGGCTATGCAAGCCACTGCCTCGGCCCATAGCTCGGTCCATTTCCTACTTAATCCTAGCTCGGCCCATGTTCAAACATAAATTACCCTCTCAATTGTCCCTTAATTCCATCTGCAATGCATGATTTGGGATTATTCTTCACCAATCGAGCTAAAACGTCCAAGCCAACCGAACTAAAATAAGTAATTCCACCGAGATTAAAATATTCAACACCACCGAGCTGGATTAGCTCGGTCTTTAGTTTTGTACTTGCCACAACCTGTCGCTTCACGTACCTGACATTATGTCCTGTTTGTGACACGTGGCACATGTTTATTGATTCTTCAAACTGCGACAGTCGTCCCACATTTATCAAAAAACATTTGAAAAGTCCCTACCGTTTTTGTACCTATTCAAAACCCATTTTCTGAATCACATCCTCATTGTTCATCTTTTTCCCTTCTGTGCTTCTGAGACCTGCTCCTGCTTCTGTGCTCCAGTCCCTTCCCCTTTACTTGCTCTCTTACTGGCTGGGTTTTGTCCTTACGCTCAAAACTCGTAAGTTTTTCAACATCTCTTTCCAATATTCTTTTGTACTTATTTCTGCACCTTCATTGTTTAATTCATCATATATATATGCATGTGTATCCATAACTGAGTGTTTAAGCAAATACCACCACCCAAAAAACCTCACGCCTGCGCCCAAAAACTCACAACCCAGATTTCGAATCAATGTCAAACACGATTTTATCAAAAATTGTGTTATGACCGAGCTAGTAACCTGTTTGCAACCTTCAAGGCTGTACCTGACCGAACTAGGATGCACTGATCACCACCCGGCCTAAAAAACAATGAGTTTGGCCTTTGGCACATAGCTGAACTACGAAATAGTCCGTAACCATTCGCAACCGAGCTAGGCTTTCTTTTAACTTGCCCTTTTACTTAGCCCGGTCCAGTTGTCTGGGTATAACACTTCTTTATTTTCACTTTGCAGTCTCAACTAGGTTGGCCAAGCACACCTCTAGCACTCTACCCCTGGGCATTTTTGCTCAATTGAGCTAGGAGAATTACACCGGCATCAAGCTAGGCCGTCGCTCCTAATTTTAACAAAACCATATCATTAAGTTTCAATGGGTAAATACCAGTTCCTAGTGGACTCACCTGGAGCCATTGTGAAATTCCACCGAGACTACAATATTCCTGATGACGTCCACCTCTCTCTAGCCTAGCTAGACACCACACCTTGGGGCAAATCGGGTTTCGTTCCCTTCACCATGATATCTATCGTAGAAGCAGGGCTTCAGTTCCCAGTATAACCCCTTGTATGCGAATTCCTTTGCCAAACAAGACTGTGTCCAACTCAACTTTCCACAAATACTTATAGAATAATAAATGGCATCACTGAGCTAAACCGCCGGCTCGGCCTCAACCTCGGATTGGCCGAGCTATTCCACCAATATTCACTCGGCCAAAATGATGACGGTTGGGTGTACTATCTGAGGGTAAGAAAAGGTCGAGAAAAAATCGTAAAAAACACACCGGACAAAGATCTAAATGATGACGACTTCCTCTGGGTTTCTGGTAATTTTGAAGACCAGGAAGTCGAAATACCAGGCTACAATATAAACTGGAATAAAGGAATTGCTGGTAAGAATACTCCGGTTCATTTTCCTTTGCTCTTCCAGCTTACTCACTGTGCTAACCCTTTGTCTTTTCTTTCTTGTAGATTTAAACCAGCTAAAATCACACTATACATATGCTAACTAGGACGCCCTTCGAGCCGTACTCTGGTACCATCACCGTGATTGGGCTGAGCTTTTAAACTTCGAGCCGACCTACCAATATAGCGGAAGGAAGAAGACCAGAGTCACTGACTTCCTTCTAAATCCTTCCCCGGAGCCAGATCCCATTCTTCCGAAAATCAACCTGATTCCTCTAACTAAAGAACAAGAATGGCGAAGATGAGGGTAGTGCTAGCATTTATCACCGAGCAAACCTCCGGTGAAGTGCAAATCGGGCTGGATTCGTCTCGCCAACACCACGAAACCATGGTAGCTCTTCTAACCGCAAAGGCCTTAATATCTCGGCCGAGCAAGCGTGCACATACTATTTCGACCGAACCACAACACCTGGTCGATGAAGAGGACACCGTGCTTCCTGAAACTACGATGCCGAGCCCTAAGCCCGTGCACTCTAACCAAGCAAGCCCTTCAAAATGGGCACCAAAAATAACTTATAAGAACCGCGCTATCTCGAACACAGACTTGGTGGTTACTGACAAGGACCACACACTTGCCTTCAACCTTGCCAAAAGTGTGTGTTTGCCAGCAGACATGGAACACCACGACCACTTGACCGAGCTAAAAGCCATCTGCTCGACCACTAAATCAATGGCGCTTGTACGTGCTCCACTCTCTTTGTTTTCCATTTTACACTTTTGTTTGCTTGGCTTTAACATAATCACGACCTCTTCTTCTGCAAGCCATGTAGAAGAACCACATTACCCATAAGCGCGTGCTAGAGCTTCGCAAAACAGCGCGGCTGGCAGTGGCAGATGCCAGAGCTAAGTCAGCCGAGCTGAACGAGGCTAGGCAAAAAATGACTGAGCTCGAATCCGAGAACGCACAGCTCACCAAGCTGGTCAACGCAGCAGAAGTGGACAAGCAGAAGGCGCTGGCCAAAAGGAAAGACCGCTACCTGCGCGAACTGGCCAAGCTTGAAAAGAAGAAAGATGCTGAGATCACCATGCTAAAAAAGAACATGCAAGATGCTAAAGACCGTAGCTATAAAGAAGGGGAGGCCACCTATGTCTTGCAATGTGAAGCTGCGAAGGACATTTTCTTCAAATGTAGATGGAAGGCCGCTATTATGAAGCTCGATCTGGGGCAAGAAGCCGAGATCTTCTAGAACCCTTCCCCTTACTTCATTCCAAGTTACATGCCGGACTACGCCAACGCCATACAACAGAAGTTTCTCCAAGAGGGGGAGGAGGAAGAAGGATCCCCTGATCCAGACAATGCCCCACTTGTCCTTAGTGATCACGGTCTCCAGACAGCTCAGATGGAGCTACCGGTGTCAAGTACAATTGAGGGGGCACCTGTGACCGACCTACCCGCTGAAACCGGCCTACCGAGTAGCGAAGCTCGGGTTGATCTGGATGCTGATTTGGATGATTTTTTCACTTGATTTTGTTTTTTCTTTTGATATTTTGCTCTTAATGAAATTGTAACTAGGCTCAAGCCTCTCATTTTGTAATGAACGTTTTGAAATGGAATGAAATCCGCTATTTTCCCAACTATTTGTTCGGTTATTGTGCTCAAACCTACCAACCTTCTTCAGCCTAGATCCTTTTCTCGGCGGAAGGAGAGAACTATGTGTTGGCCAATCCTGCCAACCTTCTTCAGCCTAGATCCTTATCTCGGTTGAAGAGAGCTAAATGTTGGTCATACTTGCCAACTATCTTCAGCCTAGATCCTTATCTCGGCTGAAGAAGAGAAATAAATGTTGGTCAATCCTGTCAACCTTCTTCGGCCTAGATCTTTATCTTGGCTGAAAGAGAGAGTTATGTGTTGGTCAATCCTGCCAACCTTCTTCAGTCTAGATCCTTATCTCGGTTGAAGAGAGCTAAGTGCTGGTCATACCTATCAACCTTCTTTAGCCTAGATCCTTATCTCAGCTGAAGAGAGCTAAATGTTGGTCATACCTACCAACCTTCTTCAGCCTAGATCCTTATCTCGGCTGAAGAGGGCTAAATGTTGGTCATACCTACCAACCTTCTTTAGCCCAGATCTTTATCTCGTCTGAAGAAGAGAGCTGAATGTTGGTCAAACCTGCCAAACTTCTTGATTGCCCCTAGTTGGCAATGACTAAGAACAACTTTTACAGTAAAAAGAATTATGTTGAAAAAACTACTTGCTTTATTTGAAAAAAGAAAAATTACAAGTATTTTAGGGAAAAGCTAAAAATAAAATAGTTTGAGATTGGCAGTGTTCCATGACCTGGGAATAACTTTGTTGTCTCTATCTTCCAAGTGATATGCCCCTTTTCTTGCTAAACCAACCACTTTGTATGGTCTTTCCTAGTTAGGTCCTAACTTGCCATCTCTAAGTACCAAAGTGTTGCCTATTACTTTGCGCAATACCCAATCTCCAATCTTGAATTGCTTTGGATGCACTGTTTTGTATATTTTTTGGATAACTCTTGCTGGTATGAGGCAATGTGAACTAGTGCTCTTTCTCTTTTCTCTTCTGCAAGGTCGAGTTCCAAGTTTATGGCTTCTTCATTCAAGTTTGGGTCAAAATTTTCACTTCTGATAGTAGGGAGGCCTACTTCCAGTGGGATTACCGCCTCCATACCGTAGGCCAAAGAAAAAGGCATTTTTCTAGTTGACCGCCGAGGTGTGGTACAGTAAGCCCATAAAACATGAGGAAGCTCCTCCGCTCACTTGCCTTTTGCTCTTTCCAACCTCTTCTTCAAACCGTCTAAGATGACTTTATTGGAAGCTTTTGCCTGGCCATTCGCTTGAGGGTATGCTGGTGTAGAGTTGTAGAATTCTATCTTGTATTCTTCGCAAAAGCCCCTGAAGATTTTGCCATCGAACTGAGTGCCATTGTCAGATATTAGAGCTTTGGGTATGCTGAATCGAGTTATGATGTTCTGCCATACGAACTTCTTAACGTCTTTCTCTTTTATCGATGTGAGTGCTTCTGCCTCCACCCACTTTATGAAGTAGTCTATTGCTGCGAGAAAGAACTTTCTGCTGCCAGGTGCGGTTGGAAGTGGTCCCACTATGTCCAGGCCCCACATTGCAAAAGGCCACGGGCTAGTCAATGGTAGAAGCTCTCTGGCTGGTCGATGCATTTAGTGTGCAAACTTCTGACATTTCTCGCACTTCTTGACATATTTCTCTGAATCTGCTTGCATGTATGGCCACCAATATCCTTATGAAATTGCTCTGTAAGCCAATGATCTTCCTCCTTGGTGGCTTCCGCAGACGCCTTCGTGTATCTCGAACAAAAATGCCTCGACCTTACTGGGATGGACACATTTTAGGTAAGGCCCTGTGAAGGATTTTTTGTATAATGCCAGTTATGGAGAGAGCCAAAATCGCTGTGATTTTGCTCTAATTTTGTTGGCTTCTTTCTTTTCTTCAGGCAAGATGCCATCTTTTAAAAATACTATGATGGGATCCATCCAGGATGGGCCTAGTTCGGCACAACATGCCTCGGCTGCTTCGGGTTCTTCAATACTTGGTCTGGGTAGGAAGTCGATCAGTAATGGGTGTGGGATAGATGTATCTGCCATTGAAGCAAAACCTGCAAGCTCGTCTGCTCTACCATTTTCCTCCAGGTTGATTTGCTCTATTCGGACTACTTCGAACTTCATGATCTCCTTTCTAACTAACTCTTGGTACTTAGCCATCCTATCATCTTTTGCCTCATAGTCGCCTAAAATCTAGTTGACTACTAGTTGGGAGTCACTGTATACCATCAGATCGGTGGCCTTCATGTAAAGTGCTAATTTTAAGCCTGCTAACAATGCTTCATACTCCACCTCATTGTTGGATGCTAGGAAGCCAAGGTTGACTGCCTATTCAGTTGTTAGGCCATCTGGAGAGATGAGGACTATGCCAAGTCTTGCACCGTGCCTGTTGGATGCTCTATCCACGAAGAGTTTCCACATCTCTTCGATGAATACCTTCTAGCAAGTAGAGGGATCGGATGATGTCTTGGGATCATGGGTGTTGCTGATGTTTTCTTCCAAGTCGATGTCTGTTGTTGGGGTTTGATCTTCACTGTCTGACTGCCTCAAGTCTTTACTCTTTGGTGAGTCCCCACTGGGAATAGCATGGTTTGTTCCTTCTTCCCTGTCCTCAAACCTGTATGGCTTGCTATGTAGCTGGGCTTTCTGCTTTGGGGGTTGCGCAGTTCCCGCATCACTTTCTCCCATTCTTTTGGTTGCATCGGTCAAATTGATTGGGCAGACATGATGATTTCCTAGTGTGAACTCGGCCACAAAGTCTGCTAAAGCTTGGGCTTTTATTGCGGTTCTTGGTTGAAACTTGATATCGAACTGCCCCAACTCAACTGCCTATTTCAAGATTCGTCCAGAAAAATCCACCCTCTCAAACAAGGCCTTTAAGGGGAAAGCCGTTAGGACGATCACGGTGTGGGCATGGAAATAGTGTGACACCTTTCTTGAAGCCATCATCAAAGCTAAGGCCAGCTTTTCCAATGGTAGGTACCTTGTTTCAACGCCCAGCAAGGTTTTGCTAACATAAAAGATAGGCAGGTGTTAGATTCCTTCCACTCTGACTGCATGTTGTGAAACTACTAAGTACAAAAGAGCTCTTCTCCTGGTACTGGGGTTACTAACAACGGAGGAGAGGTCATGTAGTCTTTCAAGCTTTCTAGGGCACAGTCACACTTCTCATCCCACTCAAATTTGGCCTTCAGTGGCTAGAAGAATAGCCGACATCTATCTGACGACCGATTTATGAACCGGTTGAGCGCGGCTGCTAGGCCAGTGAGATGATGTACCTCTTTGATTGTGTTGGGCCTCTCAAGATCTTGGATGACTTTGATCTGAGACGGATCAGCTTCTGTACCCCGGTTGGTCACTAGAAAGCCTAGGAATTTGCCTGATCCTACGCCGAATGCGCACTTAGATGCATTTAGACGCAACTTGTGGGGCTTCAAAATTTGAAACATTTCATCTAGGTCCCTGAGATGGTCCTTCTCATCCTTGCTTTTGACCACCATGTCATCTATGTAAGCCTCCATTGTTCTGCCTAACAATGGTTCAAACATTTTGGTGACCACCCATTGGAATGTAGCCCCTGCATTTTTTAGGCCAAAGGGCATGACCTTGTAATAGTATAGTCCTCTGGGTGTTGTAAATGATGTGACCTCCTGGTCTGGTTCGTACATAGCGATCTGATGGTAACCCCGGTACGCATCAAGGAAGCTAATTCGGTTATGCTCTGTTGTCAGGTCCACCAGTTGGTCTATCTATGGTAGGGGAAAACTGTCTTTTGGGCATGCTTTGTTGACCGTTTTGTAGTCCTCACAAACACGCCACTTGCCGTTCTTCTTTGGCACTACTACAGTGTTAGAGATCCACCTGGGATAGTGTACTTCTCTGATGGCTCCTGCGTCCAGCAAGTTTCCTACTTCTTCTACCACTATCTCTACGTGGTGGAGTGCCGATCGGCGAGTTCGCAGAATAATTGGTCTAGCAGTTGGATGGACATTAAGTTGATGGCAGATGAAATTTGGGTCAATGCTAGGCATGTCGTATGGTGTCCAGGGAAACACTTCGATGTTAGAGGTTAAGAATTCCATGACCTCTATTCTCTCAGTGCTGGACAAAGATGAGTCGAGCAAAAAGAACTTTTCTGGATTCTTTTCATCTATCCTTACCTCAACCAGGTCTTCCACTGCTTTCTGTTCAGCTGTTTTGACAACATCTACAAATAGTTCGTTGCTTTCTGGCTCCTCCACTATTTTTACAAACCCTTTTGCAGCATGGCTGCCGTTTACCGTGACGAAGCACTGCTTCGACATGATTTGGTCTCCTAAGACTTCTTCAATCACTCCAGTTTCGTTAGGGAACCGTAATGCCTGATGGTAGGTTGATGCCACTGAGCGCATGGCGTGCAACTATGCTCTTCCCAAGATTATGTTGTAAGTGGAAGGGACCTTCAATACCCAGAATTCCACCTGTTTTGTCATTGTTCCTGCCTTGACTGGCAGGATTATCTTGCCCACTGGCCATTCTGGTATTGAGTTGAAACCGACGAGGGGAGATGTCGCAGGTGCGAAGTCCTTGTCCTTCAATTTCAGTTGTTTGAAGGTCTCGTAGTATATTATCTCGCATGAGCTTCCTTGGTCAATCAGAATCCGTTTGATGTCAAAATTCTTGACGTGTAAAGTGACCACTAGTGCGTCATTGTGAGGGCAATGTAGCCTTGCTAGATCCCTGTCTGAAAAGGATATGACGTTCGTAGCCTCCGTTCTGCCCTTTTTGACGGTAGGTTATGCACTTAGTACCTCCCTCAAGTGCTCAGCCTTTTTGATCATCCCTCTAAGCTAACATACCTGCTCAGGTTCGACGATCCCATGTATAACATTGATTATACCTTGGGATGGACCGTCGACCGGCATCTCGCTCGGTCTGTTGAGGTCCTGGGGGGCTGGCTGTGTTCCCCCTTCTATATACTGGTCCAGATGTCCAGTGGCCATTAACTCCTCTAGATGTTGCCTTAATGGTGTGCAATTTTCAGTGCGATGCCCCTTTTCATCATGGAAGGTGCAACGGTACCTCTCATCATAACCTCTTTGTGCTTCTCCTAACTTGGCTGGCCGTCGAACGAAGGGTTCATCGCGTATCTCGCTAAGAATTCGATAGATAGGTTTGTTGAATACTGTGGTAATGGCAGTGCGAACTCTTAACCTCCTTGTTTGGGGATCCTCTTTGTTGGCTTGTCTGCCTCCCCCGTTCTTGCTTCGTTGTTCTACCGTATTGACTTTTTCTGTAGTCTTTTTATCTAGCAATGCTGTTGTGCCAAATTTTACTTTAGCGCAGGCACTATCTTCTTTTACTCGGATAAGTTGATGCACTCTCTTCATTAGGGCCTCCATCGTGAGGGGCGGCATCATCGTCATTAAGTCCCTCAACTTGTTACCGGCCAGTAAACCCCATTTGTACTATGCAATGGCAAGATTTGTAGGACAATCCCCAATCTGGTTGAAAGTCTCCCAATATCGACTGTTGTAAGACCTCAATGTTTCCTTCTCACCCATGTCAATGGAGTGTAGCTGGTCAATCTCCACTGGTGTCTTGGTATTCATTCTGAATCTAGTCACAAACGCTTCTGCCAACTGGGCCTGTGAGGCTATGCTGCCTTCTGGCAGCCTTTCGAACCATGTTAGACCCTGGTCGTGAAGGCTGAAAGGAAACAGGATACATATTAGAGCCTTGTTTCGCCGGTACACAGCCATAAACCTGGCGAAAGTGGCTTAAGTGCATGTAGGGGTCTGACTTCCCCTCGTAAGTGGTAAATTTAGGCTGGTGGAAATCTGAGGGTAGTGGTGCGTTCTCAATTGCCAGAATGAACGGCGAGCTCTGTAACCTTGCTAACACTTTGTCTGCTGGTTCGTAAGCAAGGTGCAGCATTGGCGTTCCTACCTCGACACTCCCATGTGTCCTAGGGGCTAATCGTTGTAGGGCTAAAACCCTACAAGGGTCGTGAGCCCTGGTGTCCTCCTTCCATCAGGCCCTCTCCTCTAGCATCATTCGCAGGTTTACTAACCTAGGCAACTCCGTGTGCCTAGATGTCGTTTGATACGTGTGCGAGGGTCGATAACTGCTTCCCTCCGTATACGACCTCTCAGTTCTCTTTCTCTCAAACCTGGAGTAACGAGTCCTTGAGGTTCGTGATTGTGTATCGCCTGTCCTTAGGCTTCTACTTTCAGCTTGTGATGGTGTGACCTGTCTGCCACGATCTCCCACGTGGTAAGAAGGCGTGTTGCCTTTGCGCCCCTCTTCCGTCACCACCCCTTTTTCCTTTATCTGGCGCTTCATAGTCTCCATGTCTGCCGCCATCCTCCTTATTAATTTTTCTTGCTCCCTCACGCGATCCTCCAGAACTTGAGGATCCAACCTTCGCCTTTGTCTCTCAGGGCTTTAAGAGCGGCGGGGGCTGGTGCCCCGTCTCTCCCGTGTGTCCTTCCGGGAGTTCCGTCGCTGGGGTTCTAATTTTGCCATGGGTGGGATAGAAGGTAAACCTTTGTGCCTCCCACCCCCCTCCGGGGTTTGCCCATCAATAGCAAATTGCGGCAAATCTTCATTGTGTGCCATTGGTTTCAACCAAAGAGAAAAACTCGATCAAAAGGTTTTGTTCTCTGCACTTTCCCACAGACAGCGCCAATTCTACGAGCACAAAATAATCTTCTCGTATAATCCTGTTGATCAAAGAGTTTGCACTCCTCCAAACGTTGTCGCTTTGTTACCTGAAAACACAAACGTGAGCTAGCTGGCGGGTATGTGTCGGAAACATCTCCGATGCCTAAGTCAGCAAATAGACAATAGACAAAAAGCTGTGTTTTTGTGAGTAAAAATTGTGATACCTGTTCACAGGTCCTGTCATGAGCTTTTATAGATTCCGCCAGGCACAATCCTAGTAGGACTTCAACTCTCTTTAGCAGAGTCCTAGGAATCACAAAGATAATGCTTATCTTGTTACATCCTCCTCACTGCTTAACCAAGTGAGATGGTCCTACCATGGTCTGGTAGCAAAACAACCTAGCTAACACCGCCGCGCCTTATAACAGATTTTACCGCGCTCACTTAGCTCGGTTCCGCTTTGTCCTCATCCAGCTCAGTTCTCTCCTACCTATATCTCGGGTCAAAGCACCGAGACCAAGCTATTAGCCCACAGCCTTAGCCAAACAAACGGGATCAAGGACCGGGCTATGCAAGCCACTGCCTCGGCCCATAGCTCGGTCGATTTTCCACTTGATCCTAGCTCGGCCCATGTTCAAACATAAACTACCCTCTCAAGTAATTAATTATTTATTTGTTGTTCCAAGACATTAACTAAATTGTTTAACAACTATAGGAACAACAATTACCTTCAAATTATGAGTAATGATACTTGTACCCAAACTTGTTGAATAATCACATTTCATGATTTATCACACCCACTGATTTCACCGTTCGTATTAAATTTGATATTATCGGTTTCTGCAATTCTTGTACTATGATCAAGATCGTAAAACTAATACCCTTTGAATTTTCAAGATAATCAACAAAATAACCACTGATTATTCTAAAATATAATTTCTTTTCATGTGGATCAATAATTATAATTTTGTAGATAACCTCAAACATGCAGGTGTCTTAAGTTCGGTCTCCATCCTGTTCACAGTTCAAAGTGAGTGTTTGAAACTGCCTTACTAGGAACTAGATTCTATATAACGACATACATCCACAATATTATATGTATTTAGAAATTATTTAACATACTTTTAGTCATATTCATTAAAGTACAATAATCTTTCTCAACTGCATCATTCTGCTGACCTTTCATAGAGTTTAGCAAATAGACTTGCGCTTTGCATTATCTTTATGTTTTTCACATTTTTGTTTAATTGCCTTTCTTCCTTAATAATGTACACGTTAATGTGTCCATTTACTAGAGATTTGTTATGCAATAAATAAACAAAATCATAAGGTGAAAATTCATCTATAAAAGTGATAAAATAACTTTATTTACCGAACATGAAGTGTCAAAAGGGCACATTAATGTCTATTTGGATAATATGAAGAAGCCCTGTATATCTTGTGGCACTTAACTTAATGTGATTGAATTGCTTTTCCTTAATGCAACCCACACTTCCACTAAAAGCAATAAAATCAATCTTGGGTGAACTACCAATAGGTCCTAATAGTTAGACTTAATTCCCATAAAATCTTATTGAAAATAAGTCTTGGTAAAATTGTCGTTAAAAATATTTTTTTTGTAACATTTTTTACATACGTCGCTAAAAATTGACAATTAGTGACTTTTTTTGTCATAATTTTTATAAATTGTCGCTAAAACTTACAATTCGTGACATTTTTTTATGACAAATTTTTCTCATAGGACCTATTAGACAATAAGTCCATTTATTAGGACCTACACATAAGTACCCCTAAAATCTTTTATGCCACAAGTTTAAGGAGTTTTCATTTATCAAACTATATTTAGGACCAACATAATGATGCAAGATAAATTAAATTTTTGAGAAATTATTAAACCTTAATTTATACAAACCATCATAAATAATACCAAAATTAACAAAAGAGGTATTTTCAATAAATTAAACTTTTATTCTAAATTTTGAAAATAATCATCAAGGTTAATTAAGTTTGGACAAATCAATAAATAATTTTCAAAATTAGAATCAATATAATTTTTTTAAATAAAGTCTAAATAATGATCAATGTCCAAATATAAACAATAAGTCCCAATAATTTCAATTGAGATTTTAACATAATTGGTTTGAAAATAATTTTGCACCGAAAACAAACTCATTCACAAATATTTTTAAATTCTTTAATTGAGCAGTCAAGTTAGATAATTTAATGACATGCTCATACATCTCATGCATACCGTCAAACTTTATGTTGGTAATCTTAACCATAAGTGTCTCAACAAAAAAACATATTAACAGTTCGGAAACATTCTTTCACATTATTTAGCATTATCAATTTAAGGAAGTTAAAACTTAATGTTTGCTAAACTCATTCGCATAAAAATATAAATTTTATTTGTTCGATCATTTTATACTTTATGAAAAGTCTTTTATTTCTTTTATACTGCTTGAATAATAGCAGTAAATTTCTCAAATAGTAACACTAAGTCAAAATTTAGAACATCGAGATAAAACTGAACTTGTTCTATTCATTTTGATAAATCTTTTTCATTTAAAATCGAAACAAATAAGGTATAAAAATATAGCAAAATAAAAATTTAATCAATAATTCATGCTCACTACATTAATGCTAAGAGTAATCAATAATTGATAATTAGTGAAAATAAATACATGTTTAAACAATCACAAATAGTATCACCGTAATCTACCTTTGGGATAATCTAATGACATACTATTTAACAATTATGGTGATTCCCTTTCACCAATAGGACTAGTTGAAAAAATATTCATAATTAAGTAGGTCTGTTACTTTTGGGTATTCATTCCAATATCAATTATGAATACCCATTAACTACCCTATTCCAATTCAACAATTACTTAGAAGTGGTGCACCTTTGAGCCAACCTAGTATCTTTGTAATTAAAGAATTGCGATTTGTAAAGTCATTATTTCTTTTTTAAAACTTGGAATGGGTATTAAATTTCAATTATTTGATTTGATATCTATGTGTCACTCCAATTGGGTCACTTTGGCAACGACCAATTGTATCATAATTTAAATTTCAAATTACAATAAAAACTTTGCATGGACATTATTGAATAAATAATAATTTATTCACAATTATTCGTCATCATAATCATAATGCATATTACTAAACCATAAGAATAATATTAAGACAATAAATATTAACACAATTCATATTCTATGTCACATAAAAATATATACTTTTGTACCTCATCAAACCACCTATAAAAATCAAGCTTATACATAATAGTGGTAATAACATCATACTGAAATAATTTTTTTTAGAGGTTACAATTAGATCCATAAATAGCAATATGCTTAGTACTATAAAGATCACAATAACATTTTAATGTGCCTCACAGTAAAATTTGATAATATAACATTCAACAAAACATGAATAATAATGATCTATTATGTAATACGAATATCTTTAGCATTACTAAATCAAACAATACAATGGTCATTATCCACTAAATCTTTCCTCATAAGAAAAATAATTAAATCGTTCATAGTATTCAATTATCAAAATATTAAAACATTCGGTTTATCATTAAAGAGTTAGCAATCATTAAATAAATATTATTTATACAATATGCAATCCAATCTAAAGTAGGAACATAAGAGTTGCATATTAAATTTCATATCATGTTTAGCAAATTGAAAATTTTTGATCGAGGCAATCATAATTGTAATCAAAATTAATTGATATTTACTTAATCAGAAAATCATAATGTTTTGAAACATGAGCTCTGATACCACATGTAAAAAATTTATAATGTTATTCATATAAAAACCTTCATAATCCAAAATCGTGAACTATCATGATTTTCACAAATAATAACATAATGCGGAAAATAAATAACATACCCGGATCAGTTATGCAAAACCTTCAAGTGACCCAAATTTAATTGAACATAAACCTAATAATAATATTAGTGGAAAAAGGTTTTTCTCTCTTGACCTTCTTTAGAATACATTGAATTCAGAATTATTTTGATGGGTAGTCTGAATGTCCATTTATAGGTAGAGAGGACTAGTTTCCTTATTTAACAATGATTCCACTTTCCCATCAAAGTAGGATACTTGGAAAACAGTCTTCTTTATTTACCAATTAATTGTAGCAAAAAATATGGAATCATAATCCTGCCAAATCTCTAATTCATATTACCATATCATGTGGGTCAATATAATGACTAAATAAATAATTTAGTCTTACACGTGGGAGCAGATTGTTCAGGGCCATAACCGGAGATCGTGGAAGTACATTTTGACGGTTGGAAGTCCACTTCGACGGTTACCATTGAGGAGTATAAATAGAGGAAAAAGCCCCAGAATGAAAGATCCAGACTCAGATCCAGAAACTAGTTTATTTACTCTATATTTCTTTCCAGTTTTACATTTCCAGTTCTTTATATTTCCAGTACTTCAATTCCTGTACTGCACTTTATTTCCTAGGAGTAGTTTGGGTCATTTCATTGTAAGTTCCTCTTTACTTAATAAAATTCAGTTTCTGAATTGTTCTATACTTGTTATTTCTTATAAATTTCTCCTAAAACAAGCCACCAGTAAAAGTCCTCTTCATTGAGGCTGAAAGAACTTCAACACAATCATCTGATAATTGGTTGGCAATTAAAATTCTGTAAGGGCTGATTAATTCTTGCTGGCATGCTTAAATTTACACTATTAACCTTCGATATCCAAAAAAGCCAACACAACCACAATGATCCTATCCAATATTTTAAAAATCGTATTTTAAAAATTGGACCGATAGGTTAACTAAAAAAATAATTCGGTGGATGGGTCACCGGTTCAATCATCGGGTTAACAGGAATCAAACCATAACATCATAAATATATTAAAATTATATTTAAATAAAAATATGAGTAATAAAATTATAAATTTTATAAAATTGAAAATATTAAATTATCTTAAATATTTCTCCTAATATTTTTTTTACTAAAAAAGACAATAATATATTTTAAAATATTATTAATTTTAATTTTGGAAGAGGAAATCAAATATTTAATATTCCCTCCATATGATTTTAATTCAAATAATTTGATTGAAAGAAGAATAAAAATTTTGGAGGGATATCAAAATTTCAAGTCTCTCTCCAATAAACATGATTGAATCCCACATGAATTTTTTGAGTTTTTTTAAAATAATTTTTTTTATAAATAGGTAGAGACTTTCACAATAATTTCTAACTCTCCATAGAATTCATCACAAAAGGAAACCCTTGAAAAATATTTTATAATTAAAATTTTCTTATATATATATATATATAAAATAAGAAAGAAAGAATAACAAAATAGTTAGAAAATATCAAAAAAAAAAAAAAATTTAATTTCTTCAACCCGGTTGGTTCGCTTGACCCATTCTCGGGTCATCCGGTTCAATGGTCCAATCGTTGATTTTTCTAGTTCTCTCTACATAGGTTAGCTTTTAAGTTGCAACGGTTTAAGAAGTATATCCGAACCAAAATCCCAACCGATCAAACCGACCAATCCAATCCGATTTTCAAAACCATGATCATACCCGTTAATGTCCTCACAAAAAGCATCACTCTTTTGACTGCAAAAGAAGAACAGAAACATATACTAATAAAATGGATAAATTATATGGTTGGCATCCCATTTTAATAAAGTTTCACTTTGATCTACCAATTACGTTTCTATCAACTCCATTTCGTAGCTTGAAATGTTGTGGCTCGAAAGGCCCGACTTCTTTGTACACCCATCTCATTTCTTTGTACAGGTCATCCCTGTTACAAACAAAACTCAACACATTTCATTTGAAAAAAAGAGAGAAGAAGAACAAAGTAGAGAAAGTGAGAGAGATGAGACCCATTAGCGCCGACGAGGCTGTGTGTGTGAAAGGGTGCCGCCGGCGAGTGCTGTCGTTGCTGCCGTGTGTACGAAAGGTGCTGCTGCTGCTACTGGTGTGTCCAAAAGGTGTCGTCGCTGCTCCTTGATTCATGTTGCTTATGATAATATTCTGTTGCTTATGATTCATTCTTACGATTCATGCTGCTTATGATTCATCTTCTTGACCCATTAGTCGGTTTTGTTTTGAATTTAGGGTTTCGCATTGAACTCTGCAAAAATCTGCTATGTCGAAATATTCAAAAATCTGCTTGTGATTCATCTCCTTGACCCATTAGTTGGTTTTGTTTTGAATTAAGAGGATGAAATATGTAGTAAATAATTAAAAATAATAAAAAATCTGCTGGTCATACTCATATGATTTTTGCACACATTGTTAGTGAAATATGTTGAATCTTCTGTTAATATGTGCAAAAATCTGTTAGAGCCTATGTTTGTAAATTTTCATAACTCATTGATTAATTCATGACAAATGGGCTAATAATAATGTAGAGAACTTCACTGTTAGAAATGAAATTTTCTAAGCAACTTAATTGTTAGAACTGTTAGAACTTCATTGATTGATCCATTGATTAATTTGTTAGAACTTCATTGTTAATAAGGAATTTCATGTTAAATAATTTCAAAATGTTCATTTTAGATTAGACAATTATGTTACTTCTAAAATAAAATTCTCATTTGAGACCCATTAAAATCACCCCTCTTGTCCCATGTATCTGTGCTTCATTCATTAATCCATTGATTAATCTGTTAGAACTTCACTGTTAATAAGGAACTTCATGTTAAATAATTTCAAAATGTTCATTTTAGATTAGACAATTATGTTACTTCTAAAAGAAAATTCTCATTTGAGACCCATTAAAATCACCCCCCTGTCCCATGTATCTGTGCTTTATTGATTAATCCATTGATTAATCTGTTAGAACTTCACTGTTAATAAGGAACTTCATGTTAAATAATTTCAAAATGTTCATTTTAGATTAGACAATTATGTTACTTCTAAAATAAAATTCTCATTTGAGACCCATTAAAATCACCCCTGTCCTATGTATCAGTGGTTAGAAACAATAAAAAAAAAAAATTCCAATTTGCAATGGAAGTGTAAAAATGAACCTGTATCTTGCTTCCTTATAATGTTGCTTGTTGTGTGATAAGAATGGTGGTGGAGGCAATCAGTGTTTTGTCTCTACTAACTCTCTTAATGTCTATTCTGTAATAACCCTCATCTTGTCTTAGTCACATTCATGAGCATTTGCATGATTTTGTCTTGTTAAGCTTGCATTTGTAGACTTTGACTTGTTTTGTCTAAGTGAAGGTCCCTGACTTGTTTTGTGCTTATGTGTTTTGCCTAAGTGTTGCTTGCATGCTTTGTTCCTTGCTTGTGTGTTGAACCTAGGCTGCCTACCTTTGCTGTCTCAAGCCTAGGTCATCTCAAGCCTATGTCATCTATCCTTTGCTGTCTCAAGCCTAGGTCACACCTTTGAGCCTTTTACACCTAGGCCATTACACGCCAACACCTAGGACCATCTTGGAACCACTTTGGTTGACCTCCACCTTCACCCTGGCATATTGGCTGAGATGTCACCATCTAGGCCGAGGTGTGCATCACTTAGGCCAAGATGTGTATCACCTAGGCCGAGATGTTATCATCTAGGCGTCCTAGATCTTTGATCCTTGCACCTAGTGATCTTGTTCCTGGACTGGTATGACCTAGACCGAGGTGTGGCACAGCTAGGCCAAGTGTTATCCTTCCTGGCCGAGATCATCGAAACCTTCTTGTCCGAAGCCTATATCCTCAGAGTGCCCATGACACCTTACTTGTTATACACACTTTGTCATACTCTTGTCTTTTCATTCTGGCACCTTTTTGAGGAGATCCAATCCGGCGATCCCACGTGTCCTAGTAGAGGGTTAAGTCAGATTGTAGCTGAGAAACCCATATCACTTTCCATATCCTAGCCTTGTAGAGAGAGAAGCTCTAGGAAGAAGAGGAAGAAGTTCTTAGAGAGAGAACTAGATTTCCAAGCTTGATCTTCACACCTTGAACCGTTAGATTCGTATTTTGAGGTTAGATTCTTGATCCACTCTTGTTGTTGTTTATGTTGATCTAATCACATTGCATGATCTAGCATGATTCATGAGTCATGCAATGATTTAAAGTTTGGTTTTAGAAAGAGAAAATGATGTTCTTGTGTTCTTGAAAAAAAATCATATTTTGATTCGAAAGTTTGTATCAAGTTCCATGTTTTTGTATTGTTTTCATGAAATCTCCAAGTATGGGTACGCAGGTCCATGTTTTTGAACTCATATCATGAAATCTCAGGTTTTGGAATAAGAAGTTATGATTTTGGCATTCATGTTCATGTTCTTCAAGGGGGAAACCCAGATTTCCAGACTTCACTGTTTCCCTAAGTGTGGTCACCAAGACCATTCTTGCCTAGATCTCACACCTAAGCCAAGCATCGTGTCTCACCTTGGCCTACCTTGCATGATCACTTGCACCTTAGCCTATCTTGCATGCACACCTAACCCCAAACCACCACACACCTAGGCCTAGGAGACCACACCTCGGCCAAGACTTCCTGAGTTCACGCAGCTAGGCCATTTTGGCCTAGATCATCTCTGTGCATCCATTCTGAGACCTGGTTGGTACCCAGCATGTTTTCCTAGAAGAAAAACAGCGTTTTGACTCCCAGCACATGTTTTGCTTTGTTTTGACTTGGTTTTGGAAAGAAATGCCAGGATCATTTTCATTCATGTAAAGCTTGTTTTGAGAATGCATTGCACAACCATCTTTGAACATTCTTTCTTGTCTTCTTGAAATGCATTCAGTGGACTTTGCCATGTATTTGTAGGTCTTGGATCCTTGCCTTAATCCCTACACCCGAAGAGCTAAGTGAGTGGTATTTTTAATAAAGCTATGTTACAATGTTTTGATAAAAGCTTTGCTTTGTTTCATTTTGGAAAAGTATTTGTTCAAGTATGAATGATTATCCACTAGTTTTTGTATCAAGTATTATGTTTGTTTTGATGACATTCTTGGAAGGTCCTTTCGTGCTAGGGGACGTTAAGCCTATGTACCACCTTTGTTTGAGATATCTCTTTTGCCACCGACGGTCTTGTACGGGTGGGTTTGTCTAATCGATTTCGGGTCGGCCACTGACAGTCGTGAATGGGTGTGCTTCAATTCTGAGACGATTATTCCCTTGTTTTTCCATCGACGGTCTTCCGGGTGGGTTGTCTAACCGATTCCCCAGTCGGCCATCGACGGTCGTAAACGGATGTGCTTCGATTCTGGGACGGTTATTCCCTTGTTTTGTCCGGAATGTCATCCCCTGGTATTATGTAGATGTTATTAAACATCCAAGAAGCTTTGAAAGAATTTGATTGATGAACTTGATTCATCCCATGTTTTGTTATAAGCTATGATATGTACTGTTTTGATAAAGATCTCGAATATCATTCATTCAAACCTTTATTACTTATATCCACTACAACAAAATTGACTTTTTACGGCACCATATCAACGGCATACAATAAATGCACGCCGTAGTTTCTCACTTTTACGACTTGCTTTTTTTGCATGTCGTAAATACTTTTCCAACCACGGCATGTCTATTGTGTAAGCCGTGAATGGTAATAACGATGATTTTTTTACGACTTGCAATGTATGTTGTAAATAATTAAACTTTCTACGATGTGCATTTGGCGTGCCGTTAATACATTAATTATACACGACGTACATACGCTAGTCGTGAAAAGTATTGCACTTTTCACAGCACACACAACGTCTGCCGTTAAAAATATTATACTTTTTACGACGCACAATTTATGTCGTGAATGATATGACAAAATAAATAAATAAATAAGCGCCAAAATGAAATTCATGGTGCCAATTGACCCCAAAAAAAAAATGTATTAAGAAAAGAACATATACATCAACTATTTGACTTCTAAGAAGACTGGCGATGATACGAAGAAGCAATTGTTTCAGATGTTGTGGTGTGAAGAGGATGAGATTGTGATTTTGAAAGGTATGATTGAATACACTGCGAAAAAAGGGTTTGATCCACTTGCTGATATAAATGCTTTTTATTTGATCTATGGTTCTTACTGAACATAAATATTTGTTCATTGTGTTTGATATTTCTTTAAACTTGAAATATATCACTTTGGTTGCTTTGAGTGGCTGAATTCACCTTGAAGTCATGATTTATTTATTTATTTATTTATTTTCGGATTTTAAGTTTGGTGATGATGCTTTTAATATACTTAAGGTAATCCTATTATGTATAGATTTGACATTAAACACCTGTTCTGCAATTGAAGAATTTCAGTAGAAATTTTGTATTCTCAGTTTGGGTATGTTTGTGTATCTGTGTTTGCTTAGGTATCTCTATGTATCTCTATGTTGGGATGTCTCCAGCAAAGAAGAAAACTGTACATATGTTATTTATGGCTCCTAGGTGCTTGATAAAATGCCACTTATACTTTTATGTTGTTTTCTTGTGGGTGTTTTTTTAATATATATATATATATATATATATATATATATCTATACTATTATTAAAAGTGAAAACTCATTTTCCCATGGTTCAAAGCGACAATGGTTTAAAGGATTTTCATGGAAAAATTTTCCGCCTAAATAAACTTGAAATGTTTTCTATTGATTTTGGTTTTCCATTTTCTATCGTGCTCATACCAAATGTTAAATGCGGAAAACTTTTTCTCAAAAATGTTTTCTGTCCAAAAAAATGCAATGGTGGTGATAGTTACTTATCGCTTCAAATAGCCATAGCTATCATTTTAGTTTTGTCAGTGAGTGAGTTGATACTTGGCATTTCCTTAATCCATTTTGATGTGTAGATTTTATTACATTAGAAAATATAAAAGCCTTTGCTTCATCTTGTATTACATCAAAGAATAAAAACTTTTTTGTGTACGTCCTCTGTCATGAGTGTCCAACTGAGAAAGATTTTACAATGCACTTCTTTTCTCTACTGATCTTCATACATTCTTAATAGGCTGCGAGTTTTGAAAAGCTATGTCAAACAAGAAGCGAAAATATTCATGAAGAAGAATCGAAGAAAGTTGGTCTTTGGCAAAGGAGGAAGCTTCCAAGTCTAAAGCAGCAAAGGATGTTATGAAAGTTTTGACACTGAAGGTAATATACTATTTCTCTGTTGGTTAAATGCCACACATTTCTAAAACCTTGGCTTATTAATCTTTGAGAATGCCTTTTTTCCTAGAAATGGACAGGATATATGAGCTTCATTAAGCATATCTATATTTTCCAAAAGTGTAGCATAGTGATCCTACAATTCATATATTTGATAATGAGAAGCCTTATCTGTTAGAACTAATATAATATATGTAGGAAATTAATGTATTGATCTTATTGATTGATATATTGATATTCAATATCTTGTTGAATGTAGAAAACAGTTTACGGGGTCATGTCGGACCGTTGTAGAAAACAGTTTACTGGGTCATGTTTGGACCGTTGTAGAAAACAGTTTACTGGGTCATGTCGGACCGTTGTAGAAAACAGTTTATTGGGTCATGTCGGACCGATATAGGAGCTAACCAGAATCAATATCGGGACAGTTTACAGAGTCTTGTCGGACCCATATAGAAGCTAACCGGAATCAAAGTCGAGACAGTTTACAGAGTCTTGTCGGACCCATATAGAAGCTAACCGAAATCAATGTCGGGACAGTTTACAGAGTCTTGTCGGACCCATATAGAAGCTAACCGGAATCAATGTCGGGACAGTTTACAGAGTCTTGTCGGACCCATATAAGAGCTAACCGGAATCAATGTCGGGACAGTTTACAAAGTCTTGTCGGACCCTTAAAAGGCGTGCCCAATCTTATCAAAAGGCGTGCCATCAAAAGGTGTGCCCGACAGCCATCAAAAGTCGAGTCATCAAAAGGCGCGCCATCAAAAGGCGTGCCATCAAAAGGTGTGCCCGACATCCATCAAAAGTCGAGCCATCAAAAGGCGCGCCGCTTTGTCGTCTTGCGCTGAGAGGCGCGTGAGGCGCGTGTCTGCCTTGCCTATTTAAACAAAGGCGAGGCTGAGGCTGAGGCTGAGACTGAGACAAACCAGTTGAAACCTCTGAAAAACTCTCTGAAAAAACTCTTCGTTTTCTGAGAGTTGTATTGCTGAAACATTTTGTTGTTTTCTGAGAGTTGTATCGCTGAAACACTATGTTGCCCTGAAAATGGCTTCTTCTTCCCGCCCCGTGACTCAGAACATAGCCTCTTCGTCCCGTGGTCTTACTCTCTTTCCCGACCTTAACGAGGCCACAACTCAGAATATAGCCCTTGAACCTCAACCAAGCCCCCCTGGTTTTGCGCCTTTGAACTATCCGATGGTGGCAGTTGAGCAGATAATGGCTGCTCAATCTGATATTGAGGCCAATTATTATACATTGAGGTCTTGTGTTGAGACAATGACGGCGGTCAACAACCTGTCGCACCGGCTTCAGAGTAGAACAACTGAGGTGCAGCAGGTAAAAGCCCAACTAGCTCTGCTCCAGCGCATGTATACGGATGCCCGAGCAGAGATATGTGTGCTGAAGGCAGAAAATAAGGAACTGAAGCGGAAGGCCACCGTGATGCTCAGATTTGGAGGGCCGCCATATGTGACAGTTGAGGAGCAACGGGAAGTGAACGTGCTCGGCGGCGTGGGAAGCACGGAGGCAGCCACGGCAAGGGACGCCCAAGACAAAGGCAAAAGGAAGAGAACAGCTGAAGAGGTGAAAAAATAAGGCCGGTTTTTTGTGGTGGTTATGGGTTGTGGTTGTTTTGTTGTTGTTGAGGGTTTTTTTTTTTTTTTTTTTTTTTTTGGTGTAAAAATGTGATCGGGGTTGATCCCCGAGATGAATAAATGACAAGTTTGGAAAATGTTGTTGGTGGTGTTTTGTTTAAGAATAAAAATAAAATAAAAGAAAATAATGGATAAAGAAAATAAAGAAATAAAAAGATGGGACTTTAATAAGAGAGGGAGAGAGGAAGATCTCAAATCTGGGCTGGTAGTTGAGCAACGGAGAAGGACGGCAGTGGCTCACATATTTCTCCAGAAAGAAATCCCATTTGTTTTTCTTTCCGATGCAGTTGGACACCCAAGGGCAATGATGGTCAAACTGTTCAACACAACGATCACAGGTGGAACAGTGCTTTGCACGAAGAGGCCTGACAATCTTGCATGTTGCACAGAGCTGAGACCAATTGCCAGCCAGCAAAGCAGGATTATTTATCTCAATCTTCAACAAAGGTTCATCATCTTTCACACTCTGCGAATCATGAACATTCATTCTGATGAAACCTGGATCTTTGCTGCTACACCTGTAAAACAAAACCAGTCCAGCAGTCGCTAGTAACACACCCAACCATGCAAGAAGGGCAAAGCCAGCAGTTAACTTTGGCAAATTTGAAGCCGTGATGACCGCATGAATATAGGTAACAAGAAGCAGGAAGATTATACACCAAAGAAATGGTGCCAGTCCTAATTTTGAAAGACGTCCAAGGCGGCTATTCCCATCACAGCGTTTGTCAAGCAACCTCCTAGCATTTCCAAGGAAAAAAGCAACTTGTCTGTGATTTTTATCAGACGCAAGCTGTGCCGGTGTAAGACCAGTGTTATCAGTCGCCATCAAGTCCTCCTTCTTCCCAGCCTGCACCAACACTGTGCATGCTTCTAAGTTGCCCCTAATAGCAGCCCAATGGAGAGGGGTACAACCCTCTTTGTCCTGGCGTCCCCTATATGCATCCAGAAATAGCAGAAGCCGTATACAATCAGCAAAACCCTTATATGCAGCCCAGTGCAAAGGGCTTCTTCCATCATTATCAGGAACATCAGGATCAGCATTCAGGAACTTGGGACCAATCCTAGAGTCTGTTCCCACAGCATATGACACCTGTGTCACATCTGCTCCGGTAGCCTCACACAGAGCAGACATGGCATTAACAGATGAGATTCTCTGGGCCAAGAAAGCGTTGGCAGCGAGCTTAGAGAGCTCCGCAGACCACAGATTGGTGCATAAGATACGTTCTTCGGGGACCCAATGGGAATAGACAGCCTTCAATGCTTGGATTGCTTTCTGGCCTTCTGGGGTATCCCTGCCTCCAATAAGGACCCTGTCAGGATGGAGAGGATCTTGGATTGCAGTCCCCTCTGCAAGGAACTCGAGGTGGATCATAAACTGCCATGTAAAACGGCAGCCCACCGATGTCAATACAACCACCATTTTTGCCAACCCCATAACAGATTGCAGCACTGTTGCGGTGTGAAGAAGGGGAAAAAAATCGCTATGGTTGAGGTAGGGGAAACAGATTAAAGTGATGGATATTGAATTGAGGTCCGGCGGGCGGCTAAGGTGAGGTTGCCGCCCGCCAGTGAAGCGAAAATACTAGGTTTTAAACCCGCTCTGATACCATGTAGGAAATTAATGTATTGATCTTATTGATTGATATATTGATATTCAATATCTTGTTGAATGTAGAAAACAGTTTACGGGGTCATGTCGGACCGTTGTAGAAAACAGTTTACTAGGTCATGTCGGACCGTTGTAGAAAACAGTTTATTGGGTCATGTCGGACCGATATAGGAGCTAACCAGAATCAATATCGGGACAGTTTACAGAGTCTTGTCGGACCCATATAGAAGCTAACCGGAATCAAAGTCGAGACAGTTTACAGAGTCTTGTCGGACCCATATAGAAGCTAACCGGAATCAATGTCGGGACAGTTTACAGAGTCTTGTCGGACCCATATAGAAGCTAACCGGAATCAATGTCGGGACAGTTTACAGAGTCTTGTCGGACCCATATAAGAGCTAACCGGAATCAATGTCGGGACAGTTTACAGAGTCTTGTCGGACCCTTAAAAGGCGTGCCTAATCTTATCAAAAGGCGTGCCATCAAAAGGTGTGCCCGACAGCCATCAAAAGTCGAGTCATCAAAAGGCGCGCCATCAAAAGGCGTGCCATCAAAAGGTGTGCCCGACATCCATCAAAAGTCGAGCCATCAAAAGGCGCGCCGCTTTGTCGTCTTGCGCTGAGAGGCGCGTGAGGCGCGTGTCTGCCTTGCCTATTTAAACAAAGGCGAGGCTGAGGCTGAGGCTGAGACAAACCAGTTGAAACCTCTGAAAAACTCTCTGAAAAAACTCTTCATTTTCTGAGAGTTGTATTGCTGAAACACTTTGTTGTTTTCTGAGAGTTGTATCGCTGAAACACTCTGTTGCCCTGAAAATGGCTTCTTCTTCCCGCCCCGTGACTCAGAACATAGCCTCTTCGTCCCGTGGTCTTACTCTCTTTCCCGACCTCAACGAGGCCACAACTCAGAATATAGCCCTTGAACCTCAACCAAGCCCCCCTGGTTTTGCGCCTTTGAACTATCCGATGGTGGCAGTTGAGCAGATAATGGCTGCTCAATCTGATATTGAGGCCAATTATTATACATTGAGGTCTTGTGTTGAGACAATGACGGCGGTCAACAACCTATCGCACCGGCTTCAGAGTAGAACAACTGAGGTGCAGCAGGTAAAAGCCCAACTAGCTCTGCTCCAGCGCATGTATACGGATGCCCGAGCAGAGATATGTGTGCTGAAGGCAGAAAATAAGGAACTGAAGCGGAAGGCCACCGTGATGCTCAGATTTGGAGGGCCGCCATATGTGACAGTTGAGGAGCAACGGGAAGTGAACGTGCTCGGCGGCGTGGGAAGCACGGAGGCAGCCACGGCAAGGGACGCCCAAGACAAAGGCAAAAGGAAGAGAACAGCTGAAGAGGTGAAAAAATAAGGCCGGTTTTTTGTGGTGGTTATGGGTTGTGGTTGTTTTGTTGTTGTTGAGGGTTTTTTTTTTTTTTTTTTTTTTTTGGTGTAAAAATGTGATCGGGGTTGATCCCCGAGATGAATAAATGACAAGTTTGGAAAATGTTGTTGGTGGTGTTTTGTTTAAGAATAAAAATAAAATAAAAGAAAATAATGGATAAAGAAAATAAAGAAATAAAAAGATGGGACTTTAATAAGAGAGGGAGAGAGGAAGATCTCAAATCTGGGCTGGTAGTTGAGCAACGGAGAAGGACGGCAGTGGCTCACATATTTCTCCAGAAAGAAATCCCATTTGTTTTTCTTTCCGATGCAGTTGGACACCCAAGGGCAATGATGGTCAAACTGTTCAACACAACGATCACAGGTGGAACAGTGCTTTGCACGAAGAGGCCTGACAATCTTGCATGTTGCACAGAGCTGAGACCAATTGCCAGCCAGCAAAGCAGGATTATTTATCTCAATCTTCAACAAAGGTTCATCATCTTTCACACTCTGCGAATCATGAACATTCATTCTGATGAAACCTGGATCTTTGCTGCTACACCTGTAAAACAAAACCAGTCCAGCAGTCGCTAGTAACACACCCAACCATGCAAGAAGGGCAAAGCCAGCAGTTAACTTTGGCAAATTTGAAGCCGTGATGACCGCATGAATATAGGTAACAAGAAGCAGGAAGATTATACACCAAAGAAATGGTGCCAGTCCTAATTTTGAAAGACGTCCAAGGCGGCTATTCCCATCACAGCGTTTGTCAAGCAACCTCCTAGCATTTCCAAGGAAAAAAGCAACTTGTCTGTGATTTTTATCAGACGCAAGCTGTGCCGGTGTAAGACCAGTGTTATCAGTCGCCATCAAGTCCTCCTTCTTCCCAGCCTGCACCAACACTGTGCATGCTTCTAAGTTGCCCCTAATAGCAGCCCAATGGAGAGGGGTACAACCCTCTTTGTCCTGGCGTCCCCTATATGCATCCAGAAATAGCAGAAGCCGTATACAATCAGCAAAACCCTTATATGCAGCCCAGTGCAAAGGGCTTCTTCCATCATTATCAGGAACATCAGGATCAGCATTCAGGAACTTGGGACCAATCCTAGAGTCTGTTCCCACAGCATATGACACCTGTGTCACATCTGCTCCGGTAGCCTCACACAGAGCAGACATGGGATTAACAGATGAGATTCTCTGGGCCAAGAAAGCGTTGGCAGCGAGCTTAGAGAGCTCCGCAGACCACAGATTGGTGCATAAGATACGTTCTTCGGGGACCCAATGGGAATAGACAGCCTTCAATGCTTGGATTGCTTTCTGGCCTTCTGGGGTATCCCTGCCTCCAATAAGAACCCTGTCAGGATGGAGAGGATCTTGGATTGCAGTCCCCTCTGCAAGGAACTCGAGGTGGATCATAAACTGCCATGTAAAACGGCAGCCCACCGATGTCAATACAACCACCATTTTTGCCAACCCCATAACAGATTGCAGCACTGTTGCGGTGTGAAGAAGGGGAAAAAAATCGCTATGGTTGAGGTAGGGGAAACAGATTAAAGTGATGGATATTGAATTGAGGTCCGGCGGGCGGCTAAGGTGAGGTTGCCGCCCGCCAGTGAAGCGAAAATACTAGGTTTTAAACCCGCTCTGATACCATGTAGGAAATTAATGTATTGATCTTATTGATTGATATATTGATATTCAATATCTTGTTGAATGTAGAAAACAGTTTACGGGGTCATGTCGGACCGTTGTAGAAAATAGTTTACTGGGTCATGTTTGGACCGTTGTAGAAAACAGTTTACTGGGTCATGTCGAACCGTTGTAGCTGAGAACCCTTATCTGTTAGAACTAATATAATATATATCACATGGTAATTTTCAAAGATTTTTATTTTATTTTTTGTAATAAGAATAGTTTTTTATATCACTCTATACAACACCTGATTCATCTGTCTTTTGTGTTTATTGCATGTTAAAAGATAATTTCAGATAAAGTAACAGTAGGTGTAAAAACACTTAACTTGGGTCTTTTGGCAGAGCGACCCAGATTTGGTTTTTGGAGGGATCACAATTGTCTCTGAAATATTGAGAACAATAGCAAGAGGTTTTGTTTTGGATAAAATGACTAACACAATCCCCAATGCTTTTAAGGTAAACACTCTCAATGGTTGGCTTTAGGATTACCTTTCTGAATTTTGATTTATTGAATTCTTACTTTATCATATTGAGTAATTATTTTTCCTATTCGGAAATTCTCTGTTCAGATGTGTAATCCATGCCAGTTCACCATTTAACTAGTACTTAGTCCTTTAATATTCTTTTAAATTTTGCTTCAGTAAAATATGTTTGTTGTGGCATTTTAAGTCTTCTTATAATAAACTAAATGTTTGAATGAATTTCTTATCAACTTTAAAGTAGATGCATGAGTACCTTTATATGAATCTTCAAACCCCAACCTTTGGCACATGATGATGAGTGTGTTTGAACTTAACTCCCAGGCACATACACTTTTTTACTTTTCTCAAAGATCTAGAACCCTTTATTTGTGATCTAAGATATTGGTTTCCGATTCAAATCACAATTTTTTTTTTTTCATTTTTTCTCCTTTTCATATCTTTTCCGTTGATTTGTTGCAATTTCATCAAAATTTCATTGGAGACCTTTTTTGAAGGCTATAAATAAATTATCTTGCATGATACAGCTTCACTAATTGGTAGAGCTGGGGATTGTATCCCCAACTCCGGTGAGTTGGGCATAAGGGCTTGACATTGGGCCACCCGAGAGGCTCATTAATGATTTGTTTTGTCTATACAGTTGGTGTGAACAGACTTTTTGGGTTTTTTGCCCTTCTTTTTCAAATTATTCTTTTGCATTTTTTTATATGGATAACATCATTTCAATCTTCCTATTCTCCTTATGTGAGTTTCCCATTTTTTGTTGCTTCAATGCTTTCTCTTACTCCCTCATAATCTCTCCTCTTGTGTCTATAATGAATACATATGATTTTTTTTGCATCAATTTAGCTAACTATCCAAAGCTTCATAATTTTGTAACAGTACCATGTGTTGAAAACTCGGATAGAGACTTACAGGAAGTAGGTTAGTGCATCATCTAATAGTAATTTTAGAACATGCAATTGTTTCTAGCACTTTTTTGTTGTTCCCATTTACAAATACTCTATGATAGGTGTATCTTCTTCACTGAGAGAGAGAGAGAGAGAGAGAGAGAGAGAGAGAGAGAGAGAGAGATGGTGTTTCATCTCTCATGCACTGCAGTGGCCTCCTCAACTTTCCTAGTCTGCTCTCTGTACTCCCCAAAGCACTGTGAGTCCCTCCCCCCCCTCCAAAAAAAAAAAAATTCACTGCTCTTTTTCAATTTTAAACCATCAAAATGCCCATTAGTATTATTTGTTCTTTTAGCATTTCATTGCAGTCCTTTTGCCCTGTGAATACTCTCACTCACTACTCTCTTCCACGCAAAAACTCTAAAAGTCATGACTGGTTTCTCAAATGTAATCGAATTTTTACAATCAAACCCAATTCTGCTGAATTTTTCAAAATTTACACAATTCCAGGATTTTTTCAAATTTTGTGTATTTGATTATTTTTTTATTTTCTAATTTTTTATTTTCTAGTGATGAATAATTAATATAGCACACTTGAAGTCAGTTGGGTTTCATGTAAAATCCGGGTTGGAAAATGAGAGCAACGTTTCAGACCCTTCATCAGAACCAATCAACATGGAGGTCTATGTTTTCCTCATCTTCCTAGAAACTTAAATTTATATATTTATCTTAAGTTTGTTTAATTTTTGGTGGGTGAGTCTAGTTAAAATCAGAATGGGTTAGAAATCTTCCACTAATTCAGGTAAAATTTTCTAATTTACATTACTATAGGGATCTCAGACACAAACCTCGCAACGGAATTGTTTGAAGTGTTTATGTTCAACTATATCTTTGATAAACATTAGCAGTTCTGTTTCTGGACCAAAGGCGGCAATTGCTTTGGATGGAAAAGAAAGACCAGTGTGTCGGAACTGTAGTGGTAGTGGTGCTATAATATGTGAGTAGATGTTTGCTTGCTCTCCTTTATGGTTAATTTCATTTCTTTGTTTCTTGTCGAATTTTTGGACAATTTGTTATGCAATTATTTTCTTTTCCCAATATTCCTCAAATCCTATGGCTTGGAAATTTCTTCCACTCACTAGTACTTGTTCATCTCATCAGAATTGCCAAGTTTTACAAATCCTTATGCATTTTGGAATTGCTGATTTTTTCTTTTGTATTTACAAACAAATTCATTTTGTGAAGGATCTAGACTTCATCAAGGAGAATGGGAAATGTGTACGGAGCATTTTGTTCCGTATTGGTATACTTGTATGATTCTAGACTTGTAGAGTATTTTAGCAGATTTTATTCATTCTAAACTAAAAATATCATAATTTTTAATAGTAGATCTATAATTGGAGAAGTGTTTTCTATTGTGTATAGGAAAAGAAAGAAGTGATAACGAAAGTTTTTAGAGCTAATTATATTATACATCATGATTTTAGCACAAATTACATTAAATAAAACAAAAACAAGGAAAGAAGATTGAAGAAAAGACCTACTTGTGGGTATTTTTGGAAATAAATGTAACATGCCAACACCAACTCAGAGGTAGGTGTAACATGCCCGAGGGGTATCCGCGCGCGTTAAACAGTTTGGACTCCCAAAATCTCTTTGATCTAGTCTCACGAGTGCAATGTGAAACGTAGATGAGAGTCCAGATTTGGAAACTTTTAGTGAAAATCCATTTTATTGCAATTTTGTCAAAAATGGACTGCGTCATCAGATCTCAAAGTCGCCACCTAATATTTTGGGAAATTAGGAAACCCATGACTCGGTGCCAAGGCCACTGTTCGTCATAACCAAGGATGCTTGGCTCGGAACCTTAGGTATGAGAGGGGAAGGTCAATAATGAGCACCCCCGCTCACCCGATCAAAAGATCAGCCTCTACTAAACCATGATATGACTTTTTATTTTCTTTATATGTTCATGTTCTGATTATTGAATAAATCCTAAAATTTACTATGTGAAGCATACAAGTATAGACTAGTTTGCTCAAATTGGAACAATTCAATTTCATGTTTATTTTTCGAAAAGGGTTTGAATTTTCCACTTGACAAAGTGGGCTTAAAGTTTGTGAATTTGCCACTACAAAGTGGGCTTAAAACGTACATTTATTGAATTATTCCAATTCAAGCAACAAGCCTTCATCCACAGGCATTCATACAGTTATATCAAGTAAGCAAGTAGCCTCATGGTAGAATGCTAACACATAGTAAGAAAATCACACACAAATGGGATGCTAAAGCATAAAAACTCACAGATTGACCGACGTCCCTCGAACAACTACAAAACAAAGTTAGTAAAATATGCATGATCTTATATACAGAATCCTAATGCAATTCACTCATGAGATGCACTAAAGATTCAGCTTCTAAAATATGGCATGTGAATCATCTCAATAACATGAGGTAGCGCATAGAATCACAGAAGAATTGATTAAATCCACACATGTAAATGTAGCCGAATCTTAATGCATGAGACATGGATGCAAAGCATGGATATGCATGGCATGTCAGATATATACATATGTACAGTTAGGGAAAGCGATTAAAGAATGGGATAGAAAGAAGCGGGGTGGGAGGAATTATTACAATACTTTAAATATTACAAATCCAAATGAGGAAGGGAAAAGAGAATAATAATAAAATAAAATAAAAAAAACTCACAAAACACTCAAAATAAAAATCTTCAATCGAGCAGGCCTACACACTGCAGCCCATGTACTCATCTTCAAGGGAGGGCCCACCACAAGGAACTTTGATTTATTATTCCATCCTCCCTTATCAAGGTTGACAGGACATGGCTCACAAATGCACAAGGTCCACACACCACTATCATGCAATTCTCTGGTAGATAGAGATTTATTTTCTTCCAACAATGCTTCCAAATGAGTGACTTGTGAAGCGTCATGAGCTCGGCAGTTTAGTATCTTGGACAAGTCAACTAGAGAGAGAGAGCTAGCTGCCATGCATGTCGTGTTTCTCTATCAGTGTTCCTGTAGGTGCTGTCTCTGGGTGTGTACGTGTAGTGTGTGATGATGGTGCCGTATGTATGGTGGTGATGGTGTATGAGTGGGTCTCTAGAGAGAGAGATGGGTGGGTTTCTTTGTAAAGAGAGAGAGAGAGCCCGTGTGTGTGGTCTGTGTGGTCTGTGTGGTCTCCTTCCTCTCTCTAAACCGTGTATGGTGTTGGGTGTGTCTGCTGTCAAAACCGTGTGTGTGTGTGTGTGCCCTCTGTGAATAGGTTGTGTGGGTGTGATCCGTGTATCTGGAGAGTGTGTTAAGTGTGTATCTATAGGTGCCGTGAGTGAGAGAGAGGTGTGTTTGTGTGTTGCTGCCGTGGTGGTGTGGTGGTGCTGGGTGTGCATCATTCAAGAGAGCCGTGAGGGAGGGAGGGAGGGAGAGAGCCCCCTGAGAGAGAGGTTGATGCCAAGGGGCCCTGTGTAGTGTCTCTGTATTTTTTTATGCTCCACGCGAGATGCTTTCCACCGAAAGCTAGAGAAAACTGTCTATGTTTTGTCGTCCTCTTTAGAAGAGAGAGAGATGATATATATTATTTCAGTAATGCTAGGTATCACGAAAAATCTTTCATGAAAATGATCATGAAAGATTTGTGACCTTTGGATTACACTTACAATAAAGTACCACACACTAATCAAGGTAATCTAAGAGTCACAAATTTTTCATGATCATTTTCATGAAAAAAATTTCATGATCCCTAACATTTCTTATATTCTTTATGCAACACTTCCACAAAACTTCCCGCTCATTCTTTCTTCTTTTTTTTTTTTTTTTTATTTTCTAAACCACCCCACTCTCAAATAATTTTCCACCGAATCCTCCCATTTCTTTCATGCTTTCTAATATTCTCAAACAAAGCTCATCCCTCCACCGAATATAATCATCATCATTCCTCCACAAAATTTGTTTAACTTCTCCCCAAAAATACCATGATAATACTCTTTTTTTTTTTCTTATTTTCTTTTTTTTTTGCTTTGTTATTGTCATTTCATTTTTTTTTCTTTTATATTTATCAATATAAAACACACCTAAAACAAATATACACACATATAAATTTATATAAAAAATATAAAATTATAAAATACTATAAATTAATAAAATATTAGTGATGGCCAAAATGGGTGAGATTTGGAATTAAAGCTTCAATTTAATTTTTCGGCTGAGAAATTCATAAAGTGGCATATTCCAATTTTCATCATGGGGTGGTCAAAACAAAGTGTCCAAGTCTTAGGGCTAGTCAAAATGGGGTGTCTACAGTAGGCTTTACATAATAAAGTAGATGTCGTACCTACATTATTTTTGAAAGTTACGTTTTGAGCAATGCAATATGCACTAAAATTCTTGTGCACTTAGCAATCAACATGGTGATATGTAGAGGCTTTTCTTTCCTTACTATGGTTTATGTCAAGATTGTTGTACTACATGCAACTGCTCATTACCATATGAGCTAAAATCTTCTATTCTTCTTCTTCTTCTTCTTCTTCTTCTTCTTCTTCTTCTTCATTTTTTTTTTTTTGCCATTTTTCATTCTATATTTTCTTGGATTGTAACTGCTTTTTTCAATCAGTTACTTCAGTAAGCAGATGTTCCTTAATTACTAATATTGTAGACTTGAGTTATCCTTTTCTAGTTGAACATTTAAATATGGCATATCAATTGCATCTGAAATTCAAGTATCCTTATTATTTTTTTAAAAAAAATAAAATAAAATGATTCAATGAATTTTACAAGTCATGATAAGATTAAAAAAATGTTTGCTTCCCTGTTGTATCTAAGCATCATAGGTACATAAAGGTTTTTAACTTTCTAATGCACTTGATGTTTTATTTCTAATTTATGATTGGACTTTCTATCCTAACTCATCTTACTCATTTACTAAGTCCATGGTTTTCATCAAATTTAGTATTATAAAATTGGCTGATTGCTTTTGTTTCATGAGAGAGAATGCCAATTTGAGATTGATATAACAAGGGCACAAGGGTTAGAAGTCAAAAGGCACAAGAGATTGCCTTTTTTTTTATATATATATATTCTTCAATCAAAAACTGCAGGTGCTCAGCAGCAAAAGGAGAGGAGTCTAGTGAATGTCAAAAATTTGCCAAATATTACTGGTCCCTTTGCCTAGATGAATGGGTGAGTACCATTGCTGTTAAAATAACTTTTTTCTTGGTTTGTTTTGACTTGGCAATTTCTTCTAATATGTTTGGATGCATTATGGTAGATCGGCTTAATGAGTTATATTTTGTCCTGTTTGCACAGATGATGAATTGACTACAATTATACCAAGTTAATCAATTTCACTTTTACGCTTCTTGATTCCTTAATATACTAATATTATGTGGCTTGGCATTTTTATTTTATAGTTTAGAGTATGTGCTTATATGTTTACACCAAGTCTTAATGAATCAGTTTTCTAGATAGAATAGCTACTTTATTTATTTATTTTATGATTTTTATTTTTTTGAAAGGATTGAAGTGCTAGATAAATTTGAGTTATGATAAAATTCTTTAGTTAAAATGATAGTGTGCAGAAGGTATGATTTCTAGTTTTGCACACATGCAGGAAGTTTACCTTGAGACACACATAGGCACCTTTATATAAAAATAAATGCACATGGACACAGTTCTCCTTAAGAATGCTTAAACTGGTCTACATTTTCCTATAAGTTTTACTTGCTATTTTCCTTTTTGGTTTCATTGGTTAAAGCCATATGTTATTAAAGCTTGTGATTTCATTCAGTTCAATTGAAAGATTGCTAGCTGTTGTTTTACACTTGCTCCTCATGTTAAAATTAAAGAAAATCAAAGAAGAACTTGAATGTATTTGCAATCTGATGCAATTTCTCTGTTGGACTGAGCTGTGGCTGCAACTGTTGTAGCTGTTCTATTGTTCTGAGCTGTGGCCTTGGCTGCAGCTCTACCTTGACTTGTAATGCTTTAGCCAACTGCCCATGTTGTGGATATGGCTGCAGCCATGTAGCCCTTGTGTCCTTCAATTGTCTTGAGTGAAGTGAGTACCCTTATTTATAATCTCTGTTGTACAGGTTTATAATCTTTACCTGTCATTCAATTCTGAGTTGGAGTGTCTGAGGGTTGAGTTTTGTGAGAGCATACCCTTATTTATAATCTTTATGGGCCTTTAATGCATGTTGTTGGTTTGTTGCAATCAAGGTCTTAAAAATGGTTGGAAGATTCTGCCTATATAATAATGATAACAAGGTGATTATTGTAATTTGAATAGGAAAAGGACAGGTTGGTATGTTATAGAAGTGATTTTGAATGACTTGTTCAAGTGTACTTTTTTCATCTTATCTGTAGAAAATCTGCTTATGAACATGGAAGATGCTTTTGTGCTGTTTAGCTATTTAGCTACAGTGGAGATCATTCTTGTAAGGGATTTAATTAGTTGGGATTTTCTTCAATCTATCAATCAATGTTGGAAATATTACCTTTGACAATGTCAGAGCCATGTTTAAGAGAGTGGTGTCAATTGATGACACTAGATAATTTTTTTTTTTTTTTTTTAACCCATGTGGAAATATGCTAAAGTGGTGTCTAAAATTTTTGTTTTTCATGTGATTTGATGAGTTTGAATTACTTTTGTTTATAGGGAATATATAAAATTACAATGCATCATATGAAAGTTGATTTTGTTGTAGAAATAAAAAATCTAATACAATGACATTGATGATAACTAGTTGAATGAAATTCTTAGTTACGCCATTGAATTTGTTTAGGGCATGGACGATATATACAATAGATGACAGAAGAACCCTAATACCAATGATGGATTAGTAAACCATTTCATCAAACCATTTCATCAAACTCTGATTTTTATTAGTTAAAATAGTAAAATTTATTATTTTATTTTATTTTTTAAATAATGGCTTGCTTTGGAGCATTATTTCAACACCATCAAAACAACCCCTTCCAAAAGGGTCTGTAATAGATCAGTAAAGTGCAAGGACTAGGCTTAGAGCTTTAGCTGGTCTCGTGAAGTCCCTATCCTTATCCTAGAAGCAATGAGAGTGGGTTTGACAATTTTTTATTCTAATCAATACTTAAACAAACAGGTTTTAATCAAAAGTGGGAGCTGTGAAAGGAATTTTTGAAAGGGATAAAGAAGAAGTCACACACCTTTGCTTTGCAGCCCTTTCTTTCATGTGTTACATTTTGACATTCTCTCAATTGTTTTCCATCTATGTTTATTTGGCCTATGATTTATTCCCCGACATCCCAAATGGTTCTTCCTCTAGATCTTTGTGATTTTTTTATAATTTAAATCCATAAAACAATTTCACACCATGATGTTGTTCCGTTACAACTTCTAGTCCAATCTTTAAATCTTTTAGTTTTTTGTTTGATGCATTATTTTTAGATCAGATCATCTGATGTAAATTGCTGCTGGACTGGGTGGTGGCATATTGGGGCTTGAATCTTTGAATATTGTCATCATGGATATAAGCTGTGGATATCTTCTTTTTTTCTTTTTATTTTTTATTTTTTAATTTGTTAGTAAAACTTGATCCATCACATAAAAAAAGAGCTGGGTGAGAAAAAAGAAATGCTAGAATTTCATTTTGTTTTCTCTAAGAATTCATGTACATATATTCCTGATATGCTGCTATAGCGATCTCGATTTTTCCCCGTCGTTTATTACATTCCGGACTCGGGTTCGTGGTTGTATGTTGTTAGTTATATCTTGTTTCCATCCTTTATTCTTTGTGTTTGAGTTTTGGGATGTGTTGGTTAAGTTTGGAACAGGTTGGTTGTGAGTTGAAACAAATGATTGCTGCCTAGTTTTTTCCTTCTTCGCTCGAGCGAGGCTTTTTGCGCTCGAGCGAGCCTTGGGTATTTTCTCCCTCGCTCGAGCGAAGGTTCTTGCGTTTGAGCGAGCTTTGTTTGGTGTGTCTCTTGGCTCGAGCGAGCACTCCTGTGCTCGAGCGTGCGTTTGGGTGGTGGCAGACCTGAAGCTTTGCATTGTTCGCTTGAGCGACGCTTCTTGCGCTTGAGTGAGGTTCCTTTGTGTCTGGTCGCTCGAGCGACCACTTATTCGCTCGAGTGAGCCCTGTGTATATCAGATCACAGCAGCGTGATTTTATATCACTTTTTCACCTTCCTTTTACTCCAAACCCTAGATCTGACTCTATCTCTCTCTACACTCTCTCTCTCTCTAGAAATACACCTTGTTCTTGAGGTTCTCTACCTTAGTCCCTTTGTAAAAAGGTTAGAGCTTGGCGTGGGCTAGCTATTGATCCGAAAAAGTATAGATTTGGAGCATCTTTGGGTTTCTCCTCTCTTCCATTGAACCTCTTCCTTTAAGGTATGGATAAACTACTCCTTTTTATGAGTTTTAACATAAATTTTAGTCATTTTGTATAAATGGTAAGATTTGAGAAGTTAGGGTTTGAAATTTGAAATGCTTGAAAGAGGGGTTTTCTAATTTTGGGGTTCCATTGTGTACGTGAGGCCTTGAAATGGGGTTTATTGGTAGGAAATTGATGAAATTAAGCCTTAGGGTTGAAATGTGAGAAAATGGGGATTAATGCCCAAATTTGAATCGAATAAGTCATTTGTGTAATTAATGAAATAAATTGTGGAAATATGAAATTGATTTGGAAATTGTGGAATTTGAGGAAATTGTGATTTAATGGTGTAGTTGGATTGATAAATCACTCACCCATGAAAAATGTGATAAATTATCTGTTTGATAAATTTATTTTTCTGTTTAGAAATAACTGTTTTGGGCTATCGGTGGAGGATAGCCATGATTGTTGTAGAAACGGCATGATGATTAGGGGAATTGAAACTAATCACTTGGTTGATGTCATTGAATACGACGGTTGGATATAAATGTTGAATATGTAAATTGTTGGGTCATTGTATATGCCAACATGTTTAATACATTGTATATGTATCTTTGTGTGGGAGGAGATAGAGGATGTACTCCATTGTTTGGGAGGAGATAGGGGATGGACTCCATTGATAATTAAGTTGGTCGGAGTGTCTTGGGTGAAAGTCCCGAAATCTTATTTATTTGGGTGCCGATTCCCTCGGATGTAGATCCGTAAAATGGCAAAGATATGGAAGTGCATGTATGATGTTTATAATTGAAGTGTTGGTAATATGAGTTGTAGTCTCATTCTGAGTTGTTCGGATAATAATGAACTATGTTAATGAATTGGTTCGGATAAGCTAATGCAAGTAAATTGAAATATGGAAGTCAATGTTGGTTGACTATGAAAGGATATGAACTGGTTTATTGGTGTTAAACATTTATCAGATGCTAATATTTTAGTTAATTCTCATATTTGGTTTAGCATATCTCTACTGGGCTTTGGCTCACCCTATTTGGGATACCATTTTCAGGTACAAGTGACATGCCGCTTCCGAGGTCTTAGCGTGGGAGGTTTAAGAGTTGAAGGCTCTCTTTTTGTTATTTTGTTTTGATGATTACATGTATATTCCAGCCAAGGGCTTTCCATGTATAGAGTTAAAACTCTTCTTTTGTTGTAACCAAGTTATACTTGGAAAGATGTAAGCCCGTAGGGCATTTACTTTGTTGTTAACATGTAATATCTTTTGTATAGAAGACTCTGATAAATGAAATCTAACTCTCCTATTATGTTTATGGATCTTATGCGTAATTGTCATATGTCTTATTTTGACGACGTTACAATTACTGCTTCACCACTTCGAAAATCAATATGGTGGTCTCAACTACCTCTTCTCACTAAACTACTTTACAGAACACTCTTTATCTTCAACTCTAAATTCCTACAATCATCTCTGGTCATCCCTTGTTTGGGTTGCTATTGCTATGCTATTTTGTTTTGGTATGGATGTTGAACAGATGCTTGATGATATTCTGATATGCTGTGCTGGTGAACAGATGTTTGGATTAGGTAGTCTTAGGTTGTTTTGTGGCTAGCTGATAATTAATAAAGGCCCATAAAGATATTAATTTATTTTTTATCTATGGTCTTGCTCTCTGATAATTGGGTCTCTATAATTTCAATTCAATCAATTTTGACTGTAATTTTTTTTTTTATATTAGATCTATTTAGTTCAATTGATAACAATGATTAAGAAATTTGGATAGAAATTGAAAGAAAAATAGTTCATTCGAAATGAAATGGAATATTTTAAATTAGATGTCAACTTCTTAATCATTTTGTGAAGAATGAGTTGATTTGTGAAGAATGAGTTGATTATTCTGTATGAACCAATGTTTGTATTACCTTCGTTGTTACATTGTCTGACTTGGGTTCCTTATCATAAATGTTATATATTGCAGAATAAGATTCAAGAGCTTCACAAGCCTTCTACAGAAGAAGGGCCAACGTCTATCAAAGATGATGCAATTGTTCATGCAATTGGTCCAGAACGGCGTGATAGGGTAAGAAGGCTTGCATTTGTGCTTGAAGATGCTATTGGAAGCACTGTTGCTTGGCCAACCCATTTCATTAGCTTTGACTTTGAGTAGAACTAACATCTATGGATAGTTTTTGAGGACTTTGATGAATAGATTTCTATAATTTTTGGAAAGTTTTGGGTAATGTTTACAAACTTATATATGTACAGTTTTGGATGGTTTATAACTTTTTGGATAATTTAGAACTTAAGGATAGTCCTTTTGGATGTTTGGAATGTATATATTGACAGTTTTTGAATGTTTATAATTTATAGACATAGTTTATTTTCCATGGTTGAAATAATATTTTGGTGGTTGATTAATATTTTGTGAGGCTTGTTTGTAATATTAGATTGTACAAAACAGGTCAAATATAGAATCTGCTGAATTAAAAAAAAATGCACATTCTACGGCAAGCAAATTAGGTCATTATATAAAATATTCCACAGTATTTCACGAACACCGTGGTATGTTCTACTTATCTACGGCAAGCTGAGCAAGTCATTGTATTATATATTTTACGGTGCACAATCAATGTTGTCGTTTGTCTCACCAATTAACGGCGTGCAAAAGTAGTCGTAGAAAAAGTAACAACAACGCACAAAATCTGTCGTTAAATAGTTTTTAACGGCACACTATAGCATGTCATAGAAAAAGTAACAATGACGCACAAAATCTGTCATTAAATAATTTTTAACGATGTACGAAGCATGTCGTTGAAAGTGTATGACTTTTCATGACTGGTCATAATATGATGTGCGCCTGCACGTCGTAGAAGGGTTTTTACAGCGTGCATGGCGCGCTGTAAAAACCCTTTTTTGTTGTAGTGATCATTCACTGAGTATCCAAGCTCACCCTTTCCTTATATATATGTAGGTGATAAGCAAGAAGGCGATGTTGCCGAAGCTTTGTTTGGAAGATGTTTTAATTCATGTTTTGCTAGCATCTTGAAGATTATGCTTCTTAGTTGTAATTCATGTCTTTGTATATTTCAGCCTGAGAAGCCTTTTGATCAAGATGTAATTTGTACTTTATGTTGTTTTGTATTCAAGTTGTAAAACCATGTTAAGATGTATGTCATTTCATTTGATCTATGCACAGCTCTTATGGACTACTTAGATTTAAATTTGCTTCCGCACATGTAAGCCCCATATGTATACTCTGATTGTGTGAATTTTTGTAAGTTGGCCTTTGGTAATCTCGGATTACTGGCCATCACGGCACCATTCTACTAGGGGCGGAATGGGGTCTTGACATATTCTATTTCACTTTGAAGCTATAATAGATATTGATTCAAACAATAATTCATTCAATGTGAGTGAGGAAGTTGAGGAACAAGATAAGAATGTTGAATTTAATGCGAGTGGTGAAGTTGAAGAATCGAAGAAGGGGATGTATTTTATCTCAAAGCAAGAAGTATACACATTTTATGCAAAATATGCGAAACAGCTTGGATTTGCTATAGCTTATAGAACACAAAATGTAACAAGGGATGGGGAAGTAAAAGGGATGGAGAAGTAAAGTACTTTAGAATTGAATGTACTCGGGCGCGGAATAGAACAAAAAGATCAGAAGTAAATCCCCTCGAACCATCTTTGTCATCAAAAATTGATTGTAAAGCAAGGGTAAGAGCCAGTCTACAAAAAGATGGAAGATATAAGTTAACCACAGTTGTGCTTGAGCACACTCATGATTTGATTCCGACTGACTCACGACATTTTCCAATGAATAAGAAGATTCTTACTTCGGTGAAGAGAAGACTGGAAGTTAACGATGCAGCAAGGATTAAGGTGGCTAGGAATTTTCATTCCATAGTTGTTGAAGCGGGAGGATATGAGGCATTAACGTTTGATGAACAAGATGCAAGGAATTATATTCAGAATGCTAGAAGATTGAGACTTGGGGTAGGAGACGCCGAATCAGTTGCATTTTATTTTCATAAAATGCAACAACAAAATTCGAACTTCTATTCAGCAATTGACCTTGATGAAGATGGTCGCATGCGAAACTTGTTTTGGGCGGATGCAAGGAGTAGCGCGGCTTATAAAGCATTTGGGGATGTTGTCTCTTTTGACACAACCTATTTGACAAACAAATATGATATGCCGTTTGCTCCGTTTGTAGGAGTTAATCACCATGGACAGTCAATTTTGTTTGGTTGTGGGTTATTAAGTAATGAGAACACAGAGACATTTGTTTGGCTATTTAAAGAATGGTTAAGTTGCATGTTAGATGCTCCCCCAAAAGCAATAATAACTAACCAGTGCAGAACTATGCAAAATGCCATAGAAATTGTCTTTCCACAGGCTCGACATCGTTGGTGTTTATGGCATATTATGAAGAAAATTCTGGAGAAATTGAGAGGATATTCGCAATATGAGCCCATAAAGGTTGCTTTGAGTAATGCAGTTTATGATTTATTCACAAAAGATGAATTTGAGGAATACTGGGAAGCAATGATTGAAAAATTCAATCTGAATGATAACGAGTGGTTGGGGGTATTATACCATGCGCGACATAGGTGGAGTCTTGCCTATGTTAAAGACATATTTTGGGGTGGCATGTCAACTACACAACGAAGTGAGAGTATGAATGCATTCTTTGATGGATATGTGAACTCCAAGATAACCTTAAAGCAATTTGTTGAGTAGTACGACAATGCCTTGAGAAGTAAGGTAGAGAAGGAGACAAGCAGATTTTAAGTCTCGCAACAAATTGTATGATTGCTTAACGGTGTATCATTTTGAGAAGCAATTTTGTGCAACTTACACTAATTCAAAATTTAAAGAAGTTCAAGTAGAAATGAAGCATCTAGTGTATTGTCGTGCAAATCTTATCAAAGAGGATGGAGCAATTTGTACCTATCATGTGAAGGGGGCTGTTCTTTTGGGTGAGAGGATGAAGAAAGTGGAGTTTGTTATGTACTTTAATTCAACTGAATGTGTCACGCCCCACTTTTTATTACGCGAACTACCATTACCAAGCCTTTATTATACATTCAATTTCAGAGTTAGCATACAGAAACTCATAATATTCTCAAGGAATAAATCAATGGGATTCTCTCAATCGGATAAAAGAATGCAACATGAAATACAATTAAAGAAGTTGCCCATAGGCTTACATCATTTAACAATCAAGAAGAAGGGTGTACCCATTTTACATCAATGGCATTCCGCCTACACATAAAGAGGCCCCATGGCCAAAAATTAAAGAAGATCCAAAATCTTATAGTACGTCCTGATAATCACCTGAAAAGATTCAACAACGTGGGATGAACATATAGTCCAGTAGGGATCTCAACATGATCCTCAACAATAACAACTTACAGATAGCTATGATCATGAATGTTAATCTTATATCATATAAATAATGTGACGTTTTATAACCAAAGTATACTTACATAATACTTTTCTCAAAAACATTCAGTTTGTACAACAAAACTAAGTTTCGCTTTCCTTACCTAATTCCCTTTTCAAGACAACTATTACTCGATAACCATATTTTCTATTTATAACAAAAGACCAAGTAACATCCTCTTGTATTTTTTGAAAACATGTTTACTAAATCCATTTTCCTCAAGCTATTTATAACCCCAAATATAAACATGATTTGACTCAAGATTCAAGGAATGCCTTCAATAAAATCACTTATGATGGAAACTCCCTCAATCACTCTCTAGCACATCCAAGTTTACATAACACCTCTACTCGACATATGAGACAATTCACCTTACAAAATCACAATTTTCAAAACACATGATACACACAATCAAACTGAACCACAACGATAAACAACTCCTGCTGTCATGACCCGAACCCGCCCCCGTGGGTTAAGGACATAACTGGCCAGTAATCATGAGATTACCTACGGCCTCAACCAAACCAAACTTATTTTAACAGAGTTAATGGGGGCCAAACGGAAGCAATTTAAAACTTTGTCCATAGAGCTGTGCTTACATGGCACATTATAACAAACCACACGTATGCATATTAATAACTCACAACAAAATATGTACTACACAAGGTTCTGTACATACAGGATCATATAAGTCTAAGTCAACCCAAGAAAACTATATACAACATATTCAAAGACTTCGCCCACAAGACAAAATAAAAAAGAATGGCAAAAAGGCGAAGACGGGTCTCGTGCGTGAGACGCAAGGGCTGACTCTTCAAAATCTTGTTGTTCCACACAGACTTCACTGGGACTAGGTTTGGACTTCTCTGGGCTCACCTACAAACACATGAATGAGCGTAAGCGATAGCCCAGTGAATAATATCAAATACAGAAGTTATACCAACGATGTGTAGAACAGCATGCTTCAAACGGCCTGGGCCCAATTCATATTTCTATTTAACACATATATATACATAATTTAGGTCAAGTGACTGTGGTTCCAAACATACTGGCCTTTGGCCCATTTATCTTTCATTTGTCAGACTGGCCTTTGGCCCATTCAAACTTTCATGTCAAACTGGCCTCTGGCCCATTCATTCATGTCAAACTGGCCTCTGGTCCATTCATTCATGTCAAAATGGCCTCTGGCCCATCCATTTATGTCAAACTGGCCTCTGGCCCATCCATTCATGTCAAAATGGCCTCTGGCCCATTCATTCATGTCAAAATGGCCTCTGGCCCATTCATTTATGTCAAATTGGCCTCTGGCCCATTCATTCATGTCAAAATGGCCTTTGGCCCATTCAGTTATTCATAACAGACATTTGTCCATAATTCAAACTAGCACTTATAAGGCTTATAAAGAAATAAGCAATTGGACAAATGACAAGTTTCAAAATATCAATATTACTCACAGTGACCAGTTGGTTGGTTTGCCCTGGAGCTCGACCCTACACATTCCATGAACACAAAAGGGTCACAAACAATTCAATCCGTTCTTAAATCCAGATATTCCTCTTTAGGCTTCATTCTTATCTCTTTAACTCATTTATGATGCTCAATGTATGCCTAAGAGTGCTTGCAAGCGAAAGAGAACGGAAAACGGAACACAGAATACATTTTCAAAATTTCAGAAAACAGGGTCCCCGCTCGAGCGTGGACTTCCCCGCTCGAGCGGACCCACAAGGCCTGCAAAAGTACTGGATATGTCAAATTTATGCTCGATCGCGAACTCTGGCGCTCGAGCGGAAGGCCTCTCTACATGGATCCCCGCTCGAGCCTGAACTTCCCCGCTCGAGCAGATACCATATTTGCAGAAAATACTGGGAACACGAATTTCACGCTCGAGCGGCGGTTTCCCCGCTCGAGCGGACATCAAAATTCTGGAAAATCTAGAACATGTTCTTGAGCTTCAATTTGATGTTCAAAGGTTCCAAATGCATGATTTTGGCTCAAACTTCACATATACATGTTCTAACATGGTATAAACACCAAATTACAACACAATGAAGCTCAATTTCACAATTTAATCACATGCATGTCTCAAATTAACTCAAACTCATCACCAACACACTAGATTCAAACATGCAAGACTCAAACTTCCATGATTTGCTCTTGCATGTGAAATATACACAATATCCTCAACTTAATTGGTGAAGAGGTGATCAAATATATGGACTTAAACCAAAAATTCAACATGGATCATACACATTGTGCTCAAATATGGAAATTCATAGTAATTTCCTACATGCATGTGTTCTAAGACTTCAAATTCAACAAAACCAACTCAATTTCATCATAATCAAACTAATTCATGTTCTTGATCACTAATCGAACTTGAATTCACAAATTACAACATTAAACTCATGAATTCCCTTACCTAGGAGCTCAATCTTCCAACTATAGCAAAATCTTGAGTTAAATCTTCACATTCCCCAAACCTTGAGCCAAGATTACACAATTCTCTCCCTCTCTCTCTCTATAGCCGGGCCCTCTCTCTTCTTTGAGTTCAAAATCAGCCAAATGAAGCTAAAGAGAGAATTGAGGGGTGTAGTGCTCTATTACAACCAATTCCACTAATTCCAATATAATAATAAAAAGTAGTAATTGGGCACTAATTCATCAATTTAATCAATTTAATCTGATCCGAATCAATTTCCAATTAAATTCATCGAGGCTCTAAAAATCACGCTAATCACAATGGCGCAATCAATTTCGGGTTCTGTGGCCGATAAGGCCTTCAATTTAATTTCCAAAGCAGAAAATCAAACAGATATTCCTATGGTGAACAGACAGAAATTCAAAACCACATATTTTCACATAATGGCACACAAAATCATATTAAACACATAGTCATACTCATATTAAGGACCAATTAACATATTACAGAACAGGGATATCACACCTGCTCTACCTACCCGCAGCACAGTAAGCCAATGATACACCTCTCACAACAACATGCCAATTTACCAGACACCAGCTGGAAGGGAATGGTACCTCTGCTCCATTTTACCAGGCACTAGTTGGAAGGGTATGGTACCTCAGATTCTCAATGTAGCCAATTCTCCAGACGCTAACTGGAAGGTAATGGTACCTCTGATTCTTAGCGCATCACACCCCTTTCGATCATCATTCCAAACCACATTCACAGCTAACACAAGTGTACTACAGATACATAATCATAACAACAATCACAATGTCATCCTCTACCGATAACCAAGGATAAAACCTCTAAACAAGATATATGTTAAACACATATTACCATTAACTAATTCTCACAAGGTTTTAGACCAACAGTCAACATGACTCCAAGGTTTTATCTATCGCTTGATGTTCTTTTCTCAATTAAAAGGACGTCGTCGTTTTATCTTCCTTGATATTAAATTTCAAAAAAATTCCCAATTTACAATACACAAACTATACCATCCACAACTCAACTTCCACCATTTAGACAAAGAAATCCTACATTGATCACACAATCACAATTTACCCCATTTCTACTTAACGAAAGTTTAACTCAATGAATTTTAAGCTCATGGTTGGATCCCTTTTTACCAATTATCAATTTGTTTGATTTAGCTAAAATCGACTCAACACAAGTTAAACACTGAATTCATAACAATCCGGTAAAGCACAAGTTATCACCAAATCAATAATCAAGTTTCTTAACTAGTGACATGGTAAATTCATCAATTCATCGTGTTTTAAACATAGTCAAATTCAACACAAATAAATACTCAAATTTTGAAACCCATTTTATTTATAATTTCACTATAAAATTATTCATCACATTTCTTTGATTCATGACATAATTAATCCATAATGTTAACCCCCTTTTTACCTATTAGACAATATTGCAAAAAAATTAGGGCTTTGCCTCTCTAATCATGAACATAATGAATCACAACCCAAAATTTACCCATCACCTACCCATCTCATGAAATCTCTATCTCTACACCCATACCTTATATCTTCTATCATGATTTTCAAAAATAATCCATAATAACATGGTTTTATGCAATACAAACTTACCACATGTCTATCTATAGGAGAAGCATTGAAGAAAATCATGGAAATCCCTACCTCAAGCTTGTTAATGAAAGATGAGATGAAACCCTAACTTCAAGATGCGAGAAACTTTGGATTTCCACCACCCAAGTGAAACCCTAGCTTTAGATCTTCAAGATTTGGAGGAAAGTGATGATGATCTTGACCCAAAAATTTGCAAAATCAAAGAGTCTTGGTGGTGTGTGAGAAGTTTCTAGAGAGAGGAGGGAGGAAAAATAGGGTTTAGAGTGAGAGAGGACGTGCAAAATGTGAGATACATTCGGACCAAAATGAAATAAAAAATAGAGTTTCGGACTGTTCGAGCTCCACACGTGCAGCGCCCTTGCCCGCTCGTGCGGGCCATTTCAGAATGCACGCCTAGGAAGTTCAACCCTCACCGCACGTGCGGCCCATCCTTGCACGTGTGGCCCTGACCCAGCCACCCAAAAACCCGTTTCGCTCCCGGGCATCCCGATGTCGACCCCGCACCTTCCCAATGAGTGAAAACTCAGAACCGAGACAACCACAACAGAGGAAGTTTCAAGAAGAAATTTTCAACAAAAACTTACTCGGCATTTTTTTTTTTTACAACGAAAATTCAAGAGTGTAAGGCAAAACACGCGCCGGTCATCACAGAATGTGAGCTCCAATGTATGTGTCAGTTGTTTAAGTTTAGAGGTATTACGTGTGCCCATTCACTTTGTGTGCTCATTGAGAGATCCATATATGAGGTGCCAAATAAATACATTGTTTCAAGATGGAGAAAAGACTTGGAAAGAGGGTACATATGCATTCTAACCACATATACTAACTTTGGGTCTGCTCTACATCCAAAGTTGCATGATAACTTTCACAACACGTTGGATGAGATCCTAGAACTTGCTACCAATGATGATGGTAAACACAAAGTGATTCAACTTGGGTTGATAAAAATCAAGGATGAAGTGAGAACAGTTCAATCAAGTAGTGCGAGCAATGTGCCATGTACTAGTACTTTACCACCTTCAAGTAGTACTTTACTGCCTTCCCATAGTTCACCAAAAAGTCCGCCTCATATCAATACTACAAAAGAAAGCATGACTCGTAAGGTACTCAGTCCTTTGGTTGCTCGCCGAAGAGGCCGTCCATGTACGAAACGGAAGGTTAGCAAGGTTGATGCAATAGTGAATCGGTTGAAGGGAAAGAATAAGAAGGCTAATCCGGTATAGGTACATTTTTCATTCCACACTACGTATGTATATTTCAGAATTTGTTAAACTTAAAATATTCATCAATGTCTGGTACTATAGGGTCGCAAGGTGCGTCAAGGTGAACCTCGTAAGTTAAGCTTTCCTTGTACGAGAGGCGTGCAACACACTATATATGAACCGGTACATGTTAAATACAAAGGTTGTTTCGTGTTTTTTTTTTTGGATTTTAATTTTATTGCTTCAAATTACTAATTAACTTGTGTTACTATTTCATCATTAGGTGCCGCCAAATCAACCTTACTATTGTAAATAGAAGCTATGTTGCCGCAGCATCATATAATGCCATTTGATATGGGAATAATCGTGGATACTGTACAAAAATCTAGCATTCCAATTGACTAGTATTTAAAGAGTTCAACATTCATAAGAGTTCAACATTCATAAGCCAAAACCTTAACAATCTGTTTAAAGAGTTCAACGAACGGAAAAAAATGATCGATTCATAAGCCATAATGACAAAACCCTAAAAATCTGTTGAATCTGTTTTGTCAAATGATAGATTCTATGAATCTATTCATTTGTAATCTGTGTTAGGGTTCAACGAACAGATTCGTTTGTAGAGTTCAAACAACAGATTTTGCAACGTTCAAACAAAACCCCAAACAGATTCAAAATAACAAAATGGGAACCCTAACAATCATAGATTCATAAGCCCCAAACACATTTTCGCACAATTACAGGGAACCCTAACACAAATTCATGGCAAATTCGAAAACCAAAAAGTCACAATCAACAAATTCATACAGAAATTGAAGCCAAAACATAAACCCTAGTTTTGTCGAATTTGGGTTTACCTCAGATTCGTTTTCTTCTAGTATGTAATGATGAGTTTCCAACGTTGTTAGCATATGAGAGGCATCGAGCTGGTTGGTTTATGAAAGATGAGGATGAGAGAGATGAGAGGATTGAAGGGAATGGATGAGATGGATCTGGGAGAGAGACCATCAGCGACTCAACGGGGAGAGACAAGTGGTTTTGTTTGTCGAAATATCGAGTCTGAGGAGAGGAGTGGGAGGAGAGCAAATACAACTCATATTTCAGGCCACTCGAGCCTCGATTTTTCGAGCTACGAGCTATTTTTCCATTTCAATATAGTTTCATCATCAATTGTAATTAGCAATTATAGTTAGCATTCTAAATTGCAAAAGGTCGAGTGTAAGTCGCACGAGAACTTTAACAATTCCCACACAAAATAAAAATTAACAAATTATACAAATGGTCTCTATAATTTATTTTAAATTTTATTTTGATCCTTCTAATTTTACATGTATTATTTTATGTATCATTTTTTGCCCAAAATCTTAACGGCAACTAGGGACCATATTAAAAAAAAGAGTTAATTACCTAAAAGTTCTATTTACGAATGTTTTATTTTTGAACCTTCTAATTTTACATGTATTATTTTATGTATCATTTTTTGCCCAAAATCTTAACTGCAACTAGGGACCATATTAGAAAAAAGAGTTAATTACCTAAAAGTTCTATTTACGAATGTTATCGTAGTTCAGATCCCATCTAAGATTTTTTGAACCAATAAGTCTTATTTGGTAAAAATGAGAATATTATAGGTTTTTTTTCTTCCAATTTTTAAAATTAAGAGCATTATCAATTTTACATAGTATGTTCCAGATAATTGTTTCACTAATTGAGAGGGAAAAAAAAAACAAAATATGAGATTAAACATTTTTTCCATTCTAGTTATTAGTTTAATTCAACTATCCAATAAAACCGAGAATATTATTGGTTTTTTTTCAGTTTTAAAACTGAAAACATTATCAGTTTTTTTATTTTTAAAGTTTTTTTTCCCCCAATTTTGCACATCAATATTCTATCATCATACTCCTTTATAGATACAAAATTTTTAGTTTTGCACAAAAAAATTCAATTTTTTCAAAAAAAAATTTTTGTTGCGTATAATTTTTTTTTTTAGTTTTTTCAATTTGAAAGTTAATGTTTCAAAGTTTTAAAAATTAAAATGAATGTCAAATTATCATGTTTCTTCATAAATAATCATAAATGATAAACAATCATTGTTTGAAGGGTAATTCTGACTATTAAAAATTTAATGGGATTTGAAGGTTCAAAAAATCTTAGTTAGAACTTAATGAAATATAAGTTCATAAATTAAGATTTGTATATAAATGTCTCATAAAAACAATTATTAAACTAACAAAATTAAAACTACAAAAACTAAAATAAAATTTTTTTCAAATTAAAATGATTAATGATTTAATTTATCCCAATAAAATTCTTTCATGCTGTGGCAAAGGCACTAGTTTCCATGAATTATTATTCGGATAATACTTGGTATCTCAAAAATAGTTGGCTCGAATTGGCTCAAAACCCAAAACTACGTCGTTTTGGGTTTCCTTTTTTTTCTTTTTTTTCCTTTTCTTGCTTTTGAACACAAACAGAGGCGAGAGAGAGAAAGAAGAGAAGAGAAGAGAAGAGGAAGAGAGAAGAAGGAGAAAAGATAAAGAAGGAGAAGGAAGAGAAGAAGACGGTGATGGCGGTGATCGAATCTGAATCTGAATCGAATCTGAATCTTTTTCTTTTTTTTCTTTTTTTTTTTTTTTGGCTGATGATGATGATGTTGATAAAGATGTTGTTGATGATGATGATGTGTTGATGAAGATGTTGTCGATTTTTTTTTTTTTTTTTCTAGTGGATCTGATCTGAAGATGAAGGGGGGAAAAATTGTTGGCTATTGATGATGTGTTGATGAAGATGTTGTTGTTGATGATGATGATGTGTTGATGAATGTGTTCACCAACTGCTCCCTCTTCTCTCTTCTGCTGCTTCTTCTTCTTCTGCTGCTTCTTCTTCATCTTCATCTTCATCTTCATCTTCATCTTCATCTTCAAAAAAACGAGAAAGAAAGAAGGAAAAAAAAAAAAAATCCAAAACGACGTGATTTTGGATTCGGGTCAATTTCGAGCTACGTAGCAGAACCGGTTATTATTCCATAATCAGGGAACAACAACTCAACAAGCTAACTAGTAGTTCTCGAATCAATAAAAGTACATCGAAACCTAACAAAAAATAACTAAAAACAAAAAATCCAATTACAGAAATCGACACAACCATGAGTTACGCATTTGCGAGTGAGATGTATTCTTTCTTTTGTACTTTAAAAAAGGTTACTTTTAATGCCATTTCCTTTCAGCAGTGCACTAATATTTCACTTGTGTTATGTACGAGTTATATTTATAATTATTTATATATGTGAATTAAGATTTTAAATGTATTTTTTTTATACACAAAAAAAAAAAGAATATAACAAATGTAATATATTTTTAATCAATTATTTTATATTGGTTTTTTTATTCAAAATTTAAAAATAATGTACAAGCAAAATTTATAACTTAATTAAGGAAAATTTTATTCCTAACGATATTTTTTTACTTCTATATAAATACTTAAAAAAAAAACCTGAAAAATGTAATCAATATAATATTATGCATTAAGTAAAAAAATATGATTAGTAATTATGCTTACATAAATTTACTATAGTTTTAATTTCAATTTTTTTTTTAAAAAAAAAACTATTTTAAAAGTATTTTATTTAGCTAGTACCAAATGGAATTTTCTTAGAAAAAATGAAAGTTATAAAATTTTGTTGCAAATTTTCAAATGTCTGTTGTTAAACATTCTATTCTTCTTGCTTGTTGTTTGCTTGCTTGCTTTAGGAATTTTGATTTTTAATCTTTGCTCCACATTCATCGTTTTGTTTTATTTATTTTTCTTCTTCTTACTTGATTTTCGCATGATACTTCTTTCTTAGTGCATCTCCGAATGTATTAATGAAAATATCATACACTTAAAATACACAAAATTACAATATATAGAGGGAAAAAAAAAAGGTAAGTAATTGCCCAAAACAAAAACTACTTTAAGAAAAAATAAAAAATAAAAACAAAAATAAAATTGTTTGAAATAGAAAATGATTTACTTATCTATTTATTAATTTTTAAAAATAAACTTTTAAATAAAAAAAAGTATAGAAACTAAACATAAAATATTATAAAAAGTAAATGAATTATAGGATTTTCAAGAAGTGAGACTCACAAATAAATTTTTTGTAAAATATTGTCTATTCATATACTTTTTGTGTATATTTTTTGTACTTCTAATCCTGAGAATGACATTGAAATAGTCCACACAGGAAAAAATTTTAACTAAATTAAGGAAAAATTTATTCCTAACGATATTTTTCTACTTCTATATAAATACTCAAAATAATAAACCTGAAAAAATTATTCAATATAATATTATGCATTAAGTAAAAAAATGTGATTAGTAATTATGCTTACATAAATTTACTATAGTTTTAATTTCAAATTTAAAAAAAAAAAAAACTATTTTAAAAGCATTTTATTTAGCTAGTACCAAATAGAATTTTCTTAACAAAAAGGAAAGTTATAAAATTTTGTTGCAAATTTTCAAATGTCTATTGTTAAACGTTTTATTCTTCTTACTTGTTTGTTTGGTTGCTTGCTTTAAGAGTTTTGATATTTAATCTTTGTTCCACATGCATCGTATTGTTTTATTTATTTTTCTTCTTCTTACTTGATTTTCGAATGATACTTCTTTCATAGTGCATCTCCGAGTGTATTAATAAAAATATTATACACTTAAAATGCACAAAATTATAATATATAGAAAAAAAAAAGTAAGTAATTTCCTAAAACAAAAACTACTTTAAGAAAAAATAAAAAATAAAAACAAAAATAAAATTGTTTGAAATAGAAAATGATTTACTTGTCTATTTATTAATTTTTAAAAATAAACTTTAAAGAAAACAAAGAAAACTATATAAAAAGAAGTATAGAAACATTACATAAAATATAATACAAAAAATAAATGAATTATAGGATTTTCAATAAGTGAGACTCACAAATAAATTTTATAAAATCTTGCCTATTCATATACTTTTTGAAAAATAAAATTGTTTGAAATAGAAAATTGATTTACTTGTCTATTTATTAATTTTTAAAAATAAACTTTAAAGAAAACAAAGAAAACTATATAAAAAGAAGTATAGAAACATTACATAAAATATAATACAAAAAATAAATGAATTATAGGATTTTCAATAAGTGAGACTCACAAATAAATTTTATAAAATCTTGCCTATTCATATACTTTTTGTGTATATTTTTTGTATTTCTAATCCCGAGAATGATATTGAAATAGTCTATACTTCTTGCATTAGGTCCATCAAATAGCTTTAGTAAACACAGATGTAATAAATTTCATAATACAAAATACAAATAATTGTGAGACAAAGTTTCTTAAAAAAATAAAAGCAACGTTCAATGATGATGTAGAAGTACACCTACCGTTTTAATTAGAGGTATAACCAGATAAATCGCCGTAGAAGGGGAAGACAACTTTTATTTTTCATCACAACAATTACATAACTCAATATATAATTTTAAACCAACTAGGCCCAGTCTAGTTGGCCACCATGCCTTCTTAGGACTTAGTCCCAAGGAGGTTATGGGTTCAATTCCCCTTAGGGGAGTTGAATTAAGGGAGTGCAAGCACTTACGTGCTTTGCCAAAGGTGGGGAGATTTTCTCCCATAAGTACTAATCTAACAACTAACAACTAACATTTGTCGATCAAAAAAAAAAAAAAACTCAATATTTAATTTTAATGTCTCTCACTTTTCCACACATTTAATTCTCTATTAATATTAAAATGTATGCATGAACCAAAAAAAAGAAATACTTGAGAAGACAAAGAGATGTGGTTTGAGACATTTCAATTGCTGAATTCTATTAATTAATAGTTATTAGGCTTTAATGGTCGGGCTTCTAATATTTTTTAGCCATTAAAGCTGAGTTCTTTGATTTCATTCATATTTACTTGATAATTTGAGAGTGGACACGTGTCAAGCCTTTACACAAACACTTAGCACATTTTTTTAGCATTATTAATGAAATGCATAATGTAATTTTTTTCTCTTTTTCTCTTCTTTTTTTTTCCACAATTGCAACATGTTATTTTTTTAATAAGAATTGATATTTGTTTTAATTTTTTTTAATATACAAAATTTTTTTTAGATGTTTTATAAAAATAATTTAACAATCTTATCACTAACCATAGTATATGGAATAAGTTGAAAATGGTACAACAGTAGGTATGGGAAAAGTCAAAAAGGCTTGTGAAATTTAGCCAAAACACCTCCATTGGACCCTTGTTTGGTGAAAATGATAGTCCAATTTATTTTGCTTCATAAACTCCTTAAGAAGAAAACACATAATTGAGCAAGGACAAAGTACAATATCTTTTTTATTTTTATTTTTTATTTTTATACTTTTTTCGACAATATTGCCAGAGTAATATATTACTGTCAGATAAAGTAACATATTACTGTGAGATAGAATAACATGTTATTGTCAAAGAGTAACATGTTACTGTTACTGTTACTGTTTACATTAATTTCAACAGTAATAATCTTTTTAAAAAAGAAAATTATAATCAACATGGATCTACTTATTTGATAAACTTGATGAGAGAATTCTAAAAATATTAATTTTATTAAAAACCGACATCTACATCAAAAGTTATATTATTTTAAAGTTTAATATTTTAATAATAATGATATGTATTGGAACCTAAGGGTGTTTGGCAACTTGGTAACGGCTTGGGGTTTAAGACAATAGGTCTCAAGTTCAAAACCCCTCGGGCCAATCTCCTGGGCGTAGTGCAGTTGGTTAGGAGGTTAGCCTTAAGTTGTTGCTACCACAACATTTAGTGTAGGCCTAATGCTCCCTCGCTGCACAAGTCCTGACTTAAGCGGAGCTTGTCTTAGGAGGTCGGGACAAGTTCCCAAGTTATAGTCTCCTTATTCAGAACGGACAATAGGACATCTTGGTGATCTTTGCAAAGGGCGCTACCCTAAACCTACGAGAGTGTGGGAGGATTTTCTTGTAACAAAAAAAAAAAAAAAAGATATGTATTGGACTTTTCAATGAATTTTTTTTATGCTTGTCCTTAATTCATTAAAATTTTATTATGAGAGTGTTTTGACAAAATCTCTCAAAAGGCTTGTTGGTTGGAAAAAAAAATTAGTAAATGCTGAGGTTTTTTTTTTTTTTCTTAATCAAAAATTTAGAAAATTTAAATTGAGATATTGAAACTTCTACAAAACTTGAGTTAGAAATCTCATTTTCCTTATATAATATATAGATACCTCATAGTGCTTTTGCACTTATTAAAGCTCTAAGAGCATCTCCAATGGTTGTTGCTATAATACCATTGCTATTGCTATAATTTGGCAATGAATAGTGTTGTTTTGTCCAATTATAGCAATGGTGCTCTAATGGTCACTTGCTATTTTGGTAATTTTCAACCAATTTTCCTTTCGAATTTGTAGGTGTTGTTTAGAATCATCCCGTGCATTCCATTCAAGACAAACATCTGTCTCCTTCTTTCTTCAAACAGACAGAAGTCGACTCTCTTCACTCTCCCTCTCACTCTCCGAAGACCAACCTTCTGACCTCTGATTCTACTCTTCCGACCCTCTCCAAGATGCTTATTCCGACTCCAGCTTCTTCTCCAGTGCCGGATCGTGCTCTGCCAAGTACACGATGGATCCAGTTCTCAGCCCGACCTCATTCCTCGAATCCCCTGTTCTCCTCTCCAACATGAAGTTTAGGTCTTCTTCGAATCTCTCACTAATACCTTCAATTTCAGTACCTGTTCTCCTCTTCAATATATATAAATGTTGTTGTTGAATAGCTATTGTATATTTATATTGTCTATTTTTAATAAATTTTAAGCAAGACAGAAAGAAAAAAAATATGTTGATAGTTGAATTTTTGTATTAATAAAATTTGTCTGGGAAAGTTGGTGAATTTGGTGATTATTTTTTTTTTTTAGACACACCTTGAAGTAATTGGTGAATTCTGTTTTAAATAAAATGGTGAATTTCAATTTTTTTTTTTTTAAAAAAAATTTTAAACATTCTGGAAAAGTCCTAACTGAAAGGGAAGGAGGGAAGGAAGAAAGCAGTTGGTTTTTGGGTGACTTGGCAGATTTGGCAACTGTCAAAGTAGCTACCAAATTTGGCAATTAATTTGGCAGCTGCTATAGCATGCCATTGGAGAAGCCATTTTTGCCCAAACTGCTATATTATGGCTTTGACAGCTGTTTTAGCTATCCGTTGGAGATGCTATAATTAAAATACTCATTTGAAAAGCAATCTTTAATTCCTTTCAACCAGAGAAAAAAAGAAAAAAGAAAAAAAAAGGAAAAGGGATCATGCTACCAACATTCCTATGGGGTTGTCGTTATTAATGTCAAAACAGTTAAAATTGAAGTGCACTTTTTACATATTTTAAATATTTCTACTTGTGTTTATACACCTTTTACATGCATATGTCAAAACTAATAATGACTCACCAAATGGTCATTAGCATTTTCGAAAGGAAAAAAACTAAACAGGGTCTCGTTTGGGGAGTGACTATTTTAGTCAAAAAGTCAAAAAGTTACTAAAAGTTGTCACATCACCTCTCTATTTTTCTGTACATCTTTTCGTAAAAAGTCAAAAAATTATTAAAATAACCTGTCCCCAAACGAGACTTAACTTGAGCAAAAAGCCAAATATTCGTTCTCCGGCCTTCTATGACCAAAAGCACCCGCAATTCAAGAGAAATTAACAAAAAAATAATCACAATGAGGCATAAATTCTAAAGATAAAAAAAAGCTGTCCAATCCAATGTACTTCCATATAACAAATCAGAATCTCTTCTCTCTCACAATATACATATACCTAATGTAATCAAACCAGAGATTTCAAATCCAAAGTAAAAAACCCACAAGCATAAGAAGGTGCATTTCCAATGTCAACAAGTACAATTAGGATGTGTTTGATTGGACGTACTGGATACGGAAGGATTAAAATTCATCGGACTTGAATCCTGAAATTGTAAATCTCCCGGATTATTTGGTTGGATTGAATGTGTATCCCGTGTTTGTTTTTTCATGGGACTATTTTACCCTTTTTCAATTATTTACTAAGTAATAGCAATATTAAACATATCTTTAATATTTTAATTATTTTTAGTTAATTAAATAAAAATTTATTTTATTTATTTTTTACACAATTAAATAAATTTATTTTAAAAAATTAAATAAATAAATATCAATAAAATATATGTTATTTTTTAATTAAAATTTTAAATAAATTTATTTTTTAATAATAATAATTAAATAATGAAATTAAAATAAAATTTATTAAAATTTAAATAATGAAATTAAATAAAATATAAAAAAATTTTAAAATAAAACATCAATAAAATATCTATAAAAATTATTTTAAAAAATTAAATAAATAAAACATTAATAAAAAGTTAAACTACACCCCCCGAGACAGTGTAATCCTACATATGGGGGATAAGCAGTTTGGCCGGACTCCATATCTGGTGGACTAAAAAAAAACAAAGGCCAAATAAAAGACTTCCAATAAATTACAACACAAATGGTAAATAGTCTCCCCCTAATCCTCCAATCAAACGCATCCTTATTTGATAGAATGAGAAACAGAAATTGGCAGAAACACTTGTGAATGCCCATATTAGAGGACCCGATGTCATGTCTGCCGATGAATCAATCAACCAAACTTTTTAACGCTCATCAGAAGCAATGCATCGAGGAGGCAGCAGCAGCACAGAGCAGCCAAAGTACACAAGTTTTCAAATTGAATTACAACCATATCAGCCTTTTTCTTTTTTTCTTTTTTCTTTTTTTGAATCAGCAACAAAAAAAGAAAATATTAACAAAAAGAAGTATCAGGAGCGAGACTAGGAGTCTGCCAAAGAAGGATAGAGAACAAACCAAAAAAAAAAAAAAAAAGAGAGAGAGAAAAATATCAAAGTCACCATTACAAATCGTACACTGCCCTCCAATCCTTAGAAGTAAAAAATAACAGAATCCCTTTAAAAGGAGGAGAAACTGAAGCCCAACTGAGGACAAATAACATGCTATGTCCCATAAAGAGTCAAAATATCCTCAAAAACTCTAGTATTACAATCCAACCAAATAACCCCCAAAAGAGGGGAAAAAACCTTATAATCGATGATCGAGAGCCATTGAGAACAAATAGCCAGAACTACCCAACAAACATATCAACTAAGTTCCCCACTGTTAATTTCTTTGCAACCTATACAGACGCAAGTCCTACACAGCTTAAATCCCACCGTGCATATTCATCATGTACATTTAAGTTCCAAGGCAAACCAAGCATCATCTTCAAGTTAATCTAAGAAGTTTCATAGATAATCCCTTGGAAATTTTATATTGTTAAGGACATTTCTTTAACTGCACAAGTTTTCAAATTGAATTAGGACCATATCATACAATTTCTCCATTGTTAAATTCTCGGCAACCTATACTGGCGCAAAGTTCAGCACAAGCTTAAATCCCACCATGCATATTCATCATGTACATTTTTGTTCCAAGGCAAACAAACCATCATCTTTGAGTTAATTTAAGATGTTTTTGTAAGAATTTTTCCTAAATATGGCTTAATGTGTCTTATGCATGATTATACTAGATTTTTCTCATTAAGCAAGATACATGTACATCAATTAGATGGTGACTAATTATTGATGAATGCACCTATATATACATAATGCATAGAAGACTAATGAAGACAGTGTCCATGCATTGAATGTGATAGATTCATTATGAATGAATCTTAGAGATGTATTTATTATGAATGTAGAAGATACATTAATCTATCTAATGAGTTCATTAATATAGAAGATGCATTATGTATCATGAATGTAAAAGATACATTAATCTATTTAATGAAATTCATTGAATAAATAGATTCTTTGATGGGAAGAATACTAGTATAAATAGTGTAAGGTCCCAAACCACACTCTTTATCACAAAACCCAAGTTGTCACCACAAGAAGGCTCCCATCGCCGAGAGAGAGAGAAGTGGTTTGAAGATCTTAGACAAGTAAGAACTTGAAGATCAAGGTCTTCTATTCAAGATTTCTCTTTCTTAAAAAAGGATTTCATACTATCATGGATCAAGGTATGTATACACTTATTTTGTATAGTAAAAATTCATATAGTTTTCATGTATAGAATTGAATTCTTAATGGTTTTTAGTTTATGTTCTGCAAAGTTTTCTATCAATTGGTATCAGAGCATGGTTCTCAATTCTGATGCATGAAACGTATAAGTATGAATTTCATTTTATGATGATGTTTTGTGTAACAAGTGCATAACCTTGATTTACACTTGTCCAATTTTATTTTTATTTTTGGCCAATCTTTTATTCTATTGATATTAAAATAAAAATTGAAATTATTGAATAAGTGGTAATTAAGATAATGTCTTATGCACTTATAATGTTTTGTCAGCCCAACGGAGGTTTAACACTATGTATGTTTGAACAACCGAGATGATTAGTATAATAAATATAGCAAAAAGTTTTTCTGCCCAACGGTGATAAACTCGTTACGGTCTTAATAATTATTTTATTTTATTTTATGTTGTTTATTTTTATTAGTCATCTCATTTACTTTTATGAATTGTTAAAATATATTGTTATTCGGCCCAACGGAAAGGATAACTTGATTTCGTATCTAATTAATTATGGTTTCTAGTTAGATATATTTAACTTGTGGTGTTATTTTTATGACATGTGAAAAGTAGTTTTCTTGATTATATTATGTAATGGATATTATGTGTTTGCAGCATTGAATCCTACTGCAATTAATAGTTACTTGTCGGAAAGGATAACTTGATTTCGTATCTAATTAATTATGGTTTCTAGTTAGATATATTTAACTTGTGGTGTTATTTTTATGACATGTGAAAAGTAGTTTTCTTGATTATATTATGTAATGGATATTGTGTTTGCAGCATTGAATCCTACTGCAATTAATAGTTACTTGTCTGATATTGAAGCTTTGAGTGGAACTAATTTTAAGAAATAGAAGGAACAAATTGGAATTGTTTTGGGAATTATGGATTTAGACTATGCATTAAGAGAGTCAGCTCCTACAAAGCCTAATGATACAAATTCTAAAGAACACATGGCTTTATATGAAAAATGGGAACGCTCTAATCGCTTAAGTCTAATGATAATGAAAGGCTCAATTACGCTTGCAATTCAAGGAACAATCTCTGTTTCTAAAAGGTGAGTGAGCTATATGAGAAATCTATTGAAGAACAATTCATTGAAATTTCCAAATCCCTTGCTAGTACTTCATGATTAAAATGATGACAATGAAATATGATGGGTTGAGTGGTAGAAGAAGATAGGCTTAAAGCTGAAAAGCCTGATATTGGCTCACCTTACCACCTTGGGTCTAACCAAAAAGATTTTCAACAAAGGCAAAAGTAAAAGAAGAAGAAGAATGCAAATGATGAACTCACAAGGCTAATGAAGAAAATAAGATTCGATGCCATTTCCGTCGAAAGAAAGGTCATATAAAAAAAGACTGTCCAGGTTTTAAAAGTTGGTTGGACAAAGGTAAAGGTAAATCAATGCTTTGTGTCTTATGAATCCTTTTTTGTAGATGTTCCACCAAATTCTTAGTGGATTGACACTGGTGCAAGTATTCACATAACAAATTCCATGCAGGGATACCTTACAAGTCGGAAACTAAATAAAGGAGAACGAACCATTACGGTTGGAAATGGAATAGAAGTGGACGCTGAGGCTATTGGCACCCTCCGTCTAATTTTACACTCTGGCTTCATTTTAGATTTAGTAAACACATTTTATGTTCCTGTTTTACTAGAAACCTAATTTCTGTTTCACAAATTGATTCCTGTGGTTATGAATTTAAGTTTGGAAATAATAGAGTCTCTTTATTCCACAATTCTCATATGATTGGTTCTGGTACTTTATATGGTAATCTTTATTCATTGAATTTAGATTCCACTTATGCACAATCTCTTTTATCCTTTAATGTAAACGACTTGGTAAATAAAAAGAGAAAGCGAGTGAATGAAAATTCATCCATGTTGTGGCATAAGCGCTTGGGCCACATATCAAGAGAAAGGATGGAACGTCTTATTAAAGACGGAATTTTAAGTTCACTTAATTTTTCTGATTTTAGTACTTGTGTGAATTGCATTAAAGGAAAATACACAAAGACAAATAAAAATGGTGCTACTAGGACTACTGAATTATTAGACACAATTCATACTGATATATGTAGTCCCTTAATATTTCAACTATTTCTGGACATAAAAATTTTATTACTTTTATTGATGACTTTTCTAGGTATACTTATGTATATCTTATTCGTGAAAAATCAGAAGCACTGGATATGTTCAAACTCTATAAAGCTGAAGTTGAAAATCAACTTGGCAGACGGATTAAAAGTGTAAGATTTGATAGAGGTGGTGAATATTATGGTAGATTCACTGAGTCGGGTCAAAATCCAAGTGCTTTTGCTTTATTTTTGGCTGAGAATGGTGTTGTTGCTAACTACACAATGCCTGGTACACCTGAACAAAATGGTGTAGCTGAGCGACGAAACCGTACTCTTTTGGACATGATGAGAAGCATGATAAGTAACTCTTCTTTGACCAATGAGAAGCATGATGTAACTCTTCTTTGCCAGATTACTTGTGGGGTGAAGCTTTAAAAATTGCTGTACATGTTCTTAATAGGGTTCCTAGTAAAGCTGTGCCTGTAACTCCTTATGAGTTGTGGGTTGGTAGGAAACCTAATTTGAATTATTTACATGTATGGGGTTGTCCTGCTAAAGCAAAAATTTTCAACCCATAAATAAAGAAATTAGACCCTAGAACTATAAGTTGTTTTTTCATTGGATATCCTGAGAGATCAAAGGGTTTTAGATTCTATTCTCCCATTCATAGCACAAGAATTGTTGAAACTAGAAATGCTGTGTTCTTAGAGGATGAAAACATTAGTGGGAGTATGGATCTCAAAAATGTTTCTCTGGAGAAAAATTGTGCTTTTACACCTTCCACGATTATCCAAGAAAATGTAGTACCTGAACCTATTGGTACTCAAGAGATTTCTCACATTGAAAAAGAAGTTGTCCCAGTTGCAGACCAACATTTACGCAGATCACAAAGAGAAAAGAAACCAGCCATATCAGATGACTATGAGGTTTACCTAAATGAGTGTGATATAGGCTTAGAGAACGATCATGTTTCTTATGCCCAAGCCATGAATAATGGAAATTCAACTCAATGGTTAAATGCCATGAAAGATGAGTTAAAATCCATGAAAGACAACAATGTCTGGGATCTTGTAGAATTGCCTAAGGGAGCCAAAACTATTGGATGCAAATGGGTTTTTAAAACCAAGCATAATCCTAAAGGCAATGTCGAAAGATACAAGGCCAGATTAGTTGCTAAAGGATACACTCAAAGAGAAGGGATAGACTATAAGGAAACTTATTCTCCTGTTTCTAAATAGGATTCCTTGAGAATAGTCATGGCCTTAGTAGCTCATTATGATTTAGAGTTATATCAAATGGACGTTAAAACAGCCTTTTTAAATGGTGACTTGCATGAAGTAGTCTACATGGACCAACCTAAAGGTTTTCAGGATGAAAGTAAGGAAAATATGGTTTGTAGGCTTAAGAAGTCCATATATGGTCTAAAACAGGCATCTCAACAATGGTATCTTAAATTTCATGAAGTTCTCGCCAAATTTGATTTTAAGGATAATGTGGTTGATCAATGTGTCTACCTTAAAATCAGTGGGAGCAATATCTGCATTATAGTTTTGTATGTTGATGATATATTGCTTGCTAGCAATAATTTGGGAATGATGCATGAGACAAAGAAATTCCTTACGAGAAATTTTGAAATGAAAGATCTTGGTGAAGCCTCTTTTGTCATTGGGATAGAAATTCACCGAGATAGGTCTCGTGGTATTTTAGGATTGTCCCAAAGAGCCTATATCGAAAAGGTTCTTAAAAGGTTCAACATACAGAACTGTTCAAGTGGTGTTGCCCCTATAGTTAAGGGTGATAAATTTAGTGAATTTCAGTGTCCTAGAAATAATTTAGAAAGGGACCAAATGAAAGAAATTCCTTATGCCTCTGCAGTTGGGAGCATTATGTATACTTAAGTTTGTACATGTCCTGACATAGCATTTGTAGTTGGTATGCTTGGTCGATAGCAAAGCAATGCCGGACTTGATCATTGGAAAGCAGTTAAGAAAGTGTTGCGATATTGCACTAAGGATTACATGCTCATTTATCAAAGAACAGACAACCTTGAAGTAATTGGTTATTCAGATGCTGATTATGCTGGATGTAAAGACACTCGAAAGTCCACTTCTGGGTACATTTTGATGCTTGCTAATGGACCCATTTCATGGAAGAGTCATAAGCAGTCTCTGACAGCCTCTTCCACTATGAAGGCAGAGTTCATAGTATGTTATGAAGCCACATGTCATGCAGTATGGCTAAAGAATTTCATATCTAGATTACAACTTGTCGATTCAATTTCGAGGCCCTTACAGATTTACTGTGATAATGATGCTGCTGTTTGGTTCTCCAATAATAACAAAACTTCAGGAGGATCAAAGCATATTGATATCAAGTATCTAGTTGTTAAAGAAAGGGTTCTGAATCAAACTGTTTTCATCTCTCATATTGGCACTACACTCATGTTAGCAGATCCTTTAACTAAAGATCTCGCACCTAAGCTCTTTCAAGAACATATTGCGCGCATGGGCTTAGTAGAAAGTTTATCATGTTTAGACTTGATGGAAAATATTAACACTATAACCATTGTACAGTCTTGATCAATGTGTAAATCACTGACTATAATGATTTGGTGCTAATAATGTCATTGAACAGAATCTAATGGTGATAGTGAAATCTTCTAGTGGGAGAACGTTGGCCATATTATGATAATCTAGTGACGTAATATAATCATGCAAGCCAAGTGGGAGATTGTAAGAATTTTTCCTAAATATGGCTTAATGTGGCTTATGCATGATTATACTAGATTTATCTCATTAAGCAAGATACATATACATCAATTAGATGGTGACTAATTATTGATGAATGCACCTATATATACATAATGTATAGAAGACTAATGAAGATAATGTCAATGCATTGAATGTGATAGATTCATTATGAATGAATCTTAGAGATGCATTATGTATCTATTATGAATGTAGAAGATACATTAATCTATCTAATGAGTTCATTAATATAGAAGATACATTATGTATCGTGAATGTAAAAGATACATTAATCTATTTAATGAAGTTCATTGAATGAATAGATTCTTTGATGGGAAGAATACTAGTATAAATACTGTAAGGTCCCAAACCATACTCTTCATCACAAAACTCAAGTTGTCACCACAAGAAGGCTCTCATCGCCTAGAGAGAGAGAAGTGGTTTGAAGATCTTAGATAAGTAAAGAACTTGAAGATTAAGGTCTTCTATTCAAGGTTTCTCTTTCTTAAAAGAGGATTTCATACTATCATGGATCAAGGTATGTATACACTTATTTTGTATAGTAGAAATTCATATAGTTTTCATGTATAGAATTGAATTCTTAATGGTTTTTAGTTTATGTTCCGCAAAGTTTTCTATCAGTTTTATAGAGAAACCCAGGAATATTTAAATTGAATATAATATTTCCTTAACTTGTGCCTCTTTTTAAACATATTTTCACAGGGTTGCTACTACATTTTTTCTGAAGGCAATTACAATTATAAAAAGCTTCGGTAAATTTTCTTGGGAAAAATATTTGGCTAGTAACAATATCCCACCAAGGAATTTGTAACTTGTACAAAACTTCTTTTTTGATGAATACATATTCATTTATCAAATGCCACTAAAAGAACACCAACTGTGCAAACAGTGTATACAAAACCAAAATGCCAGCTAAGCATCTATAGATAACTAATCAAAACAACTTAATTAGAGCATCAGCATCAGCCTTAAAGCCATTGTAGAGAGCAAAAGCTGTAAATATGTGATCCATCAGCCTCGCTATATCTGTTTGTCATTTTGCCAACACTACAGTTCCTCCCTTGATGAAGCGAGCCACTGTTCATCGCTACAACAAGCGGATTAGGTGTTACTGGATATCCGCTTGGAAGTTCGGCTGGTCAACCGATCATCAAGGCAACTCATCAATTTAATAAAAAAGAAAGAATAACAAATACAATAAAAAAATAATATTTTAATAGAATTGAGTTAGAATAGAGAGCTTGATGTAGTGAGGAGCATTTCCAAGGGGATAGTTAAAAAGGGCTTGTTAGGCATTTTAGCCAATGTAACTCTAATTTTGAGCTCCAATGGGCGGGCTATTGGGCTAGCTACTTTACCATCCTATTTTTTTGATGGCTACAATTGAAGAGCCCCAGAGGCTCTCCAAACAAATATGTATGTATATATCTTGAATTTTTGTATATTTATGTCTTGGATTTGGGAGTTTATATATTTTATATATGTATATGTGTATGTAGCAATTTTATATGTTCTTTCAATTCTGTTTGATGAATTACGAAATAACTTATTTTGTATTTTGTTTTTTTTTTTTCTCCTCATTCTACAGGTTTTGTATGTTTGTATGGGCAAATTTATTATTATTGCAAATTTATATTAATAAAATATAAACAATTAGTATTTTTGTTTTAAAAATTAATTAGGTTAGTTTGAATGATTAGCTAAAATAAAGAGTGGGGTTGGAGAACACAATAGCTAAAGTAATTAGGTAAAATAAAGAGTGTACTTTTTTCATACTTTAGCTAGTAAAAAGTAGATAGTGTGGTTGGAGTTGCTATAATCATTTTATTTTTTCTCTCATAGCCATCAAATCAATTATGAAAAAAAAAACCAATCAACTTTCCAAACACAACTATTTTAGTCAGGCTAAAATAATCAAAAAGTCAAATAACGAACTAAAATAATCACATTCCCAAACAAGGTCATTGTTATCTTTTGGTGTGTCAAAAATAAATAAATGTAACATTATAGGTTATTGAAGTAAAATGAGATTATCACATTAAGGTATTGTTTGGTTCGATTGAATTATGTTAATTAGAATTAAAATTTTAAGAACTAAATAAATAAAATTAATAATTTTGAAATATATTGCAATTATTTTCATGCGATGGTCAAGGGCAGACAATGTAGAAATGAAATAACATCGATTACTATTGGTGACATAGTATTGGAAGAACCAAGTCAAGTGAAGTCAGAGATCATGGAACATTTTAAGACACAGTTTTCTGAAGAGTGGGTGAATAGGCCTAAATTAGGAGGCACTTTTAAATTAGTTTATAGCAGTCCAAACCATGAGCGGTTGGAAGCAGAGTTTACAGAGGCAGAGATCAAGGCAACAGTAAAAGATTGTGACGAAAACAAGGCTCCTGGGTCAGATGGGTTCAATATGCTTTGTTTCCAAAAATGTTGGAAGGTGATGAAAGGGGAGGTGCTTAACTTTATGAAGGATTTCCATATGAATGGAAGGTTGGTGACGGGGTTAAATAGCTCTTTTGTTACTCTTATACCCAAGAGGGAGAATCTTATGGGACTAGCAAATTATAGGCCTATTAGTCTTGTTGGGTCTGTGTATAAAATTCTATCAAAGGTGCTTTCTAAGAGACTCAAAGATGTACTTCCTAGTATCATAAGTAAGACCCAATCAGCATTTATAAGGGAGAGAAATATCCTAGATGGTGTATTGATTGCTAATGAAGTTGTAAATTGATGGAAGAAATCGAAGAAGAAGGGAGTGATAGTTAAACTTGATTTTGAAAGGGCTTATGATTCAGTAAATTGGGGCTTTCTATACTCAATGATGATGAATTTTGGGTTTGATAACCGATGGATTCAATGGATTTTGGAATGTGTGGCAACAGCTAATATTTCAGTCCTGGTCAATGGATCCCCAACTGCTAAGTTTAGTCCCCAAAGGGGTTTGAGGCAAGGTGACCCACTGTCCCCTTTTCTGTTTAATTTGGTTGCTAAATGATTAAACATCTTACTGTCAAGGGCTTGCCATATGGGAATAGTTAAGGGTGTGAAAGTAGGTGTTGCTGATGTGGTGGTCTCTCATCTACAGTTTGCAGATGATTCTATATTATTCTGTGAAGCTGAAGTTGAGGAGATCAGAAAGCTGAAGAGAATACTAAGGTGCTTTGAGATTATGTCTGGTCTGAGAATAAATTATCACAAAAGTCAACTACGTGGAGTGGGTGTTCTAGAGGAATCTTTAGCCAGGTTTGCATCTATCCTTAACTGTAAGATTAAGAAGTTGCCCATGCAATATTTAGGTCTGCCACTAGGAGCTAATCCTAATAGGAAAGATACTTGGAAAGCCAGTGTTGGATAAAGTCCGTTGCAGACTTACTAGTTGGAAGAGGAAGCTCATGTCCTATGCTGGTAGGCTAAATTTGATCAAATCTTTCTTGGCCTCACTGCCTATGTACTATCTATCCTTGTTTAAAATGCCTCAAGGGGTAGTTAGAGTGATTGAAAGGCTGCAGGTATCTTTTCTGTGGGGAGGGTCTGAAATAAGGAGAAGGGTCCACCTGGTAAAGTGGGAGGAACTGGTTAAGAGAGTGGATCAAGGGGGCCTGGGGCTGAGAAGAGTGAAGCTGGTTAATGATTGTTTATTAGTTAAATGGTGGTGGAGGTTTGGGTATGAAAAAGAAGCGTTGTAGAGAAGGGTGATTTGTAGTAAGTATAAAGTGAGACTTACTGAGTGGGTACCATCTCCCTGCACTAGTAGTAAGGTGTCTAGTGTTTTGATGGGCATCAGCAACATTGCTTCATCAAATAGCCCCATTCTGGGATTTTACATGGATAACTGGAACATAAAGGTGGGGGATGGGGGTTTAGTCAAGTTTTGGTGGGACAAATGGTGTCACTCTACCTGTTTAAAAGAGAAATCTCCTGGCTTATTTCTACTGACTGTGGAAAAAGAGAAATCAGTAAGAACAGTGTATGTGAGAAAAGAAGTGAAAGGGCATTGGGTGTTCAATTTCAGAAAAAGGTTGTATCACTAGGAAGAGAGTGAGGTTCTTCGGCTTAGAAATCTTCTAGATACAGCTCTTGGTCTTGTGGCTGATCAAGTGGATAAACCTGTGTGGGCAGCTGCTTCCTCTGGTGCTTTTTCTGTGTCTTCTATTTTTCAGAGGGCTTGTGCAAGTGCTGACCCTAGTCTGAGAATAAGCAAACTGGTTTGGGTTAAATATTTGCCTCCCAAAGTACAATTTTTTGGGTGGCTAGTATGGAGGAGTAGACTTAAGACCTCTGTGTTTCTTCAAAAAATTGGTGTGCTTCAAAATAATGCTTCAACTTTGTGTGTGTTCTGCAAAATTGTGAATGAATCTGTGGATCATGTGTTGGTGTCTTGCCCGTTTGTTTGGAATGTGTAGGCTGAAATGCTAAACTGGTGGGATGTTCAAGGGGCTTTACCTGGGCCTGTTGAAGGAATAATCTTATGGTAGGATGGGGAATACTTCAGCAGAAAAGAGAGGAAGATTTGGCAGGGAATCCCTCTGGTTGTGCTGTGGTCCTTGTGGAAGCTTCGAAATGAAGTTGTGTTCAATGCATCAACTCCAATCTTGTCTGAGGTATGTGAAGTGATTAAAGTTAGAGTTGCTGTTTGGCTGAAACATTTGTTCACTGAGCATAACTTCACTGTGCAAGATTTTGTGGTTAATCTTAGGCAAGTAAGGAGGTGTATCTCTGGCAGGTAGCTGTGAGTTTTGGGAGTGTATCTTTGTTTTGTGTTTTTTTTTCTTGTTGCTCTGCTGGTTGGTGTCTCTCCAACTGTGAGTGGTGCACCCTCTGTTTTCTGGAGGTAACTCTTGTAATTGTATTACTTGGTTATCTTCAATAAAATGTTCTTCGCTGTTTCAAGAAAAAAAAATAGAAATGAAATTAACCAACTCAACAGTTGGCACTGATGGATATAGATAAAGGGAAAAAATATAATGGAAATTCATTTGTTTCGATAATTTCAGAGGGCCAGTTGTAAATTTCCAATTCTTTGTTTGTTCAGTCACTATCGCTTAGTCAATGACACCATTTTTTGTTTTTTCTACACACATATTCCAACTCTTTAACCTTTAAATTGAACATAAAAGTCTCCTCAAATCGTTTTCATTTTTGTTTTATTTTATTTTGTTGTCAATGCATTATCCACTATTGAATTATGTTATTTTTTTATGGAGCATGATTTAATGGTTTAAAGTATATATTAAAATAAGAGAATATTATGAAGATTCAATAAAATTTATTTAAGTAAATCCAACTTATATTCTATTATGCGAGTAAAAATTTAATACAATATCAATACACATCACTTGATACATAGTTGTATCACTGTTTAATAGTACTAAAACAACATATATATGGGTGAATTCTATTAGTCAAATATAACTAATAATTTAGTAATTTTCACATATGCACCTATGTAACTAGAAGAGAATCGAATCATAAAAATCGATTTGGTTAGGTTGATTCTATAGTTATAGGAATTTTATATAATAAAAAATATGATATACAATTTATAATAGTAAATATACTAACAACTATTAATTAGTTATGTTGGTTAGAGTTTTTTAATTTTACAATAAAGACGAGTTGTTCAAATCACACTAGTGACTTTTATATCCTTATTTCGATTCAAAACCCTAATCAAAGTTTTATAAAAAATAAATAAATACATAATGGTTTAGTTCGGTTCAAAATTGTAATCAAAATTTTAAAATTGGAAACTGGATTGATTTGAACAATTCAACTGTTTTCAAAACCACGATTAGAACCAGACCAAACCAAACAATTTGAACCAAATTGATTTAGTTTATCCATTCCATTGATTTTTTAAAACACCGTTATTATTTTATAGTCCAATTAAACAAAAACAATAAATGTAGCTTATCCTCATATTATTATTATTATTATTAAATAAATCCAAGTTTCAGAAGAATAGAAGAAAATCTCAAAGGATGGCTTGTCAAATTGGGTTCCAACTTAAAGGCTAAATGGGCCTAGATGTGGGCTGAATTTCTTCACTGGGCTTCAAACCTCTTCACACAGTTAGGATGCGAAAGCTCGCCCCAATCCCAATTGAAGAGTAAGCACTGCCCAGTTGTTGGGGTTTGATGCAATGTTTTAACACTCCATATATATATATATATATAAGAAAAATGCTATTTGTGTGTACCTGGAGCTCGACTTTTTGCGCTCCTTTCGGAAGACAATAAGCCCTATAGTTTGGACTCCTGTGGTTCTGAATCTGATTTTATAAGTGCAATGTGAAATAGATAAACATCAAAGAGTTCAAATTCGGCAAATCTTTTGGAAAATCGATTTTGAATCAAAATGCCAAAAATGGACTGCTTTGCCAAATACAGAGTCGCCACCTAACTATTTTTGAGAAATTTAGGAAACCCATGACTCTTTCCAAAGGCCACGTGCCCGTCATCACCAAGATTGTCTCGGCTCGGGAACTTAGGTACGAGAGAGGAAGGTCATGAATTGAGCACCCCCACTCGCCCGATAAAAAATCGGCCTCTACTAATCATGATGTGAATCTTATTTACATTATGTAGACACCCCATTTTTGACCGTCCTCAAGACTTGGACGTCATCGTTTGAACACTCGATGATCACTCATGCTTGTGTTCGTTTTTAGTTCTCGGAGGTCTCGGCTACGCGTCTTGCCTCAAGATCTCTCAACTTGTATGTTTTGTGCTTGGTTGTGGACCAAACACTTGTGTTTTTGCTTCTAAGGGAAGAGGGTGGCTTGTTTGCCATACCCTTAACCCACCGGCCAAGGCTTGAAGCCATCGGCTTTTTTTTCTTGCCATCGGCCAAGGGTGTTGGCCGATCGGCACTGTTTTTGGTCGACCGGCCACCTATGTTGGTCGATCGGCCATATTTCCTGGCCGACCCCTTTTCATCTGCTTTTGGCAGATATTTTGTGCCAGCTGTCACAGCTGGTATGCACAATTATTTCCCTCCATACACGTGTATGGAGGGATTTCCACCTTGTGTTAGTTTCTCCAAGAAGCCTTGGAATTGGATTCCTATAAGAAGGGAGTTCCTCCTCCCTTCTCAGGGTTAGAAAATCTGAGGAGAAGTGATATATATCTATCTATCTCTATATCTCTCTCTCTACATTTGTGTGTGCATTTTGTGTTCTAAAGTGCATTTTGTCCATGCTTTTGCACTGGAACACCTAGAGTTACACCATCCTTGTGTGCTGAAGTACTAGGAGGTTGGTTTTAAGGTTCTTGAGCTGGTTTTGATCAGAGAGAGTTGCTGATCTTGTGTTCTTGAAGTTGTTCTTCAAATGTGAGATTCTAAACTTTAAATACCCCATTCTGGTTTAAGCTTTTACACATACTTCTATATTGTTTCAAGCTTGACTCTAAACTACAAAAAGTTCTAATTTTGTATGCTTGTTATAGTTTCTTAAGGTCACTTTTTGGTTGGGGGTTGTCTCCCCCCTCTTAGGCCTTGTTTGGCCTTGTTTTGTGCCTTTACTTTTGAGCTTTGGGATCATCTTATTTTTGACCTTCCCACCACTAAAATCCAGAGGATTTTCAGTGGTGGAGAAGTGGTTTTGGAGTCTTGTATAGGAGAGGGACACCCCCCTCTCCTTGTCTCTCATTTGCTAGCACAAATGGCTCATAATGTTAGCATGTTTAATTAGCATGTCTTGGTTCTATTTTAGCACTTTTTAGTGACTTTTAGGACCTGCCGTAGCTCTGTTCCATGTTGGTTTGATGACATCTTGCATGCTTCACATACTTGTAGAGTAATCTTGCATGTTTACATAACATGCATCTTGTGTTTGGATCACTATTCTTGCATGTTTTGGCTCGACTCCAAAGAGCTTTCCCTCATGTTTTACCATGATTAAACTATGTTCGGTGTTGTTTTGGTCATGCATGCATTGTTCTGCATAGCCTTGGTTCATTCTAGCTTGTAAGCTTTGTGCCTGGAGTTCACTAACATGTGTTACTTGAAGTATTTTCATGATTTGGCATCATGGAATATGTGATTTCAGTCCATGTTTCATGGCCACACACTTGCATTTATCACCCATTCCACACTTTGGATAGTTTATGTTTCATGCCTTAAGAATAGGTCATTGTGCATGCCATCATACTTAGGCATTTGGGATGCCATCTAAACGGGTTTTTGGGCTCATTCTAACATGCCATAACTCTGATTTTATTGGCCTAAGTCATGCCATGTTTGGTTGTAATAGGTGTAGTGCAATTGCCCCTTTTGGCCTTGTATGCGTCTTGTTTTGTGCTCACCTTTCTAGCATATTTTGGCCTCATCCCGTGCATGTTCTAGCCTTGTTGTGGTCTGCTTTGGGACTGTTTTGGGTCATCTTGGTCCTTTGGGGCTTGGTTGATATGGCCATGGTTCAAGTCCCTTGGTTAGCTTTGAACTTGAAGTCCATTAGCATGCCTTGCTTGTGTTATGTGTTTGATTTGGCATCACTCTTAACATAATTTTAGAGCTTATGGTTTCACCATACTATCATGATTGTCACCCCTCGCTCATGTTTAGGTGTTGTGACCTTATGCCTTAACTCTTGGACCATTGCACGTGCATGCTCATTGTGCATTTCATTCTATCACTTCATCATTTTGGCCACTGTTTTGGTATGGCTGAGGCCTATCCATCTTCAGTGTAAGTTCATGGATCATGTAGTTTGTGTGTTGATTGCATGCTTATCGCATTGCATGTCGTTGCATGCTTGTTGTTGGTATAGTTGTTGCATGCCTATCACACCATATGCTTGGGTTGCATTTTGCATGCTTGCTAGCTCGCATTTTATCACATTGTTTGTTTAGGTTGCATTGCATTTGGCATGCTTGTTACCTTAGCCTCGTGTGCATATTTGAGCCCTATTGCATTTGGCATGCTTAGGTCGCATAGCATTGCACTTCCATGTTGCATTGTACTTGGTTGCATGCATTGCATTGTGTTTGGTTTGGGGTGTCAAACCAAACACGAAGAGCGAGGAATGTTCGTACTTGAAGTGACGAAACGTGCCTCAATCCTTAGTCGCCGACGCTCTTGATCCAACATGATAGAGCATGAGGCCATCATGTGTTTTCTGCATTCATTCCACATTGATTTGCACACTCGGCTCCTTTGGCCATCATGCATTGAAATGCGTGATTGATGGCCTAAGGGTCGAGAACCATACTCCCTTGAGTTCATGACATGATAGGGAGGGTGGTTGTGCATACATTATCTTGAAAATGCATTGCCATGCTCTGTTTGTCCTCTGCTGCAGCAAAACAGCATTCTACAGGAAAACATGGCCGGCCGGCCATCTTCAGTGCCGATCGGCTAAACATTGTTGGTCAAGAGTCTTACAAATGGTCGGTGACCAATTACACATGGCCGGTGTTCCTATACTTTGGCCGATGATATCCCACAGTGCTCACGGAGTGGTTCGGAAGCATCCTCGAGACTTGAGCAGTTTTCAGAGGTGCAGAGCAATGTAAACAGAGGCAGCGTGAGCATGGCGATAGATTTCCGAGCGGAGCCGAGCATGCATGCATTTGTCCCTCATTCCGAGGCCTTTTTACCGCTTCAGTAGCTTAATTAATTTGTTTAATTAGTTAAGTGTTGTGTAATAATTAATTAGCTAGTTAGTTAGTTAATTAGTTAATTTGTATTATTCTTTCGGACCCTCCGTCAAGAGGGCCAATTTTGTAATAAGTGTGCGTGCGTGTGTGAATGTCTTCCAACCCCACGTCTTTCTCCCTTTTACTTACCTGCTTTCAATGGTTAGTTTTAGGTCATGTTTGAATTAGCATCCTTATGCTTGCATGTTTGCATCCATTCATTTGTATTGCATGCACCGGGTTCGGCGTATCATACTAACCGCATAGCATTTCAATTCCAACTTGAATACGTGTATCGAATTGTCGCATCTCATATGCCATTTTAGATTAGCCGAGCCTACTCTAGTTGCATTTTGCATGCGATGCATTAGCCATTTTAACATGAACTAGGATCATGCATTGATTACTAACTAGTTCTTTGTTTTGGCTCGAAGTACACTGTGAGTATTTATGCTTTAGCATCTTGCATGCATGTAAGTGTTGCCATGATAGCATGCTTGCCATGAGGCTAAGTGCTTATGTGATATAACTGCCTGAATGCCTGTGGGTGAAGGTTAGATTACTTGAATTGGAACGATTCGTTGAAATCCGTGTTTTAGCCTACTTGCGAGTAGCAAACTTCAAACTGTTTCCAAACAAACGGATATGCGATGCTTTGTTCCAAATTAGGCGATCTAGTCTATACTTGTGTGTTGTGCGCATCACATAGTAAATTCTAGCTAATAATCGGAATAAGAACACATGTGTTTTCAAAAACAAGATATCATGTTTAGTACAGGCCGATCTTTGATCGGGCGAACGGGGGTGCTCATAGATGACCTTCCCCAATCGTATCCAAGTTCCCAAGCCGATGCAACTTTGGTGATGACGGACACGTGGCCTTAGGCACGAGTCAGGGTTTCCTAAATTCTCGCAAAATAAATATTTAGGTGGCAACTCTGTATCTGGCAAAGCAGTCCATGTTTGACACTTCTTTCTTAAAAATCAGTTTTCCAAAACGATTTGCCGGATTTGGACTCTTTGGTGATTTATCAGTCTTGCATTGCACTTTGCAAGATCAGATTAAGAACCGTGACATTTGAGTCCGAACCGTGGTAAGCAAGGCCCTCAGGGCGCGTCCACACATTATATACTCTTGTTTCGATTATTAGGCTAACATTACCATGTGATGAGGACACAAGTATAGACTAATTTGCAAAAATTGGAACACTTGATCTCATGTTTTGTTTTGAAAATTGTTTTGAATATGTACCACTTGAAAAAGCGATCGCATATGAACATTACTCAAATTGTTCCAATTCAAGCAATTAGCCTTCATCCATAGGCATTCAAACAGATATATCAATTAAGCATTTAGCCTTATGGCAAGCATGCTAAACATGGCAACACTAACATACAATGCAATATGCTAAAACAAAGAAAAACTCATCCAGTACTCCAAGGCAAGCCAAAAAGATAAAAGTGTTAGAAAAATGCATGATCCTAACTATGCAATATGATTAATGTAACGCATGCGATATGCAATTACTAGGCTCGGCTACTAATATGGCATATGAATCAATTTGATAGCATGTGGTCTAAACATGTATTCAAAGAAGTATTAACTAACAATACAAGTTAGAATGATATGCAGAGCCCAATGCATGCAAGACAATGGATGCAAGGCATGAAAGATGCTAAACAAAACATGATGTCCTAAATTAATCATCATAAGCAGGTAAACAAAAAGGAGAGAGACGTGGGGTTGGAAGGCATACATGTTATTACAACTGTGCCCTCACACATGAGGGTCTAAATAAACCAACTAGCTAAGCTAATTAACTAGCTATTACAAAACGAAACAAATAAACTAACTTTACTAGCTAGTTATTACAAAAACAATGAATTAATTACACTAATTAATTAATTACAAATTAGAATTAACTAATTAATTACAACATGAAATAAGTAATTAAACTAATTAATTAGCCCCGAGAAGCGGGGAAGGCACATGCATGCACGAATTTCCACACGAAATGCCCATTGTTTAGCTGCCAAAATGCTTCTGTTGCATAGTAAAACATCTTTCACCTCAATCTCTGCTCTGTTCTGTTCCCAAAAGGTTGCTGCTCAATTTGACAAAAGTGGCCGGTAGGCCAGAAGTGGTGGCCGGTCGACCACAACTAGTAGCCTGCCGTCCAGAAATAGTGGCCTGCTGGCCACAGAAGCTTGGTTCCTCCTGCTATAACAGAAAGCATATAGAGCACAAAACAAGGTATTCTCAAGCTATGTTTGTACATCTTACCCCTCCTTATCATCAAAACAGCTCAAAGGAGAGGCAAGCTTGATTCACAAGCTATCAATTAATGCAATTTCATTGCATGATGGCCTATGAACCAAGGTGTACAAGTTCAATAAATGCAACAAATAAAGACTCTCAAACCTCCTCCCTATCATGAATTGATCAAGGGAAGTGGTTGACCTTGGAAACTTGAACCATTTTATCACTATCAAGTATGAAATGCCTCAAGTTTCTATGTGTTCAATTAACGTCCGATTGAACACCAAATTGATTATTATCTTGCATCATTTTTAGTCCTTATTTTATTACTCTATTTTAATTACCAACCATTCCTTAGTCAATTAAGTCCAAAAGTGAGCTTTAAGTCCTCTAATGGAAAGGAGTACTGTAGACACCCCATTTTTGACCGTCCTCAAGACTTGGACGTCACCGCTTGAACACTCGGTGATCATCCATGTTTGTGTTCGTCTTGAGTTCCCGGAAGTCTTGGCTACGCGCCTTGCCTCAGGATCTCTCGACTCGACTGTCTTGTGTTTGGTTTTGCACCAAACACTTGTGTTTTGCCTTGGAGGGGCAGGAAATGGCTTGTGGGCCATCCCCACACTTCACCGGCCATGGCTTGAGGCCGCCGGCTGTGTCTTGTCGCCACCGGCCAAATGTTTGGCCGGCCGGCACTATATATGGCCGGCCGGCTATCTTTTTTTGGTCAATTGCATTTTTGGCCGGCCGACTACTGTGCATCTGCTTTTGCAGATATTTTCATGCAGCTGGCATGCACTTGGCTCCCCTCCACACGTGTATGGAGGGATCTCCCTCTTAGCTAGCTTGTCTTGTAAGCTTGCAAGATTGAAGCTCTATAAGAGGAGGTCTCCTCTCCCTCTTTTAGGGTTAGACAACACTTCTTAGAGAGCTCTGGTTTTAGGGTTTGGTTTGTGTATCTATCCTATATCTATATCTCTCTCTCTCTCTTGTATTTGTGTGTGTTTAGCCTTAGAATTGCACACAAACACCCACTATTACACTATCCTCTTGGGGCTGAGGCCCTTGAGGGTTGTTTTTGAAGTTTTGGAGCTGGTTTGAGCCAAAGAAGCTGCTGGTCTTCCATTCTTGAAGAGGGTCTACAAGGGTGAGCACTTACTACTTTAAATACCCCATTTTTGCAAAGCTTTTTTGACTATCTTGCATCTGTTTTTGAGCTTAGCATATAACACATAAAAGTTCTGTTTTTGAGCCCTCTAAATAGTTGTTCAAGAGTGTTCTAAGCTTTGGGGTTGTTTGACCCCTCTTAAGGCTTGTTTGGCCTTCATTTTGTGCCATTTTGGTGAGCTCCGGGACCATTGTGTTTGGACCTCCTCACCACTGAAATCTTGAGGGATTTCAGTGGTGAGGATGGTGCCTTGAAGTCCTAAGAAGGAGAGGGCCACCCCCTCTCCTTGTTGTCCTTGAAAAGGGCCATTTTAGCCTCTTGAGAGAGCATATTGTTTAGGTTCATGTTGGCCATGCCTTAACTGATTTTTGCGCTTATCATGTCATAATATAGCTCTATTTTCAATTGGTTTTGGTACACCATGCTTGCTTAGCTTGTAATGCCTTGATTTGCCTTAATACATGCATGGCATTTAGACTATCATGCTCATGTATTTTGGCCAAGCTTTGTGAAGCTTATATACATGTTTTGACGTGTTTGAGGTCTGTTTTTGGTCATTCGGGTCATTCATGTTTTGCTTTGCATAGCTACCATGTAATCCCCCTTTGTATGCCTTGATGCATTGACCATGAGCATGCCATCCTTGCATCTTTCTAATGGTTTGGAACCATTTTTCATGACATTTCAGTCCTTGTTTCATGTTCACATGCTTGCATTTTATCACTCATTTAATACTTTAAGAGGTTGTGTTGTATGCTCCATGTTTAAGCATTTATGCATGCCTCCATGTGTAGATCATTTAGATGCCATCTAAGTGGTTTTTGGGGCCTGCCTTAACATGATTTAGGACTGTTTTGATCCATTTTGGTCATTTGCTTCATGTGTCATATGATCATGCTTTAGGTCCTTGGGCTTGGTTGCATGCTTAGCTTGTATTAGTAGGTTGATTTGGCATCATTTCCTACATGTTTTTCAGAGCTTACATTGCATGCTAATTGTCCATGTTTGCCTCCTTTTAAGTGTGCTTAGAAGTTGTTCCTTTATGCTTAAGTGTTGGCCCATCAACATGTACATGTGTGTGTGTGTGTGTTGGCCCTCATTTCCATAGCATTGGCCACTGTTTTAGGCTTGTTTGAGGGCTGCCTAAATTAGTTTAAGTCCATCCCCTTTGCTTGTTTGCATGCTCACCTTGTATGTTTGCTTGCATACTTGCATGTACACATTGCATTGCCATGTTGCATATTAGTTCACATGTTTAGGATTGCATTGCATTGGCATGCATGCTTTGCCTCTTGAGTTGAGTATGATAGAGGTTGAGCCCCTTTGTTTGATTATGTGCATTGCATTCCATATCAAAATGCACACTTGATTCTTTGGACCATCATGCATGGAAATGCGCGATTGGTAGTCCGAGAATCGAGGCCCATCCTCCTTTGAGTCATACACATGATAAGGGGTGTGGTTGGTGCATACATTGCTTGAAATGCATTGCCATGCTTTGTTTTGCCCTCTGTTGCTGTCAACACAGATTCTGCAGGAAGATTTGGCCGGCCGGCCATCTTCAGTGCCGACCGGCCATCCATCAGTGGCCGATAACTCAATTTGTGGCCGGTGACCACTCTTCATGACCGGTGGCCAATCCCCTTAGCCGATGGTGTTCCACAGTGTGCAGAGAGTATATCATGGGACTTGTGTAGTCTTCAGAGGAGCAGAACAGTCAAAGCAGAGGCATCTTGTGCATGGCAGTGGCCTTCCGAGCAGAACCGAGCGCACATACATTGGACCCTCTTCCCGAGGCTGCTTATTGCTTAAATTAGATTAGTTAATTTGCTTAGCTAGTTCAATTGGTCTGTAATATTTAATTAGCTTGTAGGTTAATTAAATTGTATTATTCTTTCGGTCCCTCCGAGCGAGGGCAAATTTGTAATAAGTGTGGGTGCGTGTGTGCATGTCTTCCAACCCCCACTTCTTTCTCCCTTTTACTTACCTGCTTTGATGGTTAGTATTAGGACATATTTACTTTAGCATACCTTATGCTATGCATGCGTGCATCATTCATCAGTATTGCATGCACCGGGCTCGGCGCATCATGCTAACTGCATAGTATTTCAAATCTAACGTGAATACATGCTACTTGTGCATTTTCACATGTCATTCATAGATTAGCCGAGCCTATTCTAGTGACATTCTGTATGCGTTGCATTAGGCATTTAAACATGGACTTGGATCATGCATGATTGCTAACATGTTCTTGTTTTGGCGCGGAGTACTAGGTAAGCTTTTATGCTTTAGCATACCGTATGCGTGTGAATGTTAACATGACAGCATGCTTACCATGTGGCTAGATGCTTATGTGGTATAAACTGCCTGAATGCCCGTGGGTGAAGGTTGGATTGTTTGAGTTGGAACGACTCATTGAAATCCGTATTTTAGCCTACTTGCGAGTAGCAAATTCCAAAGCGTTTTCCAAACAAACGGATATGCAATGCTTCGTTCCAAATTAGGCGATTTGGTCTATACTTGTTTGCTGCGCGCATAACATAGTAATTCTAGGCTAATAACCGGAATAAGAGCATATAATATTTTCAAAACAAGATATCACAGTTAGTAGAGGCCGATCTTTGATCGGGCGAGCGGGGGTGCTCATAGCTGACCTTCCCCAATCGTACCCAAGTTCCCGAGCCGAGGCAACTTTGGTGATGACGGACACGTGGCCTTAGGCAAACGAGTCAGGGTTTCCTAAATTCCCCCAAAATAAATATTTAGGTGGCGACTCTGTATCTGGCAAAGCAGTCCATGTTTGGCGCTTCTTTACAAAAAATCTGTTTTCTCAAAACGATTTGCCAGATTTGGACTCTTTGGTTCAGATTAAGAACCGTGACACAAATTGAGTCCGAACTGTAGGGTGAAGCCCCCACAGGGGCGTGTCTACAGTTTCTGGCGACTCCGCTGGGGAAGTTAGAGAACTTGACTCGAACTCGTGATATCCTGTTTTGATTTCACTTATGTGTTTCTTTGCATTACATGTGCATTGGTGCGCCTAGGACACCGTGTTGGCCATCTGCTATTCCTGAGCGGTTTGCCGGAGGCTTGACTTTGTCAAAGCATGCCATAAGGCTGACCGGTTGCGGGCTCTGCCAGTATGGGAACACAAACCCCGGTTTTACCGGGGCACCCTTTTGACTATTCGACCTAGTGCATGTCGGAATCCATAGTGACCATTCCAAGCTAGGACAGGTTGCTTACCCGATATAGGTTATTTGAAACCGCTGCGTGCATAGTGAAACCCTAGTTCCTGACAAAATAGGACAGGGAAACCCTACCCCAACATAGGGGTGTTTTGGCTATCTTACTTGCTATGTGCTTTTAGAGTGTATCTCTACAGGAACGCGCATATCAGTTTGCAAGTTTGGGTATCAGGCCTGAGGGCACCGGTATCAGTCTGTGAGAATCAGTTATATCTGTGGGTATCTGATTCAGTATTTTGGGGCAGTGATTTTGAGGAACAGTAATCAGTAGTAGAGTACCGTTGTTCGGCTACGCCTGTGTTTGATCCGTTTGGGCTGAAATGCTGCTTGTTTTTCCTTTCAGTTCGGAGAGTTGATACAGAATAGCCAATGTTCCCCCTTGCTGAGGCAAGACAGGTATCTGATCCGTCACTCACCGTTCAGTACAACGAACTTATGATAACGCAGAATTCAGAGGAGATTGTGGTTATGACAGCCGCATTAGATCAAGGAATCACTCTGCAAAGTGAGACCAATGTTGATGTACCGCATCCACCCAGGTCGCCTGTTGCGCACCTGGTCTAGGCCCCCCAGTTGTATCAGGCTCGTGAGCCCACTATGTTCGAATTGATGGGGATGATTGGTGACCTCCAGAGGTCCGTGGCGGATCTCGCCTACGGAATGTCAGCTTCGCCACCAGCTGCACCATATGCCGGGAATTTTATACCACAGGAGCCCCCGCTATTGGGACGGATTGTGATCGAGCTTAGCCAACCTGAGGTTGTCTCCAGCTGTGGCAATGACGTTTCAACATCAACCCAAGCCCTCGATCAGGCTGAAGCCAGAGGTAAGGACAAGATGAAGGCAGATGCCGATCCCATTGAACAACTGCTGTGGGCAGTCGAGGCTTTGAAAGCCGGGGGGATGAGTAAACAGCAAGTATCCTCAGTTATGACCAAGGTTGTGGATGATGTTTTCCCCACTCCAACCGAAGGCAGTTCGAGCCAGGTAGAAAACCAAGATAGGCCTCGTCATGCCAGAACAGTTCCTTCCACTCCCAACCTTGCACCTGGGAAAGATCAGAAGGTCAAGGCAGTGCCTGCCGACCCTTTCACTAGTGCGTCTAGCAAGAATACTCAGACTTCAAAGTACCTGCCCCGAGGGCACCAGGTCTTTCACGCTCTTTACATGCCGTTGTCGAAGGCACTCCAGATCTTGGCCAAAAGAGGGCATCTTAAACCCTTGGAGCCTCGGCCTCTCCCAAAGAATCTCCCTCTCACACATGATGCTGCTTTGTACTGCGCGTACCACCAGCAAACCGGTCATGCTACCAATAATTGTTTCCGCCTCCGTCATGAGGTGCAAGATTTGATCGACAACGAGGTTATCCTCCCGCCCACCTCAGCCAAGTCCGTTACTACCCAGCTATTGGATTTTGAGGATACTGCGAGTATGTGATCGGGGTTGGACCACCTATGGGCGGCGCCCGGTATTTTTGATGTGGCGTCTGGCACGCATTTTTGAGCATCCGCGAATGCTAGTTTTGTAAATACTGGCTTGGGTATCGAGTCAGTCCTCTGTTTTGTTTTGAGTCTGTCTCATCGTCTTGAGTCAGTTCTTTTTGCTTAAGGGTCCGTCTTGTTGTAGCAAGTCAGTCCCCTTGTATAGAATGTCGCGTGGTTCCGGGGTTGTTGCCTCGAACACCGTTTTGTTTTGTAATTACCCTTTTGTTCTCTTTTTTGAGTCTGTCTCTGCTGTGGAGCTAGTTGCAACCAAGAAATCTGAATGAAACAGCTGCGGCTATCATGTTTCCGTGCTTATTACTATTTTGAGCTAGTTGTGCCAGAGGATTTGAATGGAACGACAGTACATTCCACCTGCTCTTTTGTGCCCTAAAAATCATTGTAATGACCTAAGTTTTTCCAAAACCTTTTTGAACATTGTGGTGATAAAAACGAAGAGGAAGAAATTCCTCAGGTTTTGCAAAACTTTGATCAATTTGAGAAAAAGAGAGGCATGCTAAGCCTTTTAATGAATGAAATCATGCTTGTTAGCTTGAGTACTGAAAAGGACCCTAGCTTGATCCAGACTGGTTCCACACTATCTTCAGCGCGAGCGATTTGTCGCTTTCATAAAAACTTTCAAAAACAAAATGTTTTGCGCAGTCCTGTGAAGACCTGTGTGGAATCGCTCTCGAGATTGTGCAGCCTAGGATCGCTCTCAGCCTCAAGATTCAATCCGTTTGTTTCCGAACCTTGAACCCATTCAGAACGTTCAACGGTCAACCATCAAGAGAGGCCTGTGTGGCCAGGTTTGGAGCAGCCCTCGAACAAGAGGCACCAAAGTTAGATCAAGAGATCAGACGTCGTCAACAGAAGCTTGCAAAGCTAGAACAGAAGCACCCCTTAAACTAGGGGCAAAAATGTCAGATATGCTTGAAGAGCCGAAGATGGGTCTTCCTGCAAATCAATGCAACAGCCACTCTCCTAGATACGAAGGGCTTCAATCTCAAAACCATTTGGCATGGAGTTGTTATACTTTTACCCTTTGAGAGGCTCGCTGGGCCGAAAACCCGAAAGGGCGACCCAGGCAAAAGTTAGAGCGACAAAAAGAAAAAGGAAAAAAAAAGAAAAAAAAAAAGAAAAAAAGAAGAAAAAAAAAAGAAGAAAAAGAAAAGAAATATCAAAAAGGAGAAAAGAAAAGAAAAACAAAGCTCGCAAGGTCGAAAACCCGCAACGGGCGCCTTGGCAAAAGTTAAAGCCTAAAAAGTGAAGGTTAAAATACCCGAGTGTACCTTAACCGGAACTACGTAAGGCTTGATTCCCATGTTTGGGATACGTAAGCAACTTCATCCTGAAGTCCAGCCCCCAACGCTTTCAAAAGCAGTTTAGTCCATTGTAATGGTTTTGATCATCCTTGCCCTCTCCAAATCCGATAGTTCGGTTGTGACAACCGGAACTACGTAGGCAACTTCATCCTGAAGTCCAGCCCCCAACACTTTCGAAGTGACTGTGTCCATATATTGGTTTTGACCATCCCTGCCTTCTCTGCATCCGAGAGTTCGTTTGCAATCATCACCGATGAGGACTAGTTTTCAGCATGTTGCGGCATCATCCAACCAAGGGCAACTTTCCGTTGCCATGAGTTGCCATGAGTCGCCGTTCAAACCAGGGGCAACTTTTCGTTGCCATGCAGCCCTTTCAAGCAAGGGGCAATTTCCCATTTCCTCCAATCCGAGGCTGCGCATCTCAAGAGTAAGCTTCCGTGCTCGTTCAGCATTGGCCGTTTGCAAAAATAGTTTTTGAAAATTTTTACTAAGGTTGACTATTTTCTCGAAAACTATTCCATTTTCCAAAAATGGACCATTTCTTAGACCCAAAAAATGAAAATTTTCAGTGCTTATAGCCTGACTTGCATGATTTTCAAATCAAAAATCGAACGAGCATGCTAATCTAACTTTCATGTTGGTCAAAATTGTTTTAAACCAAAACAAAAAATGGTCAAAGTGATGAACTAGGGGCACATTCGAGTCAGGTGTTCTGTCTTTCCCCTGTCGTCAACATACTTGCCAGAAGGGCACCCTATTCGCCGGAAGAAGGCACAGCTAAAGCTGTCTGTAAAGGGCTGAAAGCTCTCAATATCCTCCAAACAACGAGGTATCAAGCCAAGTGCGAAGCGCACATTGGGATGGATCAAGATACACCGTTCCCTGTCCGGAACATCGACTAGACGTCACCAGAAGAAATAGCCGCGAGCTAACAGTGTTGGGCGTGAACCCACAACTTCCTATTCATCCATCAATCACCCTGGGAAGGGATATAAAAAATGAAAAAATAAAGAATAGAGAGATATACGATGAGAGAAAAAGTGAGAAAAGGGTTTTGAGAGAAAAACCGAGCTTGAGGGCCGAGTGATGTGAGAATCGCAAATAAGAAAGGGTGGGAAATATACCCGAAGAAACTGGCTCCTCGAGATCTGAGGTCTTTCATTTTTTTAAACACGTCTGTGTGTCGTGTCTTTTGTCTTGTTTAGCCCAACTTTCGTTTTGGGTCTTTTCCGAGCGTGTCTCGTTGTGTTTAGGTCGTGTACCTTTTGTTTGAGTCTTTCTCGCTGCATTCAGTCGTAGACTCAATACCCAGGTTTGAAAAGCCCTTTTTCAATTTCAAAAATCGTTTGTGCTCAGAGTGCTGTGCCATTCTCTACATTTAGGCGAAGCAAAAGAAGGAAAAGGGAAAATTTGGGCGCATCTGAGTGTGTTTCAACTTCAGCCGGTTTCACCTTCGTATTCCGTCTTGTCAGATTGGGCTGTTTGTTCAGGGTTTGCCGTGTGCAAAATGAACCGAGTGCTGTGTTATGGGCTGTATGCAGATTAATCCTCAGCAGAGTATGGGTTGTGTGTTCAGGTTAAGCAGTGGTTTGTATGGGTTGTTTTGCTGATTAACTGGTTCGTTATCTGGTTATTACAATACAAGTGTTCAAATTATAATACAAGTGCTCAATTTTCAGACAACAGATCAATCTCATTTGCATTGAGGTGTAATGATGTAATGCGATGCAATGTATAGATGTACAAATGTGACACTTTTTCAGACAAAAAAGGGTTTGTTTCATTTCATCATCTTTTTCAAGTACAAGTGCATAGTTTTGGAAACAAAAATCTGCCTGCAGCAGTACAAGGTACTCTAGCTACCAGCAAAAGGAAAAAAAAGTACAAAAAAGAAGAAAAACAGCAAAAATCTGTATCAATGTCAAAAGGTCTCAGGCCTAGGGGTCCGTCCTCGTCCTCTTCCTGGACGAAGGTCCAGGAGCATCGTCATCAGCATCATCATCTGAGTCTGAGCCCGAGCCATCTCCGGTCTCCTCCTCGGACGACTCTGCCTCCGCCTCAGCCTCAGCCTCAGCCTCGGACTCCTCATCATCATCATCGTCAGGGACTGGAGCCCGCGAGCTACTCCCAACATGAGTGCGCCCTGCCTTGGTGCGGAGGTATACTCTGCCATCCCGAGTGGAAACAGAAGGTCCGGCCGGAGCACCTCCCACAGAAGGAATCTGAAAGGGGTGCTGAAAAGTACAAAGGGCAAACATATTAGAATACTGTGAACAGTTTATCAGTGCAGAATACAGTGTATGAGTACAGTGTATGAATGTCATGAGCAGTTTATCAGTGCAGAATATAGTGTATCAGATGCCGTGAGGGCAGTGTGTCAAGTGTCGTGTTGTGCGTCAGTGTATGTGAAACAGTTTATGTATGGTTCGAGACCGTGGTCAGAAGAACATACCGGAATGCTGTAAATGGATAGAAGGTCAAGACTCTGCTGGAGCATCCCCATCATCGAGGCGGTCAGCTCCAGGGACTGGTAGGTGAACTCAGAGGAAGCCTGCAAAAGTATTAAATGCATCAGTATTCTGCGGAATATCAAATAAACTGAAATGAAATGACAATGCAAGATGCAAGATGAAGTAGTACATACCGGAGGTAAGTCGTAGAAACCGACCAACTCATGATCAGCCGGAGGGGGAGCAATGGGGATCTGGTAAGTCGCCCCGCCACGCCCTCTGCATGTCATCGTCGTGGGCAGAGTAGGCCAACTGACCTCCCGTCCTCTCCGAGCTCCACCCCTGCTGCGGACCCGGGCTCTCCTCGGCGCTCCTGCTCCCGCCCCTGCTCCTGCCCTAGCTATCGGCGCCGCGGGCCTCTCTCGCTCAACTCGACGGCCACTGCTCAGAGGCCGCATGATAGACGTCTCCACGTACTCTCTGTAGTCACCTATGCCTCTGAAGCGGATCGCGTCCCAACCGATCGTATAGTCGGCCATCTGCTCGGGAGTAAATCTCTCGGTCTCCCTCATATGCTCAGGAGGGTGAACTGGGACTATCTGCTCTGGTAACCCTAGGGTCTGGCGTAGGAAACGCTCACCCAGGTACCAAGCCCGACAGACCGGGCCCTCCAGCAGAAGCCTGAAGCGAGCAGTCTCCTCCGCACCTACAAATCGCGCCCGCATCTCAGTTGGCACTGAAGCCTAGGGCTGCCAGGTAATCTGGACATGAAATGCAGTTTGTTATCTATCTGTTATTGAAAATACAGTGCAAAGCGAAGCTTAAATAAACTCTAAAGTTGAACATACCTCCGCGGGGGTGATGGTGTCAAAATAGCGGCGGAAGAAGATGAAAGACTCTCGCGGTCTCCGCACGCACCTCACGTCGAAGCGGCGCGAGAACGGAATGACAAGAGGAGTCTCCACATCAAGCACTGGGGCAAGTCTCGGAAAGTAGGCGTAGACCCACAACTGCAGAGCAAATACCAGTATGCTTATCAGATAAAGCAAAATATAGAATAAAGCAGAAATAACAGAGCCGTGTATTGCGCAGTGTGCAGAGTGTGCCGTGAGTGCAGTGTACAGTCAGTGTAAAGCAGAGTATATGTGTGCCGTGAGTGCAGTATACAGTCGGTGTAAAGCAGACCGCAGTGTGTGTAGTGTACAGAGTACAGATAATGGAAAGCAGAAATGTAAAGTAGAGAAGAAGACATACCTCCCAAGCCCGCCAGTAGCCTCCGAGCAACTGCCCGCTGCAACGGGAGGCTGAGCTCATGTATCCGTATAGGGTGGCCAAGGCAGCGCCGCCCCAGTCATAGTGCAAAATCCGAGTGACGTCCACAAGGGCGCTGAGCAGACAGAGGGGCACGGTGTTCGCCCGATCGGCGAAAATAGTAGTCCCAAACAGGAACATAAAGAAGCCGCGCGCGTACCGCTCCACCTCCTCCTGGGTCATCGGTGCCCCCCCAGCTAAGGCTGGCTGAACCCTGAACTGCACCTCGAACCAAGAATATCGGACGTAGCCTGGGCGCGTGAGAGGCGGCACCTCACCGAGCAAGTAAACCTAAGCGGCCTCCCACTCGTCCATGTTAGTGTCGAAGGGGATCGGATCACCCCTTACCCCGATGCCTGTGAGCATCGAGAAATCATAGGGAGTCATCGTCATGTCTCCCGTCGCAGAGAGGTGGAATGAGTCAGTGGTGTCCCACCACCTCTCCGCTAGAGCAGCGAGAAGAGGCCTGCTCGCGGTAAGCTGGGAAAGCCCTCTGCAGAACGCACCAAAGCCAGCCTGGTCTACGATCTGACGGACCGCATCGGGCAGCTCCATATACCAATCTCGGGCAGCGACATTCCTATTCCCTCGAACGGCATGGGAATCTCCCTGTATTCGAAAACAAAACCGTTGCAAAGCAATATAAAATGTACAGTTTTGCGGAACAGTCAAAATTGATGCAAATATAACGTGTGTGCGCGTTGTTCAAATTCAACAAATAACGGATGCCGGTGTGTTTACAATGAACTACAACATGTGATGTGTCAGCATGTTTGGGCGGTTCAGTACAGATATAGCGTGTGTGCGCGTTTTTCAGATTCAAACAGATATCAGGTGCCGGTGTGATTGCGGTGAACTACAGTGTGTGTTGTGTCAGTGTGTTTGAATGATTCAGGGCTAGTGCAGTGCGTGTGTACGTGTCAGATTCAAACAGATATCAGTCGTAAGTATGTTCATAGTCAACCACAGCATACAGTGTATACCGGCGTATCCAAGCTAAAGCAATTAAACAACAGAATCAACTATGGCAGTTTTATATTCTACATTGCGGAAAAATAAAACAGAGGAAAGAATATACCTCAGAAGCGCCAAAGGATAGATGGGACTCCGGCTCGCGCAGGAGAAGCTCTGGAGGCACCGCCCTATCAAAGCTCCTGAACTGACAGAGTCCGTCGGGAGGCAGGATGTGAATCGCCGGCCGGTAAGTCGCCGGGTCGAACGGGCGGACGCTCAGGGGGAGGAGCTCGGCCTCTGGGTCCATCTTATGCTCCGGGGGAGTCCCGCCCCGTGGAATATCGTCTGTCATCTCAGAGAAAATGAGAAAATGGCCGGAAAAGTGAAAACATGGCTAGAATGTGAAGAGTCAACAAAAAGTCAACCCCGGGAGGGTAGAAAATGGCCGGAAAAGCCGGAATGTGGAAAATGTACGGAAATCAAGAAAAACTTGGGGGAAACAAACCCCAAAAGGCAGAAATCGAAAAAAACTACACCAAAACGAGGTTTCGATCGGATAAAAGTGTTCGAAACACGATGAACTTCGCGAATCAAACGTCGAAAAGGGCGCGAAAATCAAGGAAAACGAGGAAATGAAGAGAAGAAAATACTCTAGAGAGAGGGATGAGAGAATTTCGACTAAGAGGAAGTAAGAAAAATAGGGTTTCGAACCCTATTTTAAAAGACCCAAGCCAAAAAGACAAAACTGCCCCAATTCAGGCATTTTTGGCCGGTCGGCTACATTTTTGGCCGGCCGGCCAAATATTTGGCCGGTGTTGTGTTTTTATGGCCGATGGACAGCCGGTGACTTCCCCTTTTGGCCGGTGAGCCTCCTACAGCCTTGTTTAGGTCAAATGAGTGGTTTGGGACCTTCATTGCTCAAGTCAGTGCAAGAACAGTGCATTTCCGAAGCTTAACCAGCCTCCGTTTCAACCTCGGGCCGTGTCTTCTGTGCGTGGCACTCGAATTTGTGCAAGGTGTATCCTTTTGGTATCCTTTTTGTCTCTTACAAGGTTCGAAAGTTGCCCCACGTGCGTTACGTTACAACGCTCTGTCATGAACGCGCGCTGATTTTGCGTCATTTCTGTCACGTCATTGCGCACACATCTCACATTGTCATGCATCTCAAAAGCCGCGCGTTGTCGCGCATTTCGAAATCATGTCATAATCGCATCATGCATTCGAAATAACAAAGTTCATGCATTCGCCCAGTCTGGCGAGACCTTAAACCCGCTCGGTTGCATTGTCATGCATTTCAAACGACGCGCGTGGTTGCGCATTCGGGTTCACATGCATTGTCATGCATACCAAAAGACGTGCGTTGTCACGCACTTGCATCAACATGCATTGTCATGCATCTCAAAAGCCGTGCATTATCACGCATTTCGAAATCATGTCATAATTGCATCATGCATTCGAAATAACAAAGTTCATGCATTCGCCCGGTCTGACGAGACCTTAAACCCGCTCGGTTGCATTGTCATGCATTTCAAACGACGTGCATGGTTGCGCATTCGGGTTCACACGCATTGTCATGCATACCAAAAGACGTGCGTTGTCACGCACTTGTGTAGACGTCCCCGAACGCCCCGGGAGGGTTAAGTCCCGTTCCGTTCATATCGGGTTTACTACAGTTCAGACTCAAATTGTCACGGTTCTTAATCTGAACCAAAGAGTCCAAATCCGGCAAATCGTTTTGAAGAAAAAACAGATTTTTGAAAAGTAGTGCCAAACATGGACTGCTTTGCCAGATTACAGAGTCGCCACCTAAATATTTTTACGGGGAAATTTAGGAAACCCTGACTCGGTGCCGAAGGCCACGTGTCCGTCATCACCAAATGTCTTGGCTCAGGAGCTTGGGTACGATCGGGGAAGGTCAGTTATGAGCACCCCCTTTCGCCCGGTCCGAAGACCGGCCTCTACTAACCGTGATATCCGATTTTGAAAACATTACATGCTCTTATATCGGTTATTAGCCTAGAATTACTATGTGATGCGCACAACACAAAAGTATAGACTAGATTGCCTAACTTGGAAATAAACATTGCATATCCGTTTTGTCTCGAAAAACGTGTTGGTTTTTGCTACTCGAAAGTAGGCTAAAATACGGATTTCAATGAGTTGTTCCAACTCAAGCAATCCAACCTCCACCCACAGGCATTCAAGCAATTTATCACGTAAGCATTTAGCCGCATGGCAATCATACTGTCATGGCAAACATTCACACGCATGCGATATGCTAAAACGTAAAAACTTACATTGTACTCTGTGCCAAAACAATAAACTAGTTAGCAAACATGCATGACCTAGTTCATGTTAAATGGCTAATGCATCACATACAGGGGTGTAATCTAGAGTAGGCTCGGCTAACCCTAAACATGGCATATGAAATGTGCGAGTAGCACGTATTCAATTTGGAAATCGAAAGTACGATGCAGTTTGTATGATGTACCGAGCCCGGTGCATGTAAACAAATGCATGAATGCACGCATGCATTGCATAAGGTATGCTAATTTAAATGTGCCCTAATCTACCATCGTAAGCAGGTAAATAAAAGGGAAGAAAGAAGTGGGGGTTGCAAGACATACATCCACTCACACACACTTATTACAATTATGCCCTCGCTCGGAGGGACCAAAAGAATATACAATTTAATTAACTACGCAAGCTAATTAATTATTACAAATTAACTAAATTAATTGAATAAATCAATCAATCTAATTAAAGCAATAAACCGCCTCGGGATGAGGACCGGATGCAACACGCGCTCGGGACTGGCTCGGAACCGCATTGCCATGCACGGATTGCCTCTGTTTCCTCTGCTCTCCTCCTCAGAAAATTTCCAAAGTCCCAGGAGTGCCTCTCAGGGCACTGGGGAGTACCACCGGCTGGGGTAGAGCACCACCGGCTGAAGGAGGAGGCCACCGGCACAAAATAAATCCATCGGCTGCCAAATGACTGCCGGTCGGCACTAAACAGTGCCGGTCGGCACAAAATGCCTGCAGAACCTGCAACTCACAGCAGCAGAGGACAAAACTATGCATGGCAATGTGATTCAAGATATTTATGCACTATACACACCCCTTATCATGTTTTTGACTCAAAGGGGCATGTGCCTCGATTCCCGGACCACCAATCACGCATTTCTATGCATGATGGCCCAAAGAACCGAGAATGCAACTTTGATTTCAAATGCATACAAACCATATAAACAAACAAGGGTGCCGAACCTCTATCATGTTTATCTCAAGAGGCCTAGCATGCATGTTAATGCAATGAAATCCTAAGCATGTTGGCTAGCATGCAATATGGACAATGCAAGGTACTTATGTAAGCATACAAGCAAACATGTAAGGCAAGCATGCAAACCAAGTAAAAGGTGGACTTAAATATGAATTGGGCAGCCCCTAATAGGCCCAAAATCAGTGGCTAAAATGCCCAAAAATGAAGGCTAAAATACACACACACATGCATGCCATTATGGTCCAACACTTAGACACAAACATGGCGCTTCTTTACAAAAAATCTGTTTTCTCAAAACGATTTGGAGGATTTGGACTCTTTGGTTCAGATTAAGAACCGTGACACAAATTGAGTCCGAACTGTAGGGTGAGGCCCCCACAGGGACGCGTCTACAAGTACCAAACCAACTGTTGTTCTAGGCATGAGAGAAGTGTCATGTCATTGGTAATGAACCCCCAAAGGGATTAAACCATTAAGCACAAGACCTCAATCTCAAACTTAAACAAACAAGTAGCTTGAAACAACTTTCAAAGCAAAGAAAAAGCCAAGAAAGGAGGGAGGTTGCAGAGGTGATTAGATATGAATACAAGTATGGAAAGCTTAAAATAAACACTATCAACTCAAATAGGTTGGTGGCTAAGGCCTAAACCACCAAACCTATGAGGACAATTGCACTACAAGCATGCTATACAAAGCTCAAATGTAATGAACAACCAAAAACAGTCTAAAAATAGTCCTAAAACATGCTAGAATTAAGACAAAAATAGCCAAAATGATAAGCTACAACATGGAGCTATGTAAGTTAGTAAACAAAGCATAAGGAGAGGATGCTACCCCATTCATTTTTGGACTTCAAAACATGGTTTTTGCCACTGAAAAGCCTCTGAAAACCAGTATTTAAAAGCTCAAAAGAAGTTGACAACAAGGTGAGAAACACAAGGGTAAAAGCCTAGAAAGCTAGGTGAAAGGAATGGTGAGCCACCCCTCCACCCTTATTGGCCTTAAACCACAAATTTCAGCCCAAAAACAGTAGAAAAAGAGTAATAAAAATGGAAAACAAAGCAAGGAAACAAGCCAAGACTTATACCTCTTGAAGATGAGAACACTTTCTAAGTAACAAATCAACATTTACACACCCTCAAGAGCTCAAAGTAGGCTCAAAAGTACCTTAGCTCAAAGGCCACAAAGTTTGGTTTAGAGTGTATAGGCAAAGACTCAAGAATTTGCAAGAGAGAGAAAATATTTTGCTCTAAATTTTCCAACCCTCAAAAATGGAAGGAGAGGTCCTCTATATATAGAAAAACATGAAACTCCCTCAGAATTATCAATACATACATGTGTAGGCAGGTGCATGCATTTGTGAAAACAGCTGGTATAGCAGGCCAAAATATCTACAAAAATACACTTGTGGCTGGCAGGCCACTAATGTTGGCCAGCAAGCCACACAAGTGGCCGACAACCTACATTAATGGCCGGCAGGCAGGTCCCAGTAGGTCCTAAGGTTTTTTTTAGGCTTGAAAAACTGCTATTTTGGTCCAAAACAAGACAAAAGGTGTGCCGGGTTTAAAGGCTCAAAGTTGTGGCATTCTGCTGAGGACTTTGAGCACTTGACAAGTATATACAAATTCATCATTGGGTGTGCAAGCGGTGGCATCCAAGTCATAAGGCCGGTAAAAAATTAGGTGTCTACAGTACCGAATACCGCACTAGATGATTGTGGACCGGAGCTCCGTACTTGATTGGACTACCCAGGAACTTAGATCCTGAAACAAAAAGCACCGTCAGAGCTGCCCGGCCGGGGTTGGCCGAATAACCCCTCCGGTGTGGGAGTAAGTAGACGAAAAAGATGGGGGACTCTCTCTAGGTGTAGAGAGAGAGAATAAGTAGTGAATTCGGTTGTGTTTAAGTGAGTATAGTTTAGCTCAACTTAGTTACCTTCAATGTGATGTGAGTGGAGTTTATATAGAACACCTTACTTGTTGCCTAAGATGGTATCATGAAACTTTGGTGCTACCAAGCTCCCTTTAACATTACTCAAGGTAGGGGACCATCAGGTAGTTGACAATGGATGCATATACTCATTGTTACTAGGCTTATAACAAATCACATTCCTTTGATCGACTGTTTCTGTGATTCTAAGGAGAGGGGACCAGCTGAGTGTAGCTTGGCTTTTTCGTGCCCCCTTTCGGAAGGTTTGAAAGAAAGCCCTACAGTTCGGACTCCGGTGGTTCTGAATCTAATCTCATAAGTGCAATGTGAAATTGATAAACACCAAAGAGTCCAAATCCAGCAAATCGTTTTGGAAAATCAATTTTAGAATCAAAAATGCCAAAATTGGACTGCTTTGCCAGATACAGAATCGCCACCTAAATATTTTATTTTGGGAACATTTAAGAAACCCATGACTCGTGCCAAAGGCCACATGTCCATCATCACCAAAGTTGCCTCGGCTCGGAAACTTGGGTACGAGAGGGGAAGGTCATAAATTAAGCACCCCCATTCCCCCGATCAAAGATCAGCATCTATTAATCATGATATGATTTTTTATAAACATTATGTGCTCTTGTTCTGATTGTTAGGCTAGTTTTACTATGTGACGCGCACAAGCAAGTATAGACTAAAATTTGCAAGAATTGGAACAATTCAATTTCATGTTTGTTTTTTGAAAATGGTTTGAATTTGCCACCTCAAGTGGGCTTAAAGTTTGCGGATTTTGCACCAAACACAGTGGGCTTAAAACATGATTTGCCACTCAACAAAGTGGGCTTAAAACGCACATTCGTTGAATCGTTCCAATTCAAACAACAAGCCTCCATCCACAGGCATTCATGCAGTTTAGCATTTAAGCACATAGCCTCATGGCAAGCATGCTAAATATGGCAACATTCACACTCATCCAAGTATGCTAAAGCATAAAAACTCACCTAGTACTCCAATCTAAGAAAACATGAGTTAGTAAAATATGCATGATTCCTAACTATGTTAAGTGTCTAATGCAACATATGCAAATAATGCAATTAATAGGCTCAGCTACTAATATGACATATGGATCGATTTGATAACATGCGGTTAAACACGTATTCAAATAATATATTAAAATGACAATGCAGTTTGAATGATGCACCGAGCCTCAGTGCATGCAATACGAATGAATGGATGCAAGCATAAGGCATAAGGTACAAGGTATGCTAATCGAAACATGTCCCTAATATAATCATCAAAAGCGATTAAATAAAAGGGAGAAAGACGCAGGGTTGGAAAACATACACATACGTACGCACATTTATTACAACATTATGCCCTCACAAAGGAGGGTCTGAATGAATAATCTAACTAGCTAATCAAGTCAAGCTAAGCTAATTAAGCTAATTATTACAACACTTGAAATGAGTAATTAACTATCTAAGCTAATTAAAAGAAATTAACTAGGCTAAGCTAATTAAATATTACAACATCAACTAATTAAATATTACAACACAATTTGCTATGCTAATGAAACAATTAAATAACAACGCATTTGATATGAACACCAAGGAAAATGGATGGAGATTGCATGCGCATCGCCTGAAAGCTACTTTGTCTGCCCCAGACTGCCTCTGTTTCACCTTCAGCCACTGCATCTATTTCTGCAAAACTGCACTGCTGGCCACAGACCAAGGGCCGGCCGTGCATTACTGATGGCCGGTCCAGCCTACAGAGGGCTGGCCGTGTATTGATTTGGTGCAAACTCTGTTTTTGTGCTCTGAGGTGAAATCAGTGCAAATAGAGCATTCTCAAGCTCTGTTTGTCCTGCCTTCCTTCTCTGTCATGGGAAATCCTCAAGAGTAGATGAGAAATCCTCGAGAGTAGGTTGGAATTGATTCCAAAACCATCAATGAGCAATATGATTGCTTAATGATCTCGGATTCAATTTTGGACAAAAGTTAATAAAATGCAAAGAATAGGACCACCCCTCCCTCTTGTCATAGTATGAACTTAAAAAGGAAGTTGCAACGCTTCAAGAATCATCAAAATGCTATGAATTAACATGTGACGACTCTTGACACAAGTAACTTGGCATAACGTCCGGCCAAGTTGAAGCAATTTTAAACCATTTTCTTTATGTGCATTGATCCAAGTTTTAAACCAATTTCATTAGGCCTTGCCATTCTTTAGTCCATTTGTCCATGGTGATTAAGTCCTCTAAAAGAAAAGAAGTGTCAAATGGGAAGTAATTCTCAACATGAAAGAGAGATTACACCGTTGACAATGAATTTCCATAGAAATTAAGCCATTAAGCGCAAAACTCTAGTTCATGTGTTGAATAACTATCAACCATTTGAAACAACTCTCAAATGAAAGAAATAAATGGTAAGTTGATTATTAAAACGAGGCTCTTAAACAAGGAAATTACTTAAAGAAAAGCTAGAACAAACATGCAATGAGCTATATATATGAACATATGAGACAACAAGCAAACTAATCAAAGCATGAAACAATTTTAAAGGCTAAGACAGCCCTAAAACAACCCTTAAACATGCGAAAAATAGTAGCTAAAATGATGATAAAAGAGCACAAAACAAAGCCAAAAGTAAGGAGGCACAAAGCTAGTAAACAAAGCTAAGGAAGGGTGGCTAACCCCTCCACTTTGGAACCTTTAAAACCCAACTCCAAACACTTCAAACAAACTCAAAACCAACCAAAACAATAATGAAGCAAATGATAAAAATGAAGGCAAGAAAAGAGAAAACAAGAGCTTATACCTTTCAAGAAGTAAACTTGTTCTTGGAGTTTCAAACTTGGTTTCAATGCACTCTCAAGCTTGAATTACACTTCCTCAAGATTAACCAAGGCTTTTGGATGGTAAGGCAAGGTTGTATATGATGTATCTAGGTGGTGTAAGCAAGCTAGGTTAACTCCAAGGTGACTTGCAATTGAAAAAAAATGAGTGAAGGGCTCTCAAGGTATATATATCTCTTCTTGAATTTTTTTCAACCCTCAAAACAATCCCAGAGCTTCGGTTTTATAGAATTCGAGCTGAAAAGGTGATAAATATCTTCAAAAATGGACAGCTGGCGGCCTCTCGCCCAAAACAGTGTTTATCTCCATTGAAGGCCGACCGGCCATTCATAGCCACAACCGACCATCACTAATGCACGGCCGGGCCTTGATGGCCTCCCCTGTTTTTTTGGTTCAAACTCACCTCAGGGTGAGAAATGGTCCAAAAATGAAACCCAAGGGTTCAAACAAGGTAAATGTTGAAGGTGTGAGGTTATTTCGGAAGCCTAATTGATTCCGAATCTCTGCGGATTCACAATTTAACTTTCATCATTGAGTGCATTAAACCAAGTGTTTGAGTCTTGCGGGTGGTCAAAAATGGGGTGTCTACAGTTGCCCCTGTTTGAAAGAGCTCAAAGTCATAAAATGACATGAGTGAATGTCAAAGCCAGAGATGACCCATTTTGACAAGGTCGTAAGATTTGGACAAGAAAGCAAGACATAGATTAAATGGTTGCGCCCGCAAGCTGCCTACGTATCCCTTTGCAAGGAATCAAACCAGTGTAGTTCAGGGGCAAAATGTGAATAATATGCATGATGCAAGAACATAACTTATGATCATGCAATGAGGCTGTGCAAAGAAACATTTTAAATAGAATTGTAATGCAAAGAAAATGCTACAGTTAAACAAATTGGAATAAGGCACAACAATTCCAAACATGGAAAGAAGACCACGCGCCACGCATGAGAAAAACAAGTCAAACCACATTTCATGCAGAAAGGATGCAAGGAAATTAAAGCTCAACTTTAGGCGAAAGGTAACGTAACCGTCGAGGACACCCGAGGTCTTAACCGAGATCCTACGCATTGCACGCGGAAGGAAAAAAAGAAAAAGAAGGATGGTGCGAACACCGGGACACACCCGAATGCTTTAAACTAAAGGGATCAATCCTAACGCGTCTCACACGAAAGGAGAAAAGATGGTGTGAACACCAGGACGCACCCAAATGCTTTTAACCGAAGCAATCAATCCTAACGCGTCTCACGCGAGAGGAGAAAATGTGATGTGAACACTAGGATGCACCTGAATGTTTTTAACCGAAGGAATCAATCCTAATTCGTCTCACGTGAGAGGAGAAAAGGTGGTGTGAACAGCGGGACACACCCGAATGTTTTTAACCGAAGAGTTGGTGTGAACATCAGGACGCACCCGAATGTTTTTAACCGAAGAGTTGGTGTGAACATCGGGACGCACCCAAATGTTTTTAACCAAAGGGTTGGTGTGAACACTGGGACGCACCCGAATATTTTTAATCGAAGGGTTAGTGTGTACACTAGGACGCACCCGAATGTTTTTAACCGATGGGTTCAATCCTAACGCATCTTATGCGAAAGGAGAAAAAGTGGAAAGATATGATCCGAAGGGCACGAGTGATTTTGCCTGGAGCTCTTTTGAATGAACCGTACATACAATATCGTCTGATAAGAAACGATGAAATGAAGTGAACCATGATTCAGTCCAAACACATTTGAACAAATACAGTTAAATAAACAAACTTCAAACGAAACAAATGAGCTCACACAAAATAACAAAAACTCTTCTTCATAACAGAAATTAAAACAGAAATTAAAACTCAAGAATCAAAACAGAAATTAAAACTCAAAATTAAAATCTGAGACCAAAACTCAAAAAATAATGAAGAAATAAAATGAAATAGAATAAAATAAAATAATTAACAAGGCACAAAACCGAAAACAGTAAACACACATAACACCAAACAACACAAAAAAAAGAGAATCACCGAAGGCCGGCCAGGCCTTGGTGATGCACGGCCGGGCATCAATAGCGTCGGCCGGCCTTCGACAGCGGCGAAAGGCAGATCGGTAAAACGCCACACCCGTGGCTCTTTAAAACACACAAAACTCTCATTTTGATCTCACTCTAGGTCGGAAAACCCTCCTCCTTCTCTCTAAACCTCCCTTCTCTCTAGATTTCCTCTATTTCTTGAGTTTTCATAACAACCCTCACAAATATTTCCTAAAACAACTTGTTCTCCTCTTCATTTTGAACCGATTGAAAATTGTTATGGTCGAAGTTTGGGTTCTCTCTTTGTTTTTCCCTCATTTTCTCACATCTTTGCCCAACCTTGTCTTATTCTCCTTTGATTTTTCATCCCCTCTTCACTTTCTCTCTCTTAGGGTTTGAAACTTTAGGATTTCGCCTACTTTCACTCATCCCCTTTACTTTTCTTCGCTTTTTCCATGGGTAGTGATGAGGTTCCCATTCCAGAGCCTGCCATAGGTGTTGGCGTTGCCCTTGGCATAGACATGGAGGTAGAGGAAGCCGCTATAATACTTCCTCTTGCTGAGAGGCCTTTTAATGCGGCCACATACTAGTCGCGTGCACACGTGCCACCTCCTGGCGGCATCTTAAGATTTGAGGGCTTTATTCCTAGGCTGGATGAGGATACTCTATTGCGAGAGCCTATGGAGCATATCTCTGTCGACGCTTCCACGGTATATAATTCTTTCACCATTGTACTTTGCATTTTACTATACACACATGTTGAAATGTTGAGCTTAATGAACAAATCACTTATCTGTGCTGCACATACACTGATAAAACTCTCAATTGATAGGTGATCGCCAGGAGGATAGGCAGCTACGGCTCTATCTCCGACCCCCGACGTTGGTGTGAGCGGCTTCCCACTAAGGTCCGCACTTTGGTAGATGCTGCTGGCTTTGGGCCCTTTTGCTACAGGCTCATACAAATGAGAGCCGAGTCTTGGCTTTACGGTGCCCTAGTGGAGAGATGGTGGGACACCACCAGCTCATTTTACTTCTCTTCTACTGGGGAGATGACACTGACCCCGTATGACTTTTCGATGTTGACCGATCTGTGGATTGGGGTCGGCGGCCCAGTCCCTTTCGTTCCAAATATGACTCATTGGAGAGATGCACAGCTCCAACTTCTCGGGGTGATCCCAGACACTACTAGCCATGGGATGGTGTGCTACAGCTGGTTCTTGGACCACTTCTCCAGTACACAGCCGACTACTACAGACAAGGTTGCGCAGTACACTCGCGGCTTCCTCATATATCTTCCCAGTACTACCCTGTTTGCAAACAGGGAAAATACCGTGGGATTATACATTCTCGGGGTGCTGGTACATCTTCCTCGGGTTGTGGATTATGACTAGGGTGGCGTAGGTCTGGCCACCCTATACTGCTATATGAGCTCTATCTCCCGCCATAAGGTGGATTCACTCGGCGGTTACTGAAGGGTTTGGGAGGTACATCCTACACTCATCTTCCTGATGCACTTTATATTATGTTCACTATTGCAGTTCTTGCTTATTTGATCCGTTTTCTGATGCCATCTATCTGTCTTTGATTTGCAGCTTTGGGTCTACACATACTTTACTTCATTGGCCCCAGTTCCAGTGAGACCGATCGAGTTATCTGTACCACGCTCTCAGTATTACAACTCACGATTCGAGCAGTGTCGTCTTGCGGATCGCACCTTTCTATATTTTTGTCGTTTCTTCAACACTGTCATAGCAGATAGATATTGCACTATTTCCCACATTATATGATCATTCTTATATTGTTATATTGTATCACCTCACCATTCTCACACTGTACTGCCATTCTCACACCACATTGATTCTGACACTACACTGTCATTCTGACACTACACAGATATCCGACATTGCACTAATTTTCTCAGGTCAACTGGCACCCTTGGGCAGGCATTCCCCATGTGTCGAGGGTGACCTATACTGCTGCTTGGCACGCTTCCACGCTGAAGATCCTGTTTGAGGGCCCTTTTGGCCGAGCATACTACCTGGGGGAGAGATTCATCCACCAGACTTAGGGCATTACTGACCCTGATGTTCCACATCCTCCTCCTGCCAGTATGAGGGTAATAGATGATTTATAGAATGGTCCTGAGCTGGACCTTTAGATGATAGGTGAGGACAGCGATCGTCACCATGAGCCCGACGACTTCACAACTTTCTTACGCACTCGGGTGATGGCACCTCTTACCCCAGGCGTGGCTCGAGCTATACCAGAGGTTGCTGCTGCTCTTGTTGCTGGGGTTGGCGATGCACCTATTGGAGGTACGCTTGCCGCTGCTCCCGTTCCTGGATTGCCTGTGCTTCCCACCGAGATTATGTACATGCACCTAGATAGAGTGATTGAGCAAATCCCATTTGAGCCCATCGAAGAGAGGGACCGCAGGCTTGTGTTTGCCTTGGTGTTGAGCAGGTACACTTTTATTTCATGCTAACCCATGCTGCACTTTAGCTTATTCTTAGCCATTACTATTCATTGTTTCTATCTGCTTTTCTCAATTTCTCTTGTTTTGCAGATTCCCTGAGCATATGGTGACGAGCTCCTTCAGATGATCGACTGACTACTCATCATGGTACGGAGGAGGCAGACTGCCTTAGTCACCCACGGGGTTGAGGTATATTTTGTGTGTAACTTGCTATCCTTGCCATATTGTACACTCCTAATCACTTTATCTGATATCTGATATCTTTTTCAGCTTGAGCCAGCGCCAGCAATGCCTGCAGGACCTTCTGCAGCTAGTAGGCAAAGACGGGGCCCAGTGAGAGGTTGAGGAGGTGCTAATCGAGGGAGAGGTCGAGTGAGGCAATGCTCACCTTCTGAGGAGTCTTTTGACGGGTCCACGACCCCTGAGGATGAGGGAAAGGAGACGGACTAACAATCGAGCAGCCCTAGTGATGACAGCAATGCACCTCCTCCACAGTCGAGGAGGAAGAGAGCGAGGATGGGCTATTGACCACGATGCTAACTTCGTTTTACTTTGCTTTTGCTTTCATTTTGTTATGTAGTTATAAAACTAGCTTCGGATTGTCCTTTTATTTTTCAAAAGCTTTCTTTTATTTGGTTGTATAAAACAATGATCGGGGTAGGCCCACTAATTATGAAAAGCAAGTTTTGTTGAATGATTCCTTTGTGCAATATGATCTTTGCATTACCTTTGCTTTTGCAATCTACGGAACAGTAAATGCCTTGCTCTCGAATTGATTAATGAACCAGATAATAACTTACAATCGATCAAAACACAAAATACAACTTGATAACGGAAAATAAAATGAAAACAAGTCAAAAAAGCTGAAAAACACTTGGTACAAACAAAACAAAACTCAAAAGTACAATTGCAATTCATTCACACAACGGCCAGACTTCACTGCAACAGACCTGCATTGGGCCAGCACCAAGACCCGGCCGGGCTTCACTGATGCACGGCCGGCTATCATTGATGCACGGCCGGCCATCGGTGTGATGTCGGTCAGTGCTGTCTAGGTGTCATGCTTAGCTTCTTCCCAAACTCTGTAAATAATGTTCCTATACTGCTTTTCTGGCAAAAATCACAAGTTCTTGATATTTTGCTCTCAAAATGGAGATATTATTTGCCAACAGACTTCGAGACTGGATAACTACTTTGGATGGCTCGAAAAAAGTGAATTTTCGTGGCTTCGGCTTGAATGTCCTTTTCCCTTTAAGCCGCACTTCTCTTTGCTTTCTATTCCTTCATGCTACGACTAGATGTTGGAATCCGATTACACATGTCTTTTATTTCAGGGAACAAGAGATATGCCTGACAATCGAAGAATTTCAAGCGTTTTTGGAATCCCGGGGCGATGAGGAACTCACACCTCGGCCCAGTTTTGGCCACATCTAAGCTTTGGGACGGATGTGCGGGCTTACTCTACATGAGGCTCGATCCTTGATCCACAACGGAGAGCTGGATATTCCCAGTCTGATCCATCGATTTTCTGAGGTTGGCGATCGAGGTAACCTTCTTTGGCAGGGTTTTTGGCAACACGCCCTTTGTTTGTGTATGCAAGCACATTTCCTTTTTGCCCTTAGTTTTGGCGGATCTAGCATTCGGTTGATTGAAGTGGCGCAAGGCCTGAAAGAGGGCAAGAGTTGCATTGGCTTGGCGCTGGCTTAGACTTTGACGGGCTTAGATGCCTTTCATCGGCGAGACTACCAAATTCGCAAGGAGTCCACTGCTTCTTCAGGTAATGTTTCCCACCCTTTCTTATATGCATTTCACACGTCACTCAGCATTCATGCTCTGTTTTTCTCTCAAAGCCCTTTTCTTACTTTTCTCTCAACATACATCTCTCTATTCTTTAATCTCTCTTTTCTTTCATCCCTTCCCAGATATGGTTAATGGACAAGCTGAAGGTAGTGAACTCTTGCCCTACATACTCAGCCTGAGCATACTTTTTCTATCAACAGCTAGTGGATTTCCCAAATGAAGGATGGTGGTGCCACTAGATGTGCAACAGGTCCGCTTCTGATATTGCTTGGTGTTGCCCCTGGCTTAACCTGACCGAAATGAGCTATCGCATGACTCGGTAACCTGGCATTGAGTTAATTGGCCTGACACACTGTGTATTCTACTTTCCGTTCCGGTTAAGACGTCAGTTTGGACATAATCAGACTTGCCCAGAGAAGGGGGTAGAATACCCGGTTTCATTCCCTGTCCGAGGTTCACATTTGGCTAGATACCTCACTGCTTGGAGGACGAGAGAACTTCTGGCCCCTGCCCCTAGTTTCAGCAGCACCCTTTCTGACGAGTGCCTGACTTGGCTCGAAGATGAGGCACAAACCGGGCCCACTTTAGCATTAGAGGCTTCCACAAGCACGAGCGGAGGATGCAGGAACACCTGACTTATCTATGCCCCTAGTTTATTGCTTTGATCTTACTTTTCAAGTTTTCTGAACGTAATAAAAGCAACTTTGATTTGTATCGAGAGTTGGAAAGCTTTGTATTGAAATCAATGAAATTAAAGTTGTGAGCATTGAAAATTTTCCTTTTGGTCCAAAAATGGTCTAAGTTGTAAAGGGTAAAATTTGAGCGAAGTCAACTTTTATCAAAACTTTTCAAAACCATTTTCGATAAGGATCACAACTTGACAAGTACAGAATCTATACTCGAGATGTACAACCCCGAATTCGAAGATCACAAATGGCCCATTGTCTGAATAGCACTGTAACTAGCTCTTCTCTCAAAGTAAGGATCACAACCGAACTTTCAGATAAAGAACAGACGAAGATGACCTGATCAGGCCCATAGACAGGACAGTTGAGTTAGAGGTGTTTACGGCCGAACTTCATGATGAACTTGCTAACGTATCCTGAAGATAGGAATCAGGCCTTACGCAGTTCAGTTCGGGTTCACTCATGTATTAACACTATCATTTTGCGCTCTAACTTTTGCCAAGGCCGCCCTTTAGGGTTTTCAACCTTGCGAGCTCAATTTTTCTTTATTTCTAATTTTTTGTGCTCTAACTTTTGCCTAGGTCGCCCTTTCAGGTTTTCGGCCTAGCGAGCCTCTCAGGGATAGTATTTCTTCAATTTGTCCATGTTGATCGGTTGGGAAAATTCTAGGCTATCCAGATCCATGAGAATTACAGCTCCACCCGACTAGATAGTTTTGATGATGTAAGGACCAGTCCAATTGGGCCTGAACTTGCCTTTAGGGTCATGGATGGGAGCTCGATTGTCTTTCAGCACCAAATCCCCTTCTTTGAGATTCCTGGACTTAACTTTCTTGTTAAAAGCCCTGGCAATCCTGCGTTGATAACCCTGAACATGGTACAGTGCTTTCAGCCTTCTCTCGTCAAACAACATCAGTTCTTCGAACCTGCTCTGTTGCCAATCTGCCTCTGCTATTTAACACTCAGCCATAACTCGCAGCGACGGCACCTCTATTTCAATTGGCAAAACAACTTCCATACCACAGACAAGAGAGTAGGGAGTTGCCCCTGTAAAGGTCTGGATTGAAGTTCTATAACCCCAGAGTGCAAATGGCAATTTGTCTAGCCAGTCCCTGTAGGTCTCAACCATCTTTTGCAAAATATGCTTAATGTTCTTATTGGCAGCCTCAACAGCTCCGTTGGTTTATGGCCGGTATGTGGATGACTTATGAAAAGCCACGTTGTACTTCTCCAACAAGTCAATCACTTATTTCTTGAAATATGAGCCATTATTTGAAATAATCTCGTTTGGGACTCCATAATGGCAAATGATGTTATTTCGGATGAACTTAGCCATATGCGCTACCTTCAACATTGCATAAGACTGAGCTTCCACCCACTTTGTGAAGTAATCAATTGCCACCAAAATGTATTCATGCCCATTTGACCCTTTCGGTTTGACTGCACCAATGACGTCGATTCCCTAGACTGAGAAAGGCCATGGTGAAGTCATATTGTACAGCTTCAATGGCGGGATATTCATGCGATTAGCATGAATTTGGCATTTGTGGCATCGCCGAACAAAACCGATACAATCCTCCTCCATGGTAGATCAGTAGTAACCTTTCCTAAGAATCTTCTGGGCTAACATTACTCCATTCATGTGCGCTCCACACTCCCCTCCATGGATGGCCTCCATTAGGTGCTTTGATTCCTCTGCATTGACACACAGCTTGTGCATTCCCAGATGACCTCTCTTGTATAGTTTACCTCCGCAAATGATAAATTGAACGGCCATCCGCCTTATTGCCCTCTTATCTTTCGCATTTGCCCCTGGTGAATAAACCTCATTTTCCAAGAAGTTCCAAATATCATAGAACCAAGGGTTTAGATCTTGCACTTCATCTATTGCAGCGATAGACTCGTAGGCCGGTGAATGCCTCTGCTCAATGATGATCGGACGCATCCGGACTCCAAGCGGGATGTCTATCATGGAAGATAGAGTTGATAAGGCATCAGCGAACTTGTTGTTCTCTCCTAGTAGATGCGTGAAGGTCAACTTCTCAAACCTAGGAATCAGAACATCTAGGGTCTGGTGATAGATCTTCATCTTTTCTTCTTTGACTTTCCAGTCTCCATTTGCTTGAGACATAACTAGGTTCGAGTCCCTAATGACGTCCAACCTTTTTGTCCCTAGTTCTAGGGCGGCTTCCAAACCAACGATACACGCCTCGCATTCTGCTTCGTTGTTGGATACTTTGAACCGGAGTTTGAAAGCTAAGGATATATAGGAATTGTCGGGTGCTATCAGCAACACCCCTATCCCATAACCGTATTGATTAGACGCTCTGTCAAAGTACATTGTCCAAATCTCTTCCTCGACTTGCAAAATTGCTTCATTGGGAATACGTATTCTACCGCTTTATCTCCTTCCACTGGGTGATCTGCCAAGAACTCCGCTACCGCTCTCCTCTTCACTGACTTGCATACGACATACTTCAGATCAAATTTGGAAAGGAGCAGCAACCAACGGGCTAGCCTACCCGTAAGCATTGGTTTCTCAAAGAGATATTTGATGGGATCTAATCTCGAAACCAGAATTATGAAGTGAGCTAACATGTAGTGCCTCAACTTCTTGGTAGCCCATACCAAGGCTAGGCAAGCTTTTTCCAGTGGGGTGTAACGGGTCTCATAATCCAGCATTTTCTTACTCAGATAATAGATGGCTTTCTCCACCCTATCCTTAGATTCCTAAGCAAGCATGCATCCCATTGTTGTGTCCGTAACTAACAGATACAAAATCAAGGGCTTCCCTGGCTCCGGCGGCGACAACACAGGTGGATTCTGAAGGTACTGCTTGATCTACTCGAAAGTGAATTGACATCGATCATCCCATCGGAACTTCTTCCTTTTCTTCAGGAGACCAAATAGTGGTTCATAAGTCAAGGTTAATTTAGAAATAAACCATCTTATGAATTGCATTTTACCCAGAAAGCCTCACATCTCATTTTTAGTCCTTGGTGGTGGCATTTCTAGGATGGCCTTGATTTTGGAAGGATCTACCTCGATGCCCCTCTGTGTGATCAAGAAACCCAGCATTTTCCCTACTGTTACACCGAAAGTACATTTCTGTGGATTCAACCTCAGTCTGTATTCTCTGATCTGTTGAACGAATTTCTTCAAGGCAGTGTAATGGCCCTCTCTTTCCTTGGACTTGACAATCATGTCGTCCACGTATACCTCGACCTCTTTATGGATCATATCATGCAGAATTGTGGTTAACCCTTTGATAGGTAACCCCGGCATTCTTCAGCCCAAACGGCATCACTCCGTAGCAGTAGGTTCGCCACGACGTATTGAAAGTAGTTTTCTCTCTGTCCTCGGGCGCCATCAAAATCTAGTTATACCCAGAAAATCCATCCATGAAGGAGAGCAATGCATAACCTACGGTGAAGTCCACTAATTCATTGATGTGCGATAAGGGGAAGTCGTCCTTCGGACTGGCTCTGTTCAGATCTCTAAAATCCACACACACTCGAATTCTACCGTCTTTCTTCGGCACTAGGACAATGTTGGCCAACCAAGTTGGATACTCAGATACTAGCAAGAACCCTACGTCTATATTCTTGGTGACCTCCTCCTTATTCTTCAAAGCCCAATATGGGCGAATTCTCTGCAACTTTTGTTTGATGGGTCGGGCCTCAGGGTCGAGAGGGATCTGATGCTGTACAATCTCAGGATCGATTCCAGGCATGTCTTCGTAAGACCACGCAAAAACGTCTTTGAAATCTTTTAATAAAGTGACTAAGCGCTCGTGCTCCTCCGAAGACAACGTGGACCTGATCTGGACCAAACGCGGATCCTTCTCAGTACCCACATTAATTGGAATGATTTCATCAGCAAGGGGTTTTGCAAACCTTTCCTCCTCTTGATTAATCAAAATTTTCAAAACCAGAGGAATTCCTTCCTCATCGTTTTCATCAAAATTTGAAAATCATGATCAAGGCAATAAATAAGAGGCACAGAGAAATACTCAGAATCTGCAGTGGCATTCTCATTCACAAGGTTAAGCTTATCCAATTCCTCGGTTACGACCGACTCAAAGGAAAAAGAAAAGGACGACATGGACAAAACCTCAGCATCTGGGTTATCAACCACAAGAATATTGGACCCAGACTTAGAAGAACCGAAATCTGATTCTGACTCCACAGACTCTGTGGAATTAGATTCTGGTTCACTACCCGACTCAGAATTGCTAGACAGGTAGCCCTCCTCCAGGTGCCAAATGAGGGATGGTGCGTCAGATGTATCTAAGATACCACTGGAAGGGTTCACACCCGGTTGGTCCCCGATCATGGAAACGGTTAGGCTATCCCCCAAGCTCTCTGAGTTGATCAGAGGATCCGAAAGGAGACATGCCAGTGTTGTTCCTACTTCAAGTTCATTGCTATTGGAATCACTTTCTATGCTCTTCGTAGCCTCAGCGGTTAGTTCAGCCTGCTCCTCTGTATCACTGTCTTGCAGCTGTAAGTCAAAGAAAATCTCAAAATCGGGAACCCACTGCTTCTTAGAATTGAACCAAGGTTTGAGGAATCTGAAAAATGGGAAGTCTTCACCCTCCCAAACAAAACGACCATTCAGGGTTCCTCGGATCAGTTTGTGCACAAGTTCATAGCACTTCCCGCTTTGCTTTGCTCTGGCTCTTCCTACCATCTCTTTTCCTTTTCTTACCCAGTCCTCTTTGGTGGGCGTATAGCCAAGACCAAAGGCATGCGGGTTATGTGGCACATCGGCCAACGCAGTAATGCCCTTTCAGCCACTTCTTCCTAATCCCATTTCGGGTATGTGTTGTAGCTTGTTCATGAGGTGTACAGATTGGGCGTTGACATACAAGCCCTCATCGATGGCCTAAGATATTATGCACTACCCGAGCTTCAGCCAAGGTAAACCCAGAAAGGAAAACATCATTTTCGCCATGCACGATCTCTAGCACAGGTGTAGTGACCTCTAGCAGAGGATGTATAGATGAATATTCGAAGACTATGGCTATCCCTTTTCCATGGGGTACTTCAACATTTGGTAAAGGGTTGAAGAGACAGCCCTCACTTGGTGCAGCTAGGGTAGCCCAAGTAGTAAGTTAAAAGTGGCTGGAACATCCAAGACATAGAACTCGATGTCCTGTTGAGCTGGGCCAACCTGTACTCTAATCTGCACTGTCCCCATCACCTCTCTGCTTGAATTGTTATACGCCCGGATCACCTAAACTGTAGGCACAAAATCGGCCAGTTTCAAACCAATAGCATAAGCCGTACGACAAGGACAGACGTTGATTGTTAACCTGGTGTTGACCAATACCACTAGTATCTACTTTTCTCGGCATTCCACTGATATGTATAGAGGCTTGTTGCGTACAGAGCCTTCTGGTGGTTGTAGACACCCTATTTTTGACCGTCCTCAAGACTTGGACATCATCGTTTAAACACTCAATGATCATCCATGCTCGTGTTCGTTTTTAGTTCTCGGAGGTCTCGGCTATGCGCCTTGCCTCAAAATCTCTCAACTTATCTGTTTTGTGCTTGGTCATGGACCAAACACTTGTGTTTTTGCTTCTAAGGGAAGAGGGTGGCTTGTTGGCCATCCCCACCCCCCACCGGCCATGGCATGAGGCCATCGGCCCCTTTTTCTTGCCATCGGCCAAGAGTGTTGGCCGATCGGCACTATATTTGGTCGACCGGCACTTGTGTTGGTCGATCGGCCATTTTTGCTGGCCGAACCCTCTTCATCTGCTTTATGCAGATATTTTGTACCAGCTGGCACCCATTATTCCCCCCTCCATACACGTGTATGGAGGGATTTGCTTCCATTCCTTAGCTTCTCTTAGAAGCTTTAGAATTGGAATTCTATAAGAAGGGAGCTCCTCCTCCCTTCTCAGAGGTTCTGAAATTTAGGGTGAGGAGTTTTATATCTCTCTATCTCTATATCTCTCTCTCTTTTGATTTGTGTGTGTAATAGTGTTCTAAAAGGGTGTTTTGTTCATATTTTTGCACTAAAGCACCTAGTGGTACACTATCCCTTAGTTGCTGAGGTGCTAACAAGTTGTTTTCAGAGTTTTTGAGTTGGTTTTGGTCAAAAGAAGGTGCTGGAGTTGGTGTTCTTGAAGTGTTCTTCAAGGGTAAGAAACTACTCATTTATTCCCTATTTTTGCACAAGCTTTTAGCCTATCTTGCATGCTGATTTGAGCTTAACTTATAATTGATAAAAGTTTTATTTTTGCATGCTTTTGATCTTTGTTTAAGATCACTTTTGTGTTGGGGGTTGTTTACCCCCTCTTAGGCCTTGTTTGGCCTCATTTTGTGCCTTTTTTTGTGAGCTCCGGGACCACCTTGTATTGGCCTTCTCACCACTGAAATCCCTCATATGTGAGCACCTTTGTTAAGTTCATGTTGACCATGTCTTAGCTGGTATTTGTGGTTGTTTCGCCATGATATAGCACTGTTTCAAGTTGGTTTAGACATACCATGCATGTTTTGTATACTTGTCTTGTAATCCCATGATTTGCCTTAACATGCACCATGTTGTAACATGTATTTTAGCATGATTTTGGCTTAACTTCATGAAGCTTTTATCTTTGTTTTAGCATGCTAAAGCTCTGATTTTGGTTGTTTTGGTCATCCATGACTTGCTTTGTATAGCCACCATGTAATCTAGCTTGTAGGCTTTGAGTGTCGAATCCTTTGACATGCTTTACTTGGGCTATTTCAGTGGTTTGACATCACTTGTAATTTTATTTCAGTCCATATAGCATGCTCAAACACTTGCACTTATCACTTCTTTAATGCTTTGAAGGGTTTGTGTTTTGTGCCTCTTGAATGTGCCATTGTGTATGCCATCATGCTTAGGTCATTTAGATGCTATCTAAGTGGGTTTTCGGTCTTGTTTAGACCTGCCTTGGGACTATCTTAGGTCCCCTTGGCCCTTTGGGGCTTGCTTCATGTAGCCTTGGTTTGAGTCTCGTAGCTAGTTTCAAGTTTTGGGCTTTGTCGCATGCTTTGCTTGCTTTGTTTAGTTGGTTTGGCACCCTTTCTAACATGATTTCAGAGCTTACAATGTATGTCATTTGTCCATGTTTATCCTCTTTTAAGTGTGCTTAAGAGTTGCTCTTTTATGCTTAAAGTAGTGGACCATTAGCATGCATGTTTGCATGCGTATTCCATGCCTTTGCCGCGTCATTTTGGCCACTGATTTGGGCTCATTTGAGAGCTGCCCATTTTGGTTTAAGATCATTCCCGCATGTTGTTGCATGCTTGCCTTGCATGTTGTTGCATACTTGGCCTATTAACATGTTGTTGCATGTTTAAGTGGTATTGCATTTGGTATGCATCTCTTGTTAAGTTGCCTAACATGTTGTTACATGTTTGCCTCACATGTTGCTACATGCTTGCCTATCCTCACATGTTGTCACATGTTCGCCTTGCATGCTTGAACGTCCACGTTGTATCTTGCATGCTCGCCTAGGTTGCATTGCATTTGGCGTGCTTATTACCTTAACATGATCATGTTGCATTAGTTTTGCTTGCATATTTGTATCCCTTGCCTCTTGATCAATCATGATAGAGGTTAGGATATATTGTGTGCTTGTGTGCATTTCATTTGATATCAAATTGCACACTCGACACCTTTGGCCATCATGCATTGAAATGCGTGACTGATGGCCCGAGGGTCGAAAGCCGTACTCCCTTGAGTTCATAGCATGATAGGGAGGGTGGTCGTGCACACATTGTCATGTAAATTCCTTTCCATGCACTGTCTGTCCTCTGCTGCAGCAAAACAAGACTCTGCAGGAAGATATGGCCGGTCGGCCATCTCCAGTGCCGGCCGGCTATGCATTTTTGGCCGATATCCCTACAAGTGGTCGATGACCAGTTCCCCCAGGCCGATGGCCTTGGTTTCTGGCCGGTGATATTCCACAGTGCTCAGAAGGTGGTTCAGAAGCATCTTTGGGACTTGCAAAGTTTTCAGAGGAGCAGAGCAGTGCAGTGTAAACAGAGGCAACATGTGACATGGCGATGGGTTTCCGAGCGAAGCCGTCCGAGCACGCATGCATCCCTCTTCCCGAGGCTGTTTTACTGCTTTAATAGCTTAGTTAATTTGTTTAATTAGCTAAGTGTTGTGTAATAATTAGTTAGCTCGTTAGTTAGTTAATTATTCGATTTGTATTATTCTTTCGGTCCCCCCGTCGAGAGGGCGAATTGTGTAATAAGCGTGCGTGTGTGTGATGCATGTTTTCCAACCCCACGTCTTTCTCCCTTTTACTTACCTGCTTATGATGGTTAGTTCTAGGGCATGTTTCAATTAGCATCCTTATGCTATGCATGTTTGCATCATTCATCTGTATTGCATGCACCGGGCTCGGCGCATCATACTAACTGCATTGTATTTCAATTCTAAGTTGAATACATGCATCGAATTGTTGCATCTCGCATGCCATTTTAGATTAGCCGAGCCTATTCTAGTTGCATTTTGCTTGCGATGCATTAGCCACTTTAACATGGACTTGGATCATACATTTGATTACTAACATGCTCTTTGTTTTGGCTCGGAGTACACTGTGAGTGTTTATGCTTTAGCATCTTGCATGTATGTGAGTGTTAACATGGCAGCATGCTTACCATGAGGCTAACTGCTTGAATGCCTGTGGGTGGAGGTTAGATTGCTTGAATTGGAATAATTCATCGAAATCCATGTTTTAGCCTACTTACGAGTAGCAAAATTCAAACAATTTCCAAATAAACGGATATGCAATGCTTTGTTCCAAATTAGGCGATCTAGTCTATACTTGTGTGTCGTGCGCATCACATAGTAAATTCTAGCTAATTAACCGGAATAAGAACGCATGTATTTTCAAAAACTCGATATCATGCTTAGTACAGGCCAATCTTCGATCGGGCGAGCGGGGCTCATAGATGACCTTCCCCAATCGTACCAAGTTCCCGAGCCGAGGCAACTTTGGTGATGACGGACACGTGGCCTTAGGCAGAGTCAGGGTTTCCTAAATCCCCCCAAAATAAATATTTAGGTGGCGACTCTGTATCTGGAAAAGCAGTCCATGTTTGGCACTTCTTTCTTAAAAATCAGTTTTCCAAAACGATTTGGATTTATCAATCTCATATCGCACATTGTGAGATCAGATTAAGAACCGTGACATTTGAGTCGAACTGTGGTAAGCATAAGGCCCTCGAGGGCGCGTCCACAGTGGTAATTCCTTATCTGAAAAGGTTAGAGTTGGCGCAGCACCTCTCAAGAAGATTAATCCCACCAGTTGTTCTGGGGTAATGTTGATGGACAACTTTGCTTTATCCATCGTCGACAATACAGCCTGTCTGTGCACTCGCGAAGCCATGAGCAGACCCCAGATTGATATTTCAGCTTGAATCTTCTTCAACTATTTCAACACAGCCTCTTCCTCTAACTGTTTTTCCTTTTGTTTCTCAACTTCTTTATCCTTTCCGGATGCTTTGGGTTGGTCTAGATCTGGGGGTTTGAAATATTGGCCACTTTTTGTCATTCTTCCTCTAACTGTTTTTCCTTTTTGTTTCTCAACTCTTTATCCTTTCCGGATGCTTTGGGTTGGTCTAGATCTGGGGGTTTGAAATATTGGCCACTTTTTGTCATATGGTCGACTGGCAAGTCTTCACCCCAATCCGCATCAGTGTGGGCAAGATGCAAATAATCATTTTCCCACCATATTCTGCCGGCAACCGACAAGCAATTGTCCAGTTCCGTTCTAATCATTTCTTTATCAGAAGTATCCCCCGCAGGGCATTGAGCTGTCCCAGCCTTCTAGTTATCTTGATCCTTTTCTTGCAAGAAGCACTTCAACGCGGCCTCATGTTCAGTATCCGCGGTACTCACAGCGCCCAATTCTTGAGCCAAATTCTTAGTATCGGGGCTTTTCGGCAATTTCCCCTTGTCTTTAGCCATTCCGGCCACTATAGTTACTCTCGATCCTTTTTCTTTAGGTTTTGGTCCAATTTCCTCCTCTTTGTCGGACTCGTCACTAAGCTACCCAGAGTTGTCTGTCGACCTGCTCAGATCAAACCAATCAATGTCAACGTCCCCTTGATCTTGCTCATCGTAGAACTGCAAATTGTCTAGGTCTTTTTCCAGCTCGGCCAGATCATCCAATCCCTGACTTAGGCCATCCTCTCGAATAACACTGACTTCCATCCCAGCCGACAACACCACTTCTGGCTTAGCTTGATTGATTGGCATAATATAGTAGTGCGGCTCATACACCCCTTCAGATAAGTCCTCAAAGCCTTCAGGCAACGGACTGACATCCTCCACTAAGGTTGACCTCTCTTTATCTTCCATTGTGACCACCACGGGTTCAGGTTGAGGTGTGGACATATCTGTTATGAACAAATCTGTGCCTTTTGGAATGAACACTTCAGGTTTGGGTTGGTGGGAAAGAGTTATGTATACGCTGGGGTCATATGGGATGGCCAGTGTATGTATAAGGTTTATATGCCGGGGTGAAGGAACTTGGTTATGTGGTGGGAGAGGATTAGTGGTGACATTTGGCTTTTCAGGTGGTGCTATCACTTTGTTGTCAATGAGATCTTGAATCTCATGACGCAGCCTGTAGCATTAGTCGGTGTCATGACCATGCCGTTGGTGAAAAGTGCAATATTTAGCCGGTTATGTTTAGGTGGAAGAGGATCGGGTAATGGGCGTTGTTCTAACGACTTCAGATGCCCCTTTTTGATCAGGACCCCTAGGGCTTTGGATAAGGACATGTATAGCGGGGTAAAAACCCTCTGAGTTCGAGCTTGGTTATTTGAGGTTTGTGAAGTTGTGTTAGATTTACTAGTGAAAGGGTTGGCTGTTTTGACTATAGTGGTGACGGTATTCACATCAGATGGTCGTGCAGTTATGCTTCTACTCATGGTTACGTTGGAACTGTGTGTGAAAGGCCTTTTAGGCTGCTCTTTCTCATTGTCTATCAACCCCTTCTTCATCGCATCTTCAATTTGCACCCGTATCTCATGGAGTTCAGCAAATGTAAACAAAGGGAAGACTATCATCTTCTGTAATAATCTCCCTTACAAGTTACGGACCACCATTCGGATCTGATCATTCTTGAATGGCCTGATAGTCATCATGAAGGCCTTGGCCCTCCATCTCGTTACAAAATCCGAGAAGCCCTCCTTAGGCTCCTGACGGGTGGCTTCAAGGTCACGGGTTGTGACCTCGATCTGGGTATTGTAGGAGTACTATGCGATGAAGGCCTCAGCCATTTCCTCCCAGTTTTGCTTCACTGGGTCCTCAAGTTTTGCATACCAGATTGTCGTTGTCCCTGACAGGGTCCAGCGAAAAAGCGACAACTTTTAAGTCTGGTGAGGCCCATCGGCCGCAGAATATCTGAGAATAGCCGGAGATGGACCATAGGATCCCCAGAGCCATCAAACCGGTCTATGTGTGACATCTTGAATCTATCCGGCAGAGTCTCTGCGGAGTCTGTGTATCCATCCTCGATGTCAGGGATTAAGTTCACGCCCTGTGCCCGTTTGAAAAGCTTTTCTAGCTTGTTGACCTTCAGTGCAGTGGGGTCGACCTCAAATTCAAATGGCGCCTCCATCTGGTAGACTGGTGCCTTGGAGGTTTGTGGTGGAATGGGGTCTACTGGGTTGACCAGATTCTCTAGGACATTGACAGTGACCTCGGGTGCTGGAATATCTACTGGAGGTGCATGGGAAGAAGAAGCTACTGCCGGTTGTGGTTGCTGTTGCTGAAGCCTAGTTATCACTTCTGCTTGGCGGGCTGTGACCTCAGCTTGGCGGGCAACATCTAGCTGCATAGTTTCTATGGTCTGCTGGAGCTAACGGAGCATATCTTCTATGCTGACTGGGGAATGTTGAGCTATCAGAACTGGCAAGTACTCTCTTTCTAGAGTAGAAGTAGAAGATTGTGCCTGACTGGGCGCAGATGAAGGTGAAGTAAAATGTGACTGCTGGATTGTTGAATTCTGTCTGATCCTCCTCCGTCTGGTAACCGATGGGAGTGAAACAAACACTGGTTGTCCCCTGACAAGATCCCCGGATCTGCAAATCCTTCTTACTCGGGTCCAGAGTGCTTAGGGGATAACAGGATCGTGCGAAGCAATGGTGAAAAACTACCTTGCAAAAAGAAATAAAGCAAAAGGAAACAAAAATTAGAAACCGCACAGCACCCTGGCTCAAACATAGACAACATGCAATTGCAATCATATGCTGTAGAACTGTACTCAACACTGATTTCTGGCCCCAAAAACTGATGCCTGAACTTGCAACTGATACATACATTCCTGTAGAGTTTCACTCTAAAAGCACATAATAGTTAAGTGAGAGCCAAAACAACCCTATGATAGGGTAGGGTTACCTGTCCTAGTCTCATCAGGAACTAGGGTTCACTACTCAAGCAAAGTGTTTCACACAATCTTGAATTTGGGTAAGCAACCTGTCCTAGTTTGGAACAGTCTCTATGGCTTTCGAAATGCAACTAGGTTGATTGGTCAAAAAGGGTACCTTAGCAAGACTACCTAATATACCTTTCACACCTAACATCAAGAAGTGAAAGGAGGATCAAACGGTACAGTGGTAGTCCAGATCCAAGGGTTGTGTTCCCATCGTGGCAGAGCCCGCAACCGGTCAAGCTTTTGGCAAGCTTTTCAAAGCAAGCCTCCAGCAAACCGTTCAGGAATAGCAGATGGGAAACACTGTGACTTAGACGCACTGATGCAGATGCAAATACAAATGCAAAGAAGCACTTAAGTGTAGATAAAAAGTCATATGATCCAATTTTTGCATAAATCAAACACATACCAACACAAAATCAATTTTCACACAAATCAAACACACACCAAAAGAAAATCAATTTTCGCATAAATCAAACACACACACACACCAACACAAATTCTTGAACTATTTTATTCTTAATCAAAAGAGTTTCAATGAATTGATGAGCAGGGAGAAACAGACGATAGAAGACCAGAGGAGAGTAGAGGAAAGCAAAGGAAGGCTATACTTGGATGCCGGAGGGAGAACCAGAGTGACGCTGTTGTTGCCGCTGCAAAAGAGACAGTGCTGCAGACACTGTTGTTGCTGCTGCTACAGACGCTGTTATTGCCGTTGCAAGAGAGACAGAACGACGATCGGGTGGAAGGGAGGGTCTGCGTGAGCAAGAGCGAGAGGAAAGAAGAGGGTTACCTAGACGCTACTGTTGCCGATGCAAGAGAGATAGTGACAACTGAGTGAGAGGGAGGAAGAGAGCAGTGAGATTATGGAGAGTATTGAAGGATTTTTTTTTTTTTTGATCCAACAGATTATAGAGAATTTGGGGATATCGGGAAAGAGGGAGAGTGAGAGGGGGTTTTGGCGCGAATTTAGGAATAACTATTTGCGACGCTATTAAGGCCCGTCACAAGTGAATGAGCAAAAAAAAAAATTTGCGACGAATTGCCAAAAAGAGCGTCGCAAAAAAATAAAATAAAATTTTAAACCAGAAAAATTTTGCGACGTTTAACGTACTATCGCAAATAACCTTACTTTTTTCCACGGGCTTAGTTTTTCTGTCTCAACAAAAATAATTTCACGACGTCATTAAGTGCCATCGCAAAAGCTTGTTTTTTGCGACGACACTTAAATCGTCGCAAATAGTTCCATGTCAAATGCCCCATTTTCTAGTAGTGTTCCAAAACATGAGAAGGAGACTACACCGTTGACGATGAATCTCCGAAGAGATTAAGCCATTAAGTGTAGGTCTCCTTTACATGCATTGAGCAACCTCAATTGGTTGAAACCATTCTCATGAATGAAAGATATGAAATGATTGATTGATTAGCAAACTTAGACTCCAAACATGGAAATGAACAAAGAAAGTGTATTAAACAACAAGCAAACCAACTTATGAGACCTCAAGTGTTATGAAACAAGGCATGAACCAATTGAAAAAGCTTAGACAACCTCAAAGCAGTCCTAAACACATGAAAATCAGAGGTGAAACATGCATTAAAAGGGGTTAAAAAAAGCTAGGCACTAAAGATGAGAATTAAGGCTAGTAAACAAGGATGAGGAGGGGTGGCTAACCCCTCCATTTTTGAAGCTTCAAAGAATGGTTTTCAGCCTTTTTAAACCTCTGAAAATCAGTATAAATACCAAAGGAAAAGAGTGAAAAGGAAAGGTTTGAGTTATGAAAGCAAGCTCTCTCTACCCTTTTGGTAACCCCTCAAACGCAACTCCAACACTTCAAACAAACTCAAAACCAACCAAAACAGCAAGAATAATAAAGTAAAGGATAGAAATGAAGGCAAGAAAAGAGAAAACAAGCTTACACCTTTCAAGAAGTAAACTTGTTCTTAGAGTTTCAAACTTGGTTTCAATGCACTCTCAAGCTTGAATTACACTTCCTTAAGATTAACCAAGGCTTTTGGATGGTAAGGCAAGGTTGTATATGATGTATCTAGGTGGTGTAAGCAAGCTAGGTTAACTCCAAGGTGACTTGCAATGGAAGAAGGAGGAGTGAAGGGCTCTCAAGGTGTATATATCTCTTGTTGAATTTTTTTCAACCCTCAAAACAATCCCAGAGCTTCGGTTTTATAGAATTTGAGCTGAAAAGGTGATAAATATCTTCAAAAATGGACAGCTGGTGGCCTCCTACCTAGAACAGTGTTTATTGCCATCGAAGGCCGGCCGACCATTCATAGCCACGGCCAGCCATCACTAATGCACGGTCGGGCCTTGATGGCCTCCCCTATTTTTTTGGTTCAAACTCACCTCAGGGTGAGAAATGGTCCAAAAATGAAACCCAAGGGTTCAAACAAGGTAAATATTGAAGATGTGAGGTTATTCACAATTCAACTTTTATCATTGAGTGCATTAAACCAAGCGTCTGAGTCTTACGGGTGGTCAAAAATAGGGTGTCTATAATGATCCTTGGCGCTTTGTGGCACGCTCCTATGTATGCCCACCACTGGGTGTGGCGACGCCACTTATCTATCATGGTTCCTCCCGACTAGTGTCATTTCCCTTGCCAAAGGGCATTTCTGCACATCTTGTTGATATGTTGATAATGGTTCATCCCAGTTCGTTACTAGTATGGCATGTGGAAGGCCTTGATAGCACCGTCTATAGACCTGACAGAGTAGCATGCCAATTTGGATTTGACTAGTGTGCCACGGAGCCAGCACCTCTTTTATTGTCTTTTCTGGAAAGCTACGAGCGCTTTACTCGCGGACTTGTACACGCCATGATTCCTGTATCTGGACCATGCCAGGTTTAAGCCCAGTAGGGGGTTTCACCCCCTCCTTCAGGAGATATTGGCAGAAGAACATTAATGCATTTATTGAGTTTGTCTAGAGTAAACCGACTATATGTCTGCCTCCGCTGATTATAAGAAGGAATCGTCTCTCCGGCTACCTAAGAGTCGGAAGTCTGATCATATGTATGAGAGCTTCTTTGCTTCATTCGTTCAGATTGACTCTCCAGCTCAGATATCTACTTCTAACTTGGTGATTGCTATCCCAGAGCCAGTCCCTTTGAATAAGACTTCTGGTCTTCGGATGACTCGCCTCAAGAAAATGGCCCATAAGCGGGCTCCCAATGCCAGTCCTTTTACTCCTCGCCTTTCTAAAAGGCTCCATCAGGTACTAGATAAACATGTTAGTTCTTCTGCTAATTTGTAGTTATTTTTCCTCTCGTGACCATATCTTCTTAAATGAACACTCTTTACTTTCCTTGTTGTATAGGACCCTACTCCATCATTTGCTCCCTCAGTTGCTGATGTTCTCGGTACTGCAGACATCAGCCATGTTACCCTTATCAGGCCAGACTTAGACCTAGATGACACTCTTTCTTTGTTTACACGGCTCATGAAGATGCGCACCCCTTTTATAGTAGCTATAGATGATGATGAGGCTGAGTCTTCCGATCACTTTTAAGACCTTGTCCCGCGCGTGCCTCGTCACCGGCCTATTGCGACTGAGATTGCCTCCCCATCTGTCAGATATTCCCTTCCTCGCTCAGTTGTAAGAAAGAAGTGCCATCTTAATTACAAGGTTATCAAGGATCATTGCTCGGATGTTGAGATTATTGAGAAACACGGCTCTTGTGCTGAGATTGTTGAAGGGACTGATGCCACCGGGACTGATGCTGTGAGACATGCTTTTGGAGGCAATGTAGAGATAAGGTGTTCTTCTGGTGGTGCCGAGGGACAAACTTCCAAAGGCAGTGTAGAAATGAGTTGCGCCTCTGGAAGTACTATAGAGGTGCATGTGCTAGAAGTTTCTGAGACTCGCTCTGGCACTTATGGTGATTCTCATCCTCCAGCTTTCCTTCCTTCTTTGGGGATGAATGCTACTGTTTTGGCCTTTTTAGATGTTAATATTGATCAGGTAACCCCCGTGCAGTCGAGTGACTTTGTTAATGCTAGGAGCCCTCCAGTTGTCCTAGCTTTACGTAATGATTCTCCTTCAGGTAATCTTGCTTTCTGAAGTTTGTTTTTTTTTTTTTTTTGCTCAAATGACTTTGCTGCTCCCTGCCCTTAATAAGACTTCATTCTCTTTTCTTCAGTGTTAGCCGCTACCGGGGTCCTGCCTTCACCTGCCTCAGACTCTACTCCGACACCCTTTGTGACTCTTCATGGCTCTCTTTCTCGAAGGGACACTCCTTCCTTTGAGACGATTGCTAGGGATTCTTCATCTCAATTACCTTCAAATGTTTTGGATCTAAACCTTAGTGACTTCCACTTTGATAGTGATGTTTTTGGTCTTTCCCTTCATCGGACCGTATTCTTAGGCTCGGGACTTCTCCCAGAAGTTACCTCTTTCGGGTGGTTCACCTAACCCGATAGAAATTAGAGAGGTTCCTAAAACTAATACCTTTCTGGCCCCAGTTCCCCCTCCGGATTCTGGCAAAGTATCATTTCTCCACTATTGGGTAGCTCTTGAGTTTGCGTCGGTTCTACATCTTATGCATTTGAGTTATCCTGAGACCTTTGCTTCCTTTGCTTGCCAATGTCCCTTCATTCAGACAGTTCTTCTCGAGTATTTTGCCACTATCTTGTATAGCTTGGATAGGCAACAACTATGTGACCTTAATGGGAAAGTAGTCGAGACGGTATATCAGGGGATCTTTGACATGGAGCGTCATCAAGTGGATCTATTTTGGCTTCAAAAGCGCTTGGATATTTCCTTGAACGCCAGTCGACGGGTGGAAGTTTTGTCTGTGCTCGCCTCTTATCGAATCTCTATAGATGAGACAAAGGCAACTCTTCGTGAACTTGAGTTGGGCTATGCTCGGGCCTTGGAGGCTTTAGAGGCATACTTTACTGCTTGTCCTTAGGATGTAGATATGACGGGCAACTTCTTTGAGGGTGTTTTTAGAAGAGATTGAGTTGTTTTTTCATTACTTTTTGGCCCCTTTCCATAAAAATGTTTTATCTAGGACAATGCAATGAAATGACAAAGGTTTTGTTTGTATAGATTTTCTCACTGTTTTCCCATTATATTTGATAAAATATTTATCTCAAATGATACAATGGAAATAACAACTACATGTACATGTTCATAAAAGCTGAAATATTCTCATTAATTCTTCAACTTTCTTGACAAAAGTATAAAATATTCATCACAAGTGATGGAACAGACATACATCATAAAGGGAATTAGCTTCTTCATAACATAAGGGAAATACAACTTTTAGATAAAGCAAGAAAAATGAAATCGAGATTTAACATAGATGAGTCTATATATGGATAAAACGATTGATGAACTTTGCATTGAGAGGGCGTGTTCTGAAGCCATCTTCAACCCTTACGAGCCTGTAGTACCCTCTTGAGCTTGCTTGAACCATCCTGTAGGGCTCTTTCCATTTCGAAGAAAACTTGGACAGGGGTTGTCCTTGCATGATTGGGTCTATAATCTTCCATACTAGATCACTCTCTTCGAACTTTCTTGGCACCACAGTCTAATTATAAGCTCGGGCGATGGACTCATGATACTTTTCCATGACTTTTGCGGCTCTATCTTGCTTTTCCTCTAATGCCTCCAATCTGGGTGTGCAGCTCGCCTTTTTCACGCCCCCTTTCGGAAGGTTTGAAAAGAAAGGCCTACAGTTCAGACTCCCGCGGTTCTGAATCTAATCTCACAAGTGCAATGTGAAACTGATAAACACCAAAGAGTCCAAATCCAGCAAATCGTATTGGAAAATTGATTTTGAATCAAAAAGTGCCAAAATTGGACTGTTTTGCCATATATAGATTCGCCACATAAATATTTTTTGTTTTGGGGAAATTTAGGAAACCCAGACTCGTGTCGAAGTTCACGTATCCGTCATCACCAAAGTTGCCTCGGCTCAGGAACTTAGGTACGAGAGAGGAAGGTCATGAATTGAGCACCCCTGCTCGCCCGATCAAAGATCGGCCTCTACTAACCATGATATGATTTTTATAAACATTATGTGCTCTTGTTCCGGTTATTAGACTAGCTTTACTATGTGATGCGCACAATCAAGTATAGACTAGTTTGTAAGAATTTGAACAATTCAACTCATGTTTGTTGCAAAATTGGTTTGAATTTCCCACCTCAAGTGGGCTTAAAGATTGCGGATTTGCCACCAAACATAGTGTGCTTAAAACATGATTTGCCACTCAACAAAGTGGGCTTAAAATGCACATTCGTTGAATCGTTCCAATTTAAACAACAAGCCTTCATCCACAGGCATTCATGCAGTTTAGTAAGCAAGCACATAGCCTCATGGCAAGCATGCTAATCATGGCAACATTCACACTTATGCAAGTATGTTGAAGCACTAAAAACTCACCTAGTACTCCAAGCTAAGAAGATATGAGTTAGTAAAATATGCATGATTCCTAACTATGGTAAGTGTCTAATGCAACACACGCAATATGCAATTTAATAGGCTCGACTACTAATATGACATATGGATCGATTTGAACAACATGTGATTAAACACGTATTCAAATAAGATATTGAAATGGCAATGCAGTTTGAATAATGTGCCAAGCCTCAGTGCATGCAATACAAATGAATGGATGCAAGTATAAGGTATGCTAATTGAAACATGTCCCTAATCTAACCATCGAAAGCGATTAAATAAAAGGGAGAAAGACGTGGGATTGGAAAACATACACACACGCACGCACACTTATTACAACATTATGCCCTCGCGAAGGAGGGTCCGAATGAATAAGAGCTAACCAACTAGCTAACTAGGCTAACTAATTATTACAAACCAAAACTAATTAACCAGTTAAACTAACTAATTAATTACAGCACTTAATTAGCTACAACTAATTAATTACAACACGTATTTAAGCTAGATATTTAAGCGTTAAATAAGCTTGAAATAAAATAGAGGCTCATGCACGTGCTCGATTTCCACCCAAAAAGTCACTATTTTGCTGCTGCCAGCCTCTGTTTGCACATTTGATCACTAAAAATTATGCCTACTTCTAGAACACCTCTACTCCATCTTACTAACACACTGTACAAATTTCATTGGTGGCCGACAGGGGGCCGATCGGCTACTGGTGGTGGTCGATCGGCCACTACTGTCCCGAACTTCCTTGCTGCAACAGAGAGCAAAACAGTGTGTTTCTCAAGGGTTGTTTGCACACTTTGCCTTTTCTTTTCATGGGAAAATCAAAGGAGGGACAAAATTTGGTTCACAAACCATCAATCAAGCAATTTCATTGCATGATGGCTTGTGAAACCAATTGTGCAAGTTAAATGAATGCAAAACAAGACTTAAATGACCATCACCCTATCATGCATGATGAAGGGCAATGGAGACCTAGGAAAATGGCACATCTCATCACTTTTGAGTATGAAATGTCTCATTTTCCTTGTGTTCAAACTAACGTCCGATTTGAACACATGCAATGCAACACAAAGAATGCTTATCTTGCCTATTTTACTTGCCAATTTTGTTTACTCATTTTAATTACCAAACCATTCATTAATCAATTGTCCATTGGTGAGTGTCCTCTAATGGAAATAGGGCTTAAACCAAAGGTTGTTTTAGGCATGAAAGAGACCTCATGCCGTTGGTAATGAACCCCAAAAGGGATTAAACCATTAAGCACAAACACCTTAATTTCATGCTTTAAACAAACAAATGGTTTGAACCACTTTCAAAGCAAAAATAAAATCAAGAAAGGAGGGAGGTTGCAGAGATGATTAAGTGCTGGAAATGAGTGATAAAAGCACTAAAACATACAACCTAGTCGAACCAATGGTGGTTAAAGCCTTAAAACATTAAGCCAGTGAAAGAACTTACACTACAACTATGCAAAACAAGACTCAAAAGGGACCAAATGGCCAAAACAGTGGCAAAACTATTCAAAACAGAGCTTAACACATGCTATAATTGAGCCACAAAAAGCTAAAACATTAAGCTTATACATGGGGCTAACTAGGCATGCAAACAAGACATAAGGAGGGGAGGCTAACCCCTCTAATTTTGGACTTCAAAATGAGTTTTTTGCCACTAAAAAACCTCTAAAATTCAGTGGTTAAAAGGCCCAAAAAAGTTGGTTTGAAAGTGATGAATAAAGGCACAAAAACTTGACAAACTAAGAAGCAAGAAGGGTGAACCACCCCCTAACTAAAAAGGGCTCAAACCACCACTTTTAAGCCACAAAACAAAACTTTTTACAGTTTAAAACCAGCCCCAAAATAGTAAGAAAAGATGCTAAAACAAGTATATTGAAACAAAGTAAACAAGGCAAGTGTTGTACCTTTGAAGCAAAGCTCAAGTTTAGGCACCAAACCATGCTAAAACCACTTGCTAGAGCTTAAAGAGGGTCTCAAATAACCTCAGCCCAAAGGGAAGCAACTCTGATTAAGGTAGTGTATGTAAAAGTATAGAGAAAACAAACAACTAAGCATAAAATTGCAAGAGAGAGAGAGAAATCTAGAGAGAGAGAAAGAGAAATTTTTTGTTCCAAAATTTCTAACCCTCCAAAATGGGGGAGGAACCCCCCTATATATAGAAAAACATGGCTTGAGCTTAGAAACATCCCACCATACACGTGTAGGCAGATGCAGCTCATTGTGCTAACAACTGTCACAATTGTCAACAAATATTTGGAAAAAGACACTGGTGGCTGTCGGCAACCACTGGTAGCCGACCGGCCACCACTAGTGGCCGACTGGCCACACCAATCGTTGACAACCATAAGACATGGCTGACAGCCTATGGTGGTGGCAGATAGGTCACCCCAAGGTCCAGACTAGAAACAACAAGGTTTTGGTCCAAAACAAAGTACAAAATAGACAAGCTTCAAAGGCTCAAAGACAAGGTGTTCCACCGAAGACTTTGGGCACTCAAAGTGAACGAATACAATAATAATCATCGAGTATACTAGCGATGGCATCTAAGTCTTGAGGTCAGTGAAAAACGGGATGTCTACAGTTGCCCCTCTTTGACAGAACTCGGAAGTCATGAAGTGATGGGAGTGAATGTCAAAGCTCAAAGACGACCCATTTTGTTAAGGCCGAAGACTTGGACAAACAAATAAGCAAGACAAAAACGGTTGCGCCCACAAGCTGCCTACGTATCCCTTTGCAAGGAATCTAACCAGCGTAGTTCTAGGGCAAGATGCAAGTGATATGCACGATGCAGGAACATAACTTATGATCATGCAATGAGGCTGTAATGAAACATTTAGATACAAATGCTATGCAATGAAAATGCCACATTCAAACAAACTGAAACAAGGTATGGCAACCTCAAATACAAAAGTAAGGAAGTAAACATGCCACACGTGGGAAATATGAACCAAACCACATTTCATGCAAAAAGGATGTAAGAAAATTATGCAAACTTAACAACGCGACGCGCAGGAAAGGCAAAGAGCGTCCGTCAGGCACACCCGAGGTCTCAACAGAAATCTTAATGTGTTGCACACGGAAGGAAAAAGGGTGGTGTGAACACCGGGACGCATCCGAATGTGTTTAACCAAAACAAACAATCCCAACGCGTCTCACGCACTAGGAGAAAAGGTGGTGTAAACACCGAGACGCACCCGAATGCATTTAACCAAAGGGAGGTGCGAACACCGGGATGCACCCGGATGTTTTTAGCCAAAAGGAGTGTAAACACCAGGACGCACTCGAATGTTTTTAACCAAAAAGAGTGGTGTAAACACCGGGACGCACCCGAATGTTTTTAACTAAAAGGAGTGGTGTAAACACTGGGACGCACCCGAATGTTTTTAACCAAAAGGAGTGGTGTAAACACCATCCCGAGTGGTGTAAACACCGGGACGCAGCGAATGTTTTTAACCAAAATGAGTGGTGTAAACACCGGGACGCACCCAAATGTTTTTACCTGTCGGCCACCCCTGAACATTGTTGGCCACCAATGGGGCTTGTCGCCCACCGATGGAAGATCGGGCCAAATGGTCTTTTCATACATGGGTCTTTAAATATAAAGCTTGGGGCTTCATTTCCACACACCAAGACATTCAAAATTTCACCCTCTCTCTCTCTATACCTTTTTTCTCTCTAGATCCGCGCTTTCTATGCGTTTTCCAACACCCCACGCACATTTTCTTCGCTAAATCCTCTTAGTTTATTCTGTTTTGAACCGATTGAAATTTGATTTCAGTGCCTTTTCTAGGAGTTTCACCACTTGAGGCTTGTTCCCCTCGAGTTCTTCTTGGGTTTGGTGCATTTTTCCGGGCTTTGACATTTTCTTCACTTTTCTCTCTCTTAGGGTTGACTTTTGGCATTTTTCACCTATTTTCCTCATTTTCGACCATCTTCTCATCTTCTTTCCAAATGGCTCACGACATACCTCACGACGGAGCTTCCCCGGAGATCCCACCCCAGTTGTCTCCAGAGATGGAGGCGGAGCCCAAGCTAGTGCTACTACTACCCAGGATTTGACCTTTCGATCCGACGACATATCATCCTCAGATGCATGTGCTACCACCTGTGTAATTACCCAAATTTTTTTTTTAAATAGCCAGTGCATAATTTAATTGAGCAAATTTTTTAATTTGATTGCCGTGTAAATTCTGTGCGAAAATAGTTCGGTTTTATATTTTTAAAAATAGTTCCCGATCTCATAAAATTATGAAATTTTTATATGTTGTTCCCATATGAGTCTAGCACGTTGGATAAAAATTTCAAAATTTAATGATGAGTATTTATTTTATGAAAATTCACAGATTGATTGGTGTTCAGTTTAATTTATAGCAGAATTTAAAATTGAGTTTTGGGTGTTTGGACCATGATTTGAGATAAATTTGTTAGGGTCTATTTTGGTATATAATTGGATCATATTTGACTTATGGTTGAGACCCATGACTTAGATTTAATTTAAATTGAGTTTATTTAATGACTCACGTTTAACTGTTTGGTCCTTTTAAAATGTGATTGGTAATAACCACCTTGGGAGTTGTTATTATTTACTATATATGATTATAATAAATATTTGATAGTTGATTTTATGGTGTGTACCATATGGTGAAAAATTATATATTTTTGTAGTAAATAAAATAGGCATTATATTTCGTGGTGAACAAAATATTATATTTTGTGATGTGTACAAGCAAACAAGATATGTTTTGTGGTGAGAAAATATTATATCTTTTTATCATTAATAATGTTGAAATATACTTTTAATTGATATATATATATATATATATATATATATATATATATGTATAGATAGATAGATATTTGTATTGATTTGAAAAAAAAAAAAAACAAAATATTATTAAATTAAAACAAGGAGGCAGACCCACGTTGGTGCTGCTCTCCTATTCCTTTTTTTTTTCCTTTTTCTTTTCCTTCTTTCTTCTTCTTTACTTCTTCATTTCTTTTCTTTGCTGCCTCACTTCTCTCTCGGCTCTCGGTTCTCTCTCTCATTCTCTCCGAATTTTTTTTGTTACATTTATCATATAAAATCTTTGATCTACCAAAATCTATTAGGTTTTAAACCATAGTTCTTAAGATCAAAGTGAAGAGCTTGGTGAGAGCAACGCTTTGACCGATGGAGATCGAAATTCGACAAAATCAAAAATTTGGATTTTTGCTTGTTTCCTCTTCTAGCTTGAGGTAGAGATTTTTCCCACACTTCTTTATGCACTTTTACTTGATTATAGGGAGCTTAGAGTTGTATATAATTTAATTAGAATTTTTGAAAATTTTGTGATTTATTTGTTTAAAAGAGAAATTTTGAGAAAAATAAAAAGTTGATGCCCAAATTGCGAAAGTGTAAACTTGGAATATGTTTCTAAGGTTATGAAAGAGTTATGTTTTAAATTTGAACAAAAACAGACTTCGATTCGATTGGTTTTGAAATTTTTACTGGTTTGTGGCCAAATGATCATTTTTAAAGAAAATAAAGGAATTACGTTTAACTTTTGGGACTTTCGATCAAAATAGGATGTCATAGTTGAATAATGCTTGGAAAATGAGTTTGGAAAGAAAATGATGTTTTCTTGGGCATTAACGGTATTATTTTGCTTAACATATCCGTTGGAATAAAACCAAATGGACCTTAAGAGGTTACCGGATGTGATTGTGATATGAAAACTAGTGTAGTTGTTCATATTTGATGAGATGTGGAATAAATTGCATTTATCGGAATTTTTTTGGAATTTAATTGTTTAAATATCCGTTTAGAAATATCTGTTTTGGGCTATCGGTGGAGGATAGCCATGATTGTTGTAGAAATGCATGAGACTTAGGTAAATTGAACCACATTCCTCATTTGTTGTATTGGACATTGCATTACATTCATTTCATTGGAAATGTATATGCTTTTGAGAAATGTTTGGAAATATATATGTTTGCGAAAAGATGAATACTTGGTGAATCTGGGTAGGGGGTGTAGAATTACGCGATTAGGTGTCGAGCCTTCTAGTTTACTGGTAAAAATGATAGTGGTAGTGCATTAGGGCCTACTTGCAGACACTCACCTAGAGATTCACAGAGCCTGTATTCATGTAACAGATATGGTTTAAAATGGAAATGGTTTTATATCTGTTGTTGCATCTCAGCATTGCATGCTTTATAAAAAGAGAGATAAATTATTTTATCATGAGCATGGCATGAGCATACTTCTCTTTAGTCTTGTCATGGTTCATATGTTGTGTAGTATATCTCTACTGGGTTGTGGCTCACCCTATAAGGGAAACCCTTTCAAGTATAGGTGCTATGCCTCTGCCAAGGCATTGACTTGGAAGGACTCAGAGCTGAGGCATCATTTTTGTTTTATTGTTATTTACTGAATGTAAGCCCAGGGCTGTAATTGCATTGAGTTGAAACTCCATTTTGTGTAACCAAGAATGTTCTTGGATAAATTTGTAAGCCTGCAGGGCACTTATTATCTGTTTGGCTTCCATTTCATACTTCTTGTAAAATGTATGCTTGGGATTGGAACTGGGGCATTGTGACGTGAATAACATGTATTTGGCATTTGGGATTTAATGGAAATGGATGTATGGAATAGCTAGCTATATATATGTGTTTGTTTATCAGGTGGGTTTTGTAGCATAAATAGATATACGCTGCCCAATTTTCGGGGCGTTACAACTTGAGAGTATCCGGGGTTTCAGAGGGTTTGCGTGAGGTGCACCAGAGGACCTCTTGCTACGAGAGCCGGACTCCTATTTGTCTTATGGCGCCACCGAGATATACACTGTATTCTTACGTTTTCTTCATTGTACATTGCATTTCTTACTGTAACTGTGTTCCTTGCTTCAACTGTATTGCTGTATTGTTTACATTATTTCTTGCCCTCTTTCTGCATTTCTTGCCCTAATTACACTCTTGCACTGTATTTCTTACACTGCCTTTTCATCTGCTTGTTCTCATACCACTGTAAATCATTGTTCTGATCATAGGAGGATTCTCACTCTATTAGAGGCGATAGCACCACGTCCGTGAGGGACTGGTACATGGAGCTTCCTGACAGTGTCCACCACCTTATCGACGAGGCCAGCTTTGGTTCATTCTGTACGGGGCTGTCACGCCTTATTGCGAGTCAACCCTTACTTGGAGCATTGGTAAAGAAGTGGTGGGATACCACCAACTCTTTCCACTTCTCTACCGCTGGGGAGATGACAATAACCCCCTATGACTTCTCCATGCTCACCGGCATAAGAGTAGGGGGTCACTCGATCCCTTATGATACAGACATGGGCGAGTGGGAGGCTGCCTGGATCTACCTGTTAGGGACATGCCCGCCTCACTTCTGACCGGGGATGGTATGATACAGTTGGTTCGCGGAGCAGTTCTGGGGGACCAAGCCAGAGATAGTTAAGGAGATAGAGCACTACGCCCAAGGTTTTTTGATATACCTTTTATACACCACTATGTTTGCGAACAAGGCGAAAACTGTTAGATTGTATCTTCTGAGCGCCTTGGTAGATTTATCTTAGGTCCGACTCTACAATTGGGGAGGTGCTAGCTTAGCCACATTGTATGGCTATATAAGCTCGACATCTCGCAGGAGCGAAGAGAGGATAGAAGGCTACTGGCGAGCTTGGGAGGTACACTTTACATTTATGTTTTGCATTTTCTGCTTTCTGTTTCTTTGTTTTCTACTTTGCATTTTCTGTACACTGCACACACATTCTGCATTGTTTACACCCATATATTGCGCTTTCTGCACCGTACATTTTGTATCCTCTATATTTGTACTTTTTGTACACTGTACACACCTTTTACACACATTCTGCTTTCTACATCTGCGTTCGTACTTTCCATACACTATACATTGTATATTCACTATTGCCCCTTTCCCTATTAACTTTGGGTATATGCATACTTCCCGACCCTCGCTTCGGAGCTGGAGGTGGAGATGCCCCCCGTTGTGCCACACTTTTATCGGTACGATGGCAAATGCTTGGAGGACCAGAGAGACCTTTCCATTCTTCTGCCGGTACTTCGACACTGTGACCGCGGCAGAGGTAACTCAAAATTCACAGTTATTTTCATTCTAATTGAGCTCTGATTCATACTTCGATATCTGATGGCCACTAACAATTTGTGCATTCTGTATTTATAGATCACTTGGCAGCCCTGGGCGACAATGCCGGCCGAAGTCAAGGACCAGTTCGCTGGATCTTGGGAAGCCTTTCTTTATCGGCTTTTGTTCAAGGGCTCGGTTTGTCGAGCCTGGTTTCTAGGCGAGCGGTTCTTGTGCTAGACCATGGGCTTTCCTGAGCCGGTAGTTTCCATGGCGCCTCCACCATCCATGAGAGCTACAGAAAGACTGACATTCCAGGAGATGATTCAGTTCACAGAGGGCTTGGAGGCCGACTACTTTCGCGGGGAGGGGGACTATTTGACATTCATCTGGACACACCTCATGCCTTCATTGATTGGTATTCGTGGAGGTGAGGAGGCCGGGGCTCCAGTTATGAGAGAGAGAGAGAGAGAGAGAGAGAGAGAGAGAGAGAGATAGAGTGCCTAGAACGGCGAGGGCGACTAGGGCGCATGGTAGAGGGACTACCCAGGTGGGGCGGAGGAGCGGCTGGTCGGAGCTGCCTACTGCACTCGTATGTTGGCGGTATACTGGAGAGACATACCAGATTCTGATTGAGCCTGTTGCAGCGGAGCATAGATATGTCAAAGCTGATGATGCACCCCCGGTATGTATAACATTTTTTGGTTTTCCCATCTCTTTCTGATATTTGTTCCTTCTGGACACTGATCATTCCCAATGCATTTGTAGGCACCCCTAGGATACACCAAGGATATGCTCGAGCTACTAGCTTCATTTGAGGGTATGATATTGAGGAGGGAGGCACTGCTCGGTTTCCACGGCATTCAGTTTATTTCTTCAGTTTTCTTGCACTCCAGTCATCAAATTTCCACTGACACACTGAAACTGACATTTCAACAGAAAACTTCCCTATACTGCACTGACACACTACATCTAAAACACTGTACTTCCACACTATATTTATATGCTATACCTGACTTCTACATATACTCATTCTGCACATCATATTTACATCTGATATGCATACTGTGGCTGACATATGGCAACTGTCTTTTCAGTTCCCACTCCTACCGACAGCACCTGGAGCAGCTGCAGCACTTGCACCAGCGATGCCTCCTCCAACAGCATGGAGAAGAGAGAGATAGGCTCCGGCGCGCAGTCAAGGCAAGGCTAGGGGCACCCGAGATGAGAGTGGTCCTTTAGAGCCCATTCTGAGTAATGATGATGCGGAGACGAGCGACTCCGAGGAGGCAGTCAGTCCATAATCAGAGTCATCTGAGAGTGAAGGTGATGCTGAGCCGGGTTTTGAGGCAGAGAGCAACGATGACTCCGGTTCTGGTTCGGCATCTAGTTCAAACAGCAATGCAGATGGAGACAGCTTTAAGGCCCCGCCCAGGAAGAGGATGAAGAGAGCCTCTCGAGCCTGAGATAGCTAGCGTTGATTTTTAATATTTTTGCTTAGTTTCTTTTGCTAGTAGTGTTTAGCACATTGTACAGTTTCAAACAGGTTTTATTTGCTTTAAAAACTTGTACTGCACTTTTGTAAAAACAACCATGATCAGAATGAAAACCAGTTTTCATTTGAAAAAGTGTTGTATTTTGCATCATGAGCACCGCATTGCATGGAAAAAGAGATTCAGTTTGATAATGAAATTTGAACATGGTATTGGTACAACTCTCTTAATCGGATAATGAACCAACCAACACTAACAAACAAAGTAATACAACTCGATAATCAAAATAACAACAATTTGGTAAACAAAACAACTCGATAAACAAAACAACTCAAATACAACTCAACAAACTTGCTAGAACTAAATGGACTCAAAACAAGACCTTAAACTGCAAAAAGAACATAACAAAACACATGTCTTCAGTATTCTCAGTGCACAGATGGACAACAAGACAGACAAGAAGGTTGTCGACCATGAACAGAGACTGTCGACCACCAATGGTGGCCGGTCGGCTACAAAGATGGTAAAACAAGTATATTGAAACAAAGTAAACAAGGCAAGTGTTACACCTTTGAAGCAAAGCTCAACTTTAGGCACCAAACCAAGCTAAAACCACTAGATAGAGCTTAAAAAGGGTCTCAAATAACCTCAACCCAAAGGGAAGCAACTTTGATTAAGGTAGTGTATGTAAAAGTGTAGATAAAACAAACAACTAAGAACAAAATTGCAAGAGAGAGAGAGAGAGAGAGAGAGAGAAATCTAGAGAGAGAGAGAGATTTTTTGTTCCAAAATTTCTAACCCTCCAAAATGGAGGAGGAACCCCCCTATCTATAGAAAAACATGGCTTGAGCTTAGAAACATCCCACCATACACGTGTAGGCAGATGCAGCTCATTGTGCTAACAATTGTCACAGCTGTCGACAAATATCTAGAAAAAGACACTGGTGGCCATCGGCCACCACTGGTAGCCGACCGGCCACACCAATGGCTGACAACCATAAGACATGGCCGACAGCCTATGGTGGTGGCCGACAAGTCACCCCAAGGTCAAGACCAGAAACAACAAGGTTTTGGTCCAAAACAAAGCACAAAATGGACAAGCTTTGCAGGCTCAAAGACAAGGCATTCCACCGAAGACTTTGGGCACTCAAAGCGAACGAATGCAATCATAATCATTGAGTGCACTAGCGATGACGTCTAAGTCTTGAGGTCGGTCAAAAATGGGGTGTCTACAGTTACCTCTCTTTGACAGAACTCGGAAGTCATGAAGTGACGGGAGTGAATGTCAAAGCTCAGAGACAACCCATTTTGACAAGGCCGAAGACTTGGACAAACAAATAAGCAAGACAAAAACGGTTGCGCCCGCAAGCTGCCTACGTATCCCTTTGTAAGGAATCAAGCCGGCGTAGTTCTAGGGCAAGATGCAAGTGATATGCGCGATGCAGGAACATAACTTATGATCATGCAATGAGGCTGTAATGAAACATTTAGATGCAAATGCTATGCAATGAAAATGCCATATTCAAACAAATCGAAACGAGGTATGGCAACCTCAAATACAAAAGTTAGGAAGTAAACACGCCACACGTGGGAATTACAAACTGTAGACACCCCATTTTTGACCGTCCTCAAGACTTGGACGTCATCGTTTGAATACTCGATGATCATCCATACTCGTGTTCCTTTTGAGTTCCCGAAGGTCTCGGCTGCTCGCCTTGCCTTAGGATCTCTCAACTTGTCTGTTTTGTGCTTAGTTGTGGACCAAGGACTTGTGGTTTTGCTTCTAAGGGAAAAGGGTGGCTTGTTGGCGATCCCTACAACCCATCGGCCAAGCCTTGTGCTTATCGGCCTTGTCTTCTTGCCATCGGCCATTTGTGGTGGCCGATCGGCACTCTTTTTGGCCGATCGGCACCCTTTTTGGTCGATCGGCCATATCTTTTGGCCGAGACCTTTCCACCTGCTTTTGCAGATATTTTTGTGCCAGCTGTGACAGCTGGTGAGCACAGATTTCATCCTTCATACACGTGTATGGAGGGATTGAAACAAGTCTCAAGCTTGCTCAACAAGCTTGAGATTTGATTTTCTATAAGAAGGGAGACCCCTCTCCCTTTCCAGAGGTTTTGAAATCTTGAGATAGAAGATATATATCACTCTCTCTCTATATTTCCTCTCTCTCTCTATATTTGCACTTGTTTTGCTCATTTCTTTGTTTGCACTAAAGCACCTACTCACAAGTATAATACTCTTTTGCTGACTAAAGCACCTACTCAAACACCATAACTTGTTGCTGAGGTACTTGAAGGTTTTGTTTGAACTCAAAGCTTGGTTTTTAGCTCAGAAAGTTGCTGAAGTTACCTCTTTGAAGTTGTTCTACAAGGGTGAGTCACTAACCTTCTTTTAAGCTTTGTGTTCATTGCTTACTTAGCCTTATTTGCATGCTTATTTTGGCTTAACTCTCAACTGTAAAAAGCTTCATTTTCATGTGTTTGAAATGATTGTTTAAGGTCTTGTTGGTGTTAGGGGTGATCTACCCCCTTGAGTGCCTTGTTTTGCCTTGTTTTGGGCCATCCCTTTAGGCTTTTGTTTTAGCCTTTGTTTGACCTTTCTACCACTGAATTCCAAAGGAATTTCAGTGGTGGAAAGTGTGTTTTGAGGCCTTAAATAAGAGAGGGTCATCCCCTCTCCCTGTGTCTTGCATGCTTGTATGGATGGCTCATCAAAGTAGCATGTTCGTCTAGCATGTATTGGTTCCATTTCAGCAAGTTTTTGGCGTTATTTTAGCATGCCTCAACTCTGTTTTAGGTTGGTTTGATAGCATCTTGCATGCTTCACATACTTGTAGTACAATCTTGCATGATAGCCTAACATGTATCATGTGTTTGAACCATCATTCTAGCATATTTTGGCTTAACTCCAAGAAGCTTTTGGCCATGTTTTACCATACTTAAGGTCTGATTTGTGTTATTTTGGCCATACATGTATTGCTTTGTATAGCCATGGTTCAATCTAGCTCACTAACTTTGAGTTTCCAAGCCACTAGCATGCATTGCTTGGACTATTTTCATGATTTGGCATCATATGTTATATGATTTCACTGCATGTAGTGTGGTCATATAATCACATCTTTCACTCTTTTGATGATTTGAGGAGTTGGTTCTTTATGCCTTAAGAATAAGCCATTGCGTATGTCATTTTGCCTAAGCTTGTAAGCTGCCATATCAGTGTGTATTTGGTCTCATTTTGCCATGATATAACTCTGATTTTTGTTGTTGAAGTCACCTCATGCTTGGTTTTGATAGGTGTAGTGTAATACTCCTTATTAGCCTTGCAAGTTCATGCTTCATGCCCTTCATGTTAGCTTGTTTTGGTGATGCTCCATGCATGTTTTAGACTCATTTTGGCATGATCTAGGACTGTTTTGGGTTGCCTTGGCTATATGTTTCATGTATTGCATAGCTATAGTGCAAGTGCCTAGGCTAGTTTCAAGCTTTGAGCCTTCTAGCATGCCATGCTTTTGTTGTGTGCATGATTTGGCATCCTTTAACATGACATTTCAGAGCATATAGAATTGCCATGTTCCCATTTCTTTCACCCTTTGAAATGCCTCTAAGGGTTGTGCATTGTTGCCTAGCTTATGGACCAATATGTGTGCATACATGTCTTGCCTTTTGGTGCCTTAGTTTTGATGTTTTGACCACTGATTTGGGCATGATTGAGGTCTGTCCATTTTTAGTTTAAGTCCATTGAGCATGTTGTTCAAATGTTGTTACATTGCATCATGTTTGCATGCTTGAGTTGCATTGTGTTGTTGCATGCTCATGTTGTTTGCATGTTGCATGTTCATGATGTTTAGCATGTTATAGCATGCTTGTTGCATTGCATGTTGTCGCATGCTTGTCGCATTGCATGATTTTTGCATGCTTGTTGCATTGCATTGTGTGTGCATGCCTTGCATTGCATTGTGTTTGGATAGGGTGTTAGTCCAAACACGAGGAACGAGGGACGTTTCATACTTGAAGTGATGAAACGTGCCTCATTTCTCGGTCACCGACCCTCTTGATCAAGCATGATAGAGGTTAAGGCATTTTTGTGTTTTTTTGTGCATTCATTTGGCATTGATTTGTGCAACTCGGCCTCTTTGGCCATCATGCATTGAAATACGTGATTGATGGCTCGAGAGTCGAGCACTACACTCCTTTGAACTTTGAACATGATAAGGAGTGTGGTTGCACACATATTTTCTTGCAAATACACTGCCATGCCTCTGTTAGTGCTCTGTTGCAGCAAAAGGAGAAGTTTGCAGGAAGAAGTGGCCGATCGGCTATCACGTGTGCCGATCGGCTATCAATAATTGGCTGATAGCCTCAAATTTGGCCGATGACCATTATTCTTTGGTCGATGGCCACACATTTTGGCCGACTACCCCTCAGATGGTTCCTAAGGCAGGTCAGAAGCATCATAGAAGTTGGCACAATCTTCAGAGGTGTAGAAGTGTGCAAACAGAGGCAACATGAGGCATGGTAACGGATTTCCGAGCGAGACGATCGAGCATGCATCTTTGAACTCTTAGAACTGAGCGGAGGCTTTGTAATTTGTAATTAGCTTTACTTGATTAGTTAGCTTTTGAATTTGTAATTAATCTAGCTAATTTGTTAATTAGTTAACGTGTTGTAATAATTAGCTTAGTGTTAGCTAGTTATTCAATTTGATTATGTAATAATTAGTTTAATTAGCTTAGATTAGTTAGTTAGCTTCTTATTCGAACCCTCCATCGAGAGGGCCAACTTTTGTAATAAGCGTGCGTGTGTGTGATGCATGTCTTCCAACCCCACGTCTTTCTCCCTTTTACTTAACTGCTTTCGATGGTTAGTTTTAGGGCATGTTTCAATTAGCATCCTTATGCTAGCATGTTTGCATTCATTCATCTGTTTTACATGCACCGGGCTCAGCGCATCATGCTAACTGCATTGTATTTCAATTCCTATTTGAATACATGTATCAAGTGTTGCACTCATATGCCATCTTAGAATAGCCGAGCCTATCTTAGTTGCATTTTGCATGTGTTGCATTAGCCATCTTAACATGAACTAGGATCATGTATGATTTCTAACTAGTTCTCTTTTTTGGCTCAGAGTACACTGTGAGTGTTTTTCGCTTTAGCATCCTTGCATAAGTGTAAGTGACTGCCATGATAGCATGCTTGCCATGAGGCTACCTGCTTAATTGATTAACTGCATGAATGCCTGTGGATGAAGGTTGGATTGCTTGAATTGGAATAATTCATCAAAATGCGAGTTTTAAGCCCACTTGAGAGTGGCAAAATCATGTTGTTTTCTAAGCCTACTTGAAAGTGGCAAATCCGCGACTTAGCCTACTTGCGAGTAGCATTTTCAAACCATTTTCGAAAAACGAACATGAAATGTTTTGTTCCAACTTAGGCGATCTAGTATATACTTGTATGCTGTGCACATCACGTAGTAAAGCTAGCTGATAAACCGGAATAAAAACACATGTGTTTTCAAAAACAAAATATCATGTTAGTAAAGGCCGATCTTTGATCGGGCGAGCGGGGGTGCTCATTTCATGACCTTCCCCCTTCGTATCCAAGTTCCCGAGCCGAGGCAACTTTGGTGATGACGGACACGTGGCCTTAGGCACGAGTCAGGGTTTCCTAAATTTTCTCAAAATAAAATATTTAGGTGGCGACTCTGTATCTGGCAAAGCAGTCCATGTTTGGCACTTCTTTATAAAAATCAATTTTCCAAAACGATTTGCCGGATTTGGACTCTTTGGTGATTTATCGGTCTCACATTGCACTTTGTGAGATTAGATTCAGAACCGTGACACGAGTCTGAATTGTAGTAGATATGAACAAACGATTCGCGCCCTCGCGCGCGGAGCGGAGTTCTCGGTCGGTCTACACAAACCAAGCCACATTTCATGCAGAAATGATGTAAGAAAATTATACAAACTAAACTACGCGACGCGCAGGAAAGGCGAAGAGCAACCGTCGGGCACACCTGAGGTCTCAATCGAAATCCTAATGTGTTGCACACAGAAGGAAAAGGGACGTGTGAACCCGAGGACGCGCCCGAATGTGTTTAACTAAAACAAAAAATCTCAACATGTCTCACGCACGAGGGGAAAATGTGGTGTAAACACCAGGACGCACCCGAATGCTTTTAACCAAAGGGAGGTGACCGAGACGCACCCAGATGTTTTTAGCCAAAAGGAGTGGTGTAAACACCGGGATGCACCCAAACATTTTTAACCAAAAGGAGTGGTGTAAACACTGGGACACACCTGAATGTTTTTATCCAAAAGGAATGGTGTAAACACTAGGACGCACCTGAATATTTTTAACCAAAAGGAGTAGTGTAAACACTAGGACGCACCCGAATGTTTTTAACCAAAATGAGTGCTATAAACACCGGGACGCACCCGAATGTTTTTAACCAAAAGGAGTGCTGTAAACACCGGGACCCACCTGTAGACACCCCATTTTTGACCGTCCTCAAGACTTGGACGTCACCGTTGGAACACTCGGTGATTATCCATGTTTGTGTTCGTTTGGAGTTCCCGGAGTTCTCGGCTCGCGCGCCTTGCCTCAGGACATCCGAACTCGACCGTCTTGTGTCTGGTTTTGCACCAAACACTTGTGTTTTGCCTTGGAAGGGCAGGGAATGCTTTGTGAGGCACCCCCACATACCACCGGCTGTGGCTAGAGGCCACCGGCTGGCTGGTGTTGCCATCGGCACTTTATTGTGCCGACCGGCACTCTTTTGTGCCGACCGGCACTAAGTTTTGTCAAAATGACACTCTTTGCCGGCCGGACACTGTGCAGTTGCTTTTTGAGATATTTTCAGACAGCTGTATAGTTTTGGTTCCCCTCCATACATGTGTATGGAGGGATGACCCTCTTAGTTAGCTTAGCTTGTAAGCTTTGCAAGCTTTGCTTGCCTATAAGAGGACCACTCCTCTTCTTGGCTTAGGGTTACAAAATTTTAGCCATTTTTAGAGAGAACCAAGCTCTGGTTTCTAGGGTTAGAATAGATACACATCCTATCTCTCTCTTTCTCTTTGGTATTCTAGGTGTTTTAGTTCACATTATTGCACTAAAACACCTAGTCCTCCACCTTTCCTTGGTGGCCTTAAAAATCAGAGCTTATTCTTGAAGTTTTTGGCTGGTTTGGAGCTCAAGGAAGCAACAACATCAACCTTTGTGAAGGTGGTCATCAAGGGTAAGAAACTAGCTCTTTTTACCCCATTCTTGCACTCCATTTTTGCCTAGTTTTGGACTTTTTTTGTGCTTAGTCTTTAACACATAAAAGTTCTGTTTTTTAAGCCTCTTTATTGTTTATTAAGAGTGTTTTGTGGTTTGAGCAAGTTTGACCACCCTTAGGCCTTGAAAAGGCCCTTTTTTGTGCTATTTTGTGAGAGATCCGAGACTTTGGTGCTTGGGCCTCTCCACCACTGAAATCTTGAGGGATTTCAGTGGTGGAGATGGTGCCTTGAAGTCTCCAAAAGGGGAGGGCCACCCCCTCTCCTTGATGTCCTTGGAAATGGCAAGTTTTGGCCTCCAAAGGAGCACCATGTTTGGTTGTTTGTTGAGCATGTCTTAGCTGCATTTTATGCTTATTATGCCCTAATATGACATGGTTATAAGTTGGTTTTAGCACTCCTTGCATGTTTTGCATAGTTGCTTTGTAATGCCTCTTTGGTCCCTTAACATGCCTAGGTTGCTAACCTTTGTTTCTAGCATGTTTTAGGCTTGCATTTGTGAAGGTTTTGTGCTTATATTGCCATGTTTTAGGTCTGTCCTAAGTTGTTTTGGTCAATCCTAGCATGCATTATATAGCCTCTTTGTATTTGGCTTGTTGGCCTTAAGTTTGTGAATGTATAACATGCGTTGTTTGCATCATTTTGGTGGTTTAGAATCACCTAACATGTAATTTTAGTCCCTTTGGTGTGCTTGTATGCTTGCCTTGGTGGCCTCTTCATTGCTTTGAAAACATGTGTTGTATGCCTTATGTTTTGGCTTTAATGCATGCCTTTGAATCCAAGTCACTTAGATGCCATCTAGGTGGAATTTTGGGCTTAGTTTCATGTGTTAAAACTCTGATTTTAGTTGCTTAAGTATTGCCATATTTAGGTTTGTCAAGTGTAGTTCAATACCCTTTGATTAGCCTTGAGCATTTGGGCCATACTTGCATGCTAACGTTGTCTATTTTGACTTGGTTTGGCATCATGTTTAGCATGATTTTCAGAGCTTACAATGCATGCTCATTGGCCTATGTTTGGTCTCCTTAAGTGTGCTTGAAAGTTGCCATGTTTATGCCTAAGCGTTGGACCATAATTGCATACATGTGTGTGTGTATTTTAGCCTTCATTTTTGGGCACTTTAGCCACTGATTTTAGGACTATTTGAGTTGCCTAATTCATGTATAAGACCATCCTTCCATTGGTTTGCATGCTTACCTTGCATGCTTGCTTGAACCCTTTGCATGAACATATTGCATAGTCCATGTTGCATGCCTAGTTGACATGTTTAGGGTTGCATTTGTATTGTGCATGTTTGGCCTCTTGAAGTGAAGTATGATGGAGGTTGAGCACCCTTGTTTGCTTGTTTGCATTGCATGCATTTGAAATCAAAGTTGCATTCTTGGTTCTTTGGGCCATCATGCATGGAAATGCGCGATTGGTGGTCCGGGAATCGAGGCACATGCCCCTTTGAGTCAATAACATGATAAGGGGTGTGTATAGTGCATAAATACCTTGAATCACATTGCCATGCATGTTGTTGTCCTCTGCTGCTGTGGGTTGCAGGTTCTGCAGGTGTTAAGTGCTGGCCGGCACTATTTAGTGCCGACCGGCAGTCAATTGCCAGCCGATAACTTCATCTAGTGCCGGTGGCCTCCTTCTTCAGCCGGTGGTGCTCTACCCCAGCCGGTGGTACTCCCCAGTGCCCTGAGAGGCACTCCTGGGACTTTGGGAATTTTCAGAGGAGGATAGCAGGGGAAACAGAGGCAATCCGTGCATGGCAGTGCGGTTCCGAGCCAGTCCCGAGCGCGTGTTGCATCCGGTCCTCATCCCGAGGCGGTTTACTGCTTTAATTAGATTAATTAATTTATTTGATTAATTTAATTAATTTGTAATATTTAATTAGCTTGCGTAGTTAATTATCTGTATTATTCTTTTGGTCCCTCCGAGTGAGGGCATATTTGTAATAAGTGTGGGTGAGTGGGTGTATGTCTTCCAATCCCCATTCTTTCTTCCCTTTTATTTACTTGCTTACGATGGTAGATTAGGGCACGTTTATTTTAGCATATCTTATGCTATGCATGCGTGCATCCATACATTTGTTTACATGCACCGGGCTCGGTACATCATACAAACTGCATTGTATTTCAATTTCTAAATGGAATACGTGTTACTCGTGCATTTCACATGCCATTTTTAGGGTTAGCCGAGCCTACTCTAAATTGCATCTCTGCCTGTGTTGCATTAGCCGCTTAACATGAACTAGGTCATGCATGTCTGCTAACCAGTTTATTGTTTTGGCACGGAGTACGATGTAAGTTTTTTATGCTTTAGCATATCGCATGCGTGTGAATGTTAACATGACAATATGCTTGCCATGCGGCTAAATGCTTACGTGACATTACTGTATGAATGCCGGTGGGTGGAGGTTGGATTGCTTGAGTTGGAATAACTCATTGAGATCCGCATTTTAGCCTACTTGTGAGTAGCAATCTCAAACTGTTTTCAAAACAAACGGATATGCAATGTTTATTTCCAAATTAGGCAATCTAGTCTATACTTGTTTGCTGTGCGCATAACATAGTAATTCTAGGCTAATAATTGGAATAAGAACGCATAATGTTTTCAAAATCGGATATCACGGTTAGTAGAGGCCGGTCTTCGGACCGGGCGAAAGGGGGTGCTCATAGCTGACCTTCCCCGATCGTACCCAAGCTCCCGAGCCAAGACATTTGGTGATGACGGACACGTGGCCTTCGGCACCGAGTCAGGGTTTCCTAAATTCCCCCATTAAAAAATATTTAGGTGGCGACTCTGTAATCTGGCAAAGCAGTCCATGTTTGGCACTTCTTTTCAAAATCTGTTTTTCTCAAAACGATTTGCCAGAGTTGGACTCTTTGGTTCAGATTTAGAACCGCAACAACAAAAAGGGAGTCCGAGCTGTAGTGAACCCAATATGAACGGAACGGGACCTAACCCTCCCGGGGCGTTCGGGGACGTCTACACCACCCGAATGTTTTTAGCCAAGAGGAGTGGTGTAAACACTAGGACGTACCAAAATGTTTTTAACCAAAAGGAGTGGTGTAAACACCGGGATGCACTCGAATGTTTTTAACCAAAAGGAGTGGTGCAAACACCGGGACACACCCGAATGTTTTTAACTAAAAGGAGTAATCCCAACGCGTCTCACGCGCGAGGAGAAGGAGTAAAAGGATGTGATTCGAAGGGCACGAATGATTTCACTCGGAACTCTGTTGAATGAACCGTACATACAATATCATTTGACTGTGTCGGCTCCGTTGAATGAACCATTGTACCTGCATAAGAAAAAAAACTCAACAAGTACAACATATTAATGGTGCATGTTCTATGCACAATTGCAATAATGTTAACGCATGTTCTATGCAAATGTACTGACAGCATGTTCTATGCAAGATAAATTAGAAGTATGTTCTATGCATGAAGGGAGAAGTGCATATTCTCTGCAAAACCATATGTGTAAAATGTACGTTCTATACATGCGCACAATGTATATTATATGCAAGGATGAAAACAATTTGAGTAGCAACTTCCGATTTGCCTCTCGGATGAGTTGTAACATGTTTTAAAAGGATACACCTCGTTCATGTTGACTAGAAATGAACATCATGCACTGAAGACACGGTTTGGAGCTTCCGCAAAGGCAATCTGAACTTAAAGGTGAACTTTTCATGCATTTCTTGAGAGACAAGGATATAAAACAGCATCAAAACTCAATGGAGGAGCACTGGCCACTGGACGGCCGCAAGGGGAGGGTGTCGGCCACCCCTAAACATTGTCAGCCACCAATGGGGCCTGTCGGCCATCAGTGGTGGCCGGTTGGCCACCGATGGCAGATCGGGCCAAAATGGTCTTTTCATACATGGGTCTTTAAATATAAAGCTTGGGGCTTCATTTCCACACACCAAGACATCCGAAATTTCACCCTCTCTCTCTACACCTTCCTTCTCTCTAGATCCGCGCTTTGTACACGTTTTCCAACACCCCACGCACATTTTCTTCACTAAACTCTCTTACTTTATTCCGTTTTGAACCGATTAAAATTTGATTTCGGTGCTTTTTCTTGGAGTTTCGCCACTTGAGGCTTGTTTCCCTCGAGTTCTTCTTGGATTCGGTGCCTTTTTCCAGGCTTTGACCTTTTCTTCACTTTTCTCTCTCCTAGGGTTGACTAGGGTTGACTTTTGGCATTTTTCACCTATTTTCCTCATTTTCGGCCATCTTCTCATCTTCTTTCCAAATGGCAGACGACAAACCTCACGACGGAGCTTCCCCGGAGATCCCACCTGTAGACCGCCCGAACTTCGCTCCGCGCGCCCCCCTTTCGGAGAGGGCGCGAATTGTAGTTCTTAGCTACTACAGTTCAGACTCCTGTCACGGTTTTGAATCTAATCTCACAAAGTGCAATGTGAGACTGATAAATCACCAAAGAGTCCAAATCCGGCAAATCATTTTGGAAAATCGATTTTAATCAAAAAGCGCCAAACATGGACTGCTTTGCCAGATTTCAGAGTCGCCACCTAAATGTTTTATTTTTGGGAAATTTAGGAAACCCTGACTCGTGCCTAAGGCCACGTGTCCGTCATCACCAAAGTTGCCTCGGCTCAGGAACTTGGGTACGAGAGGGGAAGGTCCTGAAATGAGCACCCCCACTCGCCCGATCAAAGATCGGCCTTTACTAACATGATATGTTGTTTTGAAAACACATGTGTTCTTATTCCGATTCATTAGCTAGCTTACTATGTGATGCACACAGCATACAAGTATAGACTAAATCACTCAATTTGGAACAAAACATCTCATGTTTGTTTTTCGAAAATGATTTGAAGTTGCTACTCGCAAGTAGGCTAAGACGCGGATTTTGCCACCCTCAAGTGGGCTTAAAACGCACAGTTTGATGAATTGTTCCAATTCAAGAAATGAAGCCTTCATCCACAGGCATTCATGCAATTAAACAATTAAGCAGTTAGCCTCATGGCAAGTATGCTATCATGGCAGTCACTTACACACATGTAAGGATGGTAAAGCATAAACACTCACAGTGTACTCCGAGCCAAAAAAGAAGCTAGTTAGTAATCAATGCATGATCCTAGCTATGTTAACAATGCCTAATGCAACACATGCAAAAATGCAACTAAGATAGGCTCGGCTATTCTGAGATGTCATGTGAATGCAACTAGATAACATGTATTCAAATTGGTATTGAAATACAATGCAGTTTGTATGATGCGTCGAGCCCGATGCATGCAAGACAAATGAATGATGCACGCATACAAGCATAAGGATGCTAATTGAAAATGACCCTAAACTAACCATCGAAAGTGGTTAAGTAAAAGGGAGAAAGAAATGGGGGTTGGAAGACATGCATCACACACACACACACTTATTACAAAATTCGCCCTCTCGACGGAGGGTCCGAATAATAAGCTAACTAGCTAATCTAAGCTAATTAAACTAATTATTACAAGACGAAGCTAATTAACTAACAAGTTAACTAATTACAAACACAAATGAATAGCTAAGTGCATTAACTACTTAAGTACAGAACCAAATAGCTAACTAGCTAAGTAAAGCAATAAAACAGGAGCCTCGAGGCGAGAAGTGCATGCATGCTCGATCGCCCCGTTCGGAAATCCATCACCGTGCCCCAACTTGCCTCTGTTTGCATTTGATTTCAGATCACTGCACAAACTTCCAAGTAGCTTCTACTTCAACATGGGAACTTCCAGGGAGGCTGCCGACCACTTAATGATGTTGTAGACCACTTACACATGCTGCAGACCAGAAAAAGTGGTCAGCCAGCCACTTTACTGGTCTGCCGACCAGAAAATGCCACCAAGCTCCATTTTGCTGCAACAGAGAACAATAAGGGGCACAGCAGTGTATTTGCAAGGTATGTGTGCACAACCACTCTCCCTATCATTTCTTAGGCTCAAGGGAGTGCGGTTCTCGACTCTCGGGCCACCAACCAAGCATTGCGATGCACGATGGCCGAGAAGCCAAGTTTGCACAATTCAATGTCAATGAATGCACAAATAACAAATACGAGCCTTAACCTCTATCATGCTTGATCAAGAGGGTCGGCGACCGAGAAATGAGGCACGTTTCATCACTTCAAGTATGAAACGTCCCTCGTTTCTCGTGTTTGGATTAACACCCTATCCAAACACAATGCAATGCAACAACATTCCAAACAACATGCAAACAACATAAGCATGTCAAGCTAAGGGCCTTAAGCATGAAAGCTAGTGAAGGATGCAACACAAGAGCTATGTAATGAAATACTCCAAGGTTCAAACCAGTCCCAAATAGACCTCATGCATGCCAAGATAATGACCAAAATGCTCTAAAATGATGGCATGAAAGTCAAGATAATGCATGCTCATGCATCGGCCCATCAACTAAGCAAAAGAACACAACTCTCAAACATGATTAAGAAGTGACGAACATGGAAGTGTGACAACACTATATGCTCTGAAATCAGGTGTGAAATGATGTCAAATCATCCAAACAACACAAGCATAGCATGCTAGAAGGCCTAAGGCACAAGGCTACCAAAAAGGACTACACAAGAGGCATGTAATACATGGCACAAATGATTAAACCAGCCATAGACAGAGCTCAATTAGGTCAAAACAAAGACCAAAACATGCTAACATAGGCATGCATGTATACAAGTTAGGCCGTAAGTGAGGCACAAAGGCATAACCCTTAAAAGCACTCAAAGAGTGAAAGAAGTGAGAACATGGCAATGCTATATGCTCTGAAATATCACGTTAAATGATGCCAAATCATGCACATGTCACAAATGAAGCATGCTAGAGGCATGAACACACAAGGCTAGCCAAGCCCATTGTACTACAGCTATGCAATACACGAACCTTATGGCCAAGACAACCCAAAACAGTCCTAGAGCATGTCAAAATAATGCTAAAACATGTATGGAGTAAAGCTAACACATGCTAGTGTGAAGGGCATGAAGCATGGAGTATGCAAGGCCAATAAGGAGGATTACACTACACCTACCAAAACCAAGCATGAGATGACTTCACCAACAAAAATCAGAGTTGTATCATGGCAAAACAACACCAAAAACACACTGATATGGCAGCACAAAAGCTTAGGCAAGATGGCATACATATTGGCTCATACTTAAGGCATAAAAGCACCAATCCTCCAAAGCATTGAAAGAGTGAAAGATGTGAGGACATGGCAGTGAAACATGCTCTGAAATCACATAACAAATGATGCTAAATCATGCAAATAGCCCAAGCAATGCATGCTAGTGACTTGGAAACTCAAAGCTAGTGAGCTAGAATGCACTATGGCTATACAAAGCAAGGCATGCATGACCAAAACAACATAAAACAGAGCTTAAGCATGGTAAATCATGAGTAAAAGCTTCCTGGAGTAGAGCCAAAATCATGCCAAAATGATGGTCCAAAGCATGATGGATATTAGGCTAGTTTGTGGAATTGCACTACAAGTGCAAGAAGCATGCAAGAGGTAATCAAACCAACCCTAGACAGAGCTATAACATGCTGAAATAATGCCTAAGACATGCTAAGATGGAGCCAAAACATGCTAGAAAGACATGCTACTTTGATGAGCCATAAATAGGATTACACTACACATACAAGAAGCATGCAAGAGGTGACCAAGACAGCCAAAAACAGAGTCATGACAGGTCTAAAAGGTCACAAAAAAGTGCTCAAACAAAGCCTCAAGAAGATAGAACTACATGCTCTTTTGATGAGCCATCAACACAAGCAAACAAGAGAAGAGGAGGGGGGACAACCCCCTCCTATTTAAGACCTCAAAACACACTTTCCACCACTGGAATTCCTCTGGAATTCAGTGGTAGAAAGGCCAAATAAAGGGGATCACAAAGGCCTAAAGTGATGGCTCAAAAGCCTAGCAAATAAGGCATGCAAAGAAGTAGACCACCCCCAACACCAAAGAAGCCTTAAACAAACATTTCAAGTACTTAAAATCAGAAATTCTTGTAGTTGAGAGTTAAGCCAAAATAAGCATGCAAAGGTGGCCTAGTAAGCAACTACAACAAGGCTTTAAAAGGATTAGAGACTCACCCTTGAAGAATCAAAGCAAGACAGCAACTTCTGAGGCAAAAACCAAGCCTTGAGCTCCAAACAAACCTCCAAGAACCTCAGTCCAAGATTGAAGGTGTTTCACTATGTGTTTGTGTGCAAAAGTGTAAAGAAAAGGCACTTTCAAGCACAAATATGGAGCAAAGGAAGAAATATAGAGATAGAGATATATGTATCACTCTAAGCAAAAATTCTCAACCTGAGACAAGAGGGAGGAGGCTCCCTTTTATAGAAAATCAAGCATCAAGCTTGTTGAACAAGCTAAGAGCTTGAATCAATCCCTCCATACACGTGTATGGAGGATGCTTTCTGTGCCCAACAGCTGGCACAGCTGGCATTGAAAATATCTACAGAAAGTGCAGGAAAGCTGCCGACCAGTTGAAGTGGTCGGCCAGCTACTTGCACTGGTCGACCGACCACAAAAAGTGGTTGGCAAGGGGGGAAAGATGGTCTGCACAGAGAGAGGAAGGTGGTAGCATGGCTGCAGACCACTTTTCTGGTCGACCAGAAAACTGGCTAGCAAGGAAGAAAAGTGGCTGGCAAGTGGCTGGCAAGGCCAAAAAGTGGCTGGTAAGTGTCCAAATTGAAGCCCCAAAAGTAAGCTTTCCAATGGTGGCAGCCTTGCATCAAAATTCCAACTGTGCAAAAAGTTATGCCTGTTTTGGTGAAGCCGCTCAGTTTCGATCTTACCCGAATTTATGCCGAACTTCTCCTCAACTAGTTTTCTTCTCTCCTCTCTCATTTTCTTCAACTCCAAATCCATAAACAAGGTGTTTTGAAAGATTTTTCAAAGATTTCATCTCTCTTTCATTCATTTCCACTTTGTCCTTGCTCGGTTTACCGAAAAACGTGACATTTAACAAAATGTGAGCATCAGAACATCGCAGAAGAATTTTCAAAAATATTTTGAAAGAGAGGGTTTCAAGGTCTCAAAATCTTTTGATCAAGATAGTTTTGGTCCAAAAACGGGTATGAAGTTGGGATTTGACTCTCTCCTTGCCGAAGAAATCGACCATTTTCACTGCACATCTTCATCACCGAGTAAAGCATCAATAGTGCCCAAGTCTTAAGGGCGGTCAAAAATGGGGTGTCTACACCACCCCAATTGTCTCCAAAGATGGAGGCGGAGCCTGAGCCGATATTACTACTACCCAGGATTCGACCTTTCGATCAGACGACATATCATCCTCGGACACATGTGCTACCACCCGAGGGTATCCGGGGTTTCAGAGGGTTTGCATGAGGTGCACCAGAGGACCTCTTGCTACGAGAGTCGGACTTCTATTTGTTTTATGGCGCCACCGAGGTATACACTTTATTTTTACGTTTTCTTCATTGTACATTGCATTTCTTGCTGTAACTATGTTCCTTGCTTCAACTATATTGCTGTATTGTTTATACTGCATTTCTTGCCCTAATCACACTCTTGCACTGTATTTCTTACACTGTCTTTTCATCTGCTTGTTCTCATACCACTGTATATCACTATTCTGATCACAAGAGGATTCTAGCTCTATTAGAGGCTATGACACCACGTCCGCGAGGGACTGGTACATGGAGCTTCCTGACGGTGTCCACCACCTTATCGATGAGGCCGGCTTTGGTTCATTCTACATAGGGCAGTCATGCCTTATTGCGAGTTGGCCCTTACTTGGAGCATTGGTAGAGAGGTGGTGGGATACCACTAACTCTTTCCACTTCTCTACCGCCGGAGAGATGACGATGACCCCATATGACTTCTCCATGCTCACCGGCATAAGAGTAGGGGGTCACTCGATCCCTTATGATACATATATGGGCGAGTAGGAGGCTGCCTGGATCTACCTGTTTGGGACACGCCCGCCTCACTTCCGATGGGGGATGGTACGATACAGTTGGAAAGACATCTCAGGGGAGTTCCCTCAATGCTTCTTCTGCAAAGCTTCTTCTGATCAAGAAAGTACCGCCCCGCTCTCCTTTTGAGATGTGCAATGTCCCTCGGGTTCGTAGGTAATGTCCCCTCCTTGAGATAGTTAATGTATACTTGTCTCTTGTTGAGGATATCAATTTCGAAGCAACTCTCATCCTCCCGGATGTATGACTGACATTTGGGGCATTCTTTCTGTAGTTCATTGGAGGCCTTCTCCATCTCGGGCCAATAGTAGCTCTGCCTTTGAATCCTTCTACACAGACTAATAGCCCCGTCCTTGCAGGACTTTTCATGAATCTGCTGTAGTCGAAAGCTTGCTTCTTGTTAGCCAACACACTGGGCTAGAAATCCAGTATTCCCTTGGAAGTAAAGTTCACCTTGGATAATCAGGAATTGAGCATGCTTGGCCATAGTCAATTTTTCCACTTTGCTTCTGAGTTATTCGAGGTTTTCTTCTCTTTAGTCCTTCGGAAGATCTTTGTTCTCGGGAATTATTAAAGGCTCCATTCTCTTCTTGATAATGATTGTCGCCTCCTCCTCGGGAATGTCAACTCTTACCCCTAGTGTTGTGAGGGCATTTGAAAACTTATTATCGGAGCAAGGCACATGCTCTATTTCGACCTTCTGAAATTTGTCAAGAAACCTTTGGACTATCGTGTGGTATGTGGCCAAGGCAGGCTCTTTTAAGACGAACTATCCCGAAACTTGCTTCACTATTAGCTTCAAGTCCCCTCGAATTCGAATCTTCTTGATATTGTGCTTCTCAGCTACTATCAAGCCTAAAATAAGAGCCTCATACTCGGCTTCATTATTCGAATAACGAAAGTCCAGTTTATAAGACAAATACAACTTTTTTCCACTTTTCCTTGTAAGGACTATCTCTGTTCCACCTTTCCCTCCGGCTGCTACCCTGTCAAAGCTCAATGTCCAAAAGTTGTCCTCGGAAACCATAGTTGCATGCACTTCTCTTTTTAATTCTTCATTCACTGGTTCATAGTCACCAGTTGGAAATTGGGCAAGGAGATCAGCCAAGGCTTGGCTTTTAATCGCCTTGGGAGCTACACATCTGATCTCGAATTTGCCACCTTCCTGGTTAGAGCAGGCTTGTTGAGGAGGTACTGAATTGGATCACTTCTGGTAACAATCTGAATATGATATGCTAAGAAGTAATGTCTGAGCTTTTGGGCGGTGAATACCAAAGCTAAACAATGTCTCTCTACCGGAGTATATCGGACTTCTACTCCTCGAATCTTCCGGCTGATGTAATACACCGGGCGTTCTACTCCATCTACATCATGGACCAATAATACCCCTATGGACTTGGGAGTTGAAGTTAGGTCCAACATTAGAGGCACCCCAAGCTGCAGGGCTATCATGGTCTGAGACGAGGTCAAGGCCGCCTTGATTCTCTCAAAGGCCTTTTGGTGTTCTTGGTTCCACTCGAACTTGGTGTCTCTCTTTAACAAAGAGCTAAAAGGGGCAGAGATCTCTTCAAGTGTTGGAATAAACCTCCAAATATAAGACACCTTCTTAAGGAACTTCTTTAACTCCTTCTAAGAATGCGGAGGAGGCATTGTTCTGATAGATTTGACCTTATCTTCATCTGCCTCGATACCATGTCTATGTACAAGAAACCCGAGAAACTTTCCAGCCGTCACTCCAAAAGCACATTTGAGAGGATTCATCATCATTTTGAATTTCTAGCACCTTTTAAATACTTTCTCAAGGTCTCGAAGATGGTCTTCTTCTTTTTTAGACTTTACCACTAGATCATCAACATAATCTTCCACTTCATAATGGATCATGTCATGAAAGATTACAGTCATAGCCCTTTGGTAGGTTGCTTCGGCATTCTTGAGTCTGAAAGGCATGACTGTATAGAAGAAGTTTCCGAGAGGTGTTCTGAAAGCAGTCTTTTCTGCGTCCTCCTCGGCCATTTTAATCTGATTGTATCCGTTAAATCCATCCATGAATGAGAACATCTTGTGTCCTGAGGAAAAGTCCACGAGAGTGTCGATGTGAGGTAGAGGAAATTCATCCTTCGGACAAGATTTGTTTAGATCTCGAAAGTCTACACATACTCTAATTTGACCATTCTTTTTCTTCACTAGCACTATATTTGCTAACCACATGGGGTACTGTATTGGTCGGATGAAACTGGCCTATTGAAGCTTTTCAATCTCCTCCTTAATTTTCTCTTCGAGATCCAGATGATGTTTTCGAGCAGCTTGCTTGATCGGTTTGGTGTTTGGGAACACATCAAGGTAATGGGAAACTAGGTCAGGATCTAGTTCAGGCATCTCCTTATATGACCAGGCAAACACATCCGAGTATCGACTAATCAACTTTAACAACTGCTCTTGCTTTTCTGGGCTAAGGCTCGAACTTATGAATATCGGCCTTGGACTATCTTGCCCATCACTTAGATCTACTTCAATAAGCTGTTCGAGCTGAGGCTTCAGCTCGTCTTGCATGCATTCTAGAGCCACTTCGGGCTTTATTACTATGTCATTGTCAGGAGACTTTTCTTTTGACTCGGAGTTGGTGGATAAAGAAACCAACTCCATGCACCTTCACAAATAGTACCCATCTTGCCCCCTTCTCGGACTTTCATCACCTTCCGAGGAATAGGTGAACTTTCTGGTTGAGACATCGTTGTTTACTTGATTCTGCCTTTGGCTCCTTGTCATCTTTGATATCCTCCCAATGAGCAATTTTGAACCCTCAAGGCTTAAGGTGGTGGGATTTTCTTCGATAGACAATTCGATGAAGTGGATGGCATCAGAATAATGAGCTTCACAGGTCTCGAAAGGCCTTTCCGTAGCCTGAATTGTCACCGTCTTCTTTCCCCATTTAGCCTTAACACACTGATAATAACTCGACAGTGCAACCCCATATCTATGCATCCAGGTCCTCCCTAGAATGATGTGTTAGTTTGACTCGGAGTCGATAATATGGAACTTAGTGGCCGAGCGAATCTCTCCGACGGCTAAGTCAACTATTACGCATCCTATAGTAACTCTCCTTTCTCCGCCGAAGCCAGTGATGACTATCAGTTGCTTCACAATGCGCTCTTCAGAGATTCCGGCCTTCTCTAGAGTAGCAGGGGTCATAATGTTGATAGAGGCTCCACTGTCTAGAAATGCCCTTTTGAACTCAACACCGTTAATATAAGCAGTTACATAAAGCGGGCGGTTGTGAGAAAAGGGATACTTCTGTTCAGTCTCGAAGAAAGTAATGGCACTAGATTGCTCTTTTGCTTTCCTCGGAATAGATCCCTCAGTTGACATGCATTCCTCATGGATGATAGCGTTGGTGATTTCTGTTCTTGCCTCCCTAGAAAGTCCAAGTTGATCGAAGAATTGCTTGAACTTTACATAGTCTTCCAGGGTTTTGGCGCAGTGATCTGGATCTTTCTCCACTCTTGGAGGCTTGTAGTTAACCATCTTTTCGGTCTCTTCAAAATAGGAGGCCACATAAACATGGTGTCCTCTTCTTCCGTAGTATCCTTCTCCTCATTTTGGCTTGTCCATAGGTGTCGATGGCCAGTATCATCAAGTGTCTTCACCAATGGTGAATTCTCAACACCAGAATGGCCAAGCCGCTCCTAGCTCAGTCTTTGAGTCCATAAGCCAAGTTTCGGGAATGCCACCATCAAATTCTATCCCTTAACAATTTCTCACTCTTGCCGATGTGCAAGCTATGTTCAATCTCAAACAGGGCAAGAGGACTTTACCTTCTTTGCCCGACCCGAATGTTAAGCCATCATACCCTATTAAGATGCTGAGCTATCCATACCCTGACGGGTATACAGTGTCGAAGTTCATCAAATTCGATGGCAAATAAGGAAATGCTCGAGAACTTGTTGTGCGGTTTATCAAGACTTTAGGCATTCATGGTTCAAACCATGTCCTTCGGCTAAGAGAGTTCTCTAAGTCCCTCACTGACCAAGCATATAGTTGGTATGTTAATTTGACCTCAAACTCTATTTGAAGTTGGGAGGAAATGGTCAGCAAATTCCACTCCAAGTTCTTTCAAATGGCAAAGAATGTGACCACACTTACATTGTGTAAGGAAAAGCAACGAGAAAGTGAGGACATCCTTGATTATGTCAAAAGATTTTAAGACAAGGCGGTGGATCGTCATAAAGCTATGGAGGAGAGTTATCTGGTTCAAATCTGTCTAGAGGGGGCATTGAACAGGTACAAATTGTTTTTGGTTAATCATAAGCTACCCACCTTCTCGGCACTGATAGAAGCAACGTGTAACATTAGCACTCCTCAAGCTCAGGAGTCCGGACTTAAGGCCAGTTACAAGACTAGCTTCAAATCGTCTCATAGACCTATTGTTACTGCTGCCTCTACCCCAGACACCTAGAAGTCACAAGGAGGGGGTCATAGAGGCCAGAAGAGGAAGCAATATAGTGGTGAAAAGGGCAATGTTTCTTATCCATGTGGAATCGTGGAGGTAAAAGCTCTAGTTAAGGACTGGGTGGCTGAGGGAGAGCTAAAATTGCCTTATGTCGAGGAAATTCCATCAAAAAAGGACCGCGAGAGCCCCGAGTTTTGCGTCTATCATCGCATATTAAAACATCCGACAAAGAAGTGTTGGACTCTCAGGAAAATTTTCAAAGATAAAGTCGAGGCAAACGAATTGAGGTTCAAAAAGCAAGGAATTCAAGACATCCGAGAACAACCATATCTTCAGCACTGAGATTGTCATGACCCAAACCCACCCCTATAGATTAGAGTCATAACCGGCCAGTAATCATGAGATTACCTGCGACCTCATTTAGAAATCAAAGCATATTTAATAATAGGGAGCCAAATTACGGAAGCAAAATTTATAAAGATTGTCCAATGAGCAGTGCATACATGGCTCAACCAAACATTCTCATATATGAAATAACTCACACTATACAAACATCCATATATATGTATGTATTACATAAGTCTAGGATCATTCAAGCCAGTATTAACAAAAACAAAGGTTATACATAGGGTTGGTCATACGTGACCACAAAAGAACAAAAGGAAAAGCAAAGCAAAAGTAAGGCCTCTTGCGTGAGGCGACCTTGGTTCACTCCTCAAAACTTGGTTTCTCATTGCTGATTGGGGTTGAGGCTGGACATCCCGCTGCTCACCTATACACATATAAATAAGGAGTGAGCTAAAGACCAGTGAATAATACCAAAGCAAAGGACTTCATGAACAAAATCCCTACGATCATAATTCACTATTACGCTTGGAAATAAATAATAAAGCAAAACGACCTCAGGTCCTTTCTATCATTTCCCAAACACGAAACGACCTTGGGTCCATGTGGCATACAAAATGACCTTGGGTCCATCATGGGCAAAACGACCTTAGGTCTAACCTACACACAAAATGACATTGGGTCCATTACACACAGAACGACCTTGGGTCCGTTACACATTGAACGACCTTAGGTCCAATCCACACAGAACAACCTTAGGTCCAATTCACACCGAATGACCTTAGGTCCATTTCTTTTCCTTATAGAGCTCGAAGTCATGAAATGACGTGAGTGAATGTCAAAGCCCGAAGACGACCCATTTTGACAAGGCCGTAAGACTTGGGCAAACAAACAAAATGCAGATGTAATTGGTTGAACGCAAGGGTTGCCTACGTATCCCTTTGCAAGGAATCAAACTAGTATAGTTCAGGGACAAAATGCAAAATGATATACACAATGTAATGAAACAATCAAACCACAAGCAGTGCTTACCATACAAATACCATAAAGGATTGGAGATGCAAAATCAAACTACGTTTTATATAGAAAAGAAGTGGGCACAGCCGAACGACGCCTAACACAAGCTAAATGCTTACATCCCCAATATTGGCCTCAGCGCAGCATATATGTTTACACATAACAGAACCATGTTTCAACATGAAAGGGGTGTGAGCACATGCATAACTATGTTTTTTGTAGAAAAGGGTACAAGTAATTGGGTGGTATGATATAAGTGAGGAATGATCTGCTAGGGAAAGACAATGATCCTAAATGCTGAATGCAACAAAACAAAGTACAATGCAATAGATGCAATAAATGCAGGTGATGAAATGGTATGATGTAATGGATGTGATGGATAATGTAGTAGATGAATAGGGTGACATACTCCAACCACGCTAGAATTGCGAAAGGAAGAAGAACAAATCCTAAACACGTTGAAATCGTGTGAGGAAGGAAACACTCTAACCACAGTGAAATCATAAGAAGATGAAGAATAAATCCCAAACACGCTGAAATCATGTGAGAAAAGGAACACTCAAACCACACTGAAATCGTGAGAAGATGAAGAATAAATCCCAAACACGCTGAAATCGTGAGGAAAAGAACACCCTAACCACGCTGAAATCGTGAGAAAATGAAGAATAAATCCCAAACACGCTAAAATCGTGTGAGAAAAGGAACACTCTAACCACGCTGAAATCGTGTGAGAAAAGGAACACTCAAACCATGCTAAAATCGTGAGAAGATGAAGAATACATCCCAAACAAGCTGAAATTGTGTGAGAAAAGGAACACTCTAACCATGCTGAAATCGTGAGAAGATGTAGAAAACTGCTTAGGGTTGTGCCTTACGTGTCTTGAGATAAATTCCAAACACACTGAAATCATGTAAGGAAAGGAACACTCAAACAACGCTGAAATCGTGAGAAGAGAGAGAATACATCCCAAACATGCTGAAATCGTGTGAGGAAAGGAACACTCTAACCACATTGAAATCGTGAGAAGAGGTAGAAAACCGTTCAGGGTTACGCCTTACGCATCCTAAGATAAATTCCAAACACGCTAAAATCATGTAAGGAAACGAACAATCAAACCACGTTGAAATCGTGAGAAGATGTCCTAAGAAAACATCTCAGGGTCTTATTCACGCGTTCTGAGAAAAATTCCAAACACGCTAAAATCGTATGAGGAAAGGAACACTCTAACCACGTTGAAATCGTGAGAAGAAGGAGAAAACCGCTCAGGGTTGCGCCTTACGCGTCCTGAGATAAATTCCAAACACGCTAAATCTCGTGAGAAAATGAACACTCAAACCACGCTGAAATCATGTGAGGAAAGAAACACTCTAATCAAGTTGAAAATTGTGAGAAGAAGTCTTGAGATGATGCGATAGATGCAAAGAGTATGATGAGATTGTGCGATAGATGCACAAAGGTGATGAGATTGTGCAATAAATTCACAGGAAATACAGTAAACAAACAAAGTGGCACTTTAGAAAGTACCTCATGGGGTGAGTGGCAATGAATCTCTATACTCTGATGGGAATCTCCCTCTTGTGTTCTTCGAACTCTTACCTTCAACTCACAGTTCAAAGGCCCTCAAATGCTGACAAGGGGTAACATATGCATGTAGAAGTGACGGATGCCGTTTGTCATGCCCCAAAATTTGGACAATTAAATATTAAATTAGGACTAAACCCCAATCAATATTCCATCATCCAAATCCTAGGGGTGAAACAAAATCTAACCGTTCTCATCTCCATAAGATTTAAGTAAATTTCCATCCTTAAAAGATTACAATGGATAAAAAAAACTAACAAAACACTAACCAAACCATCAACCATAATTTCATTACTAACCAATACCTCCAATATTAAAATAACAATAAATAGTCAAAATAACTTAAATAATGTAAGGTTACAAACCATGTCAAATTATCCAAATACTAAATTTATAAAAAAAATAATAATAAATACATAAACTAATATCAACCCTAAACTCAAGAAAACAAAAAAAATCCAAGAGACATGAACAACAACTATAGTTATTCCATGTCATTACCGTAGCCCCAACTAATCCTATAAAGGAAGCTCGACTGCGCTCAAACATAACGCACCCAAGTTGCCAAGAGACAAAACGGGTCAGTATACAAGTATACTGGTATGAGTACAAGAATTGACACCCACGTGTCCACCAGACATAAACAAAAAATACATTAATTCTTGTTACGGGACAAGACAAGTAGTTCCACCCGCATCAAGACGAAGAGGTAGTTTCCCGAGATACGGTGGCATTTAGTTTCTTACTCGTACACAATTAAAGATAAATTGAGTATAAAATAAACCAAACCTACATAACAAGTTAGTAAGACCCACCATTCTGTAAAAAAATAACGTTAGTATAATTTAATCATAAGTAACTTGCTGAAGAATTATAAAAGTGTACCGTTTCATGCTTAAATCATTCAAATTGACCAAAACTCAAAAATAAAAGTTATACAAAATCAAATTTCCTAAAAGGATACATGAACGAATTTAGAAGAAATTGAACAGGTTGAGAGAAAAACTTGATAGAAGAACCTAGACGAAATTTAACCGAAAAATCTGAAGCTGAAAACGAAAAGAAACTGCCCTAAGATGATTTTTTTTCAGAAAAGTTCAAAACAAGAAAAGTGTTTAGAATAATGTTTTACTTCAGTTTACACGAAACCAATAAAAATGAGCTTGTTTTGTAGGTTAAAACAGCATCTAAATCTGTAATACTAAAATAAATAAAAACTATTGAAACAAAGATCATCCGATTACAATTTCTAATCGATCTTTCTAGTAAAAAGTTAAAACACAAAAAATTGTCTAGAATCACGTATACATGCCTCTACTCAAATTTTATAATTTATCGAGGTCGTTTACTATTTTTCGAGATGTACAAATCAATACAATTTACACTATACCAATAAACTCATAATTAAATTATTTGTACCTTAACTCCACCACTTCGGCCCTTTACTTCCGGCCTACACATATATCCCATGTGCCTCCCGTATACCTAACACCGCTCCGAAGCCAAACTTGCACGAGGATATCGACCTGAGTTTGACCCACACGCCCCGGATAGTTAGCATATACGTATTCGCGTAAATCAAAGCACTCGTCTACTCTTGAGAACAAGGCAACAATATACACATAGAAAACATCTCACTCATGAGAACAAACATAACAATGCCAAGCCTAAGGCATTCAAATAAATCTCATAATCTTCACTTTTTTTTATGCACTCTTTCTCACCAACACTCAAATAAAACAACAATCCATGGAGTCATGGTGGAGTGTAAGGAATTTATCTATGGGTTCCTAATTTATTTTAATTTCATATAACCATGAGTGTGATTATAATCATAAAATAAATACATGTAAAAACCCTAAACCTGACATACACAACTAATCAAAATAATTAAAATTAATCTATCATCTTCATGTAAATACAAAATCAAACTAACATCAAATAAATAAATAAAAACAACAAATTAAACATAAATCAAGGAAAGTGGGTTTTGTACTCACAAGTATTTTTTGAAGATCAAAGAAATATTTAAAGAACTTATAAAGCCACCAAAACAAAACCCTAACCCTTTCTCTCTTTTTTTCTTTTTTTTTTCCTCTCTACCTCACCTATCTTTCTCTCTCTCAGCTTTCTCTCTAATTTTCTCACCCGCACAGACACAACCTCTCTTTTTGATGATTAAACTCTCTCTCTCTCTCTCTCTCTCTCTCTCTCTCTCTCTCTCTCTCTGTTTTTCTTTTCTTTCGGCTCCTCTTTCTTTTTTCTTTTTTTTTTTCTTTCTTTCCTTTGCCTCTTATAGTTATAACCTAATTAACATTATTTATATTTCATTTTATTAAATAATCACAACATATATAAATATTCTTTATAAAATCAATACATATAACACCCTTTTTTCTATATAAATATATATATATAAATAAATATTGGGATTAATTATTTATAATTAAATACCACATTAAATTAACTAAACAACACATTAAATTCTCAAGTAATCACGCAATTAATAAAACCAAAAATAAAATAAAGTAATAATAATAATAATATTAATAATAATAAAGATGAATAATGACTTATGAAAACTCAGGGTCGCTACAATATACACACCTCAAAAGAATCTCGTCCTGAGATTCGATAAGAGAGAATACTAAGCAAAAAGCTCCGGGTGCATACGCCGAACTTTCTCTTCTAACTCCTAGGTAATATTGTTCTCATCCTCGCTTCATTGCACTTTCACCAAGTTCACTTTCTTGCGCCGCAACTGCTTTACATCCCGATCTAGAATAGTAACCGGTCACAGCACATACGTTAGATCGTCACTAATCTCTAACACTTTTGGTGATATTACTTGGGAAGGGTCTTGCACACACTTCGATAATAAAGATACATGGAACACATTGTGAATCATAGCTAAAGCAAGTGGTAGGGCTAATTTGTAAGCCACATTACCAATCCTCTCAGTGATCTCATATGGTCCCACAAATCTAGGTGCCAACTTTCCCTTCTTTTCGAACTGCATGATTCAAAAACACAAAATCTCCAACATTCAACTCAACCCCTTTACGTTTTCTATCAACGTAACTCTTTTGACGACTTTGTGCAGTCTTAATACGTTCCCAAATAATGTTCATCTTCTCTGTGGTCTCTCTCACCAACTTGGCCCTAACAATGGTGCATATCCTACCTCCATCTAACAAGCAGGTAATCGATATAACCTCCCACACAAAGCCTCAAAAGATGTCATCCCAATACTTGAGTGATAGCTATTATTATAAGCAAACTCACCAATGGCAAGTGTTCTTCCCAACTACCACCAAGATCGAGGACACAAGCTCTCAATATATCCTCTAAGATCTGATTTACCTGCTCAGTTTGCCCATCCGTCTGAGGATAATAACGCGTGCTTAGGTCTAACCTAGCACCCAAAGCATGTTGAAAACTCTCTCAAAACTCTGCCACAAATAACAGATCACGATCTGAAACTATAGAAACTGGTGCGCCATCAAGTCGCACCACTTCTCGAATATACAGCCTAGCTAGTTTATTCGCAGTTCGGTGAACACTAATAAGAATAAAATGAGTAGACTTGGTGGGTCGATCCACTATCACCCAAATAGATTCATTACCTCGCTTAGACCGCGGCAATCCATCCATGAAGTCGATAGGGAGGTATGCCTTCTAAGGTCAAACCAAAAGAAGCTGGGACCATCCCCTCTCTTTCGATAGCTACCAAGACTATTCCTGCAGTCTCACCCCCTCCTTCCAGAGTCACCAGAGCTGCTTCAAAAAAGGGTATGCATTTTTAGGCTCCCTTTCTTTTAGAATTTTTTGTTTGTTTTCTTCATATTCATACTACTTGGTGTAGGGTCTCCACAAGAAGAATCTTCCAAGAGAGCTGAAGCCCTAGCTATTCTCAAAGACAAACACCAGCAGAAAAAGAAACGAAAACTAATACTCACTCTTTAGGAGTCTGAGTCTCAGATTGAAGAGAAAGAGACCGAGAAAGAGCAGGAAATACCACTACAGAGAAAAAGAAGAAAGAAGATAATCGTCTCTCCTTGGTTGAAGACCCTACTCATGAGGCAGCTGTCGAAGCAGTAGAGAAGGAACACTCTAAGGAAATAATTGTTTTCCAAAGGGCTGAAAAAAGGCGACGGCAGCAACTACTAAAGGATGAAGCAGCTGCTATTGATACAATCCAAAGGGAAACTGCGACAAGGTAACACACTGCTGAGCATTATTCCTTCGTAGTTCTCCCATCATTGCCACCACCTCTAAAACCAGTAATTTCCTTTCATGTCTCCACTTTCTTTTCTCAAATTGTTGATACTGGGACTTAACATTGTTTTGTATTTCTTCTTTTACAGCAACAACTACTTTGCCTACTCTTCCAATAAGGATTCCTTCAGTTTCAACTGAAATTGAACAACCTCAAAATGTGGAGCCCATTCAGACAATACTCCCACTTCCTGGCCCTATATTTTCCATACCTTTCTTAAGGCCAAACATTCCTGCATCCTTATCCTTTGGCTTGACTCCATACTTTTCTCACCTATCTTTCAACTCTACTCAATTTGTTCTTTCTTTAAGCCTTGTCGTTCCTTCCCCTCCTGAGGTAATTCCAGCTATTACATCATCTCCAGTGATTGCTGATTTCCATAGAGAAAACACTAGTAGCCCTCCAATTCCTTGTCCATTATCTCTGCCTAGCTCCAGTCCCTCTTCTCTTGAGCTACTGGTAGCCAAAACTATAAGACTGCTAGGAGTACTTCACCTTCTTTTCCTACTCCTATGCAGCCGTTTCTTCCTTCTACCAGAGTTCTTTCTGCACCCTCCATGTCAACGGATAAGGTGGACATTTTCGAAGCTAGGCTAGCTAGTCTTTTTGACATGCCTTCCACCATTCCAATAGCTAGCAATGAAGTTGAGCCATTAGCCCTAGCAGATTCTCTATTAGAAATTTTTGAGAGCTCTTCCTCCAGTGTTAGGACTTCCTTGCCTTCAATAGACTTGGACAGCTATTTGGAGTTGCTGACATCCTTCTCAAGGATTCCTTTCGAAGCCTTACAAAGACCTATAATCAAGAATGGCTTCCTCCAATGCTGTAAAATTGTTGAGCAATCCAACATGACTGTTTCAAGTCATTTATCTCAGACGGCAGCCACCATTGATTTTTCCATCAACATCTGCCATGCTGCCAAAGCTGCAAAAGGGAAATTGCTAAGAGATCAGAGTTTTGTTTCCCAAATACATGTCGAAGTGTCAAAATTGAAGGAACAACATTCCACTGTCTCCCAATTTCGAGCTCAACTACTGGAGAAGAAAGCTCAGCTTGAGAAAGAGTTATCAGCAGTTAACCAGGCTTTGGATCGAACTGCTACTAAGCTGCAGATCACTAACCAAGGACTGGCTGATCGAAAGCAGAGATGGCTATAGCTATTCAGTTGTTCCCATCTCTCAAGAGTAGAACGTCAATTGTAGAGGAACAGCTGAAACACTATACTGACTTTTGAGTCAATCTATGGCTACATGTATTCAACTCATTATGAAATAAAATCCTTATTTTATTCTTTGAGTGTTTTCATGCTCTTTTATTTTGCATTTATTCTATTCCTTGTGTTTCCCATATGGTTGGATAATAAGGCTTCAAATATCTGCCATTAATTTTCTTGGGATATACATATCCATTCAAATTTTTCAAATGATATGCTCCCGAAGACAAGACTCTATGGATTTGATATGATCCTTCCCAATTAGGTGACCATTTGCCAAACTTGTGGCTTTTAATTCCTATTGAGAGTATTGTCTTCCATACCAAATCACCTTCATCAAAGCTAATATGCTTGACCTTCTTATTATAGTTTTTGGCTGCTTTCTTCTTTTGGAAAAGAATGCTATTTAAGGCCAGAATTCTAGCTTCATCCACACTTTCTAATTCCAAGCACATACTCTGATGGTACTGCTCAGGAATTAATTGATCCTAGCATCTCACCCTTAAGGACTTGATGTTAATTTCTACAGGTAACACCGCATCATGCCTATAAACTAAGGCATAAGGAGTAACTCCTGTACTTGATCTTGGAGAAGTCCTGTAAGCTCATAATACATCGAACAGTAAGTTATGTCAATCTCTGGGATTGTCTTCCACAACTTTCTGTATTCCTTTCTTCAAAGATTTATTGGATGATTCTGCTTGACCATTGGCTTGTGCATAAAAAGGTGGAATTAACAAGGCTAATTCCAAACTCTGCCACAAAAGACTTTACCATCTTCCTATCAAATACAGTCCCATTATCAACAATTATAGTCTGTGGGATGCCAAATCTATGGATCAGATCTTTAATGAATCCAATAACTTCGGTCTGGTCCACATCCTTATATGGCTTAGCTTCGACCCACTTAGTGAAGTAATCTATGGCCACTAAGATAAAACAATGATGCTTCGAAGAGGGTGGATGTATTTTCCCTATCATATCCATAGCCCATCCTCTAAATGGACAAGGCTTCACGACCGCATGCAGATCAGTTATGGGTACATGTCTTATTGTGCCATGCTTCTGGCATGCCTGGCAACCTCTGGCATATTCTATGCAATCCTTAAGGATGGTTGGCCAATAGTAAGAATGTCTTCGAAGCAGCCATTTCATCTTCATACCAGGCTGATGAGCACCACAAATGCCTTCATGAACCTCAGCCATGGTTGTCAATGCTTCCTTTGGACCTAAACATTCCAATAATAACCCATCTGCCCCCCTTTTGTAGAGAGCATTACCATACATTATGTATTGCATAGATTGCAATTTGATTTTTCTGCTGGCTTTTGAAGATGGGCCAGCTAGATACTGCATTATTGGATGCCTCCAATCTTGTTCTTGTAAGTCATTATGATTGACTTCTAATACCACATTCCTTTTATTTAAGGGTGGTATTACCTTTTGATATGTTATTTGACTTATGTTCATTTGAGTGTTATCCCTTCTCTTGAAATTCGAAGTTTTCTGAGCCACATCATTAGCTTTGTTATTCAAAAATCTTAGGACATAAGTTACATTTGCTATCTGAAATTGAGAAAGCAAATGTAATGCAACAACATAGTATGGCAACATACTTACACTTTGACATTTGAAAATCCCTTTTACCTGGTTAACTACCAATTGAGAATCTCCAAATATGTCAACTACATGAGCTTGTAATCCAATAAGTATTTCCAGTCTCATTATTAAAGCTTCATATTCAGCTTGATTATTGGAACAAGTAATTTCATCCACTCTGAAACCATGTGTGGTTTCTACCCCTTGTGGTGACTTAATCACCACACCAATTCCAGTTAGACCATTGGCTTTTGATCCATCGAACCACATTTGCCATGGTTCAACACTAACCATACCAAGTTCCATTATCTCTTGGCTTTCTGTTTGACATGGATGGTCTGCCAAGAAATTAGCTAAAACTTGTCCTTTTACTGCCTTTTGGGGAACATATTTCAGATGAAATTCTGATAAAACTAGTATCCATTTGCCAATTCTTCCCCTGAACATAGGTCTAGATAACATATATTTAACCAAATCTGTGGTTGCAATTACCAAGATAGTTATAGGCAAAAGATAGTATCTTAATTTTATTGCATCAAAATACAATGCAAGGCACAGCTTTTCTACAGCTGAATATTTACATTCACAAGAATTTAGAAACCTACTAAGGTAATAAACTGCTTGCTCTTTGCCTTCTTCATTGTCTTGGGCTAAGAAAACTCCCAGTGAATCTTATGCTACAGCTATATACAACTTCAAAGGCTTATCGCCCTTTGGTGGCATCAGCACTGGAGGGTTGGCTAAGTAGGCTTTGATTCCTTCGAAAGCAGTTTGATGCTCTGTTGTCCACACAAATTCCTCTTCATCTTTCAACCTTAATAAGAAGAAAATACTTTAGTTTTCCCTGCAGTATTAGAAATAAATCTTCGAAGAAAATTAACTTGCCCAAGGAATTTTTGTACTTCTTTCTTACTTGATGGAGGTCTGGCTTCAATGATAGCTTTGGCTTTGTTTTGATCAATCTGTATTTCCTTCTTGTGTACTACATAGCCCAAGAAGTTTCCAGCTGATACGCCAAAAGCACATTTGAGAGGATTAAGTTTCAACTTGAGTTTTCTCATTCTTTCAAAAGCTGCTTCCAAGTGAAACAAATGTTCCTCCATGGATTGGGACTTTACTACAATGTCATCAATGTAACACTCTAAATATCCTCCAATGAGATCATGAAAGATAGTGTTCATAACTCTTTGGTATGTAGCCCCAGCATTCTTCAAACCAAACGGCATTTTAACCCATTCGAAGGTATCAATGTTCCTAGGACATCTGAATGTTGTCTTGTGGATATCCTCTTCTGCAATGCAGATTTGGTTATAACTAGAGTGCCCATCATCATTGATAAAATCTTGTGCCCTGCTGTAGACACCCCATTTTTGACAGTTCTCGAGACTCGATTGTGCTTGCAGGTACATCCGGACACGAGTTCGATTGCTCGTCGGGCATTCGACTTTCGTGGCGGAACGTCACAAGTTCGAGCTTTCCAGACCTTGTACCCTTTCTGCCCTTTTTTTGGACCTTGACTTGGTTCTTTCTGCACTTTTCTCCTGATGCACTACCGGCCATGGTTTTGTTTCTGCCGGCCACTGATGAAGCCTGTCGGCCATCAGTGAGCCACTGTCGGCCATCACTGATGGCCGGCACCCCCCCTGTCTCAGCTGGTTTTACTCCAGATATTTTGAGCCAGTTGGTTTCCTGTTATCTGCCCTCCATACACGTGTATGGAGGGATGAAGCTCTTGCAAAGCTTCTTGAAGAAGCTTTGCATTGCTTTTCTCCTATATAAGGAGAGAGCCTCTCCCCTTAGAAGAGGTTCAACACTTTTACAAGAGATATAGCTCTCTCTCTCTCTCTATATTGTTGTGTTTTAGTCCATTTTCCTTGCACTATTACACTACAACACATAGAGATACACCACCACCATTGGGCTGAGGTTCTTGGGAAGGTTACTTGAGGTCTGAAAGTGAGTTTTTGGCCCCTGAAGTTGCTGGTCTCGAAGTGGTTCTTCAAGGGTAAGTTTCTTCCCCTTTTTAGCACTTTCTTGTACCTCATTTTGGCCATTCTTGCATATTGATTTAGGCCTTGATTTCAACTAAAAAAGGTCTTGTTTTTAAGTGCTTTTGGTGGTTGTTTTAGGTCTTTTGGCTGTTGAGGGTCTTCAACCCTCTTGTTGGCCTTGTTTGGCCTTGTTTTGAGCCATGCCTTAAGGCCTCCGAGCTAGCCTTGGTTTGGCTTTCTAACCACTGAAATCCAGTGGATTTTCAGTGGTAGGCATGAGGTTTTGAGGCCTCAAATCAGAGGGGGTGGCCCCCTCTCTTTGTGTGTTTGTTTACTTACATTTTTGGCCTTCCAAAGGAGCTTGCCTCTATGTATTTTTGAGGCTTGGTTCAGGCCATTTTTTGTGACTTTTAGGACCTGTCTTAAGTCTTTCCATGGCTGGTTTGGTCATATTTTGCATGCATCTTGTATGTGTAGTGTAATCCCATTCATAGCCTTACAAAGTAGCATGTTTTTCTTGCATGTGTTGGCTCCATTTCAGTAGGTTTTTGGTGATGTTTTATCATGCCTTAGATCTTTTTTGGGTTGGTTTTGTCACTCCATGCATGCATCTTACACTTGTAGTGTAAATCCCTTAAACTAGCTTCACATGCTTCATGCTTTGACATGTCATTCTAGCTTATGTTGAGTCCATTTCAGCATGTTTTTGGTAATGTTTTGCCATGTCATGACTCTATCTAAAGTGGGTTTGGTCATCCTTAGCATGCTCCATACACTTGTAGAACAAATCTTGCTTACTAGCTTTATGTGCATGATGTTTTGACTCATCATCCTAGCATGTTTTGGCTTTGCTCCAGCATGATTTTATCCTTGTTTTGGGCTGTTCTAGGACTTTTTTGGGCTGCCATGGCCATATCACTCATGCTTTGTATAGCTATAGTGCAAATGCTTAGGCTAGTCTTGGGTTTTGAGGCCCCTACCATGCCATACATGTGATGTTTGCATGCTTCGCCATCATTCTAAGTGTTATTTTAGTCCATGAAATGTGGCCATATACTTGCATTTTCCATGCTTTTAATGCCTTGGAGGTTTGGCTCTTTATGCCTCAAGAATGAACTTTTGTGCATGCCATTAAGCCTAAGCCTTTGGCTCATCATTTCAGTGCATTTTTGGTCTTGTTATACCATGATGTAACTCTATTTTATGCTGTCCAAGTCATGCCATGTTTGGTTTCAATAGGTGTAGTGCATTGCCTCTTTTATAGCCTTGCATGCTCCATGTTTTTGGCCTTGTGTTCTAGCTCGTGTTAGCTAGCTTCGAGCTTGTTTTTGGTCTTGTTTGGACCTGCCTTGGGACTGTTTTAGGTCTCCTTGGCCCTTTGGGGCTTGCTTTGTATGGCCATGGCTTAAGCCCCTTTACTTATTTTGAGCTTTGAGCATCCTAACATGCTTTACTTGCATTGTTGAGTTGATTTGCATCAATTTACATGAGATTTCAGAGCTTAGGGTGCTGTCACATATTCATGCTTGTTACTTTTTAAGTGTCCTTAAGAGTTGCATCATTGTGTCTTAATCCTTGAGCCAATTGGCATGCATGTTTGTCTTGCCATTTCATGTCTTTTATACCATCATTTCAACACTTTTGGCCACTGATTTGGGCTTATTTGAGAGCTGTCCATTTTAGTGTAAGTCCATCTCCTTTGCATGTTGTTGCATGCTTGTCTTGCATATTGTAGTATGCTTGCTCCATTTTTGCATGTTGTCGCATGCTAGTTCCATTACATGTTGTTGCATGTTTATTACACTGCATTGTGCATGTTTAAGTCATATTGCATGATTGCATGTCCAAGTTAGCATTGTGTATGCCATCCTTGTATTGCATTGTCGTTTGGATTAAAGTGTTAATCCGAGCACGAGAAACGAGGGACGTTTCATACTTCAAGTGATGAAATGTGTCTCAATTCTCGGTCGCCGACGCTCTTGACTATCCATGATAGAGCTCTAGGCACTTATGTGTTTATTTGTGCATTCATTTCATATTGATTTGCACAAGTTGGATCTTTGACCATCATGCATCAGGATACGTGATTGATGGTCGTGGATCCGACTATGCCTCTCCCTTGATGTTTTGAGATGATATGGGGTGGCATAGTGCGTACATACCCTTGGGAGACCCTCCTTTTCTCTATTTTGTGCTCTGTTGCAGCTTGGTGTCCCAGCACATCAGTGGCCGGCAATGCACTATCCTTGGCCGGCAGCACACCATCCTTGGCCGGCAGGTGGTCGGCAGTGGCTTCCCATGGCCGGCAGGCCACTGATGCACTCCCCCGGCAGTGTTTTGGTAAGTTCCAGCAGCAAGGTCTCAAGGACACCCTGCAGACAGAGCCTCTAAAGAGCAACCGGAGAGCGTTTCGAGGCGAGAAACCGAATGCGAGCATGCATATTCTCCTTCTCCAAACAGAGCTGGAACAGCTTCCTTTTAAGTGTTCAATTTGTAATAATTAATTAATTTGTTAATTAGTTAATTGTTGTAATAATTAGTTGTAGCTGGTTATTCATTCGGTTATGTAATAATTAATTAGCTTGTTAGTTAGTTAATTAGTTGGCATGTATTATTTATTCGGACCCTCCGTCGAGAGGGCCAATTTTGTAATAAGTGTGCGTGCATGTGTGCATGTCTTCCAACCTCCATTTCTTTCTCCCTTTTACTTACCTGCTTTCGTTGGTTAGTTTTAGGTCATGTTTCAAATTAGCATACTTATGCTTTGCATGTTTGCATCCACTCATCTGTCTAGCATCCTTATGCCCGCATGTTTGCATCCATTCATCTACATTGCATGCACCGAGCTCGGCGCATCATACTAACCGCATTGTACTTCAATTCCAATTTGAATACATGTATCAATCGTCGCATCTCATATGTCATATTAGAATAGCCGAGCCTATTTCTAGTTGTATTCTGTATGCGTTGTATTAGCCATCTTAACATGAACTAGGATCATGTATTGATTTTCTAACTAGTTCTTTGTTTTGGCTCAAAGTACACTGTGAGTGTTTATGCTTTAGCATCCCTGCATGTGTGTCATCGATTGCCATGATAGCATGCTTGCCATGAGGCTAACTGCTTAGTTGATATAACTGCCTAAATGCCTGTGGGTGAAGGTTGGATTGCTTGAATTTGAACAATTCATCAAATCCGCATTTTAGCCTACTTACGAGTAGCAAACTTCAAACCATTTCCAAACAAACAGATAAGCGATGCTTTGTTCCAAATTAGGCGATCTAGTCTATACTTGTTTTGCTGTGCGCATCACATAGTAATTCTAGCTAATTAACTGGAATAAGAACACATGTGTTTTCAAAAACTAGATATCATGTTTAGTAGTGGCCGATCTTTGATCGGGCGAGCTGGGGTGCTCATAGCTGACCTTCCCCAATCGTACCCAAGTTCCCGAGCCGAGGCAACTTTGGTGATGACGGACACGTGGCCTTAGGCAACGAGTCAGGGTTTCCTAAATTTCCCCAAAAAATAAAATATTTAGGTGGCGACTCTGTATCTGGCAAAGCAGTCCATGTTTGGCACTTCTTTACAAAAAAATCAGTTTTCCAAAACGATTTGCCGGATTTGGACTCTTTGGTGATTTATCAATATCACATTGCACATTGTGAGATCAGATTAAGAACCGTGACAATTTGAGTCCGAACTGTAGCATGAGACCCAAGGGCGCGTCTACACCTGCTAAACTATCCACCAATAAATTTACTATGGGCATAGGGTATTCATCTTTTGGAGTTGCTAAATTCAGGTTTCTGAAATCGATGCATACCCTCATTTTACCATTCTTCTTAACTACAGGAACAATATTGGATAGCCATTCAACATACCTGGCTGTCCTAATAAAGTCTGCCTTGAGGAGCCTAAGAATTTCCTCCTTGACCTTCTGGATCACTTCAAGACTCATCCTTCTTGGTTTTTGCTTATATGGCTTAAAATTAGGCCTCATAGGGAGCCTATGTTCTACTAATGATCTATTCAATCCTGGTAGCTCATTATAAGACCATGCAAAACAATCTTTATATCTCTTCAAGACCACCAACAACTGGTCCCTGTCAAGAGCATTCAACCAAGCACTTATATAGGTGGGCTGCTGTATAGAACCTTCCCCTAAGTTCACTTCTTCCAAAGGGTCATGCATCTGAGGACTCACTTATGCTTCTTTTTTGATTTCTTTTATCTTTGAAGCAATCTCCTTGCTTTGTCCTGCTCCCAGTTTCTTTGATTCAACATCTTTGCCCTCCTCCTTATAGACAAAGTCTATCCACAAGGCTTCTTCTTCATGTATCTCCTAGACTTTTGTTTCAATATCCAATGCATAGTATTTATCCCAGGCCAAAACCCTGACCTGTTGCTGCTCCTACTTACAACCAATTGCCATGGCTTCTTTCTCTTGCTCTTGCATCTTCTGGACTATTGATTTTGTGTCCAATACTGAGAACTTACTTAAAGCCAAAGATCTGGCCTCTTGGGTTCCATCTTTTTGCCTACAACCAGGCATCATTGTCATCTTTGGCGACAAACTCTTCATCAACACTTTCTTGGACTAAGTGTTTCAGGTGTGCTAATTCATCATCAGTCGTCACTTTGACTAATCCATCAGGTTTCCTTAGTACACTGAGTGGTGCCACTCCTTCAGTATACAATTTGGCCTCTACAAAATCTGCACAAGCTATGAAGGGTTGAGGGTCTGCGTTGTAACACCCTCAAAATAACACATATAAACCCCCATTCTTGACATGCATAGACATAAGAGGAGAAAGCATAATTCCATTTATCAGAGTATTCATTACAAAAGTATTACATGTTCACAACAAAAGTAAATGCCCTACGGGCTTACAACTTTCCAAGCCAACACGTGGTTACAAAAAGAAGTACTAACTCAAATACACTTTAAGCCCTTGGCTTGAATTTACATGTAATACCAAAAGAGAACAACAAAAAGGTCTATCAGCCTCAAAGCCTCTCAAGCTACGTCCTTGGGGGTGGCATATCACCTGAACTGAAAATGATGTCCCATATAGGGTGAGCCAAAGCCCAGTAGAGATATACTAAACCAAGTGTGAGCAATAACTAAAACGTTAGCATTTGATAAATGATTAACACTTGTAAATCAACTTACAACACATTCCAGTTCCATGACAATTACATCTATGTTTCATTCCACTTTCCTTTACTTATCCAATTTACATTCATAAACCTGGCTCAATATCTAGCCAAGCAATTTAAATGAGACTACAACTCATATTTAAACACTTCCATATTTCAATTATCTACGTTATGCAAACGTAATCAAGATTTCGAGACTTTCACCCTGGACACTCCGGCCAACTTAGTTATCAATGGAGTCCATCCCCTATCTCCTCCCAAACTGGTTTGAGAGTGCATCCCCTATCTCTTCTCAAACCATGGAGTACATCTCCTATCTCCTCTCAAACAATATACATATACAATGAATTTAAACACTTATCATATACAATGATCAATCAATACACATATTCGATGTATTATTCCAACCGTTATATTCAATGACATATTCAATGTGATTAGTTTCAGTTTTCCCTAATCAACATACAGTGTCTACAACAATCAAGACTATCCTCTACCGATAGCCCAAAGCAGTTATTTCTAAACAGATAATAAATTTATCAAACAGATAAAAATACCAACATTTTCATAGGTGAGTGATTAATTTATCCAACCACACCATTCAATCCCACAACTTCCCAATTTCATGATTTCAACTCAATTTCACATTTCTCCAAATTAATTATTCGAATTAATTATTCAACATAATTAGCGCATTTTTCCCCTTTTTCAAATATCAACCCTAAGGTTCAATTTCATCAATTTAACAACAATAATTCCATTTTCCAAGGTCTCACATACACATGGAGTTTAACATTTGAAAACCCCCTTTTTATAATCTCAAATCAAACCCTAACTTTTCCAAAATTACCAAACAACACCACTTAATCAAAATGACTAAAGTTTATGTCAAAACCCATAAGAAGGAGTAGGGTATCCCTACCTCAAGAGAAGAGACTCAAAGGAGAAGATGAAGAAAACTCGAGATGCTCCAAATCCAAAGATTTTCGGATCAAAACGTAGCCCACACCAAGCTCTACACTTTATACAAAGGAACTAGGGTAGAAGACCACTAGAACTAGATGGATTTGTAGAGAGACTATAAGTGTAGAGAGAGAAACAGCCGGGGCTAGGGTTTGAGTAAAGAAGATGATGAAAAAGTGAAGTGTAACCCGCTGTTGCCAACTGATATATTCGAGGCTCACTCGAGCGAAGGAATGGTCGCTCGAGCCACCAGACACAAAGAAACCTCGCTCGAGCGCACAAAGCCTCGCTCGAGCCAACAATTCGAAGCTTCAGGTCTGCAACCCAGAAGCACGCTCGAGCGAATAAAAGCTCGCTCGAGCAAAGAAACCCAAAACAGAGTCCTCACTCGCTTGAGCGAAGGAAAGCTCGCTCGAGCCAAGAAATGCAACCTTCAGGTCCAAAACTAGACGCAGACGCAAGCTCGAGCGCAAGACTTCTCGCTCGAGCCAACAGACACACCGCTCAACTCTCACTTGAGCGAAAGAACCCTAGCTCAAGTGAAGGAACTAAAACACAGAGCTCGCTCGAGCGACAAAAGCCTCGCCTGAATGAAGACACCAAAATCTGGGCAGCAACCATTTGTTTCAAAACACACCCAACTTGTTACAAACCTACCCAATACATCCCAAAACTCACATACAAGAAATTAAAGGATCAAAATACAACATATACAACAACCGACATCTACGGAACCAAGTCTGGAATACAATAACCAATGGAGGGAAAACCGGGATCGCTATAGTGTTGATCTCCTCTGTCTCTCCATTGCACAAGGCCATCATGATCTTCTAATGTAAAGAGGAAGGCACACATTTATTGGTGTGAATTCAATCCCTTCCAAGTAGAGCATTATACTTAGCATTGCTGTCGATAACGAAGAATGCTGTCATGCAGTCCCTGATTCCCACACTCAGGTTGATAGGCAAAATGCCTTAAGCCATCTGTTTGTCACAAGCGAAACCAGCAATGGTTGTACTGGTTGGGATTAGTTTGGGGTTCCTCTTTCCTAGTTTCTTCAAAGAAGATTTCGGAAGCAGGTTCACTGCTGCCCCATTGTCCACCAATACCCGGTTCATCTGTATCCCATCGAAGAAAGCCTTGATATACAAGGGTTTGACATTCTGTGTCATGGATGTCGTGGGATACTCAAAAGGGTATGAGAGGTTAATACTCACCTCTTCCTCACTCTCATCTCCAGTTTCCATTGGTGTGGCCACTTCGGATTCGTCTTGCACCATACTCACTTGTGAGTCTTCACTAGAAACTGGAATTGGGTCAATCTCCTAACCTTGGTTTTCATCTTCAGCTTGAAACTCCTGGGGTAGTATATGCACCATATTCACTGACACAGGAGGAAACGAGCCAAATTGGACAACTGGTTGTACCTGCTTATTTTCCTGGCCGACTTGTTCAATTGCTTCAGAAGCATCTTCTATGCTATATTTTGGCACTTCATTACTAACAACCTCCTTCGAGTGGTCTGTTTCTACTGGTTTTTCGACCAAAACGTTTGTTCAGTCATGAAGGCTTCAAACAGTTCTTCCTCAACCATCTCCTTCCTTTGACCTAGGCCAACTTCTCCCTCTATCTCACTATCACTTTCCATCAAAGCCTTTTCCAATCCTGCCAAACTGGATCTTTCTTTGGCTTTCAGTTCATAATGAACTTTGGCCAATTGCTCTCTGCTGCAATTCCTTTTGTCTTGAGGAGTCGATCTTGGATTATGATCTAACTTTGAACTTTTTTCTTCCTCTGCCTGGCCCTTTGGCTGGGCCAATGAAGTGCTTTCTCCACTTTCTTTTAGATCCTTCTAGTACTGAGTGTACCTTCGCTGGATCTTCCTCCTTTGGGACCTAGAAATCACTGGGACCATATTTGGTGCCTTTGTTTTTGGATACTTAAGTAACACCCAATTATTTGAAGCCACCAAATGAGGTTTAATCATCCTACCTTGGTCTCCAACAACATTTCTTTGGGTAGACATTTCCCTAGGTTTGTTCTGCATGACAAACCAATCTGGGACTCCAGGTACCCATGAACCTACTAGCCCAGTTGTTGAATTGTCTCTTTCTTCCTTCAAAGCCAGCTTCGAAGCTGGCTGTGAAGGCCACTGCCTGGCCCTGACTACCTGTTTCGGGCCTAATTCAAGCCTTCCATGAAGGTGGCCACTTTCCCTTTTGTGTGAGGTTGGTCTAGGGGGCCAATCTCTTGCTTTGATCCCATGACTTGAACCCACTTCAAGTTTCCTCTCATAATGATTACCCTCCATTCTGTAATAGTTGGGTGGTCTAGATTCATGTAAAGGTCTCTTATCCTTGAAATGTACTCTAGTGGCTGTTGGCTCAACCATTAATGGATGCTGCCTAATACCAGTTGGATATGGCCTTTTGTTATAAGCACTGGTTGGTTTAGGACGTCTCTGCACATCCTTGTAATATTGCTTCCCATCAGTCGGAAGCCCTTTCAACCACTTGTAGCTCAACCTGCATCTGGGACACATTCTTTGCATGACAGCTGCTTCTAAAAAATACCATCCAGTGCCTCTTCATCAGAGTCTTCCCTCTGGCCTGTAACACCTTGTCCAATAGCTGGTAAACTTCTAGCATCTTTCTTGACAGTAGTCTGGCTGGCAACATGCATTTGCACATTAACCTCTTCCAATTCTTTCAATGATAAGTTTTGGAAGTCTGGCACAATAACATTGGCTGCTACTTCACCAATTTCTGAGAATTGATTAGTGTCAATCCCCATGGCCTTTTCTGCTTTAGCTGAGAATTTTAAGCTCCCCTTTCGAATTTGCTCTTGGATCCTGTCTCAAAAAACAATGCAGTTTTTAGTTGAGTGAGACCAAAAATTATGCCATTTACAATACACTCTTCCTTTAAGTTCCTCTGGAGACGGAATTTTGACTCATTTTGGTAACTTCAGGAAGTTTGCCGCAAGCAAATCATCAAAAATGTCATCTGCCTTCATTAAATCGAAAGAGTATTTCCTATGAAGGTCTTTCTTTTTAAACTACTGGTCTATTGTTGTGTCTTTAAGAATTAATGCCTTACAGATCACAGGTTCTTTTCCTACAATCTCTGCTGCATCAATCTCATAATTAGGATCTCTATAATACGTCTTGTATGATGCATTACTTCTATCTTGTTCTTTCTCTAGTAATGCTTCATACCTAGACACCTTATAGGTTAGTTCCACTAAGTCTCTGAACTCAGTTGAGTCGAACTTCTTTCGAAGCCTAAACTCTAGACCATTTTGAGCCAATCTCACAAATTCAGGCTCTGGTAAGATGATCCTTCATTTGTTTCGTGCTCTTTTGAATCTAGCAATAAACTGAGTAGCCTTTTCATCAGGCCTTTGACTCAATCTTGCCAAGTCTGCAATGGAAACTTCTGGCTTTGTTTGGAAGAATTGGGCATGAAATGCCTCCTCTATTTGTTGCCAAGTTTGGATAGAGCCAGGTGTAAGGTTAATATACCATACAAAGGCTACCCCAATCAGAGAATTTGGGAACAATCTTAATTTCATGTAATCATTATTGGTAAATTCACCACATTGAGTAGCGAATCTAGCAATATGCTCAACCGTTGACTAGTTTCCATTCCCATAAAAAAGAGCAAAGTCTGGTATGCTAAATCCTCTTGGGTATTCATGTACCCTATCTACCCATTCTGGATATGCCTTCCTATACACAAGAGTTTGAATCCCCCGAGCCATCGGTCCACACATCTCTCTAACAATATCAGCAATTTGGTCCCTAGGAAACCATATTTTGTGCTTGTTGAACCACTACTAGAGGAGCAAACACAAGATTTTGTGGACAACCTTGTGCCTGAGGTCCTCTTGGTCCATAGGGCGGCATATTTGGGACTGGTTGTCCCTGTGGTGCCGGCTGCTATTGAGGGTATGGGTGACCCCTCTGAGCCTGTCCTACGAAAGGACCTACGAAAGGTATTGGAACAGGTGTTGTGTCTCTTCCAGTTGTAGGAAACCCTTCTAACCCCCCGGGTATAAATTCGAACAAAGGATTAGTGAACCCCCTCGTGCCAGGTATGGCTTCAAACATAGGATTTGGAAACATCCTTATACCATTTTCTTGTGTTGGACCAGATCCACCAATTTGCATGGCATCACTGTTAAGTAATGAGGTATTTTGATTTGTCACAGACCTCGAAAAAGGCTCATACCAAGACTGAGATGATGGTCTTTTATAGTTTTGGTTACTAGTTTGACCATTAGTATGTCCATTACTCTACATAGGCTGTTTGTCTCTAGCCAATCTTTGCTGAGGGACATTTGAAATTTCCTCTATGTATCTTGCGTTAGTTGGTTGATGAGTATTCATTCGATCCAAAAAGGATGTTGCCCATCTTTCCATTGTGTTTATTAATTGCTGTCCCATAGCATCTACTAGGCCTCCCCATGGATTCATTGACTGAGTAGATGGAACAGTGGATGGTCCAATTCCTTGGCCTCGTCCAATATTTTGAACATGTGGTACTTGTTCCGAAGTGCTGGTCTGTTCGACCATAGGTTCTAATAAAACAGGTACTTCCACAGGATGTGTTATCACATTATCCTCTAGATTAGGCATTTCTACCTCTCCTTCCATGTCTTCTTCCAAGCGTTCATTTTCTCCTTGTCTCTTACGTCTAGCCATTTTAATTAGTCCCACTGGGCGTGCCAAAAATATATGTTGGCTTTTTGGCTTTCGAAGGTTATTATGGTAATTTTGAGCGTGCCAGCAAGGATCAATCAGTCCTTACAGAATATTAATTACCAACCAATTATCAGACGATTGTGTTTTAGTTCTTTCAGCCTCAATGAAGAGGACTTTTACTGGTAGCTTTGTTTAGGAGAATTAAACAAACAACGATTAATATGAAAGAATAATTGTAACATTTCATTAAGTAAAATAGAAGACTTACAGAGATCCAAATCAGCCTCGTAGAGGTTTACAGTAACAAATTACTTGAAACTACTCCTATAACGAAGTGCAGTGCAGGAATTTGAAGTACAGAAACATAAAGAACAAGAAATGTAAAAACTGGAAAAATAAAGTAGATAAAACTGGTTTTTTGGATCTGAGTCTAAGGGTTCTTTCTGGGCCTTCTCTGCTATTTATACTTCTCAATGACAACCGTCGAAATGAATTTCTAACCGTCGAATCATCCCTCCATGATCGCTGATCATGTTGCCTTACAGTTAGCTTCAATATGCCATATCTGCAGTTAGACTTCCCTCCTGATTTTGAATTTAAATATGAGTAACCGTTGAAGCCACGTCATTTTGCACCTCTTTACTGATTCAGTGTTATACAGATCTACAATAATCAATACTAACTGCCACGTGTGTGATTACGATTGAAGATTTGAATTGTCTTCCCATATTGCCCTCATCTTGCCACGTGTCGATCTGTGATTGGCTTATACAAAATATGTAACCAACAGCTATCTAAATTTTTTAAAATACTTTTAAGATAAACTTATTAGTATCAAATCAACTTATCTCATTTTTAATTAATTGATTCAATTTTAATGATTGCTAAATCGTGTTATCAAACAAGCTTTAAAAATGATTTATGAAACAGTATAAATTATACAATATGCATAGACATCCACAACTTAAACCAAATAATATGGGGACTTCTATAAAACCTCTCTGCATTAAAAAGTATTATTTTAGATAACTTATCTTGATATATTAACTATTATTTAGAGAAATCTCTCGATACGCACTTCATAATGGAGGTGTTATGCATTTTTTGTATACATATATATTTTCATGATAAGGTCTCGTTTGATAACTATATATTTTAGTCAAAAAGTCACTATAAATTGTTACATCATTCTCTCTATTTTTTTGCATATCTTTTTTATAAAAAGTCAAAAAATTATTAAAATAACTTATTTCCAAATAAGGCTCGAGTGTTATGTAATTTTGTGATAGAAATATATTAATTTTTAATTCAAAAATAAAGTGACGATATACATATGTTTTTATTGAAACATTTATTAATCATCACAATTTACGTATTTTTATTTTTTAGTCACAAATTATCAAAAGTGTACTTAAAAATTATATCAGCATGTACCTAAAAAGTGTATGGCACAAAAGTAGCGAAGGAAATTCCTGTTATTAAAAAAAAATTCTTAATCTATACATATAGAAGGACCTCCACCAGTGAACTCGTTTTTGCAATAAAACACTTTCGAATCACTCTTTGGTATCTCAGACCGAATCAATTTTTAATCACTATTTGGTATCTCAGAGAGCCACAACTCGTAAAACTTATGGAGTGATTGGGAGAAGGATTAGACTAAAATAATTTATTTAAAAATAAAATAAATTAAAATAAATTAAAATAATTAATGAGATAAAATCATTAATAATTATAATTATTCAATTTTTTTTGCTACAATCATTAAATTAATTATATAAAAAAATCAATCGATTTTTAAAATATAACTATTTTAATCAATCGATTTTTAAAATATAACTATTTTAACCAAATTAAAATACTAATCATGAGGTATTTTGAAAAGATAATTAAAAGTTAACTTTTTCAATTTTTTAACTCTTCAAATTTTATTTTATTTTTTTGTGAGAAAGAAGATAAATTAAAAATTAAAAAATGACTTTTAATCCATTTCTTAAAATAAATCTAAAATACTAACTATTTTAGCCATATACTCACCGGAATTATAAACCACGCCAGCTCATACACGAGAGGAAGGAAGGGAGAGAGAGAGAGCCAGAAAGAAGGGATTTTTGACCAAAGCAAAGGAAAAGCGCAATGGCTCATTTGATAAATGAGTTAAAAGTCAATTCTTAATTTTTAAATTATTTTAAATTATATTATTTTTTAGATATTCTTTTTTAAAAAATTAAAAAAATAATTTTTAGTTATTTTTCCAAAGAGTTATGCTAGAATCCTAAATAAATTATTAAATATTTTACATGGGTGTGAGACTCATACAAATCACATGTTATGAGTCTCATACTAGATAAGAGGTTTGATTTAATATTTAATAATGTCATACTACAGATCTCAAAAATTTTATAAAAAATTAATGTGGATTCCACATCCATATGAGATATTTGATAAAAATTTTGATAAAATTTTTGGAGCCTCTAACCTTACTTCTTTAATTAATATTATGTTAATTATAATTCATAAATTTTGTAATTATGTCTCATTTTATGTTTAAGTATGATATTATTTCTTTTTCAAAAATGTTAGAGATTCTAAAAGTTCTATCAAAATTTTTATTAAATATCTCACATAAATATAAAATTTATAGGAGCCCCACATATTCATATGGGATATTTGATAAAAAATTTAATAGAACCACTCTAGCATTACTCTCTCTATTTTTTTAATTATTTTAATTAGTATTAACTTGTTTTAGGAGGAATTGATAGATATCCGCGAAGGAGAGAGAGAGGGAGAGAGAGCTGGCGAGGCCTTCAAATTCTCTGAAATTTCAAAGCACAGAAGCAATCAATCTTCAAATCGCAGAACATGCTCAGGTACACAATCACACTCTTTTTTTTGGTTTCAATTTACCTGAAACATCTCGGTTCCTAATTGGGATAATCGAATTTGCTATTGTTATGAGGTGCCTAGGGTTTCGATGACAGTCCTCTCGTTACACTGTAATCTTGAATTTCTTCTGTCCTACAGTCATCATACACGCATTGTGAACTGATCGCACCATTTAGTTTCATCGTTGTTGAAATTTTGAGGAAGCAAACGAATGGGCAAATATTATTGAAATTTTTAACTTTCCCTACAAATATTACTATTAAATTTTATGATTGGATCTTCAAGTTTCTGTATCATTGTTGCTAAAAATATCGAGTTTTTGGATGTTATCAGGCATTATACTGAACTCATGATGGTCCATTATGTGGTTTCATCCACTCTGAATGGTTACATTATAAAAAATAGTCTTGCCGTACTTTTTTTACGAAATTTTCATGTATGTGTTCTTGAATTGTAGTTAAGAAAGTGTATCGATAAAACACTTGCTCGTTAGCTTGGTCTTTTAGGGCCTTATGGCCAATTGATATGTAAGAGAAATGATTTAATTTTGGAAGATGAACCTCACTAAACTAATAAAGGGTCTTGGCGTGACAATGCTTCACCGACGTATTCTATAATATGTACGGAAAACCAAGTTAGAGCTTTTTCTATGTCAGCAAAAGGCTTATTTGACAGAGGAGTGTTTGAACTGCTTCATCATCTATTCGTCCTGACCAACTTATGAACAAATTGAACATATATTGTATTTTGGGCTTAATGTCTTCTTATTTTAGACTTTGTTTAGAATCGTATTAGCTTTTTTGGCACAGGTGACGATATCTTCTGCTGATAAATAATGCACTAGATTCTTCTGAGAGTTTTTGTGCTATCGTTTGATGGGTGCCCCTAAGCAAAAATGGACACCAGAAGAAGAAGCAGCTCTGAGAGCTGGTGTCGTCAAACATGGGGCAGGAAAGTGGCGTACAATACTTAAAGATCCCGAATTTAGTGGTGTTTTGTACCTACGTTCAAATGTTGATCTCAAGGTATATCTTAAATCATTATTTGTTTGTTTTTACTTTTTACATGGTTTGTTTTTCTCTAAACAAATGATTTGTATGGTGAGCCGTGATGATAGCCATTTAGTTTTTTTATTTGCTTTATATTTAGCTGTCTCCACTGTTGTGTGTATAGTGTATCAATTTGGTCTTATGTGAATTAGGACAAATGGAGAAACATGAGCGTAATGGCTAATGGATGGGGCTCCAGAGAGAAAGCTAGGTTAGCCCTAAAAAGGATGCGACCTGCCCCTAAAGAGGATGAGAATGCTATGGCTCTTAGTACAGTAGTTCAAAGTGATGAAGAAATTGTTGATGCTAAACCTCTTGCAGTTTCTAGTGGTTCTCCACAGATTGGTGTTCCAAAAAGATCAATCATAAGGTCAGGCATTATTCTTATTATTTGCGTTAGCATACTCTTATTTCTGTAATTTTTTCTGGAGATAATAATGAACTTGTCACATGCTGACATTTTTGCTCAAGCAATTCTGTAACAGTTAACAGCTGGAAAAAAAAAATTGGTGACCAAGAATGGAATTTTGTTGATCTTGATAAAAGAATCTAGTGTTATTAATGCTGAACCCTGAGAGTATTTACCATTTAAAAAGCAATAACTAGGTGTATCTTTCTTATACTAAATCATAACGCAAAAAAGGTAGATATCTAACTGTCACTATAGTTTTATGCATTAGACCTCTAAATCAAGCCGGTGATATTATCAACTAAAGTAGAAGAAGAGATAAAAAAAAATGGCAGCGTGTAAATAAGAAACTATGTTGTTACAACCCTACAAGATGGCACGAAAGAAAGAACCTAATGATGGTGTTGCAGGAATTAGTTTAAACAGTTTCTTACATTTATCCAGTAAAATTTGAGAAGAATTGAATCTTTTGAAATTATAAAACATTTGTAGAATGAGCAATGAGTGGAATTGAGAAATCCTCACACATGAGCATCTCCAAAAAACAAAATAAATAAACAATTGAGACAATGATATTTATTTATATTTTTCTCCAAAAGATATTACAAGTTTTTTAACTAGTTTAATTGAGAAATCCTCACACATGAGGATCTTATACTTCTAGCATTTTACTTACTATAGATATCTGCTATTTGCCACATGGAACTCATTAGGAGTTTTATGTTTTGATTTGTGATTCTAAGTTTGTTAGCAATTTGGACAAGTCTACTGCAGTGGGTTAAAGTTATATAGGTTGGAGAATCTGTATATTTTCTTATGCGACTTCATATCCTTCTGCTTTTGGTCTAATTATCAAAAACTCAGTATGCTTTCTTCACATTGTTATAGGTTGGACAATCTTATAATGGAGGCCATAAACAACTTGAAGGAGCCTGGTGGTTCTAATAAGACTACTATTGCTACATATATAGAGGTACTTTAGGCCAAGTTTGGGAAGACTAATAAGTGCACTTTTTGACTTTTATTGTATTATGTGTAGAAAAAGTAGAGAAGATATTGATTGATGTGACCCAAAAAAGATAAAAAGATGAAATAAGTGCACTTTTTTGTTTAGTAACTTCTTATTCTTAGGTTTGGAAATTGTTTTTTAGTAACTTTTTTGTTGATTTTTATTTTGGGGTCTTTAGTGATTTAAATAAAAAAAAATTAAAAATTCACTTTTTAAGTTATTTAAGAAGTCAACTAAAGAAAGAAAGAAAAAAGTTAAATTTTTTGTTTTTTGGAATTTTTCAAAAAAAAAAAACCTCCTAGACTAGATGGACGTAGAATTTAAAAAATTTGACACAAATTTCACTGAAGACAATTTTGAAAACAAAAAATGTGCTTATTTAGCTGTTGCCAAACAGAGCCTTAATATAATTTGAGAATCTATGGTTTTCTACTTTTTTATTGCCTATTTCAGCTGTCAGTTAGTCTATTTCTTTTGGTAATATGCTGCAAAGTCTGTAGGAATACTACTTTCTCATTTTATGACCTTTGATCACTTGATGAGCTAATTTTTTTTTTTTTTTGATAAATAAAGATTTATTAAGAAAGCATCAAGGAGATGCCGAAAGAATACAAAACCAACCCCTCAAACAGGGACTTAACCAACTAAATCATCCACAAAGTCTAAAACAGCAAATAAATTAAGATCTACCCGTCCCGACACCCAACTGTACAAAACACCACAAAACCGAGACTGCAACTGAACAATCGACTAAGCACACTCCTGGAAAACTCGACGATTCCGCTCCAACCAAAGCAACTGCATCAAACACAAAGGAGCTAACGCCCAGGCTCTCCTCCAGCGCTTCCCAACTTGACCACCCCCTCGACAACGAAGCACATCCAGAACCTGCTTTGGTTGCACCCAACACCACGCCAAACAAAGAAAAAACAAGCACCCACAAACGAGAAGCAATCAGACAGTGAATAAGAAAATGATCCACTATCTCCGCATCCACACAACACATGCAGTACCAATTCACCAAAATATGATGCCGACGAATCAGATTATCAATTGTCAATATTCTACCAAATGTTGCCGTCCACACAAAGAAAGCCTCCTTTGACGAAGCACCTAGAAGCCCACACATGAAGTGAAGGGAAAGACCTCCTGCCATCGCCACACAAAGTCCCATAAAATGACGAGACGAAAAAAATACCTTTCGCACGAGGAGCCCTCCAAACCAAAACATCCTCCTCACGGCCAACCCTAACCCCATACAAAAGGCCAACAAATCCACCAACTGCCCAAACTCCCAATCCTGAGTCTGTCGACGAAGCACTATATTCCAAACTAGCGTCTCACCTCCTCCACCCAAATATGAAGCCACCATCACATTAGTGTCCACCACCAACTGAAAAATCAAAGGAAAACGCTCTTGTAAAGTAATCTCCCCACACTACCGATCTTTCCAAAACCGCGCATGCATTCCATTACCCACTCGATATTGGATTTGATCCCAAAACCCAACCCTATCCAACCAAATTCCTTTCCATAACCCACACCCATGAGAACCCCCCCCCCCCACCTCCCTAGCAACACCAATCACCCCTCCCTAACCCATATTTGGATGCTACCACCCTTTGCCATAACTGATCCCGTGCATTGAAAAACCTCCACAACCACTTCCCCAACAAAGCCAAATTAAACTTACACAACCTCCTCATCCCCAACCCCCTCCTCCTCCTCCTCCTCCTCCTCCTCCTCCTCCTCCTTAAGACAACAAATATGCTCCCAACTAACGAGGTGATACCAAGACTTCCCACCATCACTTCTCCACAGAAAATCTCGTTGCAGCTTCTCCAAACGACAAGCCACGACACAGGAATGACATGGACCGACATAAATATAAGTCGGAACACTACTCAAAATAGACAGGCCAGTTTGAGGAGCGTTTCAATACGACTTTTATTGCTTTGATCCCTAAGGTGGAAGGGCTGAGGATATTCGCCAATTTCAGCCAATTAATTTGTTGGGAAGCGTGTACAAGCTTCTAGCGAAAGTTTTGACCAACAGGGTTCGGTTCAAATGGGGGATATGGTATTAGAATCACAGAACACTTTTGTGGGTGGCCACCAGATTCTGGATGTAGTGTTAGTGGCTAATGAGTTTGTTGACTTTCGTCTACGAGCAAGGCAGTCAGACATGATTTGTAAGTTAGATATTGAGAAGGCCTTATGATAATGTCAATTGGAATTTTTAGCCTCTCCATAAGCACAAATGTCAATAAACATGACTTATGGACAATGGACACCTTTAAATGACATGGCAACTAGACTTTTTAATATGGGTAATTAATTTTCTTTTTGAAAGATAGTTTGGATAGCCCAATGGGCCCTACCTATTTCAGTGGTGACACATCCTTGTTTGCTTTAGGCTTGACATGGTTCTTTAATCCCAGATTGGGTATGGTGAGAAGTAGGCAAGGGTTCCGGCCTATGAAGCACGGACACAGATACGAACATGGGATACGACAATTTTCAAAAAATGGGGACACAACCACAGTGGGGGACACGGCAAATTTTTTTTTTTTTTATAAATATTTTTATTTTAATACATATTAATTATTTTATTTATTTTTTAAATAATGTGTTCTTATTAATTTTTTTATTTTATTTTATATTATATATGTGTTTTTTTTATTTATTAATATGTATAAATATATAAGATACAAAATATGTGTTTTTTTATTAATACATATATTATAAGTATTGTATCTTATATATATTATGAGTATTATATCTTATATATATAATTATATCTCATATATAGTTATATATATAAGACAGAAGAAAGGGTGAGACAGAAGGCAAAAAGGCGAGAGAGAGAGAGAGAGAGAAGGCGAGAAGGCGAGAGACGCAATCTGGTCGAAGACGCGATTGAGTGAGAGACACGACTGGATGGAGGTCATCGAAGTCGACTGGTTGGACTGATTCGAAGGTCATCAAAGTCGATTGTTTTTTCTAGGTCATTGAAGTCGACTGGTTCGAAGTCGCCGACCAGGTTTCCTTTCTCTTCTCCTTTACTCTTCGTCTTCTCTTCCATTTGTGTCCAGATTTGGTGGACACGCGTGTCCCCGCCGTATCCCCGGCAAAAAAATGATTAAATTAAAAGGACACGCCAACTGGCATGTCTCGTACGTGTCCTGGGCGTGTCCCGTGTCCGACACCGCCAGGGCATCAAATTTGACGTGTTCAGGCTTCATAGGTTCCGGCACTTTAATAAATAAGTGCTGATCAAGAAGCTAGTTGTATTAAAATAAAAAAGTAGCAAAAGAGGTCCTTGGTGAGTTTTAATGGATGTTGGCAGCCATCTAAGGAAACTGGGTGCTAGAAGGAAGAGGCTCAAAAAGTTATCATAACAAAAAGAGTGTGTAACAAACCTTTATATACATAGAGGAATAACATAATTTTTTTAAAGATATAAAGTAGCTAGAACTTTGAACTGAGGAAAACCATTTGAGATGATATGGTCATTTGCATCACCAATTAATGCGCATGTAAAGAAGAGTGATTTGATCCACTTGGAGAGTGATAAAAGAAATAGAGGAAGGCCAAGGAGAATATGGGTTGAGATGATAAGGAAGTACATGATTACCTTAAACTTAGGATTTGACTTTGAATAGAATCAACTGGAGGAAATAAAACCATGAAGCTAACCCAAGTAATTGGGACAAAGGCTTGTTGAGTTGAGTTGAGTTCTGGTCTGATGCTAGACCATAGGCCTTCTCTATGGTTTGGCTTGCTATATTATTTCAGGATGCATAAGCATTTATGTGATTTCTTTTTGTTGATGAATCTTATGCAATTGTTTAATAAGAAGTTCTGCAAGACCTTCTTTTTTTTTTTTCTGTTTATGTTTTATAAGAAGCATTTATGGAATTTATTGTTATCATAATAATCATTAAAAAATACTTTTTCCTTATACAGGAACAATACTGGGCACCTGCCAACTTCAAACGATTATTGTCCGCGAAATTGAAGTTTTTGACTGCAAGTGGGAAACTGATTAAGGTAATTACATGGTACTGGAGGTGTATGGTTTAAAATTTATTGGCAATATGCTGTTTACTTGGATGCTATGAAGTTGAGTTAGAAGATAGCTTAATCATGCTGTTCGTAATTTTCTAACATTTGTAGCATGTTGACTTGGAATTTTTATTTGGTTCCCAAGGCAAGGAATTACTGGAGGGTAGGTTTGGGTTTTTGAATGGTTGAATTTTTTTATTTATTAATGCATAATCAAGTAAACCATTGGATATTCTTAGTAGGATGAAGAAAATCTCATTGTATGGATCCTTTTTAGCTGATTTTGCTTTGTAAAGCATTAACGACAATTATTGCTAGTAATTAATTAAATTTTCCTTTTGTGTTAATGTGCTTGATATTCCTTATGTTTTGTATTATAGAGTTTTATGATTTCTGTAATAATTAATGACTACTGAACAACATCACATGCATTGCCTCTATGCAGTGAATATTGTTATTAAATATTAATAGTAAAAGAAATGAGAACTAAATGCAAGGAGGAACATTTTTCTACTGAACAAAAAAATTTCCATTTCAATTTGTGGTTTAAAAGAAGTGGTTCTATAAAACATGAGAGGGAAACAATTAGCCACAAACTGAGAAGGGGAACCTTTTTTTTACATGTTTGTAGGTAGTTAGGAAAATAATATCGAACATTTTCTTTTGGTATAGATGAAGTTGGAGATTGAAGAGATCAAATTTGTGCTTGGCTTAACACATAGTAATGGATAATAATAGTAGACCCCACTTTTGCCAGAGCCTTGGGTCACCCTTCTTTTACCAGTGGTAGCAGAAGCAGCAAATTTTTGGGGTTAATGTTGGATACTTTTTCTTGAATATGTAAGGTAGCTTCTGACTGATTGAATTATCAAGTTTGATTCAGGCTGCTTTAGAAATTTTAGTTTCATTGTAGCTGAGCCCATCCTGGTATCTAGTGATGGGTAAATTAGAAAGCATATGTTGGCACTTCAAATGAGGACCTCCCTAACTCCTTTCCATTATGTTTTTATGGCTGGTTTTTTGAACATTATATCTCATGTGTGTCAGAAGCCTAGCTTGTTAAGTAGCTCACCCATGCTTAGTCACAGAAAAACTTGTTTCAGTGGGCCCAATCTAAGGTAGAGTAAACTTGATATCTTCATGAAAAAAGTTGATATATGTGCCCATTAATTTGGGCTTTAACCTAAATGTTCTATGATGAGAAAAACATTTGAAAAAATGAAGGGTTCAAATCACTTTAAGATTTCTTCTTTGTTTGACATAATCCTTTTTGGGAACTTACGTGTAGGTCCTAATAAGTGGATTTATTGTTTAATAGGTCTTATGATAATTAATGACGTTTTTCATCAAATATTGTTAAAAAAGTCACTAATTGCTAATTTTCAGCGACAATTTGAAAATTTTGTTACAAAAAAATGTCACTAATTATAAGTTTTAGCGATAGGTTAAAAAAATTGTCACAAAAAAAAAGGTCACTAATTTTCAATTTTCAATTTTCAATTTTCAACTACTGTTTGAAAAATTCATCACAGAAAAACGTCACTAATTTAGCAATAATTTATAAAAACTGTGACAAAAAAATCACGAATTGTCGGTTTTTAGCGGCATGCAAAAAATCATTATAAAAAATTATTTTTAGCTACAATTTTATTAGGACTTGATGGAAATTAAGTCCAACTATTAGGACCTATTGGTAGTTTACCCATCCTTTTTTCCTCTTTCTTTGTTAATTTTTTTGGTATGGGAATAGGGTTTGAAATTAAGGCTTGCAAGCAAGGTTTTGAAAAACGGTTGCGGTCGTCGTAACGGTGGCAGTGGCGCGGTTGCGGGGTGTAAAGGCCGTAGCGTAACGGTTGCGGCAACCGGAACCATGAATTTTTTAATTTTTCGCACAATTTGAAAAAAACTTATCGATACGCATATTTTTTTTCCATGATCATATTTATTGGGTTTTAAATAAATACTGATCAATTTTTCTAAATTTTTAAGTATGATCCAATATATTTCATATTTTTATATCACTATAATTTGAGTTTTTTACATTTTAGTTTAATAATTAATGACTTTATATTATACAAAAAATCAATCACTAACTATTATATATAAGATAAATAATGACAAAAGTAAGAAAATAAATAAGAGCCTACATATATATGTATATATATACATATTTTAACCAAGCCAAATAGATAATGACCACACTTCTTCTTTTTATTATTATTATTATTTCAAACAATATATAGATAAACACACACAAACAAAATGGTTGAGTGATAGCAGCTGAATAAAATAGTATAGATCTTACAGCTTCGAACAAATCAATAACATGTTATTCATCTTCCCTCTTCTCTCTCTCTCTCTATCTCTTACTCCTCCATCTTCTCTCTTTATCTTCCTTCTTCTCTTTATCCCTCTTCCTCCATTTTCAGCTTTTTTTGTGTGTGTTTTTCGAAAGATGCAGTTTGGAACCGTTATGTAACGGTGCGTAACAGGCCGTTACGGCACCGTTACGACCGCTATGGCAGCCGCTACGGCCGACACACCTGTAAATCTCAATCACACTGCAAAAGCGGCTATAACTGGTGGCGGTAATCACCACAACCATTACGTAACGGCGTTACGTAACGGTTGCGGCCGCTTTTTAAAACCTTGCTTGCAAGTATATTTGGAAGACAGGTTTGGTTTTCTTCTTTCCTGATTCTTTTTGTAGCATTTGGTGGAAGTTTTATAAATAGAAGTTCTGGTAAGCAGCAGTATAGTAAGAGATTTTCTGCTTCCATTATGATTCACTCTTTGGATGAGTTCTTTCTCCAAGCTTATCCTCTCGGTTCTAGTTGAGCTGAACTCAAATAAGCCTGAGCTAGGAGAAGTCATCTGGCATTCCGGGGATACAATGTGGCCATGTGCCTACCCAACGGTAGAAGGACATGTGACCATTTCAGGAAAAATGGAGACCTAGTAACCACTTGACCACATGCCATTGGATGGGCACGCGGCCACACTGAAATTCCCAACTCACCTGATAATTTTTGTTAAGCTAGGGCATACATATGTACTATTATACATCAATTCGAGCTTGAACAGGCCTGCTCAAATTTTGTTTGAGACACTTATAATTTTACATCACTACCTTTAAATTTATGCTTTAATGGAAATTAAATGGAGTCGCACGTTTTAGTCCATGATTTGTTTCACTTCGGTCATTTGGGAGCTTCCCTATATTTATTCTTTGGTAGAGTTTATAGGTGTTCTGAGCTTTATGGTTGGAGTGTAGTTTTGTCTGCTCCTACATACGTTGCATGTATATTGGTTGTGCCATTATTAGTGTTTTTATAGTTACTATTATCAAAACAAGAAGAAGAAAAAGTTTCACAATTCAGGAAATTTTTATGGTAACTTTTGAACTATAGTTTATCAACCAGCTTTGTTGGTAATTTTCAAAACCATTTTGTATGCTGTGGGTGTCACCATTAAATTACCAAGGTGATGGATAGAAATCATTCCATTCACAGATGAGGTAGTCGTGTTTGTAGATAAGTGGATAAAACATGTCTCACACAATCCTTGTCTTGAAAGGAAGGTGCCCATATGGATGTGCAATTCTTGTATCGATTATGCATGTCACTATAATTGTCAATCAACAATTATTGAAAGGTTTGCACAGTTTCATCTTTTTATTGCACGTAGTAATAATTGAAAATTGTTCAACCTTCACCTTGATCTTACAGCCATATATAGAACCTAAACTGAACTTGTTTCTCTGCAAATTTGGTTGGTCTCAGTGTTTGATTGTAATTATCTGTTTACGAGGTTGACACCTTTGTTTATTTTCTTGCAGATGAAACGAAAGTTCAGAATTGCACCACCGTCAGCATTATCGGATAAAAGAAGAAACTCGTCCACGTTACTACTAGAGGGAAGGCAGAGGGCTTCTCCAAGAATTGACAAGGATGATATCAACATTCTAAATAAAGCTCAGGTCGATTTAGAGTTGGCTAAGATGAGGAGCATGACTCCACAAGAGGCTGCTGTGGCTGCTGCCCAAGCAGTTGCCGAGGCAGAAGCAGCTATAGCAGAAGCTGAAGAGGCAGCAAGGGAAGCAGAAGCAGCGGAAGCTGATGCAGAAGCAGCACAAGCTTTTGCAGAAGCAGCAATGAAGACACTGCAAGGAAGAAATACACCAAGGACGGTAAAGTCTTTATCTAATTGTTTCTCCTTTATTGGGCGCAGTATATTTTCTCAAGTTTAGTTAAGGATCTTGGTTGAGGGTTTTTAGTTGCATCAAGGAACATCGAATCATCTTCATGTTCTTCAATAATCCTTGTCCCTTTTTATTGTTAGATGAATAACCTCTTTTTTGTACAAATTGTTAAATGAAGAGCCTTTTCCGTTTATTATGTTTAAATACACATATTTAGGGCATCCTCAGTTTTTAAAGATTTGAAAAAAAATTCATATTTGGATAGAAGCCCTACATGCAAACAATCAGTTTCTGTTTATTTATTTTCTTCTTCCTTTTTCTATTTATTGAGGCAGTTTTTAAGAATCCTTTCTGATGCCTATTTATGCCATGTTTTCCAATAATCATTTGGATTGTGGAAAATAATTAAATCATAGATGAAATAATTTTTTTTTTTTTAAATCTGGACTCAAAACCGACTTGACTTGCTGAACTCTGATGTGAAGACTCGGCTGAATACAAAAAAGCGAGAACTATGTTGACATTTTCCATGTAGAATTTTCCTAGGACTTTGGTTTTGGCCGCATATCATGTTAATATTTTCCCACTACCATTCTATTATTATTATTATTGAGTAGCATGAATTGTACCGGGCATTCATAGAGAAATTCCTCATGCCTTCATTTCCTCTTTGATTTATCGTTGCCTTTGCAAAACATGCAGATGGTCCATGCTTGATGGGAATTCATGACACATGCGATTGGGATGGATGAACGACAGCTTTTTTTTGGATCTAGACCCATATAGATATATGTATGTTGTTTGCCTACTTTTCCTGTAGTTGTAAATATGCTAAAATTTCTTGCTCGGTAAAAGGCAGGATGTACTTTTACCATTTAGTTCTAGTGAATCAATAGAGATCTCCTCTGTTAGAAGTTTATCTATTTGGAAACTTTTGCATGTTTGTTGGTAGCCTTTTGATATCTCTTTTTCCAAGATAAATGGGAGGAATTTTCATATGGGGGAATTACGTGTAGTTCTTCATTCGTCGACTTATGATAATTAATGGCTAAAAAATATCATTAATTGTTAATTTTCTACGACAGTTTAGAAATTGTCACAAAAAATATCACTAATTATAATTTTTAGCAACAATTTTAAAAAAATGTCACAAAAATCACTACTTTTTAACTTTCAATAATAATTTAAAAAATTCATCATAGAAAAACGTCATTAATTGTAAGTTTTAGCGGCAATTTATAAAAATAGTGATAAAAAAGCTATTAATTGTTAATTTTTAGTGACATGTAAAAAATCGTCATAAAAAATTATTTTTAGCAAAGATTTTATTATAATTTATTTTTAATAGGATTTGATGGAAATTAAATCTAACTTTAGAACTTATTGGTAGTTTATCTTTTTATGGGGGTTTACGTGTAGGTTTTAATAAGTAGATTTATTGTCCAATAGGTCTATGATAGTTAATGACATTTTTTATTAAAAATTATTAAAAAATATTACTAATTGTTAATTTTCAGTCACAGTTTGAAAATTGTTACAAAAAAAGTCACTAATTGTTAATTTTTAGTGACATGCAAAAAAAAAATGTCACAAATTATTTTTTAGCGATCATTTTATTAAAACTTATTTTTAATAGGATTTGATGGAAATTAAGTCTAATTATTAAGACCGGTTGGTAATTTACCCAATATATATATATATATGTAAAAATTCAATAAATTTTTGTATTTTGTTATATTTAATGAGTTTTTTAAAATTTTGTGTACAAATTTTATACTTTTTAAATATATTAAGATTAAGTGGATTTTTAAAAAAAAAAAATTTAAAATATTGATTAAAATATTTTTAAAAATCACTAAAAATATAAAAGGAAAAATTAGTAAAACATTCCTCCTCAACTTTGTGTGATAAGAGAGGCTAAGATGTTCTCCAATATAAAAATATGAATTGAAAAATCAAAAAATTATTTTTAAAAATTCTAAACCAAACAGGTAGTCAACCTCATCCAACAGGCCAATCTCTTGATCTCCTAGCAAGAACTTGGCTAAGATTAGTGATTCCAATCATTAGATTTCAATTTCTTTAACACATTTCGAAATATTTTTCTCCTAGATATGTAACACCATGAAAATCAAACAAATAAACAAACTGATAAATTTGAATCAACACAACACAATCTCCATATATAGCACACAATGTGTCATCACACAAGTTTAAACCAAAAGCTTCCACAAAACTCACACAAGAGCCCAAGGACAAAAACCAACCCATCTCACCGTATAAAACCATTATGGACTCGGCAAAGAAAGCTTCCTTAAAACACTGCAACAACAACATTGATGTTGTGAGAAAACAAACAAGAGAGAGAGAATGAGGAGAATTTGTTCAATAGTGGAGGATCATGATTCAGCAGCAATCTCCATGGAATCCGGCGTGGACTCTTTTTCGAGGTCGCCCTCAAGCTGGCTGTAGTTACCCTTCTCCCTGAAGAGTTGGACGTGGTGGTGCTTGCAATAGAGTTTTCCCTCATGTGCAATGTAATTGGATGGGCTTATGGTACAACCTCCATATGAACATTTGAAACAACTCCTGTGATATGCACTTCCATTGACAGACACCTTTGAACACATCAAAACAATATATTTTACTCCAAAAATGATGTTGTATGAGTACCAGGTATGTATTCAATATCAAACGAATGCGAGAAATATGTATCTGTCACTTTTTTTTTAAAAAAAATTGTTGGGTACTAGATGGATACGTATTGGTACTTTTATAGGTATGTTGAGGCATATATGTAATTTTTTAAAAATATATAGGTTTTAGAATAAATATATTGTGTTTATATTTTAAAACTCCAAAAATGAAGGGTACTTTTGCAAAAATCTCAAAAAATGTAGGGGTAAGTAAAATAAATATATTTTATGTTTGTGTTTAAAAACTCCTAAACTAAAGGGTATTTTTGCAAATATTACAAATTTGAGAGAACACGATTTTTTTTAGTCTTTACAAATTGAACAATCGTATCTCTCCCTATCAGTTGAGTTTCTATCTCTTTCTCAGTAATCTCTCTTTGTTAATTGGTATGGAATTCTAATTTGTACATTGTTTTAACTATTTTTTATAGTTGATTTTTAATTTTTATATATCATGCACTGTTACAAATTTTAAAAATATATCTTTTTATAGATGTATCTAGCGATTTATTATACGTTTTAAAAAAAAATCATATCGACATGTCCGTAACGCATACAAATCAAACCACACATAAATTTATGTGTGTGTTACCTTCTCAATTGGATAAACAGTCATGCTACACCCTACACATTTATCCCTGGTACCAGCAAACGCATTTAAGACCTTGTTTGCATTCTGCAAAATACAATTCATGTTTTAGTTAGTGGCTATGTACTCCCTCCGCAGATCTCACAATAACAAGAGCCTTGTACACTGGACTGCCTTTTTAGTTAGCGGTTGCTCGAGCCAAAAACTTGCCTAAAAAATTGAGCGTAATAAAGCAAAAAAGTATTTGAGAAAACACATTTTTTTCAAGTAAAAAAACAAGAATTAATCTAGATTCGAATGAAATTAATTACCTCACTATCAATCTGTCTTTCTGGTTTCAAGATTTTTGGTGTTCCTGAAAAATGTTGGTGGAAAAGGGAAATTTAGAAGATTTGAGGACTAAAGAAATCATTATCAACATATTCATTTTTTATTTAAATTTAGAAATAATTGTATTTGTGGGGTGTGTTACCTTCAAAACTCTTGTCCAGACTGCCAGTTCTCTTGAAGAGTTGATCAAAGTGAGGTTTGCAGTAAAGGACTCCCTCAAAAGAGTTGAAGTTGCTAAGCTGCAAATTAAGTAAGTACTGCCTTATATTAGAACATGAAACAATTTTTGAGGTCATTTAGTTGGTTTCAAATATTGAAAATTTGAAACACCACACTGAGGGAAAATTGTGGAATGGTTCCTAAATCATAAAGCTTGTTTTTACCTCTTGAGATGTATAGAGTTTTGGATTGGGCTTTTTCAAAGTTTAAATCTGAACTTGAGAGAATTTTAAGAGATCTGTAGAGTCTATCTCAAATTCCATTTCGATAATCTGAATCATTCATTCTGTATGACCTCTTTATATGATATTTATGAAAAAAAATTAAGTCAATCCGATAAATGTAACATTTTTATTTTATCGTATTTATCTCTAAAAAATAAATTGTTTATTTTTAAAAATATACTTGTCAATTTTTTCCAAAGAAGCACGAGAAAATGAAAATTTTACAATTATCAGATCAACTTAATTTTTTTTCTTTGATGGTATACATTGAGAGCCATGCAAAATAAACAGAATAACCAAAATGGGACCTATGGTGGACTCGATGGCCCCCTCAAGTTCAAATTTAAACTTGAGAGAAGCCCAATCTTATAATTTAATAGACTACTAAGTTATGAAGCACCAATACTTCAAAACAACCATTGCAGCGGGTCCAACATGACATGGACACATTTTTCTGTGCACAAAGCTCGTCTGCCTCTAAGAATTATGAGCAAAAAGAAGATGAAACAAAACAATTGGGATGAGAGAGAGAGAGAGAGAGAGGTGTGGGGAGTAATAGGCAATTATAAGGTACCTTGAGGGTGCCTTTGCAATGGTAACAACGGAAGCAGGACTTGTGGAAAATTCGGTTATTGGCAGTTAAGCGATCAACAAGATACACTGTCTTCTCACATGCTGTGCACTTCTGTGTTGTTCCTGCAAAAGCCATTCTTCTCCTCTCCTCTCTGATATTATTACGTCAAGATCAAGATGAAGAAAATCAAGATGATCAAGAGCAAAGACAACAACCCAATATTATAGTTCAATACCACCTTTAATTCCTTTGGTTGTTCTCTTACTCCTTTCTCTCTCTCTCTCTCTCTCTCCTCTCTTGCTAGGCTGCTATGCCTCCCTCCTTCCCTCCCTCCCTCTCTATTAATAAACTACTAGAAAGAGAGAGAGAAGGTATAAAGTAACGCAGAGGAAGAAAAGGAGAGACAAAAGAGAATAGTGGATTGGAGTGAATTGCGAAAGGCAACATACAAAATGATTAGCTGATGGATAGGAATGACCACCTTTTGCAATTATTTTACTCTTATATTCAAACATTTCCATCTCTCAATACAAAAAAAAAAAATTTGAATTTGTTCACATATTTTGTATGCTTTTACAGGGTAAAACGATACTTTTAAATAATTTAATGAATTAAAATTATACTTTTCAATTATTTAAGAGAAACCATGTAAATAACCCTAAATTAAAATACTTGTTAAGAAAATGATCTAGAAACTATTATTAGGTAGAGTTCTCGGAGGCCCTACCAAGTTTGAAGTTCCATCCAAAGAAGATAAAGCTCATTGGCAATAAGAAAATGATCAAGAAACTATTATTAGGTGGCGTTAGGCCTTGTGTCACGAGCCGACTCCTTTAGAGGCGCAACGGATCAATTTTTCAACTGTGTGGTGCTCAAACTCCACCAAGTTTAAGCCCGCCATAACTCATTGACAAATCAAGTATTAATGGTCTCACCCGTTTAAAACATTAGGGCCCAATGCTTTGTCAAGCAAAACAACTTCACAAGGAAGCTCCGTCTTCACCCGGATGCCACAAGTAGGCGTAACGCCTCAAGTGCACCAAGCACGGCATAAGTCGCTTCATAGCGCCAAGCTTACCTCAGCAAGGTGCTGTAGACACCCCATTTTTTACCATCCTCAAGACTTGGACGTCACCGCTTGAACACTCGGTGATCACCCATGTTCGTGTTCGTTTTGAGTTCCCGGAGGTCTTGGCTACGCGCCTTGCCTCAGGATCTCTCAACTCGCCGGTTTTGTGTTTGGTTTTGCACCAAACACTTGTGTTCGGTTTTGCACCAAACACTTGTGTTCTCGCTTCTGAGGGTAGAAAGTAGCTTGTTAGCTACCCCTAACACCTACCGGCCCTGGCTTGAGGCCACCGGCCGTGTATTCTTACTGCCGGCCATTGGTGAAATATACCATTGGCCGGTCGGCATCTTGTGTGGTCGACCGGCTATCTGTTTGGCCGATGGCCTCCTTTGCTGGCCGATACCACCTTTTTTCCTTTTTTAGGCCTAATGCATGCCAGCTGTGCCAGTTAGAATGCACGAACCCTGCCCCCCATGCATGGGTGTGGCTGTTTTGCACCTTTGACCCTTTTTGCTCTCAAGCTTCTTGAGGAAGCTTGACCCTTTGTCTTAGCTTCCTCAAGAAGCTTGCACCCTTAGGATAGCTTCCCTTGGAAGCCTTGACCCTTTTATATTAGCTTCTCTTGGAAGCTTAGCTATTTCCTTTGCCTATATAAGAGATCTTCCTCCTCCTTTGTCTTGGTTGAGCAAAAAACCAAAGAAAAATACATATATATATCTGATATATACTGTCTCTCTCTATATCTCTCTCTCTCTCTTCATTGTGTGTGTGTTTAAGGGCTAAAAGGGTGATTTCTTCTTAGTTTTACACTAAGACACACACTACTACACCATACTTCGACTTTGGGAGGCATTGAGGGTTTGTTCTTGAGGTTTTGAACTGATTTTGATCAGAAGAAGGTGGCTGCATTTGTTATTCTTCAAGGGTTCTTCAATGGTAACACTTTTACTTTATATTCCCTAATCTTGCACTAGTCTTTTACCTATCTTGCTTACTGTTTTGGACTTTGTGTATAACTGAAAAAAGTCTTATATTTGCATGCTTAAGATACTTCATTAAGGTTGTTTTGGTGTTGGGGGTCGACCTCCCCCTCTTAGGCCTTGTTTGGCCCTTTTGGTGCTCTTTTTGCTAAGCTTTGGTTACTATTGTGTGTTGACCTTCTCACCACTGAAATCCAGTGGATTTTCAGTGGTGAAGAAGAAGTTTTGAAGTATTGCATAGGGGAGGGACACCCCTCTCCCTTTGTCTCTCTTTTGTTTGCATTTTTGGCCCATAAGGGTAGCATGTATGATTAGTTGTTCTTCGCTTCATTTCAGAGGTTTTTGGGTGTTTTTGGGTCATGTTATGCCTCTGTTTTTGGTCGGATTAATGGCCCCTTTCATGATTAATGTACTTGCTTTGTATTCCTCTCTTTGGCCTAGAAATGCATCATGCATGTAGCCTACCATGCTCTCATGTTTTGGCCTAACTTTGTGAAGTTCTTAGCCATGTCTTACCATGCTTAAGGTCTGTTGGGTGCTGTTTTGACCATATTTGCCATGATTGGTATAGCCTCTTTGCATTTGGGCTTGTGAGCCTTGAGGGTGTGAGTCATGAGCATGCTTGAGTTTGGTGGTTTCAGTGATTTGGAGTCATTTCCCATGCTATTTCAGTCCATAATCCATGCTCGTATGATTGCATTTATCATCCCTTTCATGTCTTGGAGAATTGTTTTGTTGTGCCTTGAAATGAGCATTGTGCATGCTTAAGTGTTTAAGTCTTTGGGGCTGCCATATCAGTGGGTTTTGGGGGCTCATTTTGCATGTTGAAACTCTGTTTTTGGTTGCTTAGTCCATGCCATGCGTGGTTGGGATAGTTGTAGTAGAATGCTCCTCCTTATGCCTTAGTCTTAGGCCCATTGGTATGCATGTTTGCATGAGCATCCGTCCACCATTTGCATCATCATTGGCCACTGTTTTGGGGTAGGCTGAGGTCTGCCCCTTTGCGGTTTAAGTCCGCCATTGCATGATCATGTTGCATTATTTTGGTTTCATGCTTGCATTGTACCATGTTTGCATATTTGGACCTTATTTAACTAGTTGCATTTCATGTCATAGCTTGCATGTTAGGTTGCATTGCATGGCATCTTGTATGTTTGGCACATTGCATTTGGCATGTCTTGCATCTTAGCCTCATATTGCATTCTTGAGCCATGTTTGTATACATGCATTGCATTGCTTGATTTGGGGTGTCAAACCAAGCATGAGGGGTGAGGTGTGTTCGTACTCCAAGTGACGTAACACGTCTCAACCCTTGGTCGCCGACGCTCTTGACCTCAATATGATAGGGTGTTGGTATTCATCTCTCTTATTGCATGCATTTACATTAAAGTTGCAAACTTGGCCTCTTAGGTCATCATGCATCAAAATGCATAATTGATGTCCCGAGGGTCGAAGGTCATGCTCCCTTGAGTCCATTGCATGATAGGGAGTGTGGCCATGCTCACATTTGCTTGAAAATTCCATGCCATACACTGCTTGCCCTCTGTTGCTGTCAATTACAGGATTCTGCAGGAAGCAATGGCCGGCCGGCCACTTACAGTGCCGATCGGCCATCAGTGTCTGGCCGGCGGTCCAACATTTAGCCGATAAGACCATTCTCATGGCCGGTGGAGTTTAATTGTGGCCGGTGGCACTCCAAAGCACTCAGGAGGAAGTTCAAAGCATTTCTGGAAACTTTCATGATTTTCAGAAGAGCAAGGCAGTATAAACAGAGGCAACAGTGTTATGGCAGCGAGTTTCCGAGCGGGGCGAGTCAAGCATGCATTATCCCTGCATTCCGAGGCAGGGCTGCGGCCATCCTCTTTCTGCATTTAATTTGTTAATTAAATAGAAGATATGTAATATTTAATTAGTTAGGAGAATTAATTATTTATTTGTTTTGTAATATTTATTCGGACCCTCCGAGCGAGGGCAATTGTGTAATAAGTGTGCGTGAGTGTGTGTATGTCTTCCAACCCCACGTCTTTCTTCCCTTTTATTTACTAGCTTTCGATGGTTAGTTTAGGGCATGTTTCTATTAGCCTACTTATGATAGCATGTTTACATACATTCATTCGTATTGCACGCACCGGGCTCGGCGCATCATACCAACTGTATTTGTATTTCAATCCCAAATTGAATACGTGATAGCTGTAGCATCATCATATGCCATATTAGGATAGCCGAGCCTATCATAGTTGCATCTTGCATGTGTTGCATTAGCCATCTTAACATGAACTAGGATCATGCATATGATTATTAACTAGTTTCTGTTTTGGCTTGGAGTACTCGGTAAGCATTTATGTTTTAGCATCCTTGCATGAGTGTGAGTGTTGCCATGATAGCATGCTTACCATGAGGCTATGTGTTTATGTGATATAACTGCCTGAATGCCTGTGGGTGAAGGTTGGGTTACTTAAATTGGAACAATGCATTGAATGCGAGTTTTTAAGCCCACTTGAGAGTGGCAAAATTCATGCCTTAGCCTACTTGCGGGTAGCACCATCAAACCATTTCCAAACAAACAAACAAACATGAAATGTTTTGTTCCAATTTAGGCGACTTAGTCTATACTTGTTTGCTGTGCGCATCACGTAGTAAATCTAGGCTAATAACCGGAATAAGAACGCATAATGTTTTCAAAACAAGATATCATGGTTAGCAGAGGCCGATCTTCGGATCAGGCGAGAGGGGTGCTCATAGCTGACCTTCCCCAATCGTACCCAAGTTCCCGAGCCGAGGCAACTTTGGTGATGACGGACACGTGGCCTTTGGCAAACGAGTCAGGGTTTCCTAAATTCCCCCATTAAAAAATATTTAGGTGGCGACTCTGTATCTGGCAAAGCAGTCCATGTTTGGCACTTCTTTACAAAAATCTATTTTCCAAAACGATTTGCCAGATTTGGACTCTTTGGTTCAGATTAAGAACCGTGACAAATCGAGTCCGAACTGTGGCATGAGGGCCCACGCGGGCGCGTCCACAGGTGCTCGCCCGACTTAGGTTTATGTCACCAAGGTGCCTAGCCACACAACAATGTGTTAGCGAAGGCCCTCGACTTAGCCACCAAGCCAACATTGCATGTTGGGTCTTTAACAGCATCTCGAAGTGTCGTAGGGTCAAGCATGCCTCAATAGATGCATATTGGATGGCCACTTGGTCAAGCGAAGCCCACAAGCCACGAAGGGTCAATCTCTTGCCCATGGCGTCATCCTCGTGCCTACACGTGTGTTAGATTCCGCTTAAAGCCATTGCGCACCTTAGCATTGCACCAACGTGTAGCATGAGTAAGGCAACGTCTCAATCCGTAGCTTGCTTGTAACATAATGTAGTCCCTCAATGGACTTAGTCAATGCATAGCTTAATGCCTTCGTTCGATAGCCCACATATGCGGTGTCGCCTTCTAACCGCTTAGCTTAAGCCACGAGATCCCCTCGTGCAAGGTTGAACCCAAACCAAGCACTTGAGTCGGCACACGAGGCCTTTAGTGGTGCCTCGATAGCCCATTCGGTCCAAAATGAGTCCCAAAGATGCCATATTGTGTGGCATAATGGAAACAACATAATGAACCTCTCCCTCGAGAGGCACGCGCAGTGCCTACATTATTACACCGTCCACGGGGCTTCCAAACCCATGTGGAGACTCTAGACACCCCTCTAGATGCCTAAAGTCCGCCCTTGAGTTGCCCTAAGATTGCTCACTTGAAGCCCAGTTTGGGCGGGGAGGTAGGTAGGTAGGTAGCACACCTTGCCCCCTTAGATATGCTTGTTAAGCAATTAGCCCTCTAGCAAGAGGAAACATCAATATGTCCGAGGAGTCATAATGATTTTTCATAAATTTCACAAGTTGAGAAAAATCATGAAACTTGGTCGGGAAAACACTTCCCCCAATACCTCTTTCCAGTAAAAATTTCAACTCAAAAATCCTTCATTTGGATGCCTAAACAACACACCAAAAATTTGCACTATTGGCTAGTGTTGTTGACTGCTGCTGCTGGTGGTCCGCATGCCATGGGCTGCTTGGGGCCAATGTTAAGCCACGTTGAGGCACTTCCAACGGCCACTCTTGGGCACTTAAATGGTCACACCACCGCGAGCGAAACGTCACGGAATTAGCCTTGACTCTCCTCTACTCCAACCATCAACGTCCTCGTTGATGTAGCACAAAGCTGATGTTGCAGTGCGTGTATCGGCTCCTCTGATGAGTCCAACACCTCTGTGTTGATGGCCTACCTTCAACGTCCAACTCTTTTAGCCAAGCTCCCCTCATTGTTCTCTACTCTAATCCAGCTGAAATGCACTCCACTTGTTACACCCTCTGTTGGAAAATTTTCTCAAATGCCCTCTCTAAATATGGCCTCTACCAAAGCTCCTCTGAGCGTGTCTAAACTCAGCCCTTTACCAATATTCTTGAAATACTAAGTTCTCTTCTCGAATGGCCTCGCTGTCAATACTCTTTTGAGCAAACTCAAGCTCCTCTGAGCTAACTCAAGCTCCTCTGAGCTGACTCCTCTAGACTATGTTCCTCTAATGATCCCTCATGCTCCCAATGCTCCTCTGAGCTAACTCGTAGTAGGTCATCGCATCACGACTTCCTCCTCCACTCAATTTGCCGACGCCCTCATCGACTCAATACAAATCAACAATTGCTCATCAAAATGATTAAACAATGCCCTCTGGCAAGCACAAAGTGTCACGACCCACTCCCCGTACCCAAGGGTTAAGCATCGTGATGGCCAGTAACTGAAGTTACCTCCGGCCAATTCATAAACAAATAAATAAACGCAAGCGGAAGAAATATTTAAGTAAGGGTACCAAAATAATCATCGGAGCTTCTATTTTTATTACAAAATTTATTGACCAAAAAGACCGATATTTACATATAAAAATATCAATAAAAGTGTTGTGTGTGTTTAATCCGCAGCCTCGCATCTAAGACTTTCCAAAAGCTATTTCTGAGTTACATGTTTCCTGAAAATTGGTAAATAGTTATAAGCACGTGGCAGAGTAAGAAATATTATGCCAAGAGTATAAGAGACACGAAATAACCATGGATAGTTAATTAGGCCAAAACATTTAAGATAACTTAGTCGGAACAAATAATCTTTTAAGTAGCAAAACTGAGATTATGTAAACAAATCATTTAAGTGGCAGAAACTGAAATACAGAAATTATGTAAGTAAATGACCATAACCACGGTACTGAACAGAAGAACAGAACAGAGGTCACAGAAGTGACACTCAGAGCAGAGGTACGGATTCAAGAGGTGGCTCGTACGGATTCTAGAGGTGGCTCCCACAATAGTGTAGCACTTAGCTCCGCACAGCACTTTGCTCCGCACAGAACAGAGGTCAATGGATCAGAGAGCCACAAAGTAACCAAACAGAGGCCAATGGTTATTTAAGTCCCCCAAGGCATGGGACTCCCGTGGTGGTGTAGACACCCTATTTTTTACTGTCCTCAAGACTTGGACGTCACCACTTGAACACTCGGTGATTATCCATGTTTTTGTGTTCGTCTTGAGTTCCCGGAGGTCTCGACTACACGCCTTGCCTCAGGATCTCTCGACTCGACTGTTTCGTGTCTGGTTTTGCACCAAACACTTGTGTTTTGCCTTGGAGGGGCAGGGAATGGCTTGTGGGCCATCCCCACACTCCACCAGCCATGGCTTGAGGCCACCGGCTGTGTTTTGTTGCCACCGGCCAAATGTTTGGCCGGCCGGCACTATAGATGGCCGGCCGGCTATCTTTCTTTGGTCAATTGCATTTTTGGCCGGCCGACTACTGTGCATCTGCTTTTGCAGATATTTTTGGACAGCTGGCATACACTGTCACCCCCTCCATACACGTGTATGGAGGGATTGCCTTCTTGTTAGCTTCCTTTGGAAGCTTTACAAGACAAAATTGTCTATAAAAGAGAGGGTCTTCTCTCTTGTATGGGGTTAGACATTTTTAGACAACATTTTCAGAGCTTAAGTTCTAGGGTTAGGGTTTGCATATATCCTATCTCTATATCTCTCTCTCTTTGTGTATTTTGTGTGTGTTTTGCCTTAGTTTTGCACACAAACACCCACCATCACACCTTTTCTTAGAGCTGAGGTCCTTGAGGGATGTTTTTGGAGTTTTGGAGCTGATTTGAGCTTGAAGAACCAGCTGGTCCACCATTGGTGAAGAGGGTCTACAAGGGTAAGAAACTAGTCCCTTTATTCCCCATTTTTGCATAGTTTATTTGTCTATCTTGCATCTGTTTTTGGGCTTAGTGTATAACATATAAAAGTTCTATTTTTTAGCCCTCTAAATAGTTGGTTAAGGTTGCTTTAAGCTTTGGGGTTGTTTGACCCCTCCTAAGCCTTGAAAGGCTCCATTTTGTGCCATTTTGGTTGAGCTCCAAGACCATTGTGTTTGGGCCTCCTCACCACTGAAATCTTGAGGGATTTCAGAGGTGAGGATGGTGCCTTGAGGTCCTAGGAAGAAGAGGGTCACCCCCTCTCCTTGTTGTCCTCAAAAAGTGTCATTTAAGCCTCATGTGTGAGCATCATTTTTAAGTGCATGTTGGCCATGTCTTAGCTAGTATTTGTGCTTGTTTTTCCATGTTATAGCACTGTTTTAAGTTGGTTTGGACACACCTTGCTTGTTTAGCATACATGTCTTGTAATGCCATATTGTAGCCTTAACATGCATCTAGGTTTTAATCCTTGTTCAAGCATGCTTTTGGCCTAGCTTTGTGAAGCTTTTGTACTTGTTTTGCCATGTTTAAGATCTGTTTTTGGTTGTTTTGGTCAACCATAACATGTATTGCATAGCTCCTTTGCATTGTTAGCTTGTAGGCTTTAAGTATGTGGAGTTTTGAGCATGCATTGTTTGATTTATTTTAGTGGTTTGGCACCACTTATGGCATCATTTCAGTCCCTATGACATGCTTGTATGCTTGCCTTTGATGCTCCTTTGATGCCTTAGGAGGTTATGCCCTATGCTCCATGTTTGGTCATTGTGCATGCTCTTGAATTTAAGTCATTTAGATGTCATCTAAGTGATCTTTAGGCTTTGTTTTAATATGCTAAAACTCTGTTTATAGTCATTTAATTCATGCCATGTTTGGTCTTGCTAAGTGTGGTCCCATGCCCTTTTAGCTTGCCTTGAGTTTTGGCCATGCTTTGCTTGTGTTAATTGGTAGGTTTGACACCTCCATTTCATGCATATTCAGAGCTTTCAATGTATGCCATTAGTCCATGTTTGGTCTCTTTTAAGTGTGCTTAGAAGTTGCTCTTATGTGCTTAAGTGTTGGCCTATTAACATGTGCATGTGTGTGTGTGTGTGTGTGTTGGACCTCACTTCCATAGCATTGGCCACTGTTTTGGGCTTAGTATAGAGCTGTCCAATTAGTGTAAGTCCCTTCTTTGCATATTGTTGCATGCTCTCCTTGTATGTTGTTGCGTATTTGTGTGTTGTTGCATGATTGAAGTTGCATGATTGAATGAAGTCACATGTTTGCTTGCATGCTTGAACATCCACATTATGTCTTGCATACTTGTTGGTTGCATTGCTTCATGCCTTGTATGCCTTGTATGCTTCTTTGCATTTCCATGATTGCATGCTAGCCTCCATGTCTAGGTTGCATCACATTGGCACGCATGCTTAACCTCTTGAAATGCTTGTGATAGAGGTTAAGCCCCATTGGTTTGTTTATGTGTATTGCATTCTATATCAAGATGCACACTTGATTCTTTGGGCCATCATGCATGGAAATGCGTTATTGGTGGTCCAAGAATCGAGGTCCATCCTCCTTTGAGTCATTCACATGATAAGGGGTGGGGTTGGTGCATACATAGCTTGAAATGCACTGCCATGCTTTGCTTTGTCCTCTGCTGCTGTCAAACAGGATTCTGCAGGAAGATTTGGCCGGCCGGCCATCTTCAGTGCCGACCGGCCATCCATTATTGGTCGATGGATCATTTTGTGGCCGGTGACCATCACACATGGCCGGTGACCAATCTCTTCAGCCGGTGGTGTCCCCCAATGTCCAGAGAAGCAGTTCTGAGATTTGTGAAGTCTTCAGAGAAGGATAATAGTCAAAACAGAGGCAACTTGTGCATGGCAGTGGCTTTCCGAGCAGAGCCGAACGCGCATGCATTGGACCCTCTTCCCGAGGCCGTTGTTCATTGCTTAAATAAATTAGTTAATTTGCTTAGCTAATTTAATTGATTTGTAATATTTAATTAGCTAGTTGGTTAGTTAAATTGTATTATTCTTTTGGTCCCTCCGAGCGAGGGCAAATTTGTAATAAGTGTGGGTGCGTGTATGCATGTCTTCCAACCCCCACTTCTTTCTCCCTTTTACTTACCTGCTTTTGATGGTTAGTATTAGGGCATATTTACTTTAGCATACCTTATGCTATGCATGCGTGCATCATTCATCAGTATTGCATGCACCGGGCTCGGCGCATCATGCTAACTGCATAAAGTATTTCAAATCTAACTTGAATACATGCTATTTGTGCATTTTCACATGTCATTTATAGACTAGCCGAGCCTACTCTAATGACATTCCGTATTCGTTGCATTAGCCATTTAACATGGACTTGGATCATGCATGATTGCTAACATGTTCTTGTTTCGGCACGGAGTACTAGGTGAGCTCTTTATGCTTTAGCATTTCGCATGAGTGTGAATGTTAACATAACAGCATGCTTACCATGTGGCTAGATGTTTATGTGATATAAACTGCCTGAATGCCTGTGGGTGAAGGTTGGATTGTTTGAATTAGAATAATTCATTGAAATCCGTATTTTAGCCTACTTGCGAGTAGCAAATTCCAAAGCGTCTTCCAAACAAACGGATATGCAATGCTTTGTTCCAAATTAGGCGATCTAGTCTATACTTGTTTACTGTGTGCATAACATAGTAATTCTAGGCTAATAACCGGAACAAGAACGCATAAAGTTTTCAAAATAGGATATCATGGTTAGTAGAGGCCGATCTTCGGATCGGGCGAGAGGGGGTGCTCATAGCTGACCTTCCCCAATCGTACCCAAGTTCCCGAGCCGAGGCAACTTTGGTGATGACGGACACGTGGCCTTTGGCACCGAGTCAGGGTTTCCTAAATTTTCCCATTAAAAAATATTTAGGTGGCAACTCTGTATCTGGCGAAGCAGTCCATGTTTGGCACTTCTTCCAAAAATCTGTTTTTTCTCAAAACGATTTGTCGGATTTGGACTCTTCGGTTCAAGATTAAGAACCGCGACAAAGACGAGTCCGAACTGTAACGCCGTCGAGGTCCCTCGCGGGCTTGTTACAGGTGGTACTTACAAAACATAATTGTATATAAGGTCATAGTCAAATATTCTTTAAAATATAAACAAACATATCCATGGGTTTCCTTTTAAGCAAATAGGGTTCAGAAATAAGACCACGTAACTGAAATGTTCATATAATTTATAATAGTTTATAAAACATAACTTGTATAAAATATATATGGTACGTCAAAACATACGTAAAATACATTTTGGTGACTCAAGGTATAATATAACTCACCTTAACTTTAATACATCATTCTTTCTTTTCACTATCAAAGACTCTTTCGACTTCCCTTATTTTTTCTTCCTTTTCCCTTTCTTTCTCTTTCTTCTTTCTTTTTCTTTTTCTTTCTTTTCCTTTCTTCAGGTGAAACGCCTTCTCCCTTTTATAAGGAGGAGAGACGCGTACGTGGCCTCCACGTGGCTAGGCGTCGCTTTCCCTCAGATTTAATTCATAATTATATAGATTCATTCTTATCCTTAATAGATATTTAAGATAATTACCTTTTGGCCCAACTTTTTAATATAATTATATAAATAATTTAATTTCTAATTAAATTACACTCTATCGTATATCAACATAAAATTATTATTATTTTACTACCACACCCAGTATTATTATTATTATTATTATTATTATTATTATTATTATTATTATTATTATTATTATTATTATTTTGACCCCTAAACTTTTAATAATTATATTATTTTACAAAATTACACATAATAATACAAAATAAATTATATATTTTTCTAACTGTGATTAAATAATATTAGCATAAATTCTATAGAATAATTAAAAATCTGGGTTGTTACACAAAGCCCTTTGGCTGATATCTTCAATAAACTCAGGTATCTCTGTACTGTGCCCTCTAGCGAAATAACAGCCCTCTGGCTACTGTTCATTAACAAGCTCATGCCTCTAAAGCTTTCTGGCTGATGCCCGCTGGCAAGCCAAATCTCTGAAGCCCTCTTGGTTGTTTCTCTCTGGCAAACTCAAACTTTAAAACACTTTAGCTGAAGCCCTCTGGCAAATTGTAGCCCTTTGTCTAATGCATTCTTTGCAAACTCAAATTTTCTCATGCTCTCTAGCAAAAATGAAGCCCTCTGACTTGACTCAAACTCGTGCCCTCTAGCAATGGGTAGCCTTCTGGGTGGATATGTACTTATAACTCAAAACTTCAATGCTCTTATAGAAGTGTAGCCCTCAAGCTGAATTAATGCCCACAGGCTTTACTCAACTCGCTCTTTTTAACAAAGTGTAGCCCACTGGCTGAATATGCTTTTATAACTCAAAACTTTAATGCTGCTTTTAGAAATGTAGCCTTCTGGCTTAAATGAAGCCCACTGGCTTTGTTCAACTCGTGCCCTCTAGAAAAGTGTAGCCTACTGGCTGAATCTCATGTTCGTGCCCTCAGGCAAGCCCTTTGTCGCATCTTATATCTTCTGGCTAGAATTTGACTCATGCTGCTCAGTACCTCGGCCACTGCCTTCACTCAAGTCAGCTATCTCATTAAACTCAAAGATTTCGCCTTAAAGACTCACCGCTCCTACCACCCACAAAGCTAGCCATTTCAACAATGATGCTCAAAACGGTACGCTAATCCTGGCACCAAATTATGTCTTGACTTTACAATCCCGCTACACGGTTGTCCTCCAACAACGGTGATTTCATCCATCACCCCGCTCTCCAGCAAGCATATACACTCGGTGCCTCTACACACGGGAGTCAAGATCTCAAATTTTGTCTTGAAAATTTTCCAAACAAACCCTCTAAGAAGTCAACAATCATGCGTCTGAAGATGCAAAACCACTGACAAGCACAAGTTGCATATGCCACCATGAACGATCGAAACATAGGCCCCCCTGAAGCGAACCAGTGATAATGTCATAGCACGTGCACGGCTGTCAACGAAAATCTGTCTCTAAGGCTCAATAGATGAAGATTACATGCCCACAATCTGATACAAGCATTCCACAAGTCCAAACTGCGATAGAAATCCCCATATAGCCAACAAAGTAACACAATCATGCCAACCCTGCTAGTTAGGAAGCAACCCGTCCACAAATATAGCATATTCGCGCCACAGTGTGCCCACAGTGTAGAAATGCTCACCAAGAGTGAGAGGGAAACACCAAGTTAGCAAGGAAACACTAGATGCCACAATGCTGCTCAATTCGCACCCTCAAGAACGGTTGTTGCGTTCAAGGCATCGCTGAAAAATAGCACAATAGGCACGAATACCCCAAGACATCACCAATCAGCTCCTGCGGTCTAAACATGACCAAAAAACCAACGGTGGTCTTGTTTAGAGTCTAGGATGTCATACACGTCCCCCAGGATGAGTTTCATGCATAACTCCTTCAAACAGCGGCATCGAGGTCCACGGAAGAATGATATCACAAGATAGTTGTATGTCTGATCTAGATCGAGCTCACCCCAAATGAGTGATCTAACTCTAATACCAACTGTCACGGGCCAACTCCTTTAGAGGCGCAACGGATCAATTTTTCGCCCGTGTGGCGCTCAAACTCCACCAAGTTTAAGCCCGCCATAGCTCATTGACAAATCGAGTGTTGATAGTCTCACCCGTTTGAACATTAGGGCCCAATGCTTTGTCAAGCAAAACAACTTCACAAGGAAGCTCCGTCTTCACTCGGATGCCACAAGTAGGCCTAACGCCTCAAGTGCACCAAGCACGGCATAAGTCGCTTCATAATGCCAAGCTTACCTCAGCAAGGTGCTCACCCAACTTAGGTTTATGTCACCAAGGTGCCTAGCCACACAACAATGTGTTAGCGAAGGCCCTCGACTTAGCCGACAAGCCAACATTGCATGTTGGGTCTTTAACAGCATCTCACAGTGTCGTAGGGTCGAGCATGCCTCAATAGATGCATATTGGATGGCCACTTGGTCATGCGAAGCCCACAAGCCACCGAGGGTCAATCTCTTGCCCACGGCGTAATCCTCGTGCCTACACGTGTGTTAGATTCCGCTTAAAGCCATTGCGCACCTTAGCGTTGCACCAACGTGTAGCATGAGTAAGGCAACGTCTCAATCCGTAGCTTGCTTGTAGCATAATGTAGTCCCTCAATGGACTTAGTCAATGCATAACTTGATGCCTTCATTCGATAGCCCACATATGCGGTGTCGTCTTCCAACCGCTTAGCTTAAGCCACGAGATCCCCTCGTGCAAGATTGAACCCAAACCAAGCACTTGAGTCGGCACACGAGGCCTTTAATGTTGCCTCGATAGCCTATTCGGTCCAAAACGAGTCCCAAAGATGCCATATTGCGTGGCATAATGGAAACAACATAGTGAACCTCTTCCTCAAGAGGCACGCGCAGTGCCTACATTATTGCACTGTCCACGGGGCTCCCAAACCCACGTGGAGACTCTAGACACCCCTCTAGATGCCTAAAGTCCGCCCTTGAGTTGCCCCAAGGTTGCTCACTTGAAACCTAATTTGGGCGGGGAGGTAGGTAGGTAGCACACCTTGCACCCCTATATATGCTCGTTAAGCAATTAGCCCTCTAGCATGAGGAAATATCAATATGTCCGAGGAATCATAATGATTTTTCATAAAATCCACAAGTTAAGAAAAATCATGAAACTTGGTTGGGAAAACACTTCCCCCATGACCTCTTTCCAGTAAAAATTTCAACTCGAAACTCTTTCATTTGGATGCCCAAGCACACCAAAAATTTGCACTATTGGCTAGTGTTGTTGACTGCTGCTACTGCTACTGGTCCACATGCCTTGGGCTACTTGGGGCCAATGTTAAGCCACGTTGAGGCACTTCCAACGGCCACTCTTGTGCACTTAAATAGCCACACCACTGTGAGCGAAACGTTACGGAGTTAGCCTTGTAAGGCAACCCGTGACACCCTGCCAAGTTTAAAGTTCCATCCAAAGAATATAAAGCTCATTGGCAACTTTTGAACTAGAGTGTCTTCTACTTTAACAATTACAAAAGGTAATTACAAATCCAAAATCCAAAAAAACAAAATATTTAATTTTATAAATTAAATATTTTTAACTGTATATTTTATAAATGGGCATTTGGTCTAGCGGTATGATTCTCCCTTTCACTAGATCATTAGAGTATTAGTAGTATAAAAATTAACAAATCTTACAATTTTTTACTTTTTAATGTGACACTTATCATATCATTGAAATTAATCTTGTTTTAGATTCTAAATTTTTATTATTACATGACATATTAGTTATTAAAATAATTTATTAATTTGTATAATATTTTGAAAAATGTTAGGCATACCGACAAAATTATCAAGAAAGCTACTAAACACTCATATGAGTGTAAGTCTCACATAACAAAATTATCAAGAAATTTATCGCATCACTCACATGGATATAGGGCCCACACTCATGTAAGATTCACACCCATATGAATATTTGATAATTTTTTGATAAAATATTTAATTATCTCTAACATTATTTTGTAATATTTTTCATCATATATAAAACAACACACCATGCTTAGATACAGCTAGAAAACACTTGAACATTTGAATAACTTAAAGGACGGTTTAGTGCAACTTATAGTAAACTAAATAATAATAATCATAAAGTAAAAGTTAAAATTATTAATCTCAATTTTCTAAGAGCATCTTCAATGCTTATTCAAATTTTTTATCAAATCTAGATAAAAATTTAATCTGATATGATGCACTCCAATCATTTCATCAAATTTCGCAAGTCATCTAATAACCAGTCATCCTGCCTAATATAAATTTTCATCAAATCTTTCCCAATCAAAATCATCTACCAACAGTCATCTAAAAAATTTGATGAAAAAAGTGCAACTCCATTCATTTGATACCAATTTAATGAAACAATTGAAACGTCATTTTCACCAAATTTTTATCAAATTTAAATTTAATCAAAGATATGAGTTTAAATTAGAGATGGTCTAATAATAACATTTTCTCAACTTATTTAAGTTATTTTTGTCTAATATACAAAAATTACATCTAACACTTTAATACAACTTCTTCTTTTTTTTATAAAGATGTAACCAAATTTACAGACTGCAACAAACAGCCCTTAATATATTTTCTATGCACTCGGGAAGTCAATCCAGCAAAAGGAAACGATCAATTTAATAATAAAATCGAAGCAAACAAACGAGCAGACGGGCATTTGGTCTAGTGGTATGATTCTCGCTTCGGGTGCGAGAGGTCCCGAGTTCGATTCTCGGAATGCCCCTTTCTTTTGTCAAAATTTGGTTTTATTATTCCGGAAAATTCTGATATCGAAAATGAAAAGAAAAGAACATTTATTCTCCGATGAAACCAAAAGAAAAAATTGAAATCGAACCGAACCAAACCAAAATTTTGTTTTATTATTCCAGAAAATTCTGCCATTGAAAATGAAAAGAGAAAAGGAACATTCAATATGTTTAATTTCAATTTTTTGAAAATTAAGTTTTTTACTTTTCGTATTTTTTATTTTTAGTGAATATTTTTATAAGTCTTATTAGAAAGACTTATACTATATATGGTCCTACTAAAAAACTTATGTTCCCATAAGTCCTATGAGAAGTTTGTTGACACATTTACCCTCAATATTAGTTGTTAATATCATAAATAATAATAAAACCATATATAAGAAATTAAATGTTACCATAGATCATATCTATATAAACGTAACGTAACGTAACGTAACACCTACATAAACGTAACGTGACACCTATGATCTATGGTAACATGCAATTTCCTATACGTAACGTAACGAGACATCTACATAAACGTAACGTGACACCTATGATCTATGACAACATTCAATTTCCTTGAATGTTGCCATAGATCATATTTATATAAAACGTAACGTGACACCAACATAAACCAGTAACATTTTCACATTCAATTTAAAAAAATAAAAGCTCATTAAGTTTGCGAAACGTAACGTGACAAGTTACGTTTATGTAGATGTCACGTTACATTTATGTATGTGCCACGTTACATTACGTTTATGTAAGTGTCACGTTACGTTACATTTATGTAGAATCTTGTAGAATACATTCCTATCTAAATGGGACTTAAGACTCTATAAAAAAATTACACAGAACTTAGCCTACCATAAGTGTCTGAAAAAGGACTTATAAATAAGTATTCCTAAATTTTAAGTAATTTTTTTATTTTTTTAAATGCACTTTACTTAAATATATCTAAATTATAAATATTTACGAAAAAATATTTTTAAAAATTAATAAATATACAAAAATATGAAAAATGCGTTGAATTTTCTTTTTTTTTTTTGTATTTTCTGGTATTTAATGTATTTTTAAAGATTTTTTTCACAAATATTATACTTTTTAAGTGAATTTATGTTAAGTATATCTAAAAATTAAAAAAAAAAATTTGCTTAAAATATTGAAAAATTAAATATGACAGATAAAAAAGTAAAATTTTCTGACAACTGTTTTCTAAAAACTATAACCAAACAAACTGATTTATTCTTTGATGAAACAAAAAAAATAATAAAAAACAACCAAACCAAATTAAGAAAATGTGGTGCATTTCAATTTAATTTAGAACCATAATTTTTATAAACTGTTATTATTCACAATATGATTACAACATATTCAAACATCAAATAATATATCATTTTACAAATAATAATTAAGATAAATTACACTCACCTCCCTTGAGATTCAATTAATTTCACATTTTAATATAATTACACTAATACCGCTCAAAATTTTAATTTACATAATATCTGAACCTTTACTTATCAATACTTCATTAGTCGTATGAATTAAAAAAATAATGTTATCATCCTTTTTTTCTACTAAAATACATATTTATTTTTGTTTATTTTAATGTCTACTCACTATTAGCATTAATTTCAATAGCTTTAATCATACTAAAAGAAATATTAATATAATTATATCAAAAATACAAAATTAACTATATTTTTTTTGGGAGGATGCACCAATAAATCCTAAATTAATAACTTATACACTGTTTAGTCCTAAAAGTTTCTTATAGACTGAAAGGTCCCATTACAATGTTTCAAACATCAGATTAATGTTTCGAACATTAGATTTCGAACATCAGATTAATGTTTCAAACATTAGATTGATGTGCAAATGGGACTAAATGGAGCATAAGAAAACTTTTAAGACTAAATGGTTCAACTTTTCAAAAACTAAGACTTATGGGTAAATTTTCCTTTTTTTTTAACGTTAAAAAAAGATAATGTAATTTAGGCCGAAGAAAAATATGACGCTGGCTCAATGACAGCATAAATAAATTAGCAACCATTAATTGATCCGCCAACATTGGGTTTCAGTACTCTATTTTATATTGTTTTAGATCTTGGACCACATTCTCATAATCCAAAGTCAAAAAGGTTAATAAATACAAATACAGTTCTACTAGATCTACATTAATGAATAGTAAAATATAAATACAGGAGGATAACTCAGTTAATACATATTCAATTTTCTAACTAATTTGATCAAGACATACAACTGGTCAGCCTTATCAAACACATTGATTAAAAATAATTAGCAAATGACCTACACAGTTGGGCATTTGGTCTAGTGGTATGATTCTCGCTTTGGGTGCGAGAGGTCCCGAGTTCGATTCTCGGAATGCCCCACTTTGCAACAAAAAAAATTTTTTTTTTTGCCAAAATAATAAAATAAAATAAAATTCCATGATGTATATTATTTGTGACAATAAAGCTTCATTGCCCATTGTCACAAATTTGGGATGCAATATTTCAATCACTAAAGGTACCTACAGGTGATGAATCTGCAGATTTATCGCGGATTTAAATCTTAGACAATGTATAGTATGCTCTAAAGACAACTTGGCTATCAAACCAAAAGGAAAGCAATATGTTTGGTGTCCCTTTCATTCATATAATTCAGAACTAAGTGAAAAACAAAACTTAATCAACCAAAAATTAATCCGACACAACTAGAATTATGAATATAGACAGCAAGTAGCAACCAAATCCAAGATAAGATGGCAATGTAGTCAATGTTGTTACGTTATCGAGCATGCTAGCAATGTAGTCAGAAAAACAGGCCAAGGTTCCTCGGTCAAAAACCAAATAATTATAGATGGCTCATAAATCAATCGGTATTGCTCATAGAATGTAATGATAGTTCTAAAGAAACTAATAAGATCTGGGAATGTTATTACCATGAGGTTGTAGTTGAGTAGTTGGATTTAAGATTTGATTTCTCCTATATTATGTCTTGGGCCCTTAAACTGACATCTCTTTGGCTAATTCAAAAGCCTTTTATAGTGTAAGGATATCAAAATACCCTATTTCAGATCCTACCACCTAAATCCAAGTCATAACAAATACAGCTGGCAGTCAAGAAAACACACTGAGCACAAATAGCAGATGATAGCCATCAACAGTTGGGCATTTGGTCTAGTGGTATGATTCTCGCTTTGGGTGCGAGAGGTCCCGAGTTCGATTCTCGGAATGCCCCATTGAATCAAGGAGTTCAAAATATATATATATTTTTGCCTGCCAATATCATTGGATTCATAGCACAACCCGCGTCTCCTTTTTTTTTTATTATTATTAGACAAGGACCAGGCATTCAAAAGCTAGAGAAACTGTGAGCACCAAGAGGAGAAATTGGTGGTGCACTAATAATTTTTTAAGTCCTAATTCTTTACTGGCAGTATTCTTCCAAATGAATGGAAACTAGGAACAAGCATCATATCAAACTACTAGAGTGGGTAAGAAAAACAAAGTACTAAAAACAGAACAGAGAAGGGAAGAAGGTCCATAGCCAAGCTTTTACTCACAAACTTGTGAGCTCGGGTTAAAGGTGATGATGAGCTATGGGCTTTACTCATATTAAAAGTCTTGACCATGGAGAAGTATTTAGGCAGCTGACAGCAGAGTAGGAGTGTGAAACCAAAGAAAAAACCTCGAAAGGATAACTCCAAATGACATGAAAAAGTAACTACTCAACCTCAGTCACCCAGATAAGTTGTTTGTAGAAATAAATCTGATACAGATCATTCAGGCACACTGAATTCTGCAGGCCATTCACCAAGTTCATATTATCTCAAAGACAATGCAGACAAAGTCAACTGCAACAAATATTACATCAAATTAACCACGAAGAAAACAATAAGAAAATAATAAGCATGTCTAAATGACCTATCATTTGAAGTTGCAGGAGCTATTATGCCATTGTGGAAATCAAATATTTAAATAAATCATCTGCATCAGATAAAAGATTTCTACAATTAATGATTAGTAAAAATAAATAAATAAGTGGCATATAAAGATGTCATCATATCAAGGTTGAAAATCCAGTGCTTACACAGTAATCAAACCAAAAAATTATTGCAGTTAATAAAGCTTACAAATTAAGTGAATTACATTGTTTTCAGAGATCTAAATCAAATCAATCCCAAAACCACAGAAGAAAAAGTAAATTAATATATATCCTATTTTATTTTATTTTTTCTGACAAGCTTCCACCTACTTTGATTAAGAAATAAATAAAAAGAAAATATCAATATCAAGATGGAAAAGTCAGGAACAAATATGTAATCTCACTAGCATATATAATACTACAGATCAATCACAAACATCAGAGTTACATTTACTAATTGAAGTGTGACTTAGAATTAAACAGATCTGAAGTATCAAACTAAAGTCAAACATGCTGCTGGAATTCTCCACTGCAAGTCTGCAACTGGTCAATCTTACCAAACACATTGATTAAAAATAGTATGCAAGTGACATCCATAGTTGGGCATTTGGTCTAGTGGTATGATTCTCGCTTTGGGTGCGAGAGGTCCCGAGTTCGATTCTCGGAATGCCCCATTTTGCGAGGAACCATATTTGTTGCCTCTATGATTTTTATTTTTATTTTTGCAACAAAATAAATCCATCACTACTGTCCATTATTTGTAATGACAAAACTCCATTACCCATTGTCACAAATTTGTGATGGAATATTTCATTGCTAAAGGTGCCTATAGGCAACAAATCTGCAGATTTAGCGAGGATTTAAATCTTAGACAATGGATAGTATACTCTAAAGTAAACTTGGATACCAAGCCAAACGGAAAGCATTTAATTGGTGAACCCTCATTCATATATTCATTCAGAACAAAGTGAAAAACCATAATTAGGCCTCGTTTGGGAACCCTCCTTTTTAGCCAAAAAGTCAAAAAGTTACTAAATTAGCCAAAAAGCCAACAACTCATATCAAAAAGTCAAAAATTCTCTTTTCTCTCTACTTTTTGCACATCTTTTCGTAAAAAGTCAAAAAGTCATCCCAAACATGCTAGTTTTTTTTAGCTCATATTTTAGCTAAATAGCCAAAAAGTTACTAAATTAGCCTGTTCCCAAACGGGGCCTTAACCAAACATAATCTAACAACTAGAATTAAGAGTATAGATATCAAGTAGCAATCAAATCCAAGATAAGATGATCCAGCTCCACAACAGTGGAATATAGATTGTCAACCAGTTCGCATTCCCCGGAAATAAGAATCTACTTATCAAACTTCTAGACACTTGACACTAAATTCCTTAAAAAAATGCTCAAAAAGTTTCAAGTATTATCAACAAAATGTAATTGGCACACCTATACAACATTCAGTGATAAAGGGACGCAACTTTGTCTGTCATTACATGATTTGCACTTGTCTTCCTACCACATTGCAAGTTTGGGAACCATAAATACAATCTGATATCTTCTAATTTACATACAATCGGACATGTTGAACCCCAAGAAGACTCAGCACTAATGACAGGTACCAATGTATTATAGCATTCAACGTTGTTACCCAGTGAGCAAGCAACATAGTCAGCAAAATAGGCTAAGTTTCCAGAGTCTGAAACCAAATAATTTTAGATGGCTCATCGATGGCTCATCAATGACTCAGTAGGGTACCTAGAATATAATGATAGTTCTAAAGCAACTAAAAAGATCTGGGATTGTTATTTCAATGAGGTTGTAGTTGTAAGTAATTAGATTTAAGATTTTATTTCTCCTATATTGTGTCTTGGACCCTTAAAGTGACATCTCTTTGGCAAATTCAAAAGCTTTTTCACTGTGAAAGGATATAAAAACACCCTGTTTCAGATCCTACCACCTAAAGGTACACCAAGTCATAGCACATACAGCTGGCGGTCAAAAAAAACATACTGATCACAAATAACAGATGGTAGCCATCAACAACCGCAAAATTGGTCTAGTGGTATGATTAAATAGATCCAAAGTATCAAACTTAAGTCAAACATGCTGGCTGGAATTCACCTCTGCAACTAGTCAACCTTAGCAAACACATTGATTAAAAATAGTATGTAAGTAGCATCAATAGTTGGGCATTTGGTCTAGTGGTATGATTCTCGCTTTGGGTGCGAGAGGTCCCGAGTTCGATTCTCGGAATGCCCCATTGAATCAAAAACCTTTTGTTATTTTTTTTACCTGCCAATTATTTGGCACAACCCAAGTCTTCTCTCTTTTATCTTTTTTTTTTGCGGAAGGAAATAAGTATTTTGTTAGATAAGATAGTCAAAAGCTAGACACTGTGAGCACCAAGAGGAGAAATTGGTGGTGCAACTGTAATTTTTAAGTCTTAACTCTTTACTGGCAAGATTCCTATAAATGAAGACTACTTAAGTGGGTAACAAAACATAGCGAAACAAGGTCAAAAACATTAACAGAGAAGAGAGAAGAAGGAAGAAGGTAAATAGCCAAACTTTTCCTCACAAATTTGTAATTGCAGCTTGAAGATTGTCTGGATGAGCCATGGGTTTTACTTGGACTAAAAGTCTTGACCACGGAGAAACATTTAGGGAGCCTACAACAGAGCAGGAATGTGAAACCAAAAAAAAAAATTGAAAGGATAACATCAAAAATGGCATGAAAAGGAACTCAACCTCGGTCACCCATATAAGTTGTTTGTAGAAATAACTCTGACACAGATCATTCAGGGACAGTGAATTATGTAGGCCATTCACCAAGTTCATATTATCTCAAAGACAATGCAAATGAAGTCAACTGCGACAAACATTACATCAGTTTAAACATGATAAAAACAAGAAGAAAACAATGAGCACACCTAAATGGCCTATCATTTGAAGTTGCAGGGGCTATTACGCCATCCTGAAATCAAATATTTAAAAGATTTCTAAAATTAGAGCACAGAGCTATTCCATGAAAGAAAATCACACAACAAACTAGATTTCCCAAGAAAACAAACTACAATTTCTCTGGAAAAAAGTGGATACTAATAACTCCAGTCAGACTCATTTCTAACAGAAGATGAGACACACATCAAGAAGTGCAGAAAAGTGTGTAGTTTTGATATTCAACTTAGGCTGCAAGAAAAGATGTTCCCAGTTTAACTCTCTGAATGCCCAGCTTGGATAATTAAATATATGAATTTGTTTTGCTTCTCTTCTTTGTCTTTTCTTTTACATTTCTTCCTTTCTTCTTATGTTTGTCTTTTTAATTTAATATTTCCTTTGGGACAAAAAAGGCCATGGCCATTCATTCTTCAGCCTCAAGGTCCAGAGAGTCTGTCCAGTTGAGCCAAGCCTAATCCAACAGAAACACTTAACCATTGTACAGCATTGACTGGCTGTGATATTCAATTTAGTGGCAGACACCAAGAAAACATTTCAGATGCAGGACCATTGATCAAACAAAAGCAACTACTCCTGTAAATTGTAACAGGCCTTCATATGTCAACAAACTGAGATCAAAATCTGAGAAATTGCTGATGGACTGCTGGTAGCTGGGGGGGAATGTGTTTTGGGAGGACATTAATTATGAAAGCTATATTAAGTCAACAAGCTGATAAATATTTAAGAAGCAACAAATGGTAGATCTAATCAAATACATTAGCCAGAAACAAAACCTGATACCAACAACAAACGGGGCATTTGGTCTAGTGGTATGATTCTTACTTCGGGAGCGAGAGGTACCGAGTTTGATTCTCGGAATGCCCCACCTTAACACAGTGTATTAATTTGCCCATATAGTTTTTAATGCCCTTTTCTATTCTATTTTTAAATCCAAGCAAAGCATGTGATCCAAAGTCAACTCATACACTTTAGCAGAAAATGTCACTGATATACCTAAATACAAGTATAACAAGATTGCTTCTAAGTAGATTGAAAAATAATAAAATATCAAGGTGGGCCAACTATGCTTGAAGATGTAAACTTATTTATTCATATATGAAATAAACAAATTACAGCTATCAAAGCTTTTTGATTGTTAAAATAATAATTATATCAGAGGCATGTAAAGCTATAATATGTATGACAATTAAGAAAAGTATAAATGAAATCTCAAATGCATTTACTTCAACATGCACACACAGATTTTTAACTACAATAAATGGAAAATTCCATCAAGCACATTAATTACATATTTGGCATTTCAAGAATCAATTGGGCATTTGGTCTAGTGGTATGATTCTTGCTTAGGGTGCAAGAGGTCCCGAGTTCAATTCTCGGAATGCCCCAATTTTATTAGTGATTTTGCTAACCCATCTGCATAGTTTTATGCTAGATTTTTTTATTTTTTATTTTTGTTTTTAAAAAAAAAAAACAAACAAACAAAACAAAACAGAGTACAAATGAGAAGCAAGCTAAAAAAACTTCAACAAACCTGTTAATCACTGTAAATGAAATTTTTTATGCTCCATCAATATAATAATAAATAAGCAGAAAATATTGATTTGAAAAGAAACAAACCACGACTAAACTTGTCGCAAAAGAAAAGCATTTATGCTCACCCCATAAATTATACTTGACTATAACACCTGACAAAGGAACATTCATTTATAAGTACATCAAGTGGACATCTTTTAGCGGCTTGATACTTGGCTCGGGCCAAGGCATTTGGTGGAAAGTCATGCACCCATGCCTAGGCCAAGGCACACTTGCATCTGTGATAGAAGCATGTGTAGGCTGGTGAACAATAGTAGGTGGTATGGCTTTGTGCACAAGCATGACTCATTTGGCTTGGCTTAGCCTTATACTGTAAGAGTTTCTCAAAAATTTGGCTCTCAGCCCCTGCATTAGGGCATTGTAGCAACAAACCAAGACCTTGATACATTGGTGGGCACTTTGGCCCTTGGTGGCATGCAAGTGTGGGCATATGGGCTTTGATTGGTGCAAACTTGTGGTGCTGTGGACTTGGTGAGCACTTGGATAGAGTGCTGGGTAGCAGCGTAACCCAAGATTGTGGCAATCTTAGGGCTTGCTTGGGCAGGGGCACTTTCATAATTATTTGGACATGGTGACATTTTTATAAATATCACGTTGTGATTCCCCGAGCATACTTGATGCTTCCCCTTGCCAGTCCAAAAATGGATCGAGGGAGGGATATGTCCCTCATCTAGGCGGGCCTGCAATGCCTTGCAAGCTAAGGCAATGTGTTATGTAGGTAATGTATATGGTGGTGCACGGTTGTAAGCATGGCAAGGGCATCGTCCTGCATGCTAGGAACCCCTTTGTGTAAGTTGTAGACCTAGGCATAACGTTTGGCATGTGGGCATGGTGCAACACATGGACTTGATGGATTGATGAGATCCGGAAGGCTGCCAAGAGCACTAGGATGAACCATGTTGTGTGACTGAGTGTTGGGATTTGGGGGGCACATGTGTGTGCAGACATCAGGCCAAGGCAGTTACAGGCGGTTATCATGATGGTCTGGAGCCAATGTGTGTCTTGGTTGAGACAAGCATATCCGTTCCTCTTATGTGCATAAGGTTGTGCTCCAATCAGCAAGGCATCGGTTGTGAGAAGTTTTGGATGGGGCTATGTTGCAAGTGTTGGTTGTTGCATGCACACCCTAGGCGGCTAGTGGCATCAATTGCTAGTAACTGTTAGGGTTCTTTAAATTGTAGCTTTGCAATGATCTGCAAGATATGAGAGGGATCTCGGGTACTGTGAAAGCAAGTCTTGGTGTAATCTTTTGTACTTGTGAAAAGTAATAAAGGTTGGAGTGTTTTCCCTATAAACTCATGTGTGCCTTTAATGCTTATTGTGTCAAGCATGGATTACACAGACCTCTGTGTGTGTCTGTGTCTGTCTGTGTGTGTGTTGGGCTGAGACCACCAAGTGTAATTTGCTGCCATCGCCAGGCAAAAAATTACAGGAAAAAGTTGATTGTGAATTTGTGACAGCATTCATGGCAATCAGGTTCAATTACAGCCCACACAACACTAGAATTAGAATAGAAGAATACAAGTCATACACTATCAAAGAGAGATTTGGCCTCCGAACTAATCAAAACCAAAACACCTTAATAAGATAAGGCCTCGCTAGTTGTCTCGCTGTTGGATGGTCAGCGTGTCTCTACTTGTGATATTTCAAACTAATATCAACCACATATGTTACAAACTGGTAGGACAATCAAAAAAAAAAAATCATATGTTTAGGACTTAATTTTTTATTTGGTTTCACAAGTTCTCGTAACTAATCTCCATATCATAATGTAAAAATTGGATTGTCATACTCTAATTAATCAAATGTAGTTGTGCTCTGTTATACCTATATCAAGAAACCTGAATGTCTTACCATGAGTTGTCTCCAATTGTACAATTTAAAGAAAAAAATACCATAAACGTTTTCTTTTTATGCAAACTAAAAACCATTTGAGCAGAAAGGGTGTATGCTGTATTTTCAAAGATACGTTCTATGTACGAATCCACACAAGCAAATTCCAAAGTGAACTTGGTAAATCCTCAAACATTTCTTGGAACTTTTACAACATCAGTTATGCTAGGAATTCCAAATTTTCTACCAAATCTCTCACATAGCTATGGGATCTACACATATATAGGTTTGTGTGGGTCCCACATCCATGTGAGAGCTTTGGTAGAAAATTTGATAGAGTATTTGGGGTCTATAGCATTTTCCTTACTACATGCCTATCCAAGTGACATCACTTCAAGCAATTAATGCTTCTAATTGCAGAATAACACACATAGTACGACCCATTTCCAGTTTCAATCTATTGACGACAAATTTAAATATACTACAATCTATGGTATAGTGGTATGATTCTCGATTTGGGTGCGAGAGAGAGGTCCCCATCCTCATAACCCTCCACCTACATCCAATAAATTCAGTTCAAATATGCAGCTCCCAAAATTTTATTTTATTATAGTATGAGAATCTGAGCAAAGTTATCTGATCCAAAGTCAACTCAACAACTGAAGCAGGAAAGATATAAATTTATCATTAATAATATTATAACTGTTTTCTGACAATTCCAATAATTTAAAACCTAAAATCTCCTTCATAGACCTAACTACAACACACTAAGCTACAGCTAGATTAGTGAATGAATCATCAAAAGTAAATCAAATTTGTGGTGAGTGTTAAACCACCTCTTGTTCCAATTCAAAGCTAGTAAAATTGAAAAACCCCAAACTAGTTCGAATTATTGCCAAAATGAGAGTTATCAACAATTAAAGAAAAATTGGAAGAGAAAGAGCTGAAATTGAACTCTTTTGAAATAAGTTTATTTGAAAATCGTACCTTCGGTTCTACAGAAGAAAGCGAGAGGCCGACTGGACTGACGCTGACACGGACGGACTGTTTGTTTACCATGAAAGCAACGGGACAGTAAAGTAAAGTGAAGAACGGAGTTGTTTTAACTTTATTAAGCTCTGTGTTTGGTTCGAGAGGACAACAATTTTAATCTGGAGAGGGAGAAACAAATTTTGGTTGGAAATTTTCCCTCGAAATTTTCAACGTCAGAATTTTGCCTCAAAATATACGAAGGACGTGTTTGAACTTCCTTCAAGGGCATAATTGTCCTTTTAACAAAGGATGACACTAAAATGGTTAGATAAAGAGTGCTGCTATTAGCACCTACTAAAAATTTTTTAACTCCTCATTTCTTTAGACCCCAATTCTAAATCCTAAATTTTAATAATATTTTTTTGAACACCCCCCTTATTATCAAATCTACCCATATTCATAATATTTTCACAATCAAATGCACACCCACCTAATTTTTCATACCTCTCCTTCCCTGACCGTCGGTCTACTGTGTTCATCTTCTCCACATCAATTATCCATTTTGCTACTGAAGTGTTTCAACACTTTTCTTTGGATATTACTTTTTTTTTTCTTTTTTCTTACAAGTGCTTCAACACTTTCGAATCAAGTGGTGCTTCAACACTTTCAAATCAATTTTTTGGAAATTCAACACTTTCGAAAATTTAACACAAAAGTACGATTTACTGCTATAGAATTTTTCATCTACCATCAAATGTATAATTTATTTATCTTTTCTCTTCAATTAATCATAACCACACAAATAAAAAACCATTTACCAACCAAAACTACAACCACACAAAACCCTAAAAGCCAGACACTTTTCATCAATCTAACGCTTAATTGATGGAAGCCATCCTAACAAATTGGAATTGGGCAAACAAACTTGTGTTCTTATTATGTTAAGCAGGATATATCTTTGGACAGATAAGAAACCTTAAGGTCTACCACATTACTTATCATACATCCTTTTGTAACTTTCACCATATCACTCTTAACAGTGCTGGCAATTGAAACAAAAACTAACAGATAGATTTCTATTTTGAAATGATGGACTACCCTTGACCAATATATGATTACATAAATGCAGACAATATGCAATTGACAGCAATAAACAAACCGACCTTAGTTTCACGTGATATAACATGGAGAACGGATTTAAATAAAGTAATTCATTTACAGGAAAACCATATGCTTCAATATATATCAAACATCTTTAGAAATTTTATAGTGCTTAAAAACATGCACCTTCTGTGTCATAAGTATGACTTACCATACTCATAATGCTGCAAGCCTCTATCGGTTTTGGCAAATGATTTGATTAATGTTTTTGATTCTTTTATAAGGGTTATTAGTTAGAAGCAAGACTTCCATTCTACTATATACTTCAGTGGTTCCCCGAGGAGATGTAGTCTATAACATGTAAAGAATTACATTTATAAACAATTGTATTTATTCTATGTATAGCTTGTTCCCAAATGAGGCTTAAATCACAATTACAATTCATATCAAAATGCAAAGCTTTAAGCATTCAGATTCAGGTCATAACATGCATCTTCCTGTTACAGTATGCTAAAAAATTAAAAAACTCAATAAAATACTGTGGTCTGTTTATTGTATTAAAAGAAGGTAAATAAGAATTGGTCATGACACACCTATTTAAGATAGGCTTCAATGACACATCTAATTGTACTTGGTGGACAGCTATGGTGGAAACTGCTTGAGATCACCCAACAGCGTCTAGGAGACGTAATGTTGTACTTTCTCAAAAAGTGGCTAAGAGACCTCGACGCACTCATAAGATTAAGGATCAAGGTAGTCGAGTTAATGAACATGACATGAATGACATAGGTCTTGCTCTAGCAAAAACGGTTGAGGTTGAAAATGATTGGAGCAATCAATTGAATGTGAGTGACATGGGTGATGATTTTGGTGATGAACCAATAGATATGGGTGATGAACCAACACACATAGGTGATGACTTGGGTGATGAACTAACAGACATGGGTGACTATGAAGACCAACCAGCAAATACAACTAAAAAAGTTAATGAAGATCTTACTGGACCTTTTCCCGGAGGGCCATATAATCATTCAATTTTGAAGAGTTTTCATTGTCATGTAGCAGCCAATATTTGACATAATGATGTAAGTCATTGTCTTACATTAATTTAATGTTTTAAATTTTGTTTCAACTTTACTAATTCTTTTTTTTTTTTTTATTTTTATTTTTTATTCTATGTTGCAGGAACGTGGAATACTTAAATGCTTAAATCATTGTTTTACAGTTGGAGAATGGTCATTCAACTTGGAAGATAATGAACAGTCCAAAATTCATGGTTTAATTATGGATTCGGGGTAGAAAGACGATATAAAATGACCCATGTCAGGCATTGTCATCCGCCGGTCCAACCCAGGGTTTGGTTCAAAATATGCCAAGATGTTGGTAAGGTCATCGATTCTCTCTTGTGATCCAAATAATTTTATGTAGTGGTCACTATGCACATGCAACTATTTAAGTAAATATTTTCTCACTTATAACAATTATTCTTCTCCAAAACCAATCAAACCAGCAATAACTCGGAACCCACAATTGCCATCTGCTGCAACATCCTTAACGTATTTAATATATCGTCTCAATTCATAGATGAATGCCTCTAAAAAGCAATTTGGATTCAATGATCGAAACCGGTGAACCTATCACAGGCCAATACCAATGTTAGACAACATGACACAATTACATACCTCATTAGTAAACCATGTACCTTTTCTTTCTTATTTGTTTTCACATTTTTTGTTGTTACACTCGCCTTGGCAATGACTCCGGGTGAATAACTATCTTGTGCTAAAGCAACTATTTCAAACGCAGATGGCTCACGACGAGTGGAGGTCTTAATCTTCAATTTTGTCCAACCTCGTGGATTAGACTTCAATTCCGGCTCAATAAAAAATGTACAATCAGGTTTGGCTAACTCCTTCAATTTTTGTAACAAAAACCACTTCATATTTGGATCCACCTCATCGAATAGTTTGGCAAACAATTCTAACTCAAGTGTACAAGTCCACTATTCACTTACAGTGTGTGGGGTACTCAACATATCAAGTTTAGTCCAATATGAATAAACCGATGAGAGGGGAATTGGCCGATTTTCCCTCATGTAATTTGCTATCTCGTGTGCACATGGCAAACCATGAGTACGTCGAACAATACATCCACATGCAGTAATATTAATACCAACAAAAGATGCTCGTTTAGACTATGTCAATATGATCTCTAATGTAGTAATTGAGACATTACCACCAAGCTCCTTAAACTGTGCAGGTTTGAAATCATGCTGCACAACTATTTTGCTTTTCTCAAATAATGATTTTATTTCACTATGTTACAACTCAAGTAAATTGTGTATCCTTGTCCAATTCGACTCAAAATTTCATTGACTTGATCTAAGATATCTTTTAAGTTTTGCACGTGAACTCTTAACTCTATATATGAAAATAAACTGTTATAAAAATAATGTTATAAAAAACCAAGCAACTAATAAATTTAAATGTTCGTATTTACCTATTTGTTGTAGAATTTCCAAAGTGCATAAACGCGTCAGTCCAAGCAGCCACAAATTTTGACTTGTATGTATCCAACTAAGATGAGGTAACATAATGAAGTGCATCTTCATAAGCACTGAACTCACTACATAACAAAGACAGTCGTTGCATGTATACTTCTTCATACGATGCCATAACCAACATATTCCAACTCATTATAAACATTTCCCATTTATCCTTTGTCTCAAACATCTTTTTGCAATTAGCAAGCACATTTTTTCCAATATGCCATCTACACAACAAATTTGTAGTTGCAGGAAACACCGTACATATGGCATTCATAAGGGCCAATTCTCTATCTGTGACAATTTTCATCCATGACACTACGCAAAAGACCAAGTTGTATGTATAGTTATCCTCCTTCTCATACTGGAGGTATGCAAATGCAACTGAAAATGCCATGTTTATCGATGTCACACCTACAATCTCCAGAAGGGACAACCGATATCGATTGGTCTTATAAGCACAATCCATTAACAATACTTTTGGAAATGCACGTAACAAATTCAAACTAGTAGGATGTGCAAACAACAAATCAGTCACTGTCTCAGTACTTGCACAGCTCTTATGCCACTCAATGTACTTGTTCATCACTAACTAACCTAATAGTTGTTGCATTTGAGATCTCCCAGCTTTCTCAGCAACTTTATACCTATGACATGCATTGTAAATTGTCTTCATTGTGGAAGCATTTGCATCATCACGCTGTTTCAATGTAACCAATATCTTACTCGGTCGTACCATACTCTTCGACATGTCTATCAACAAAGAGGTTTTCTCATGTGACAACCTTCCAGCATAAGAATGACCCTCAAGATATTCTACAGCAGGATGATTATGTACACCACAAACAACTATTAAGATCCAGTCATCATTTGTGGTTAATTTTTTGCCCTTCAATAAAAAATGACATTCAAATTTGTTTGTACTAGTCAGTCTTGTTTTTTTTGTCTTAGGCCTGCTATTTTTTCGAGTGTCCCTATAAGATTCACTCCTCTCACAAGCTAAGTTAAGTATTGGCTTCCTACTTCGAATACCACCTCCATCTGCTTTCTGCACGACAATAACGAATCCATTTATTCTTCCAACTTGACGTGCCCATCGAATTAACTCATCTCGACCCTTGAATATCTAAAATAAATAAATTAAACTAACAAATTATTGCACATAAAAAAGGTACATTATTTGTAAAACAGTCAAAGACTTGCCTCACGAGTAACAAATTCATTACTAAAATCCATTACAAGTTCTGAATCAATCTTACTGCCTCTAGTCGAAACATCACCCTGAAAACATGTGTGAATGTAATTTCAAAATTGAAAAAATGATGTTCATTTCAACAGTCCCGAAACTAATGGTTTTGTTCAGTTCAACATTGATGAAAATAAAGATGATATTCGGTTCAACAGTACTGACTATCTGCATTAATGTTCGGAACCTATGTATTGAACGAAAGGATTATGTTCAGTACTGTATTACCGAATATAATTCTAATAGTTAGCAAACCAGTACCGAACAGCTCGAACGAAACACGAACGATCGAAAAAGATTGAAAATGTTAATACAAGACAGATAAATTTACCAACGAAACGTCGGTCTCACTAGAATTGTTGTCCTCGTTCTCTATTGCTCTACACAGTGAAATAAGTGATAAAGTATACGTTATACTTGAAGCAAAACTTTCAAGTTCAATAGCGTTGATGATCGTGATGAAGATAACACATTCATGATTGAAGACGATTATGAAAAATAATAGATTTAGGGTTTATGTTAGTTGGTTATGAAAAGTAATAGGTTTATGGCTTACAAACATGGAATACGTACAGTTGGAGTTGGAGGTGGGGGTAGGGGTGGGGGTGGGTGTCCAATATTATAGAGTATTAGTTCTTATTGATAGGTGTGTGTTCTATTTAATAATGTCTTTTAATGTAATTTTACTTTAGGGTATAATTGTAATAAAAAAAAATTTATAAAATGGGGGGTCCAAAGAATTTTGGCAGGTACTAATAGTAGCATTTTTTTTTTTTTTTTTTTTTTAATTTGGCTCTTAAAGTTTTATATTTTCCACTTTAGTCCTTAATGGTCTATTTTGGCAATACAGTTAAAGGCCATCTTATTGGTTTTTTGTTTTTTTTATTACATCACATCTTTATTTTTTTGCACATTTTTCAAAGAAAACAAAAAAAACTTTTAACTTACTTCCCAAAGTAGGGTTTTAAGTAGAGAAATTTAGCCAAAACCCCTCAATTTGACAATTGTTTTATGATAATGATAACCCAAATTATTTTGTTTCATAAACTCCTTAAAGAGGAGATGCATAACTGAGTAAGGACAAAATAAAATATATATTTTTTTCTTTGACAACATTGTTAGAGTAATGTTTACATCAATTTCAATGGTAATCACTCTGTTTGGTTTCAGTTTTTAGAATTCACTTTGCAAAAAATTCTATTTTTTCGTTCTTCATTTTTTTTTCACTGAACTTTTTTAATATTTCAAGCAATTTTTAAAATCTGTAGGCACATTTAACATAAATACACTTAAAAAGTATAATATTTGTAAATTTTTTTAAAAAAAAAATTCACTAAATACGCAAAATATAAAAATTCAATACATTTTTTTTAAAAGTAAAATGTATCTAAAAAAGTAAAAAAAAAAAAATGTTTAAAATTTTAAAAATATTAACTAAAAAAAAATACGAAAAACAAAAGACTCAATTTTTAGAAAACTGAAACCAAACACACAAAAAATATATATTTTTAAAAAATGTCATAGTCAACATAGATATTATTTGATAGATTTTTGTGTGAGAAATTCAAAAAATACAAATTTGTATGAAAAATTGATATTTAGATAAAAAGTTATATTATTTTAAAGTTTAATATTTTGGTAATAGTGGTGCGTTGAATTTTTTAAGAAATTTTTTTGTGATTGTTTTTAATGTATTAAAATTTCATTGTAGGGGAGTTTTGACAAAATTCTCATTTTAAGTTTTTCCAATTTAATCTTAAAGCTAACTTCTGTTCAAAATTAGTCAAAAAATGCTACAATAATTGTTATCTAATATAAAAAATATATTATTATAATTGAAATTTGAGTTTGTGTAAAAGTTGTAAATTATATATAATAAAATATTTGTATATCACATGATTGTGTAATTTTTTTTTAATTAACAAATGTTAACTTTAGAAACTTGAAACATAAAGGTCAAAATGAGAAGAAAAAAAAAATCAAAATTAAAGTATAAAAATGAGAAGATGAAATATAAAAAGGATAAAGTATAACTTACCTAAGTTTAAATTAATGAAACTAACATTAGGATTACGGACATAAAAAAATGAAATCCGCTCAAATTAGGGGGGACCACGAGCCATTAAGTTGGGCCTGAAGCTCGAGCCCAACAAATCTATACTATATATTAAGCGGAAGGAGTTTTTAATCCCCAAATTTTGTAGGAGTTTTAATCTCTTAATTTAAATTTTTTGATTTTTTTATTTAAAAAAAAAAATCTTAGCATTTATTAATTTTTCTTAACTCCCAAATCTTACCATCATAATAACACTTTAATGTATTAAAAATAAGCATAAAAAAAAATCAGTGATTTAGACCACCTCAAACTTCAACCCCCACCACTACCACACACACGTGGCGGGTGGTGATTGGAGGAGGAGAAAAAAAAGAAAAAGAAAAAGAAAAAGGAAAAGAAAAAGTGACCAAACCCCACCATCACCACACACACGTGGCGGGTGGTGATTGGAGGAGGAGAAAAAAAAGAAAAAGAAAAAGAAAAAGGAAAAGAAAAAGTGACCAAACCCCACCACCACCACACACACGTGGCGGGTGGTGATTGGAGGAGGAGAAAAAAAAAAAAAAAAAAAAAAAAGGAAAAGAAAAAGTGACCAATCAAAAAAGAAAGGGGGTCAAAAAAAGGGGGTCCAATCTTTATTTAAAAAAAATTATTTGAAATCCAACACATGAATTCTTTGAAAAGTCCTAACACATATGATTATTATCCCTCATAATAACACTTTAATGCATTAAGAATAAGTATAAAAAATTTCTTGAAAAGTCAAACACATATGATTATTATCAAAATATTAAACTTTAATATAATATAATAAAAAAAAAGACATTTAATTCATTGAAAAATCCAACACATATGATTATTATCAAAATATTAAACTTTAATATAATATAAAAAAGAAAAAAAAGAAGACATTTAGGGGTTGTTTGGGATGACCTAAATAAGTGCACTTTTTGTCTTTTTACGAAAAGATGTACAGAAAAGTAGAGAGGTGATGCGATGAAAAAAGATAAAAAGTGTGTACTTATTTTGGGTAGCCAAACTTAGCCTTAAAAAAAACATTTAAAAATCATAATTCACGTATATATAGATAATTGTAAACACAATTCGTACATAGTGCGAGTGATATGATAGTGTATATATATATACACGTATATACGTATACCGCATATATGAACTTTCCTCAATTCCCCAATTTCGCGCTTTTTGGGTTTCTTCGTCTTCCTCAACACGCGAAACAGGACCATAGAGAATGGCGGAGAGCGAGAGCTCTGAAGTCACTTCTCGGCCATGGCAGTCTTATCACACTGTTTACACCAACGCCAAAGCAGGTACATACAAAAATTATACGGATTTGTAAAATTTTAGGTATATTTGTCTTTAATCTACAAGATAAACCCGCACAATAGTATTTTCTTTTTTTTTTTGAATTTTACGAATCATGTAACGTTCATTGTTCTGATTCGTATACAGGTTTCATTTTTGATGTCGACTTCACTATCTTAGGAGAATCTAATTGATTTTGAGAACTGTTGTTTTGTATTGTAATCTTGAATTGAAAGACTTAGCATTGAGAAATTTGGAGGAATTTGAGTGAGATTTTTGAAATTTGAACAAAAAATCATGAAAGTACGATACGCGCCATCTTGGTTCTGGTTTGCACACAGCTTTCATTTGTGATATCGACTTCACTCTCTCTCTCTCTCTCAGGGTAAAAAAAAAGGTATATAATTGAGTTTGAGGACTATTATTGTTTTGTATTATAACCTTGAACTAAAAGACTTGGACCTTCATTGGTTGAATTTTGAAAAATTAGAAACTAGTTTGATAAAAATAATCACATAGCCATCCCAACACAACCCCAACCCCCCCCCCCCCCCCCAAAAAAAAAAAAAAATATATATATATATATATGCCCCAAAAAATGAGGAAATCATATGAAAATAATGAGTGTTTTTTTTAAATTTTTTTTCATTATTTTCACCAAACTAGTTTTTGAAATTTTTTCTAAAAACAAATTTGAAAACTCAACTGAACAGCCTTGGCTTTGAGAAATTTGAGCAAGATTTTTGGAATTTGAATAAAAGATCATGAAAAGACAATACATGCCATATTTTTTTGATAAATAAGCAAACTTTATTAGAAAAGTATCAATATGATGCAAAGAATACAAAATTCAGACCCCTAAAGGGAAAAATGTTAAAATATTAAATCCTCCACAAAATCTACAAAAACCAAAACATCTAGATCAACCAACCCCATAACCCAATTATATAACACCATAAGCAACCGCCTCTCCATCCAAGAAATCGAATGAGACACCCCTTGGAATATACGCCTGTTACTCTCCAACCTAACAAGCCATATTAAACAATGAGAGGCAAACATTCATGCCTTCTGACACCTCCTCCTGACCCTACCCTTGGCCCAGCTTTGTAAAATAGCCAACACAGAGCCGGGTTGCACCCAAACCAAACCAAACCAAAAGTTGCAACAATATACATCCAAAGCCGAGAAGTAACTGGACAATGAACAAGCAAATAATTCAGTGACTCAGCGTCACCATGGCACAAGTAACACCAATTCACCAAAATATGTCCACGTCGCATTAAGTTATCAATCATCAAAATACGGTCCAAAGTAGTTGTCCATACAAAGAAAGCTACCTTGGAAGGCGCGTCCGACACCTAGACACACTTCCAAGGGAACGAAAACGCTTCATCCTGAGTAAGCGTACCATAGAATAGGGACACAGAAAAGAGCCCCTTAGAGCCTGGACAAGCCCAAACCATAGAATCCTCCCCTGCACCCCCAACTTGCAACCCGTATAAAAAGCCCAACAACTCCACCAATTGATCCACCTTCCAATCCTAAACATCTTGACGTAGCTGCACATTCCAAACTGCTGCCTGGCCCTACCTACTCCGAATTGCCCCCATTATAATCTCGCAATCTTCTGCAATCCCAAAAATTGAAGGGAACAACCGCTCTAAAGGAGTATCGCCACACCACCTGTCACGCCAGAAACGGACTCGGTCCCCCACCCCAACCTGTAGTCGAATCCTCCGCCAAAACTCCTCCCTCCCTAACCAAATTCCTTTCCAAACTCCACAACCATGGGACTGCCCCACCCTACCCTCACACCACCCCCCTCTCCCCACCCCAAACTTCACCACAATCACCTTCCTCCATAAATGCTCCCTCTCCCCCACAAAACGCCACAACCATTTATCCAACAAAGCCAAATTAAACATAACCAATTGACAATACATGCCATATCATCTCGGGATAAACAAATTCATGGGTTGGCAAGGAGTTGCTTCAGTCGAGGTTCGAGATGGGTACTAGTTAGTTAGAATATTCAAATGACCAATGTGTTTTCTTTGATGTTTTTGTGTTTTTGCTTCAGTCTAGGTTGGAATCTTTCTTGTACTTGCCTTTGGAAGTTATTCTTGTTTTTGATGTGTCTTAGGACATACTATGAAAAGGTTTCCTTGTGATGTTGCAGGAATGGAGGGGGTAGACAAGGAAAAAGTGCAAAGGATTGTCTATGAAATGAGCAAAGGGTCGAAGTATTTTGAGAACGAGGAGCGCAAGGAGGCATTTATAAAACAGAAAATTGAAATCATGCGGGCTCGGTGTGCAAAGCTCACAGCTGCTGAAATATCTCATTATCAGAAGGTATTAAGAAAATGTATACGTAGTTCTTGATTTTGCCATGATAGCGATGTACTTTATCATGTGGAAACCTGAATTTCTTTTGTGAATCAGTTTCACAATCACATACATACCATGCCCTGGTAAAACATAGTGGACAGATTCAGGGATACAAGCCTATATGAATGAATTCGTATAATCTTGTGCTATTTTGACAGTGAAAGAGGAAGCAAGATAAAGAGATATTTCATTTGGTGCATAAGTGATCTCCAAAGAGAAGAAAAGAAATTGATACTATTTTTTATTTTTTTAATGTTTACTCACTTTTTGTTTTTTGTTGTTCCCCCATAACCGTGTGCAGAGTTGCAAACTGGAATAATAACTAACTCTTCACTTGCAAACATAATACTTGCTCTTAAATGCTTCTCTCGTCCTCAAGAAAAAAATTATTCTATGCATGTATTGAAACCAAGTAGGATGTGGCCAGCCAACTTGTGTAAAGTTACCTGTAATGCTGTACAATTAGTTATTTAGATTATTACATGCTGTGTACTAATCCACTTAGAAAACGGGAACCACATATTAGATCTACAAAATAGAGGGACAATTATGGTGAGCGTATGTTGTGCATCTATTTGGCTTATCACTGGACCCGGAAGTTTGGCTCTTAATGATGGGTCAAAGAGTTGTAAATAACGGATTAAGACAATTCTATTGTGTAACTACTTTAGAAGCATCTCAAAAGAGAAGTGTTAATACTTTTACCCTGTGTAGAATGTACATCCTTCATCATAGAAATGGTATACTTGAGTTATCCCAATTCCTTGCCTATGCCTGTTCAATGTTATGTAATGTGGATAATTTGGACTTTATAAATTCTCCATCCCTTAACAAATTAAGCAATTGAAATTTTAAAAAGCACATCATGAGGTAGATTGATTCTATTATTCTTGGAAGCCATCCACAATTTTATGGTTGATGAGGATGGATCTTGTCAAAGGAAATAATGCTATGAATTGTTGTGAGGATAGATCTTGTCAAATGAAATAATGCTATGAATTGTTGTGAATCAAGGATGAGAAGGAGAAATATACTAAAAATATTGACGTAGACGTCATCAATACCTAATTTGGTATTTCTAAATCATATTAATCTTGCATAAGTTCTGTGAGTATATATGTTAGTTTTGATAAGGCACTTACCATTCGTTTTTATGGTTTATGAAATTTATAGGTTGCTGATAAAAGAATTTTAGAGCTAGAAGCTACTCGTGATCTGACTAGGATTTGGCTACACGTAGATATGGATGCTTTTTATGCAGCCGTTGAAACATTAAGCAATCCTTCATTAAAGGGCAAACCAATGGCTGTTGGCGGCATGTCTATGATATCCACTGCTAATTACGAGGTTTGAATTACTGGCAGTAAGTTCTATGGGGATCATGGATAGTTTTTTTGCCAATTGCTAGTGTTCTTTTATTGTTTGACATGAGATTTTTTTGCACAGTCTCATTTATGAAAACATCTTGATCTGTCACACATACCTTAATCAAAGATGATTTGTACACTCTGTAGGCACGGAAGTTTGGGGTTCGTGCTGCAATGCCTGGTTTCATTGCACGTAAATTATGTCCACAGTTGATTTTTGTCCCCACCGACTTCAAGAAGTATACTTATTACAGTGATTTAACTAGAAAAGGTTAGTTATTGTCTTTTGAGGCAATTTTTTGGGATGCAGAAGTGGGTAACTCATGCTAATGAGCTTCATTTGGATGTTATCTTTCAAATAGTTTTCCAGAAGTATGATCCCAACTTCATGGCTGCTAGTTTGGATGAGGGTTACCTTGATATTACAAATGTCTGCAAAGAAAGGGGCATGACTAGTGGAGAAGTAAGTTGGAACATAAAGTAAACTACATCCATATGAATCAATTTCTTTCTTGGGTTAGCAGTTATATAGCATTTCTACAGTCTTTGTTTGTCATTGATATGGTTTCCCTTTTCACTTCCTCTTGCTGTTGTTATTCCTTTGTGAAGGTTGCCGAAGAACTTAGAAAAGGTGTTTATGAAGAGACTGGTCTCACATGTAGTGCTGGAGTGGCACCAAACCGCTTACTTGCTAAGGTTCTGTTACTTCTATATGGTATTTGCTGAATATAATCTGATATTGGCATATTATTTTTGTACCATTTACTCAATGGATAACACATACATTTTTCAAGAACATCAGCATCCATTTTGCTCATTGAAAGTTGTCGGAAGCTCGCAACTAACATGATGGATATGACAAATGTAAATTATTATGATTCATTTTGATTCTGCCATGTTACTTCTATAGGGAAATTATTATGATTCATTTTGATTCTGCCATCCTGGATAAGTAGGGAAATTCTGCACCATTTACTCATTAACACATACACACTTATCATTCATGAACACTAAAAGCATTTTGTTCCTTGGAAAATTTTTATATAGTGAGAGATCTGTCAATCAAATCTGAATTTTACTTATATCTGGAGGCTAATTTCATTTTTCAGAAATGGAGACTATTGATAGGGTGTAGACAACCTAATCTGAAGAAGTCAGATTTTGGTGAACTGGTGCTGCATGTGCAAGAGGGAGAGTAAATCAGTGAACCATCTTTTAATTCATTGTCAAGTTGCTCAAGAGCTTTGGTTCTCTCTTGGTTTGGTGTCAGGTGGGGGTGATCCCTCTAGGTGTAGAGGACCTTTTGCGTGGTTGGCATGGAGTTAGGGTGGGGAAAAGGAAAAAGAAGGTGTGACGTTTGATTCCTCTTTGCATTATGTGGATCATTTGGGGATCATGAAATCATAGGTTGTTTGATGGTAGAGAGGCTCATTTGCATAGGCTCAAAAGTATACAGTATACTTGTAGGTGTAGTTGGGAGTTGCTAACCTGTCTCTTGACTAATTTTTGGACTTCAAGAGCTTTTTGACATTGATGGAGGTGTATAGAGATCTTTTTGTTTTATGTCTTTTGGTCCTTCTATGTACTTGAGTGGCATTGTAGTTCCTTTTTGAATAAAAATTCATTAGTTATTAAATAAAAGACAATGAACATGAGCCATTTACTTCCTTATTGGTGCTATGCTATCTAATTTGAAGCATCTACATTACTGTCTCTTTCCAATATTAGCTGCAGCTTTGAATGAGTACGATTGATTGGAAATGATATAGACAATCTTTTTGACAAAGAACAGATTTCTAATGGAATTTGAAGTCTCTCTTCCTTATTTTTTTCCCCTTTTATCAGGTTTGCTCAGATATTAATAAACCAAATGGCCAGTTTATTTTACCAAATGACAGGATGGCTGTCATGACATTTATATCCTCACTTCCCATACGGAAGGTATTTCTCTTTCTGTTGATTTATCTTAGCCAACTGGCATCATTAATTTTGGAAGAGCTGTTGCTACTGAATTGATATTTTTGATATTATTGGAAAGCTGCCAACATAATATATGTTCTTGAGTGAGAAACACTTTGAAGATTTATTACAGATTGGGGGCATTGGTAAGGTCACTGAACATCTTTTAAGGGATGTTTTTGGAATTACAACATGTGAGGAGATGCTGCAAAAGAGTGGTATCCTCGGTGCACTATTTTCTCCTTCATCAGCAGGTTTGTACACTGATTGGTCCTTCTACTGTTTCTTTTTTTATTTATTTAAATTTTCAGTAGAGAGGTCACCCAAGGAATGGTCATATGATTGTGGAAAGATTAGAACTTAAATGGTCTCATAGTTACAGTTCTTTGTATTCTTTATGGTCAGAAGTCCCTGTTTTGTCCTAAATCTGCTCCATGTTATCCATTTCCTCTTTTTTTCAGCATTCAATTTTACTTTCTTACGAGTCATGTGTGAAAGCCCAAGCTTTTACCATTGCACCATTGCCTGTGGGTGCACATAACATAATATCTGTTTCATGATCTTGTATTATAAATTTCAAGGATCTTATTGAGAATATATCAAAGAAAAAATTATGTTTGGAGAACTCTTTGAGTTTTGTTCTGTACTCAGCAAGAGATTACACCAAATTAAAAAATCAGCAAAAATAATGAAGTTTGGTGTGCATGAACAAGGGAGAAGCACTCATTTCATTATTAACTCTACAAGACCTTGAAAATATACTTGCATTAAGTTCATGTCAAGGGCAAAATGACGAGTGAAAACCTAAATATAATTTGTGTAAAGAAAAGGATGTAAAAGGAGGGTATTGTGTTATTTGTTGTTAAATAAGGGTGTATTTATTCCGCTCTTTCTTCTTCTGTCTTTGAAGGTTTTCATGCCTGGAACTTTTTTTGAAATCTTATTTGTGCTTTATGTTAGGCTTCTATTGTATACCCCACGCATGTGGTGCTCAGTGTACTCATTTAGAAAACTCTCCTGAATTCCTTGTGCTCTTTAATCTTTTAAGTACATACCTGAGGCAGGCATAAAAAGAAGAAATTTCCAACTGCATCTAACAATTAAGCACTCCTACAAGAATGGCAGACAACCAGCTCAAAAACAAGAGAGACTGACCACATTCATAAGCTCGTCATTTTGTGGTCGTGGCTTTTAAGAGAGATGAGAAGTTCAATCTTATGCTGCACAGTCACAAGAAGTTCAGATTAGCCACAATGGCCTGATCTTCTGCCATAATTTGTTAATTTTGCCTTTTTTTTTTGTTGTATTACCATCAGAGAAGATAATTGGGGTTTGGACTAGAACCAAAAGTATTCAGATGCATGGTAAGAATATTTATTTTCTCTGGATATGTATGGGCATCTCCTATTTTATTAGCTAATTTTTTTTCAACTCTTTTATTTTTCTAAGATTTTGATGGATAAATTAGAGAGTGGTGATATGAGCTTTAGTAATAGTGGAATAAATTTTTTGCAGCTAATACGGATGGTAACACTCTCTCTCTCTCTCTCTCTCACACACACACACACACACACACACACACTTCTTGTTCACTACTTGACGTGGAACTTCTGCAACTGTTGACTGAAATTACACTAAGTTGTTCCTGTAGCTGGACTTTCCTATCTAACATATTTTCAAATTTCATATAGAAGAATATATTTGAGAACTTGTTGAAGTTTTTTAATGCAATGCTGTAACTTTTACATAAATAAGCTACATTTCAGCTTCCTAATGTAGTTTACTGCAGTTATGATTTACTTTTATCTTTTTCTAGTTAATACGTGCATATATTTACTGTCTGGCCGGAATATGCCTTCTTATATACTACATAGGTCAAATGACATACCTTTTTTGCCGGCATATGCATAAATTCATTTCTTGTTTAAATCACAAAAAAATATTTTTTTTGAAAACTTGACAAGCTTGAGGGTTTTGTTGCATCACCAGACCAGTTCTCATTTAGAATTTTTTCATTAAGTATTATTATCATTATAACCATCTGTACATTTTATTGTAGATTTTTTCCTCTGTGTGGGCCTGGGACTTGGAAGCACCAATACACCTCAAGTTAGGTTGCGGAAAAGTATGAGTAATGAGAGAACATTTTCGGCCACAGGCGATGAGGCTTTTCTTTATCATAAATTAGGTAATTGTTTCAGATGCTTGATTTTCTTTATAAGGGACATTCTTTTAGGTGATGCTAATATACTGTGACGTGGAGTCGTTGCTTGTATATTAATCTTGTTAAATAATTTTGTTATATTTTTAGACTTTATCGGGGAACTTATTTATGATAGGTTGACCTTAGTTCCATTTCTTTCAGTACTTGTGGGATTTCAGCCTTCTACTCTAGTAAATGGGCCAGACCAAAAATAAAAAACAAACAAAAACTCTAGTAAATGGTAACTTTTGGAATTACAAAAATTTCATCATAAAATAATCAAGTGCGGTGAACAAAATTTCAGGAAACTGTGGCCAAATATGCTTACACACTGTAAGAATAATTATCAAATGGTTTATTCCTCCATCTCATTTTGACCAGCTCTTACTTACCAGTGACCTTTTTACTTACTTTCATTTAATGGAAACACCTTAACTTCATTTTAATCATATATTATGTCGAGCATGCCTTTCTTTGTTATTCAAGATGATAAATCTGTGCATGAGGGCTACACTTTGAAAATTATTAAGTTATTTGGTGTAAGAAAATTGTAGGTATAATTTTTTTTTTCAACTTCATATTTGTCCTCCATGTAGGGCCACTCCACACTTTCATTGAATTCATATCCCAACATATGTTTTCTCACTACATTAACTCTCTTTGGTCTTCCCTATGATGCGTAGGATACCCTTTTGGAAGTTACAATGTCAGCTTCTGTTTGAACTAAAGTATCCACATCTAAAGCGCAAACATATCACACTACTCTACTGGAATGTGTTGTTTTCATCATTGTTTGACTTTCTATGGTTCTCCAATGCACAGAAACAAACTTCAAACTGAATGTAGTAAAGCCCAATATATTATTTCAAAACAAACACAAATATAGTCGGGCCCATTTATCTAGCTTCTCAAGATTTGCCATGTCTAGTACCACATTTGAATTGCAACCTCGTATATATGTCCATAAAGCATAAGGTTCTCTCATTCTTCATCCTTGCAGTGCCTTGGAACTTGAATTGAATTAGTCTTTCTTACTGGTTATTTAACTAAGTGATGAAATTTTAGCCAGTTGGTATCCTTTTTTCGGGTGGTAAGTTTTTTCTTTAATCTGATTTTTGCATTTATCTTAGTTTAACCCCTGATTTCTTTGTTGGAACTTCAGATATGTGTTTCAAGTTTCAGACTGGCTTTTAAAGTTTGATACTGATTTTCTATTCTGAGCTGAGACTGTGTTTTTAGGGAAACTTGACTCTATATTTGTTGTTTTCTTCACTTAGTGGAGCTTTCAGATGCTTAGTTGCTTACTATTTTCTCTTTAGAAGCTTTCTGTGTGAGGGGTTCCTTTTGTATCACTTTCTCTAACCTCACACACAATAATGATTTTGGAAATTCTTCAGTGCACTCAAGTTTTGTTTTATTGTGGATGCTCATTTTTTAATCCTATCTTCACTGTGAATTGATGCATGTAAACAGATTTTATATATTATGAGAACACTCTCCATTTCAGAGGGCTAACCTTAATACTATCTTCTTCTCTCTCTCTCTCCATGTAATAGGCCACCTTGGTTTTCTGTGTCTGTTATTGCGGCCAACATTTTTCATTCATGAGTTCAAAAATATGCCATCCACAAGTCTAAGCCATTTCAACTTTTTGTTTGCAGTGGATCTTGCAGAGATGCTTTCTGCTGACATGAAAAAAGAAGCTCTTTGTGGGCGAACATTGACGCTAAAAATAAAAACTGCATCTTTTGAGGTACTTTGTGATCAAACTATGTTCTGTTGTATTTATTTATTTTTTGTGGCAAGTTTCTGTATGTAATATGAATCCCTGACAATTGTATGAATAGGTTGTCGATTGTTATGTCTCTTTTGTCTGGAGCTTCCTTCCTGTTTTAGTAGTTATGATTTGCCGGATCTTTGTGCTTGCATGTGTACTGACTATTTTGCAATCTCCAGATTCGAACACGAGCTGTGACTTTGCAAAAATATATTTGTTCAAGTGAGGATATCTTGAAGCATGCTTCAAAGCTGCTGAAGGCTGAACTTCCTATATCCTTGAGACTAATTGGTAGGGCCATGATACTTCATATGGGTTCATTATTATTTTGATTGGTTTTCCATTTTCACATCATCACATGCATTATGTAATTTTTTTTTTTTTTTTGTTACCAAAGGGAGGGAAGGAAGAGAGGGAGACTTCCCTTCTGTGAGCTCTGACAAATTTCCCACACCACACCCATGTGAGAGTGTGTGTAAAAAAGAGTGTAGAAAATTAGGTACCCATAGCACTGTTGATGGAATTAATTTGTTGGTTTGATGTCCTTAATTGGTTTCAGCATTCATGTCGGTCTCTATTGGAATTTTGTCCTGAATTCTGATTTATGGGTATTCCTTTTTAGATTTTTCTTGTAGGAGAAGCATTTGGTTTTTTTGCTGCTCCACTCTGATGTAATAATGTATTTTGTCACAGACATCTGTTTTATGGGCTTTTAGGAAAATTCCTTTGATTCAGTTGTCTTTCTGAAACCTGCCAGTCCTGGTGTTTTTCTTTTTTAATATTTTCTGCAACAAATTTTGCGTGCTGTAAGATCAACATAATAGTTATTTCTGATGCACCAACCTTTTTTCTTTTTTTAACCTTCAACCTTTTTAATTTTCTATCTGTCAAAGTGAGTAAGAATATTCAGTTATTAACTTATTTGACTGTGCCCAATTAGGATATATACCACTTTTACTTGATAGATTTGGTGTGCATTCTGTATGTATTGTGTTTTATTTAAGGGCCTTGTTTTAGCTTGTATCCAATCATGTGAATGCATTTGTCCAAAGCAGATCAACCAAGGTTAAGGGGTCATAAATAGGTTTGCCAAATATAAGGAACTTTCTTGTCTCAGAGATCAGTGAATTATAAATGACACAAACCTAAAATAATTTTCCGATTAAAATAATCAAAGTTGTTGATGGAGAAAATAAATCAATTATGTTGATCAAGTTTTTGTTTTGACTGCTGCTCAAAACCATCAGTGTCAATGAGTTATTTCACGGATTAGAATAACAAATTCTAGGGAACTTAAAATTTTATAGGACCTGGGATTATGTAAAATGTGAAGCATTTATGTGGTGTCTTTCCTAATTTATTTGTTTAGTGTATGGTGCATAACACCTCTAACACAAGTATGTATGAATATGATGAAGCAATTATATGTCTTCTGGCAGGACTGCGAATGTCTCAGTTCAACGAAGACAAGGATGGCACTCCATCTGATCCTACACAAAAAACTCTCTCCAACTTCATTGTATCTGGAGTTGCTACCGGAAGAAACATGGATGACCACATATCCTTCGGCTCAGATCTTAGTGACGACCACTTCATAACCGAACCGAAAACTGATCTTCCTATTGACAATCATGAGATATGTTATAATGATTTTAGAGATCCGTTGGACAGCAATGAAGTATCAGATCCTAATAACAGTAACTGCCTTTTAATCTACAACAATGATGAAATGGAGAAAAACGATGGATCACTGAACAGCAAATCTAAAGCCAAGGTATGTACTTTGTATTAAGCCCAAAGATCAATTCATGGTTCATCATCTTGACGGAGAGATTAGTAGTCAAACGACGTGCCTCTTTCATGTAAGTACATTGAATTTCTTATATTAATATTTTAACATGTGTTGCCGTTTTCTCAGGTTAATACACCTGAAATGATAGGACATACCCTAAAGTCTTATGAAGCCGAAGCATCACAATTGGTGAAGAGTGACCTGGATACAATGAATAAGAGGACCAACCTTTCAGATGATGCAGTATCTTCATCAAATCAGAATGAGCAATCTTTGTGGGTGGATGACTACAAGTGTTTGCTATGTGGGATTGAAATGCCTTCTAGTTTTGTTGAGGAAAGGCAAGAACATTCCGATTTTCATCTTGCTGAGAGGCTGCAGAAGGAGGAATCCGATAGCAACCCTAGAAGTCTCACACCGAAGAAGAGGTACTGCGTTGTTCCAGCCGTATGTATAATAGTTTAAATTTCTCATGAACTGATCTACACAACAAATTCCTCCAAAGACAGCAAAATATATATATATATATATAACATAAGACTAATTTCTAAAGCTTAAAGTAGGAGTGATTAATAAGTATAAATCGACATTATTTTAATTTTATCATTAGATCTTATGGTATTTTCATTTTGTTCATACTTGCAAGTCCCCCAAGTGAGTGAAAAATATCTGGGTTTAAGTATTTAATTTTTTTTTATAATAATTTTACATAGAAAGTAATTGGACACGTTTGGACTTGTGTCTAACACAGACACACTTTAAAAGTGTTCATGCTTGGTATCGGGTCGTGATTTTGGAACACAATGGATGATTTTAATTTATCTTCTTACAATTGGTGGTGATTACTTTGAATTTTTCATTTTTCATCACAGAGGAGGAATATATTTCTTAAAATGCTATAAAGACAGAGTGAAACAATTTTATATCCATTGGACATCAAAGCTTGCCCTTGGTTAAACTTTTTCCATTTGCCTTGAACGGAGTCAAATTTTGTGAACCAACTTGGTTTTAGAACCACTATTTCTATAGATTCCAAATGCCCTTTGATTGATATGCCTCTATTATTTTGTTTTTCATAGAGATTGGTATGTGTTCTGACAGAACTCGAACCTTGTCAGGTTTATTCAGAAAGACCACATTACAAGCCAAAGCAAACGGAAGAAGAAGCACAAGTCATCTCCTGCAGATGGTAAACATATTCCAATTGATATGTTCTTTGTAAAAAGTAATGAAAACTCCAAGCATTGTATATAATTGCTGAAATTTATTATTAATATATATTTTATCTTTTATTAATCTTCGCCCCATGTATAATAATGTAAACGCTACTAATAAAGCTATATTTGTTGATATGTTGAGTTTTCACTAGACATTTTCATTTGTATGTGCATCGTGGTTTGGTTTGAGCTGAGTTTCTTTTGTTGAAAGGATAGTTGTAAAGCCCCAAACTATTCGAAAGGAAGATACGCTCCAGTTCAGGGCGTGTTGGAAATCTATGAAAATGTCTGTCCAATCTTCCGAGAGGGGAAAAAAAAAAGAAAATGTTGGGACTTTTATATCCACAAGGATGTGACAAGATAGGGATGTGAACGCACAGCAGGTAGGGCTGTAAACGAACCGAGCCGAGCCGAGTTTTGTTGGGTTCGAGCTTGGCTTGTTTACTTATCGAGTTCGTTTATTGAGCTCGAGCTCGGCTCGATAAGAAACTGGGCTCGGCTCGGCTCGGCTCGATAATTTTTTTTTAATAAATATTATTTATATTATTTAATATATAAATAATGTATTTATACAATTATTTATATATATATTTATATATCATTTAATATATAAATATATATTTATTATATAATTCAAATATAAATAAACGAGCCGAGCTTGACTAGCCCAGTTCGATTCGTTTACTAAACGAGTCTAATATTCGAGCTCGAGTCGAGTCCTTAACGAGCCGAGCCGAGTTTGTTCATGAATAGTTTAGTTCATTTTGCAGTCTTAACAGCAACACTTGCTATGCGTCTATATGCGGTGCCTTGTTGACCAAACACAAGGCATTGATGTCGTTGCTTACATTAAATAAGAAAAACAAAAAAACTATTCCTTTGCCTTTTCATTTTAAATATTATATAAAAAAAACTATCCCTTTGCCTTTTCATTTTAAATATTATATAAAAAAAACTATCCCTTTGCCTTTTCATTTTAAATATTATATTTCTATTATAGAATCATTATTTTCTATTTAAAATAACAGAATATTTTAGTTTATTATTTTTTGAGTCAATTTAATGAATAAAAATAATTTTTAATTTTTAATACATTTCAATTTTGAGGTAGTTGCGTAATTCGCCCCCCCCCTCCAAAAAATAAAAAAAAATAAAAAAATGCTAATGAGGTGTTTGTTAAAAAACTGCATAATAACAAAAAAAATTACAATTTTAAAACACATTTCACATTTACATATATTTTTATATTTTTGTACATATCTTAAACTCATTTCTCTCAGTTTGATCATTTCAACTTGAGATAACATTTGGAATTAGTGGGTATATTTTAGGATAAATTTCGGTGATCCGAACCGTTTATTTTTTAAAATTTATTAAGTAGGATCTTCATGAAAAAAAATTAAAATAATCAAATGTCAATAATTATATTTTTGATACATTTATATTACAAAAAATACATAGTTATTCTTGAATTTATATTTGTCGTTCATTATTTTAAAACAAATATGATTCAAACAGATATCTAATTATCTTATTTTTTATATAAATATTCTACTAAACAAATCTTATAATGTGAACAGCTTAGATCATCGAGGCCAATATCAAAATGAACGCATCAAATGCACGTTCTCTCAAATTTGATGGGCAACTTAAAAAAAATCAAACCTATTTCAATAACATTTATTTACATACATATCAAATAGAGAACAATCTATAATATATTATTTAACAGCAGTGATTGGCCCCGAAACAGGGAGCCCCGAATGTCCCTAAAAAAAAAAACAAGGCACAAGGAAAAAAAAAAAAAAAAAAAAAAAAAACCAAAGAAAAATGTCCAAAACGACGTCGTTTTGGGCATTAGGGACAGCTTTTTTGTGAGCAAAAAACATTTCTGATTATTTAAAATAAAGAGGCAAAGGGATTTTTTTTTTTTTTTGAATGCAGGCAAAGACATCAATTCTTTGTATTTGGTCAAAACGGCACTGCATAGGCCTGCAGTGGTTGATGCTGTGCGTTTACGCACAGCAGCATCTCCGATCCCGACGAGATGGGTTGACTTCTGATCAGTTACATATTTAGATTTTGTTTGGCATAAATTAAAAAATTTAAAATCAAAAAGTTCATATCCTATTTAAGTCATATTATTTTATTTAAGATATATCGCCTCTTTACCATATCATTTCAAACTCAACTTATATTTTATAAAAAATTAAAAAGTATATTTATTTAGATCATTCCAAACAACCTTTTAATGTTGAGAGGATAATTTTCATATTATATTATTATGAGAGAATTTATAAATATAAATATATAAATCTCTAACATTATTAAAAAAATAATTTTAGAGATGAACATAACCAAAAAAATTGATGTATTTGTTGTAATTTTTTTATCACAAATTATGACTCAAAAAATAAGAATCAAGAAACACGACTACCATTTTTGTAATGAGCCGTGCTATGTCCCCCGAAATTCCCCCCTAATCCCCCGAATTTTCAAACCAAGGCAAAAAAAAAAAAAAAAAAAAAACTCCAAAACGACGTCGTTTTGGGAATTAGGGGGATTAGAGGGGACTTTTTAGGGCTCCAAATCATTTTCCTTTTGTAATATATACTCAGCAAATGGTACAACTGTGGTTGTTAGTACCACTGCCAGAGATCCAAAGGCCCAAATTTTTATGAGTTCAAATATCACAACGACAATGCTACGTAACTCAAATTTTGTGGCTCAAAGTGGCTTAAATGGCCAAAACGACGTCGTTTTGAGTACAGAACAACATAAAAATGGCCAAAATGACGTCGTTTTGGCTATTTGAGCCACTTTTAAGCCACAAAATTTGAGCTACGAGACATTTTCCATATCACAATTACAAAAATTTTGCTCCTGTTAAAATGATTGGACCATAATAAGATTTGATTCGATTCGATGAGAATATTAAGAAGAAAAATGATTTGTGACTCGAAAGTTTTCGTCCCGAATGCCCCTAATGCCCAAAACGACGTCGTTTTGGGCATTAGTGTTTTTTTTTTTTTTTTCGCCATTTTCGATTGCAGAGGAAGAGGGAGAGAAAGAGAGGGAGAGGGAGAGAAAGAGAGAGAGGGGAAGAGATCGCCGCCGATCGCGTCGCGTCGCCTCCGCCGATCGCGTCAGCCTCCGCCGATCGCGTCTGCCTCGCCTCCGCCCCCTCCTCCTCCATTTTTTAGGCCCCCTCCAGTCCTTCCTTCCCCCCTCCTCTCCCCCCCTCCCTCCCTCCCCCTTCTTCTCTTCTTCGTCTTCTTCCTTCTTCTGCTGAAAAAAAAAAAAAAAAAAAAAAAAAATTAGGGGCATTCGGGGAGTCCCATTTTCGAGCTCCCAATCAATACTCTATTAAGAATGAATGAATCTTTGGGTAGGTGACAGATCCAACAAATAAAATTACAGTATTTAACAAAGGTTAGTCTATTATGTATTATACTTTCCTCGTCTTAAAATAATAATTATTTTTTAGGAATTTATATTTGTTTGATAGTGCAATTATTATATTTTAAAAATATTAATTTTTTAAAATTATCTTTTGATAGTACATTTTAAAAAAAATATTAATTGTCATGATTATACTTTTTATATTATTAATGAATTTAAAAGAAGGGTAAAATAATAAATTCACATGATTTTATTCCTTAATTTTTAAAAATAAACTAATATTTTGAGACAATAAAAAATAGAATAAGAGATTAATATTTTAAGACGGAAGAAATATATAAACATAAATTATTAAACAATATTGGATTTTACATGATCATGTTTTACTTTGGCCTACAAAATTTTAGTTTTGACACTGAATAAAATTTGAATCTTTTTTCCAATAATTCTTAATTTTTTTTTAATTAAAGTTCCATTGACTCCATAATTCTATCCTATGCCTGTTTATTTTCAGAGGTAAAATTGAGAGGATTGATAGTGAGGGGATTAAGTAAAATTATGTTTATTTTGATGATAATTGTTAGTGTAGGGATTGTTAAATTATTTTTATATAAAACAATAAAACAAATAAAAAAATAAAAAATATTAAACATTAATATTTTTTAAAAAATGCCCAACATGTAAAAAAATTTTTAAAAATAAAAATAAAATAAAAAATTTCCAAAAAAAATAAAACAAATAAAATAATGATTTTTACTTAACAAAAAATACAAAAAATTAAACATTAATGTTCAAAAAAAATACCCGACATGTAAAAAATAAAATAAAAATAAATAAATAAAAAAATTCTAGTCCGCCGGACTATTTTTCTAATACCAAGTCTTGGAGGCCCATCAGAATCCCCTTGCAGAGACCCATCTTAATTCGGAACTCACTATCAATCCCTTCCCCATCTCTCAAAATAAACACAAAATTAATGAATTCTACCTCAGTACCAATCTCAATCCCCCTCACTTCCCAAACAAACAGGCCTATAGGATGGAATGATATTTTGTTAAATAAAAATAAACTTAAAAAAGTATTTTTCGTAAACTTTTTATCCAACCTTAAAGAATTGAACAGGGTCGGGACTCGGGTTGATCTAATCGAACCGGTCCATCTCTCTCTCTCTCTCGGATATCTCTAAAGAGAGACCAAGGAAAGTAGCAGCCATAGTAGTTTCTCTGAGCCTTCTTCAACGACTCAAAAATGTCTCGGCGGGAGGCTCGAGAATCTGACTCTAAACGCCACCGTTCCAAGTTCGACCGCGAACCCAGGTCTCTCTCTCTCTCTCTCTCGATCCAATTAGTCTTTGTTTTACATTTTATTGTTGTGTTTTATATTTGCCCAAAGTTCAAGAACAGGAAATAATGGACTAGTATGTTCGTATTTATGTATTCTCTGTATCGTCTGATAGATACAGATATACATTCAGTTTTTAATTCGAAATGGGTATTTGATGGATCAAATTTGTAACCTAGTTTGTAAATTTTATCTTCTGATTATCAATTTGGAATGTTTGAAGGGAGAAGTATGGAGTCACATACAAGTTAGGGTTATATAGATATATACACTCACATATGTGTGTTTGTTTATGCTTGTGCTTGAAGGCCAAAAGAATGAGTTTTTTTTTTTTGGGGGGGGTTACTTCATTAGTTGAGTGATAATTGTTAAATTGGAGTTTGCTATCTAAAAGGCAATGGAGGGGCTTGCAGATCTATTGGATGAACAATTGAACATACCTCAGGGTTTAGTTGAGTAATAGTTGATATGATTTGTTTTAATATTCATGCTGTAGTTTTGTTGGAATCTAAGCGCATTAATCCTATCCTATTAATGTCCATTAATTTTACTAATATTTTCTTTTATATAAACACATTTCAGGAAGACAAGTGATACTGACAATGTGGTTTACATTTTATTTTACTTCTTGATGCTTATGACTCACTTAGCTCAATGTCGGTATAAAGGTTACCAGGATCATTTAATGTACTTCTGTGAATATGGTACCAGCTTTAATTTCAGTTTGTTCTTGACTAGACTGAGAAAAGACAACCCTTTGCTACAAATAAGAGGAACCCCTATTCAATGTTGCATTTGAATCCTTTGTCAGGAACTAGAGGGAGAGAGGGAAACATTGTGTTCCGATCTTCAGTAAGCAGCCGAATGGTCATAATTATTTTATAAGTTAGATCTGCTGTAGGAAACATGTTTCTCTATGTTTTGATGTTCAACTAGGAACCAACTCGTAATATGTATACTTTTTTAGGTTCACACTAATAAATCAGAGCATTCAAATACTTAATAGTATTTCTTTTTCTTTTTAATTTTTTTTATTAGGATATTTTCCAATTTAGCTTTCCTTATTCTATGATAAGAGTGGACATCCTTGGATCTCCACAACTTATGCTTATAGGAAGCATGATATTTGGCAGGATGTGTTCACCATTAGTAGCTTGGAAAACACAAATTCATTGACCAGCTCAGGATATTGCTCTAGGGATGACTGCCTCATATCAAAATGGATAAAACTAACTGTCATTATTCTTTTCCGGTGAATTGATTGCTTCATTGGAGTAATTTCTTCTAAGTTCATATTTGCATCAATAGGTTAATTTTAGGCCCTTGTAGTAAATGAGTTTTCATTTATTTTGTTTTGCAAAGCACTTTTAATTGTTATTTTTATTATCAGGTAATCTCAGGAATAGATCATTAATTTTCAGGGTGAAGAATCTGCAAATTATGTTTTATATTCTGTTCATATTCATGACTTGTTAAAGTTTTCCATGCTCTCTGGTGGTTAACTTGAATGTTTTACTTTACTCTGAGCTGAAATGCTATATCCATGGCCTTAGTATCATGCGCAATCTGAGATGAGATCCAATATAATATGGCTTATATTTGCCTTTGAATGCTCCTAGTCCTAAGAGATCAAGAAGGGATGGAAAACCAGCCACTGAGAGGCCGTCTAGCAACCTTAATTTGGATGTTGGTGACCATTCAGACCGGGATCAGAAGCACCGTCGACGGCTGCAAGATGCTTTACCTCTTGAGGCCCGCCAGCACTAGATTCTAAGGTAGAAACTGGGGCAGGGAACAAAGAAATTGACAAGAAAACCAATGGACAGCATGAAGGAACCAAAAATTCTTCCAATCCTACTGAAGCATCCCGGTCTCGATCGTATTTCCAGGTGTTGTGAATTTATGGATATCCTTACAAGAGGTCATTTAGTTTTCATTTTGACTTGTACAAAAGATTGTTTTCCTATATTATTTGCTGGTTGACTGTTTTATATTTCTTGTATATTTTTGAACTGATCTCAGGCTTTATACTAGCCTTTGAACCCCACAAGTTTCTGATGAGTTTTTCACTGCCTGCAAGAAATGAAACACCTTGTAAATTAGCAGTTGCTGTTAATTTTACAGCTGAATGATCGTTATGACTTTCTATTTAGAAAGTAATAAATACTTAATTGTCCTATGACAGGTGCCATAGGACAGTAAATCAGCAGCAGCTCGATTTGGGTAATTTATGTCTCATTTCAGGGGCAGTATGGATAAGGGATATCATTACTTAACTTGTCAATTGCACGGATATGGATCATGGTTGGCCAGATGGGTAACATAGAAGTCGGTTGCTTTTTGTTCTTCTAAGTTTAGTGGGGTGAACCATGGAAGTATAGAAAATTAGGGCTATTACATTCAGGAGAAAGCTTTTCCTAAGATACAAAGATCTTGACCATGTGGCAGTTGCTCTTATAATTTCAATATAAGATCCCATGGTTCATAAGAGCACCCAATAAGGTTCATGTCTATGGAATAATAACAATCATTTAATGTTTTAGATTTCTTCTGCTGACAATTACGTTCATTGTAAACCTCATAGGCTGTGAATATTCTTTTTTTTCTCTTCTAAAGACTAATCAGTTTTGTGATATAATTTTCAGTCTCAATCTTTTGTTACTCCTGAATATATGACATGGATTGGTTCCATACCCTAGTATTTATTTCCCACTGTTTCTCTTATTGTTTTTTCCCTTTCCCTTCCCTTATTCCATTAGTGTAGTCATCCTTTTTGTCCTTTGTTTCTCTTGCTTGTTAATACGGAGGACATTTGACTAATCTGGCAGTGATAGGAAAAATGCACGTGCTCACAGCCACAGTGAGGTTCACTTCTTTATGTAGCCATACTTGTGAGAAGTTTTGGATGCAACTCGGCCTTGATAATGTCCTCATTTATTTGATTTATGTAATGCTTTTGGGTTATGGAAGTTTTATGATTATATTCTTGTTGGTTTATGCAATCTTTGCTCAATTTAATTGATCCTGAAACAATTATGGGGAGTTTCTGTTAATACTCTTAGAGAAAGGAGGTGGGGGAGCATTCGACCCACTGGAGCACAAATTTAGACTTACTATGTGTATAAATATGGATGCCTACACTAGGAGTGAAAGCAGGCAGATTTATTTATTTATGAAGTTAGTAACCAAGTGACTTTCATTGGACAAATGGTAAGGTGACATAGTGGATAGTTATTGCAGCCATCTTTAGTTATATACACGCAATCCTGAATAATTACCTGAGCATCATTTCAGGTTAACTTAGAAAGGCCTTTTGTCTCATCTGAAAGATGGATAATTTTGTTAATTGACCAGTTAGTGGTTCTGTTGAGTTGATTGTTTGGTTCTTACTCAGTGTATGCAAAACTTTTTTTCTGGGCTGATGTTGCGGGATACTTGTTCGGCCCGGTGCCTTCCAGTGCCTCCTTGTATATAACAATCTTAGGCTTGCCTGTGCATGTCTTATACAGCACAATGAGCGTGGTAATGCCGGGCAAGCTGGTCGAACCACTAGTCGCGGAACAACTACTGGTGAGTACTTAACATTCTTTTTTTTTTTGCTCGTGTTTTTACTTTTTTTGTTCGATATTTTTATGTTAGTGTCCCACATCAAACTTCTATAATACATGATGTATTTTTGTGTGTATGAAAGTATGTGTGTGTGAGAGAGAGAGAGAGAGAGAGAGAGAGAGAGAGAGAGAGAGAGAGAGAGAGAAGGGGGGGGGGAGAGGGCAATATTGAAATGTTTTTGTATGGTTAGAACTGTTTTTATGTCAATGGCGTGACTTGCTTTTTCCTCTATGTGAAGAGCGTGGATGGAGGGACTCAAAGGATCAACATAGTGACAGGGCAACGGAGAAGACAACTCCTCGTGATACAGAGAAAAAAGATGAGAAATCCCAAGCTCGAGGCAGTGCCAATCGTGTTTGGCGCCATGACTATGAAGTAGAGGCAGGTCAACAACCACCGGTAAGGAAAAGACCTTCATTTAGAGAGAAAAAGATTGAAGTGAACTCTGAAAACACTGACAAAGCCAGAACTGAGCCTGTGAAGCCAAGCCGTCCTGATCGGCCTTTGTTAGAAAGCGAAAAAAGGGAAGAAAGAGGAGGCCACAACCCACTAGAAAAGCCATTTGTAAGGGATGGGGAGGCAAACAGGGGAGAAGCACCAAGGGGTAGCTTTCCATCAAGAGATAGGTATGGTGGTAGTGGCAGTAGTTACAGGGGAAGAGAGAGATCCAATGGAGGGAGGCGAGGGTATCGTCCGAGTGGTGGTGTACGTGTTGAGAAATGGAAACATGACCTGTACGAGGAGGCTAACAGGAGTCCAACCCCAAAGAATGAAGAGGATCAGATTGCAAAGGTTGAAGCACTCCTGTCTTCTTAGATATATATATATGCAAGTTGCTCTGAGGAGTTGTAGTCTGTCATCATTTGCATCGCTGCTGGTGTTTGTTTTCTGTTCTGCCGGAAATCTCAAAATGTTTTTGTTGATTTGAAGAAACACTGAACATGTTTGGTTATTGTTTCAACTTATGGCATTGTGTTATTGAATCAAATCGAACTTTTTGATGTATTGTCATGGAATGGCTATTATGCAAGGATGCTTGTACTACATTTTGAATTCTAAATCCTGTTTTGAGTGAGTCTTTTTCTGCCCTTTCCAGCGTCCATTGGGGCTTTGTTGAACTTCATCAGATAGAGTTTAAACTTGACTATGTGCAGGCAAAAGTTCAGCTCAAAGCTATAGAGATAATAGATGGACAGTCTTAGTGTTATTATTACTAGCGTATGCCCGTGCCTGAAGGCATGATATAAATAATGTTAAGATCAAATTATAATTATAATTTATACAACTACACAATTGAGAAAACTCAATTTGATCCAACTTTATAGACTCACACATATATTCAAGAACGATCACCACAGAATTCTATTTAAAAAATAGCAAAGGAAGCTAAGTAGAATAGATTTAGTTTCCATTGCCTTTGTCGGACTGGAAAGAAACAGAGGGTGGGAAGGCAAGTAAAGCAATAATGTAATTGGCAATTCTAAAGCAATAAAATACACCTGACAATAACATTTTATAAGCAATAATGAAGGCAACTGAAGCAACATTGTAAATAATGTTAGGATCAAAATGTAATTGAAATTTGTGAAATTTGTGAAGGACAAAATTTAAATAAAATAAAACAACAAAAATATTCAAGCACATGACAACTTGATTAATTGTTCGTAGCATGAGGAAATTAGGCTCTTGTTCATTCCACTCTCAAACGGATCCTAAAACAACCAAAATGAAAATGAAGAAACTGATAGCAAAATAGGTTTAATAGTTAGCAATCAAACAGAGAGAGAAGGGGAGAGGCAAAACAAACAGACACAACCCAAGAAATTCTAAACAAACCCCAAGAATTCCATGACTAAACCTTTGGATCATACAGGAAAGTAAAATTTTCCATAAACTACAGACTACCTGCAAGATGCATTATGGTCCAAAATGAATTAAAATAAATCAAAATGGGTGATCAATGGCCTCAATCTCATAGCTTACAGTTTATATCCATAACAGTAATGCCTTTACATGTAGTAAACCAATGTGATGTGTGTGTCATTTCCATTCTTTTCTCACCCCTTACAATCCAACCAAAGGTTATATATTTTTTATAACCTCAAAATAGCAAGAAAGCTGCAAGTTTTATAATATTAAAAAAAAAAAAAAAAAACAGTTGTACAAACGTGTAAAGAAACACAAAAAAGAAATCTGAAAGTGGATAGACACCCAAAAAAAATGAGATACACACACAGCACAATTTTTTTTTTTCTTTTGAAAAGAGAGTAGGGAGTGAATTCACAGGAAGAAACAAAATTCTATGAAACTCAAAATGAAACACCAATTTATTAGTAACCCAAATAAACTCCAAATTCAGCACTTCAACAACACCAATTTACCCAGTCACTCAACTAAACCCTCAATTTTGCCAAACAGCCCCACCCAAAAGCTTCATAGTAAAACAATCCAATTCAACAACCCAAAATAGAACATTTCACAGCACCAACACTCAAAAAAAAAAAAAAAAAAAAAAAAAATCATGGAAGAAATCAGACTTCACATACAATTACTCAATTACTCTTCTTTTTTTACTCAATAACTCAATTACTCTTCATACTCTTTTTTTTTTTTTTTGGGCAGAAAATGTGAGCATAGCTATTCCAGAAAGGAGAGCCCAAAAAAGAATAGAGATAGAGAGAAAGGGAGAGAAAGAGAAATCAAATTACCTGGTTAACATGGGTTAAATCCCTCAAACAATTCGATTCTTTCACCAACAGACAACACCACAATTTTCCCAACAGCAGCATGTGTTTTTACAATTTTCCCAACAGTAGCAGCACCACAATTGCTAATGCTAGGGAAAACAAACACAACCATCAGAGGGAAAAAAACAGAGAGAGAAGAAGGAAGGGAAAGGCAGAAACATATTGAAACCCCAAGCAGAAAACCAGTTGAAGAACAGGAAATAAAACCAGATTGAGAGAGAGAGAATGGCAACCCAAATCTATATAATAAAGTACCTCTCAAAATATAACCATAACATCAAACCTAAAATGAAAAATAATAATAATAATAATAATAATAATAATAATAATAATAATAATAATAATAAAATCAATAAAAAGTACTTAATTCATAACATAAATCGGTCGTGTCCTTTGTTGCATGCCACTATCAATATCTAGCTGCAAGCACACTGCTGCTATAATTTCTAATGGATTAAAAATAAAATAATAAGAAAATATGGTCCATTGCCAACATTAGTGCCTTACTGAATAGAAGAAGAAATATTGAAAGAGTTTCTGTGGAGAAGGACACAGATCAACGTTTAGTTGCCTCAGTAGCCCAAAATAGTACACATAAAAATTCATACTGCTATTCTTCAAGACTAAAGTCATGATTATTGCAACACCACTATTAGCTTACACAGCGAATGAAAGTAATAGACTGAACAAATAGGGCTTCAATGCTTACATATCGGACAACAATGAGTTCCTTTAACAGCTTCCTCAAACAGCAGCAGCACCATAATCTATTATTGTTCAAATGTTTCTATCAAAAAACATTAGCGTTCTCATCACCTATAAGACCAAAAACTATATCGAAGTTTAGCAACTTAATCATTCTCGAACCAAAATAGTTTATCAAAAAATGCTCATTCTAAATCATCATCCTTCACGTAGTTGGCCAAATTTATTTATTTATTTATTTTTCTCTTTAATGATTATTTGGAGATTGTGCCTCATCTAGAACTCAAAGGTTAACTTCTCTCCAATTTTGCTCTTTATTTTTAATGACAAAAGTTGTTAAATATGTTGGAATTTGGAGTTATAATCTATCTTCTTCCTCAATCTGTGTACAATAAACCTGGTTTAAACCCAGATAAACAATCAAACCTTGAAGCCTCAGGTTTGGTTGCATGTGAGAGAGAGAGAGAGAGAGATCGACCTCGTCAAGGAATGTGAGAGAACAATCGGAACATCGAACAACTCTTTCCTAACAAAACAAAATTAAAAAATACACATACAATAGAATTAAGCAAAATCTCATAAGTTATTGGCAAAAGCGGCACCAAACATTCTAACACAAATTTTCTAAAAAAACAAAGAATGCTCTAAGGTTGAGAATTTAACTGGATAAAAAAAAAAAAAAAAACATTACCACTTTTTGAATTAGAAACAGAATCATTATACTATATTTTGAATCAAAACAACCATTTACCCCAATCAAAACATTACTATTTACCCCAATCTATCAAAAACAGAATCATTATACTATTTTTTGAATCAGAACAACCATGAGCAACTGTCACGACCCAAACCCGCCCCTGTAGGTTTAGCACCGTAATCGGCCAGTAATCCGTGGATTACCAAAGGCCTCTGAACAGATTAGCAAATAATAAGGGGCTGTGGAAGCAATAATACAAAATAGACAAGGTCCAATGAGCTGTGATAATGTACATGGGACAGAACATTTTAAAACTTATTTATATGTACATAAACATGCCAGTTCAAATACACAATATTTACATAATATTTACAGAAGTGAACTTCTCAAGATCCGACTTAACAGTGCAAATACAAAGACTAGCATGATGTACAAAAACAGCCATGGCATTAGACTTTGATCGGAACCTCCTCGGGAGGCACAACGGTTGGTTGACAAAAATAGAACAGAAGGCCATCAACTCTGGCCCTGGTCATGTGCCAGCTCACCTACATACATAATATAAACTGTGAGCGAAAGCCCAGTGAATAATAACAGAGTAAAGGGGTTATATGAATGAGTCCGTACAGATTCAGAAACCATATTCCAGTTACATATCAAATTCATGATTTGTCCAGATCATATACAGAAATCATAAGTCATGTTCGATCATACATAGTCCATCCGATAACGCTAATAGATTAATTACAAAGCATCTTAGACCATACTTGTCAGTTCCATAGAGGAACCTCCGGCCGGGTGAGGATAATTTGTTAGTTCCGTAAAGGAACCTCTGGACTGGGAACTTGTGAACTTGTCAGTTCCGATTAGGAACCTCCAGCCGGGCACAGATAGCTTGTCAGTTCCATAAAGGAACCTCCGGACCCGGGTACAGAGAACAGATTTCACATGATGCTAAGGATGTCACGAATACATAACGGAAATTGGACAATCATTCATTGTACAGAACATGTTATTTCAGAAAACATATCTTATTTTATCACACAGAAAATAACTACGGTTGAACATAACTTTACTAAGTTATTACTCACAGTGGGCTTGGAGACAGACAGACAGACAGAGCAGATTGATCACACGACACGTGGCACGTGACCTACATAACACATAACGGACATACACTTGAAACATACGTTTTAATTGCACAAAACTTATGTCGTTAGTTCTTATTGTGTTTTTGACCTTAAATCCTCACTATAGAGTCTTAAACATGGCCTAGAAATGCCTAGGATGGAATGAGGATGCAAAGATGCACTTTAAGACACTTTTCAAAATTTTGCTGAAACAGGGGTCCCGCTCGAGCGGACATGCAGACAAAAGGGATCCGCTCGAGCGTGTATTACTCCGCTCGAGCAGACTGTAAGCTACAGTAAAAGTACTAGATGCATGAAATTCAGGCTCGATGGATGCTCAATACCCGCTCGAGCGTGAGACACAAGTCCTCGCTCGAGCGTGCATTACCTCGCTCGAGTAGACTGTAAACATGTGAAAAGTACTGAATACACGCATTTCATGCTCGAGCGTTACTTTACACGCTCGAGCGGACTGCATGAACTCAGTGTGTACGCTTGAGCGTGGAGTTCCCCGCTCGAGCGTGAGTCCAAAATCTGGAATTCCCAGATTTGAACCTCAAGCTCAAAACTCAACTTTTAAAGCATCCATTTCGATCTTTTTGGGCTAATTTTCTAGAAAACTCTTGTAAACTCATAGTATAAGGTGTTTCAAAGATCAATTTGTAAAATCAAAGCCCAAGGGTGAGTCAATTGAACACAATTTCAAATAAAATTTCAAGAACAAAACTTAAATGTATCATGCAAGAATCTCCTAGAAACCAAACCCTCCAAAACATGATCAAACTAGACAATTTGATGGACAATAAGATGCATGACCACAATGAGAGTGAAATTAACACATGCATGGAAGAAATCTTAGAATTCAAACCTAAAGCATGGAAATTTATGCATGCATGCATGAATTAATCCTTAATTCAACATTTTAACCCCATTCTAGACTTAGATTACTAATGTCTCATGAACCATGCATGAATTAATCTTAAATTCACAATTGAAAGGGAAATCTCCTACCTTAAGTCTTGAATTCCAAGTCTAGGAGCTCAAATTTGCCAAGCCTCCTCAATTCTCCTAAGTTCCAAGCCAAAACTCTTGATGAAGTCAAGTTTCTCTCACTCTCTCTCTAACCCACGGTTTTGACAAGAAAAATGGCTAAGGAGAGATGTTTCTAAGTGTAATGAAGTTGGTCTTCAAATAAGCCACTAAGTGGCATTTGTGTAATAACCCAAACAAGTGTAAATTAACATGATTTAATCTAATTTAATCGTTCCGAACCGAATTTTAATTGAACCTACCATAAAATTCTATAAATCCTAACTAGCACATAAATCAAGTCAATTTCTGATTCGAACGCCGATAAGGCTTCCAATTCGCAGTTTAAAGTCAACGACATGAATAGATCATTAGAACGCAAACAGATAGAAACACATAATTAACGCAATTCAAATACAAATTAATTTCAGGTTCCTTCTAAATTGCTGTTAGGCATAATTAATCATGATTTAGCATTAATCGGAGGTCGGGGTTATTACAGTCTTCCCCCCTTAAAAGAGTTTGGTCCTCCAAACTCGAATTACCTTCGTTCGGAATCAACATTGGGTCCAACGGGAACAAATCCGGATATCTCCTCATCATGTCTTCCTCGGTTTCCCAAGTTGCATAGGTGCCTCCGTGGTTTTGCCAATCAACTTTTACTAACGGTATTTCTTTATTTCTCAACCTCTTGATCCTGCGGTTCACAATCTGGATAGGCCTTTCCTCGTAAGTGTAGTCGTCTTTCAAAAGCACATGTGTCGGTTCGATGACATGGAGTGGATCCCTCAAATATTATCGAAGCATCGATACATAAAAGACGTTATGCATATGTTCCATTACTGGAGGCAAGGCTACTCGATACGATACCGGATTGATCTTTTCAAGGACTTCATAAGGTCCAACATATCTTGGTGCCAACTTTCCCTTAACACCAAACCGAGTTTGACCCTTCATCGGGGTCACCTTTATGAACACATGGTCCCCAACTTCATATTCCCTATCTCTTCTTCGGACATCGGCATAGCTTTTCTGCCGACTCTGTGCAGTTTTCAGGCGTTGCTGGATCAGTTTCACTTTCTTGGTTGTTTTTTGCACAAGTTCCGGTCCCAACAAAGGTCCATCACCTACTTCAGCCCAATATATCGGAGAACGACACTTTCTTCCATACAAAGCTTTGTAAAGAGCCATTCCAATGCTTGAATGGTAACTGTTGTTGTACACAAATTCGGCTAATGGAAAGTAGGTCTCCCAATTCCCTTGGAAGTCTAACACACACATTCTGAGCATATCCTCCAGAGTTTGGTTCGTTCGTTTGGTTTGGCCATCTGTCTGTGGGTGATAGGCACTGCTCAGTCTCAATTCAGTCTCCAAAGCCTGTTGCAAACTCTGCCAAAATCTCGATACAAACTTTGAGTCCCTGTTAGACACAATAGATACTGGCATTCCATGCAATCTCACAATTTCAGTCATATAGATATTGGCCAATTTATCAGCGTTATAAATAGTTTTAACAGGCAGAGAATGGGCAGACTTAGTTAAACGGTCAACTATAACCCAGATAGAGTCCATACCTTGAGAAGAACGAGGCAATCCTATAATGAAATCCATGGTAATGTGCTCCCATTTCCATTCTGGTATTGGGAGTGGTTGTAGCAACCCGGCGGGTCGTTGATGCTCAGCTTTAACCTGTTGGCAATGTAGACATCTAGCCACAAAGTCTGCAATACTCTTTTTCATTCCAGGCCACCAAAAATTCTGTTTCAAATTATGATACATCTTCGTGTTCCCCGGATGCATAGCAAGCTTACTACTGTGAGCTTCGGTCATAACACGTTTTCTCAAATCATCACGATCGGGTACACAAAGACGGTTCTGAAATTTCAGCACATCCTTCTCAAACACAAATCCTGGCCTTGGCTTCGAATCAAATTCCTCTATGATCTTTTTCAAGTATTTATCTTCACATTGTTTTTGTTTGATCTCATCAAGAATAGCAGGTTGAGCAGAAATAGCAGTTGACAGCCCAACTTGTTCTAGGTCATTTGGCAATTCTCTTCGGTTGGACAATAAACATGACAAACTTGCACCGGATTTTCGGCTCAAGGCATCCGCTACGGTATTAGCTTTCCTTGGATGGTACAAGATTTGCAAATCGTAATCTTTGATTAACTCTAACCATCGCCTCTGTCTCATGTTCAATTCCTTTTGGGTGAAGAAGTTTTCAAGCTCTTATGGTCGGTGTATACCTCACAAGTTACCCCAAGAAGAAGAGGCCAAATCTATAAAGGCCAAAAAAATAAAATAAAATAAAACAAAATAAAGAATTCTTACAAATGGTTCAGTTTAATTTATAGCAAATTTTTTATGTTAAATTTTGGATATTAAAACTTATAACGTTATAATTTAGATTTTGCAGGTAAGTCTTATTTAATTATGTGGTCCTTTTTAATTATATAAGTGGTGGGAATTATCTTAAGTCCATCTAAAATATTATGTACTTTAATCTCAATTGATTAAATTATGTTCCATCCGTAATCACCTAATATTGTTATTAAACTCAATTGATTAAATTATTAAATTTCATTCATTTTAAACTCAAATGATTAAATTATGTTTCATCCATAATTACCTAATATTGTAATTATGAAAGGATTACAAATATTTATAGTGTGTATCACCAAACAAAATGTATGTTTATAATGAGAATATCTACATAGAACTCTCAATTAAAAATAACAACCCCGCCTAACCTTAATACAAATTAAGAAATAAACATATAAAATTTATAATATTCACCAATAAAAAAAAATAGTCATCTATTTTACTTCACCAATAAAATAGTCAAATAAAAATAAATAAATAAAAAACATATAAGAGAAATATTGCTATGCAATTATAAGAAAAAAGCCTTGCCTACTACCCTCCAGTGCTCTATTCTTTTACACCCAAAAAGACCAATCCAAGAAAAGCCATATTCGGCCGAGAAATCCAATTCAAAAAATAAATAAAAAAAATTAAATTTTTTTTTGAGAGATCTTAAAAAGGTAAGTCATGTTTCCACCTTTCTCTCTTTCGAATCATGACACAATACTATGCAACAAAAACCTATTTTCTTTATAGCTTTTCCACTACCAAAGAAGACTAACCCTTCCTTGCTTTTGTTGTTTTTCGAATGTTGTAGATAAAAATAAAATTAAAAAAAAAAAATTGATTCAAGAGCTATTAGGAGGTGGTGCTGGACTAATATGAGAAGAGAGAAAAATCTCCATTATCGGTTTTATATAGGGTTCCTCTCTTTCTCCTTTCTCCATCTCCTTTCTCCTCCGAAGATGGAGATCAACAGTAAATTTTTAATTGTAAACAATATATTCAATAGAAATCAAAACTCTCCAAAACCGAAACTAAAGAGTTGGGAGTAAAATGGAGCTAAAGAGAGAGAGATGGAGAAGGTTTGTGTGACAATCTGAGGAAGAGAGTTTAAAATCAAGGAGAGAGAGAGAGAGAGAGAAGAGTATTTGGGCGGGAATCAAGTGTTTGGTACATTTAAAAGGATTGATCTTAACCTAATCATCTTGCCATATTATATAGATTTACCTTTTCCATTGTCACTATGTCAGGCACAACGCCTTGGGTCTCAAATCCCCAAAAATGGCTCCCAGTGTGAGCAAACCCAGATTGAACCTCATCGGCAATACAAAGCCCTCATGCTTTCTTAATACTGCTGTATACGACTGTAACAACCCTCACCACTGCTTACCGATTAATTACTGATTACCGCTAAACTGAAACTGATTATGATAAGTAATCGAACTGATTGAAATGCTGAACTGACTGACTGAAATCTGGAACTAATGGATTGACTGTATCTGTTTAAATGCATTTCTTATATGTTGCCTGTTTGATTATCTGTTCATGTTTTTATGTTTAAGCTGCAAATTGAAGGCCTTATCGGCGGCCGAACCGGAAACTGATTCGTGTTTTACGCTAATTGAGATTTATGTGATTTTACGGTATATTTATTTGAAATTTGATTTAGTATGATTAAACTAGATTAAAATAAGCTAAATTGCATGAGTTGGTTTATTCACCATTTTGCCACCACTAGTGGGCCACTAGCTTAGCACTTTTGAGACTCATTCCTTTGTATCAAAACACATTTCATCAGCCATTTTGTTGAACTCAACCGAACTAGGGAAAGAGAGAGTTAGGAGAGAGTGTGACTTCATCTCTAGTTTTGCTTGGTGACTTGGAGGAATTGTAGAGGATTGGTGCAATTGAGCTTCCATACTTGTAATAGAGGGCCATAGGTAAGGATTTAACCTCTTAATTGTGTCTTTAAGCTTGTTCTTACATGATTCATGTCAAATTTATTGGTTTGAGTCATGAAATAGCTCCACATGTTGATTTGAGTTAGAATTCATGCATGCATATGTTCATCCTTGCATTGTGAGGTTTGATTTCATGGAAATCTTGCATGCATGTTCATATTTATGTTATAGACCATGTTTTCATCTTGGTTTTGGAAAGAATTGGCTCACTTGAGCAAGTATTTGAAGCTTTGAATTGGTTTAAATTCATTCATGTACATGTTTATCATGTTTATGAAATTTGGTTTGAAATTGAGTTCAATTGAAACACCCTTGGGCTTTGATTTATCAAATTGATCTTTGAAACATGTAATATTATGGGTTTTGAAGTGTTTTCTAGAAAATTAGCCCAAGAGGATCGAAATTTGTGCATTAAAACTTGGTTTTGAGCTTGAGGTTCGAATCTGGGATTTCCAGATTTTGGACCCACGCTCGAGCGAGGAAGTCCACGCTCGAGCGTACACTCTGTGATCATGCCTTCTGTTCGAGCGAGTAAAGTGACGCTTGAGCGTGAAATGCGTGCATCCAGTACTTTGCATGAGCTTACAGTCCATTCGAGCGAGAGAATTCACGCTCGAGCGAGGACTTGTGTCTTACGCTTGAGCGAGGGTCGAGTGCCCGTCGAGCGTGGATTTTGAGCATCCAGTATTTTCACTGTAGCTTGCAGTCCGCTCAAGCGACGGAAGTCACGCTCCAGCGGAGATCCTTTGTCTGTATGTCCGCTCGAGCGTAGAAAGCCATGCTCGAGCGAGACCCCTGTTTTCTGAAAATTTTGAAAAGTGTTTCTGAGTGTATCTTTGCATCCTCATTCCATCCTAGGCATTCATAGGCCTAGTTTAAGGCATCTTAATGAGGATATAGATGTAGAACACACCGAGGCAATTAGGGATTAAGTTATTATCTTTCCCAACTGTGTAGCTTAGTGTGTGTTCGTTCTGTAAACTGTGTAGGGTTGACGACTGGAGACGCGCTCTAGCTTTACTGTAGCCCAGAACTCTGTGAGTAACGATTGTGTGAAGATATGTTCAACTTAGAATGTTTTCTGACTGTTTAACTAAACTATTTTCTGAACTGATACTGTTAATTGAATGAATGTATGTCCTATATTCTGAACTGTATTGTGGCATCCTTAGCAACTACTGTTTACTGTTACTGTTACAGAGATCTCTGTCGATTCCCTTGTTGGAACCACTACTGTTTACTGATTGATGGCCATCATTTACTGTTCGGTCTTTTAAGACCTACTGTTTACTGTACTGCTATGCTAATGGATGTACCACATATGACTGAATGTCTGAATGACTGATATACTGAATCAATGAACTGTTTTCATTACTGTAAGGACATTCATTCTAAACCCCCTTTACGCATTATGTTATTCACTGGGTTTTAGCTCACTGCTCATATATATATGTAGGTGTACAGGCACCAGACCGTGGCTAGAAGTGTCGGGGTAACTCCAGTTTTGTCAAGCCAACTACTGTGCCTCACTGTAAGGTTCTGAGCCTGTCAAGCTATGGCTTGGGGGTGTTTTTAGTTCCCCTGTCTGTCTCTGTATCTGTTTTGTAATATTGTATAGACTGATAGCACTGTACTGTACTGTTTAATAGGGATTTGGTCCCTGTTCTGAATGATTGTAAATGTTGTGCATATTGTTCTGTACTGAGTATAAATATGTATGAAAAGTCTTTTTGCATACAGACTGTCACAGCTCTTTGGACATTGTTTATTTACTGTATTGGCTTCCGCCATGCCCCTGTACTCTGTATTACTGTCTTATTGTTAAGCAGGCCTTCGGTAATCTCGGATTACTGGCCGGTTACGGTACTAAACCCATAGGGGCGGGTTTGGGTCGTGACAACGACAGGGAAGTAACCTGGGGCCAATTCAATAATTCCACCCACTCCCTGCCATTTTAGAGAGTAGTTCAAATTAGACAGTAACTCGAAAAAGGTTGTATTAATAGGAAAATGATATTCTCACACGTAGAGAATTTAAGACAAAAATAATGTGGCAATGACACTCTTGCAATTATGAACCATAGTGATGGGCATTTGACTATCAATGCAGGGATATAAATGCGACACATCATTTTGCATAATTTTTTTTGTGTTAAATCTTGTGTGTACATCATTACCCTAATCAACATAGCCACAAAAAAAAACAATAGAAACAAATTTACATAGACAATGCTTACCTGTATGGCTTCAGAAATAAAACCAGCTACATGCCCTGAAGTTCCAAAGGTAATGAGATCTTCAACATCTCTTGCATACTTCTTCCCGTCTGAACCAAAGACTCCTCTGTATGGATCTGGGTTAAGGGCATGGTGAACTCCGCTCTATTGACCAATCCAAAAAGAATACTAGGATTAGGGAACTGGATTATCTTTAATAATAATTTGGTTGCATTGCATTTGTGAATGCTAATTTATGATTACGTGGTTCTTTAGTTAAGGATAAATGCAGTATAAGGTAAGATTGGAAGCTTCACAAAATAATTATTCTTCAATATGTTTAGTATCTTTAGCAATATCAACTGTAAAGTGTAAATGTTAATATAAAGCTACCAATGGTAAAATAAGAAAGTAAACAACACAACAATCATGACCACCGAATTAGTATCTTCAGCGATATCCTCTGAGTTAACCTGTAAGTCTGTATTGGCCACCGAATTCTAATAAAAACAGGAAATCAAACCCCAAATTACATATATATTAATGAAATAAAGGAGAAGAACAAAGAGAGAAGGGAAAAAAAATTAAGAAAGCAATATGATAAACCCAGTAACAATAATGGAATTAAGAAAGCAATTTGGCTTGCTTTCCAAATTGTTACAGAGATCAAACCCACATCACACCAATCAACAAAATGGGGTAAAATACCTCTGTTCTTGAAGACGACAGTGGGGTTTGAACTGTAGCAAGCCAAATTACAGCATGGGAAATTAGTAAAAAACAAAAACAGAGAGAGAAGGGAAGAGGCAGAAATCGAGTGAAAAGACTCAATCTTACCTTGCGAGAGCATCGTCGGTAGCGAAGGGAGCAACGTAGCGAAGAGCCTACAGAAGATTGTCAGTTCGGCAGAAGATTCTCTGAGGCGGCAGTGGTGAAATCATCGGTTGAGAGTGTTTGTGGTGAAATCATCGGCAGATGAGTGGTGGATCTAGATCTAGAAGCGGCCGTACCAAAACAACGGAAGAGAGCGGCAGATGCGGACTACGACGCTGCTGCAGAAGAGGGGCGTGGTTGATGTGGTTGTGAAGGAGGCGGTGGTTCTGGTAACGGTAGTGTGACGGCGGCATTAGGGCAGGTTTGGCGGCATCGAGAGAGAGAACCCTAGAGAGAGATGAGAGAGAAAGAGAGAGAGTGTGTGTGAACACAACAACACCCATCTCTTTCTTTCTCTGTACTACAACACATTGAGAGAGATCCACCAACGTGAGAGAGAACGTGGAAAGATTGAGTTCAAGAGACGTGTTTGGCAGACGTGGGCGAGAGAGAGGGTAGAGAGTGTTTGGGCGGGAAAAAATTTAATCTGGACCCTTAGATATTGATTAGGAATCATCCCAACCATTCAAATGAAATGTATCTCTTATACATTTTAACATATTTTCAAAAACATTTCTCTCTTATTATATAGATTATTATTATTATAGGCTAAAATTCATTTAGTCCCTATTGTTTTGCTTTTTGATTACTTTACCTCCTATGTTTTAAGTATGCGCAGAATTTTTTTTTATGATTTTGAACTAAATTGTTATTGTCAATTTTTTCGTTAAAAGTAATGAGGTATGTTAATCATATTACTTGATTTTGATGATATTTAAAATATTATTTGATAAATTATAATTTTTTTTTTATATACATGCTTTACAATCATTTGACACAAAATATGAAAATAGATTTTGATTACATCATATATTTTTGTAGTGTGCTTAAATAGTAAATTTTATTATTCCCATTTGGAAAAAATTAATTGATTACTATTCATTATTTGACAAATTTAATTTATCTTCGTTAGAATGTAACTAAAAATCTTTAAATTAGTTACAAAGATTATAAAAGGATATATATTATCAGATGTAATATAAATGTTATTTAAATAAATTTTACTATGCATTTAACTATTTTAATAGAGAAAATACTGTGTATTCAAGTATTTTAATAGATAAGTTGTCATGCATAATTTGTTTTATATATTATACTATATTTATATATCAAACAGTCTGTTTAAATTTTACTTGTTGACAATTGAAATCTTCCACGTGAGCCAAGTCTTTTGTTTTCTTCAACAATTTCCTTCCATGTGATAAGGGAGTGTCTGCTTCCAACGGACATGATTTTCCGCATGAGTGGAGTGACACAAAGTTCGAAAAAGAAGGAAGAGCGTGAAATCTCTACAACGGCTATAAATCTCTACAACGGCTATTTTTCCTTGGCTATAAAAAGAAGCAATGTGCAAAAGAAATCAAAAACATATAGTGAAGCGAAATATTGAAAACAAAGTTTTGTTATATTGAAAAGATATTTTTGTGTTTTTTATTGAGTTATATAAATTCATTGAGAATTTGAGTAAAAATTATAAAAGAGTTTTCACACTCTTTTTATTATTCTTGTAAAAGAGAGTTTTTGTGAGTGATTTTTTTAAATAAAATCACATGGGTTATATTGAGAAAATAAAGTTTTGTTATATTGAGTGAAGTGAAATATTGAAGATAAAGTTTTTTATATTAAGAAAATATTATCGTGTTTTTTATTGAGTTACATAAATTTATAGAGAATTTGAGCAAAAATTGTAGAAGAGTTTTCCCATTCTTCTTATTATTCTTATAAAAAAGAGTTTTTGTGAGCGATTTTTTTGGATAAAATCACTAAGGTTAGGCATCGGATTCAAAACTAGTTGGGTTATTTTTGTGAGTGATTGGATTTGATTACTTGTTGTAGAGGTTCACTACCATCTGTGAAGCTATTGGTGTAATTATTATTTGAAGAATCGTAAAGAAATTCTCGAGGAGGATACTTGAAAAGTGGACGTAAGTTCGGTGTGCTGAACCACTATAAATCTCGGAGTTTGCTTTCTCTTTCCTTTACTCATTTTATTTCATTTATCTATTATATATTGTTTAGCATATTTATTTATTTATTATTTGGGTTAATATTTTTATTTTGACAATTTATTTAGGAATCCAATTCACCTCCCTCTTGGATTGATTACCTAGGATAATAATTGGTATTAGAACTTGAACTCTTGTATTTGATTTAATCATCTAAGAGTAGATCATGACAACCAATTTTTGTGCTTCTTTTGCTGAAGGTCAATTGCCTTCTAGACCACCTTTTTTTAATGGCTCAAATTATATTTTCTGGAAAATAAGAATGAAAATTTTCATTCAATCCTTAAATTATGAGTTATGGAGAATTATAGTCAATGGTCATAAGATACCTTCCAAGACCATTCAAGGACGAATCTTGCCCAAGGAAGAATATGAATGGGACAATAATGATTTGAGAAATATTCAAATGAATGCTAAGGCCATGAATCTCTTATTTTGTGCTTTAGATTTTAATGAGTTTAAAATAATCTCTACATGTGAGTCAGCCAAGGAAATTTGGGATAAATTAGAGATCATACATGAAGGAACCAACCATGTTAAAGAATCTAAAATTAGTATGTTGATTCATGATTATGAACTTTTTAAGATGAAATCTCATGAGTCTATTTCTGAAATGTTTTATAGATTTACTAGCATTATTAATGTTCTAAAATCTCTTGGTAAAATATATACTAATGCTGAAATGGTAAGAAAAGTACTTAGGTCATTACCTAAAAGTTGGGAGATAAAAGTCACTGCAATCACAGAAGCCAATGACTTATCAAAGCTAAATCTAGATGAACTGATAGGATCTCTTCTCACACACGAGCTGATTAAGAAAGAAGGGGATAAAGAAGAAGATAACAACAGAAAAAAGGGAATAACTTTCAAAACAATTGCTACTCGTGAAGAAGAAGATGAAGATAATTCAGAATTTGATGATGAAGAAATAGCCTTCTTTAGAAGGAGGTTTCAAAAATTTATAAAGAAGGAACAAAGAGATTTTATCAAAGGAGAATATAGTAAAAAATATTTTGTAAAAGGAGAAAATAACAAGAAAACTAAAATCACTTGTTATGAATATAACAAGTCCAATCACATTAAGGCCGATTGTTCGAAAATTAAGAAACAATACAAGAAAAACAAAAGATCAACTATGATTGCTGCATGGGGAGATAGCGACGAAAGTGACTCAAAAAATGATAACAACATCAATGAAGTTGCCAATCTATGCCTAATGGCATTTGGAGATGATGATGAGGTAAACAAAGAGTCTTATTCCTTTGATGAATTACAATCCGCATTTGAAGAATTGTATGATGAATTTCGAAAACTTAAAATTAAAAATATTATGATTAAAAAATTGCTTTCAAGTTTAACAAAAGAAAATGAATATCTATATAATAAAATTGAAATATGACAAAAAAGATAAAAAATGATTCTTTAAAAAAGGATAAAGAGTTGTTTTAAACAAAAATATAGAAGATTTTTAAAATATTTTTTCAAAATTTGTTTAAAAAAGACACTTTAGATAAACTTTTTAAAAGTCAAAATTATATATATAATTGATGGGCATAGCCCCAAATAAGTGGCCAATGGGCTGTCCAAACAATTCCTAACCCAACTTAGGCCCAAGGGCCAGACAAGAAGAAGACGCCAGAAAGGTATGAAAGAAATCAATATATATACAAGTAATCACTCTCTCTCTATCCATCTACTTCTTCCTCCTGAAGCTAAAAGCTTCCATTTTTATACTAGAGACTCTCTCTAACTTAAACATCGGAGGGTCCTCCAGAAGGAACCCCACCTCCGGGTTCCTTCTTGACGGACTTGGTGCAGGTACAACTGGGAAGACGAAGTTCAATCATCCTGTGGAGCTCCGGGCCCTGTCCGACCCATTCCTCCTCCGACAAAACTGGTATCATCAGTTGGCGCCGTCTGTGGGAAACTCTTTCGATTGGCAGTTGTGCTCATTGTCACCGGAAATAGCTTCCTTCTCACCCACCTTCAGTGTCGGAATGAATGGTTACCACATGATTCATGGCATCCTATCGGCGGCGGTGACGTTTTCCCCGCCTACACCTCTCTCACCAGCGCCATGATTCTCTCACCTCACCATTGTCGTTGGTGAGCACTGCGGAAGTCTACTTACGCACCAAAATCAACCCCCGTACCAAGCAATTCAAAGTCGTCAAGACTTCAAAAAAAAAAAAAACAACAACAAACACACAAGCAAAAAGTTCAAGAACAAAGCTCTGGACAGGTATTTCCCATTTGATCTATATCAAAGGCCCAGATTGCCCCACGTGAAGACATGGGCTTCACTTCCCAAGCCACTAACTCTCTCTCTTTTCCCTACGTCTGTGTCATGTCACATCATCACGTGCATCCCTGCACCTTGAGCCCCGTGCACCGCCAACCGACCCAGTCACATAGGTCGGTCGGCAAACAGTGGTCGGTCGGCAACATAGCTCGGTCGGCAAACAGTAGTCGGTCGGCAACATAGCTCGGTCGGCAAACAGTGGTCGGTCGGCAACATAGCTCGGTCGGCAAACAGTGGTCGGTCGGCAACACTAGTCGGTCGGCAACGTAGCTCGGTCGGCAAACAGTGGTCGGTCGGCAACATAGCTCGGTCGGCAAACAGTGGTCGGTCGGCAACGTAGCTCGGTCGGCAAACAGTGGTCGGTCGGCAACATAGGTCGGTCGGCAAACAGTGGTCGGTCGGCAACAGTGCTCAGCACCAATCAGACGGAGCCTCAGCGCCTCCGCCATATCCGAATGGTCTACTTCTTTCTCCTCAAGGACGTCATGAGTAAGATATTCAAACTTCTTTTATCTATGTTGCACATTTCATAACATTTCAGATCATAAAGCCTCAGCCAGACTGAGCACGAAGACCTCGGCCAGACCGAGTTACATAAAGCCTCATCCAGACTGAGCACTACTCAAAGCCTCAGCCAACCTGAGCACGAAGACCTCAGCCAGACTGAGCACGAAGACCTCGGCCAGACCGAGTTACAAAAAGCCTCAGCCAGCCTGAGCACGAAGACCTCGGCCAGACCGAGTTACATAAAGCCTCAGCCAGACTGAGCACTACTCAAAGCCTCAGCCAGCCTAAGCACGAAGACCTCAGCCTCGGCCAGACCGAGTTACATAAAGCCTCAGCCAGCCTAAGCACTACTCAAAGCCTCAGCCAGCCTGAGCACGAAGACCTCAGCCAGACTGAGCACGAAGACCTCGGCCAGACCGAGTTACATAAAGCCTCAGCCAGCCTGAGCACTACTCAAAGCCTCAGCCAGCCTGAGCACGAAGACCTCGGCCAGACCGAGTTACATAAAGCCTCATCCAGACTGAGCACTACTCAAAGCCTCAGCCAGCCTGAGCACGAAGACCTCAGCCAGACTGAGCACGAAGACCTCGGCCAGACCGAGTTACAAAAAGCCTCAGCCAGCCTGAGCACGAAGACCTCGGCCAGACCGAGTTACATAAAGCCTCAGCCAGACTGAGCACTACTCAAAGCCTCAACCAGCCTAAGCACGAAGACCTCAGCCTCGGCCAGACCGAGTTACATAAAGCCTCAGCCAGCCTAAGCACTACTCAAAGCCTCAGCCAGCCTGAGCACGAAGACCTCAGCCAGACTGAGCACGAAGACCTCGGCCAGACCGAGTTACATAAAGCCTCAGCCAGCCTGAGCACTACTTAAAGCCTCAGCCAGCCTGAGCACGAAGACCTCGGCCAGACCGAGTTACATAAAGCCTCAGCCAGACTGAGCACTACTCAAAGCCTCAGCCAGCCTAAGCACGAAGACCTCAGCCTCGGCCAGACCGAGTTACATAAAGCCTCAGCCAGCCTAAGCACTACTCAAAGCCTCAGCCAGCCTGAGCACGAAGACCTCAGCTAGCCTGAGCATTACTTAAAGCCTCAGCCAGACTGAGCACTACTCAAAGCCTCAGCCAGCCTGAGCATGAAGACCTCGGCCAGACCGAGCTACTCAAAGCCTCAGCCGGCCTGAGCACGAAGACCTCAGCCAGCCTGAGCATTACTTAAAGCCTCAGCCAGACTGAGCATGTGAGCATGAAGACCTCGGCCAGGCCGAGTTACATAAAGCTTCAGCCAGACTGAGCATGAAGACCTTGGCCAAACCGAGTGTGTCCAAGCACGCTCACGCAACAACCAAACCATCCAAGGCACAACAAGAAGGGCCCCAGCCGAGCCTCCTAACCCAAACAATCCATCTCCATACTTCACGAAGAAACGCCGACAACGTTAACCACTTGATTGAGCAAAACCAAGCCATGTTCCAACAAGAACTACCAGTTTCTACCCCTCCGCCTCTACAAATCGTCCATCAAAATTAGGATCAAGTCCAAACAGCCGTCCTCAGCAACAATAGGGACCGTTTCTTCCACCACTCGCTCCGCGAGCAATAGACCATCTCAAATCCATCGGCCCATTGCCAAAGAGCACTGGCCGACCACCAAAGTACTCCGCTAACCTCCAAAATTGCTCGGCCGCCTCCAAGGCTTCCAATAGTCATCGGCCGACCTCCAAAACTTAGCCGACCTCCAAGACTTCCAACAGTCATAGTCCGACCCCCCGGTCATCAGTCGACCTCCAAAACCATTAGCTGACCGTCCAACGCGCTCTGCAAACCGAGTGAGACCCTACGGGCTAAACAAACTCAACAAGACTGGGTCTAATTCTACAAGTAAGGTATTTAACTTTTTCTACATCGGCTGATCGTCCGAAGCCTCATTTAAACTGAGCCCAAAGACCTTAGCTAGACTGAGTGTACGAAAGACTCCCAGACCGAGCACCCCCAGAGCCTCAGCCAGCCTGAGCACATCAAGATCTCGGCCAGACCGAACACAAAAAGCCTCAGTCAAACTGAGTACCAACTTACGGTACGAGCTAATCCATCAGCCGACTGCCCAGGTTCTCGACCGCCCTTCCAAAGGCCTCAGCCTCGGTTGCATTGCTCTACACAAGGGCTAGCACTTTACATTCCTCACAATTTTGCACATGCCGACTCCTCTCGGCGCACGCAGTCTGCGCCGCTTTGCGCCGGCCCAAACTCTCCAACTTTACTCCCTTTAACTCTTACTGCGCCTCGCCCAGTTGGTTTTTGAGCGGTCCTACCTCTATCGCAGCACCTACGTATTTGCACAATAAATTCGGCCACCGTCGCCTTGCCTCCTTCCGTGACTTGGGGGACTACTTTACTCTTTCTTATTCCCTTCGTTGGACTAAAGCTGCACTCGGGAATAGGGGACTACTGATGGGCATAGCCCCAAATAAGTGGCCCAATGGGCTGTCCAAACAATTCCTAACCCAACTTAGGCCCAAGGGCCAGACAAGAAGAAGACGCCAGAAAGGTATGAAAGAAATCAATATATATACAAGTAATCACTCTCTCTCTATCCATCTACTTCTTCCTCCTGAAGCTAAAAGCTTCCATTTTTATACTAGAGACTCTCTCTAACTTAAACATCGGAGGGTCCTCCAGAAGGAACCCCACCTCCGGGTTCCTTCTTGACGGACTTGGTGCAGGTACAACTGGGAAGACGAAGTTCAATCATCCTGTGGAGCTCCGGGCCCTGTCCGACCCATTCCTCCTCCGACAAAACTGGTATCATCAATAATCAAAATTGGATATAAATTTCTTTCAAAAACAAACTTTTAAAAATAATTTTATTCATGTATCTTTCAAACAAAAAATTATTTAGTACTCTTGAAGTACACGTCATCCATCAGGTGGTGCCTCCTCCAATGGAGCGCCACAAAAGCTTAATGTAAGTGAGCTGCCACATAAGCAATCTCGTATGACCCAAATCTCTTGCTTGAACAAATGTTAATAGCATTGAGCGACCATTTTAGTCTTCAACAAATTTCAAATTCCCGCTGCAAATCCAATTTTTAAGATTTAAAATGTGTTCGGTTTGAATTTTTTAGATTAAATTTTTTAAAAATTGATTTTTTTATTTTTTATGTTTTTTTATTTTTAGTAAATATTTTTAAAATTTTAAATAATTTTTTAATTTTTTTTGATACACCATAGATATATTTAAATAATTATTATTTTTAAAAATTAATAAATATAAAAAAATACGAAAAATATATTGACTTCTCATATTTTTTTTATATTTTTGGTATTTGATAAATTTTTAAAGATTTTTTTCACAAAAATTATACTTTTTATATGTATATAGTTAAGTGTGTCTAAAATTAAAAAAATTACTTAAAATATTAAAAAAAAACAAAAAATAAAAAAATAGAATTTTTTTAAAAATATTTTTCGAAAACCAAAAACAAATAAATTTTTTGGAATTTGAAAGACAACATGGATCTGAACAAATTTCTCTCTCTCTCTCTCTCTGTCTTTCTCTCTGCTATTCATTCTTTCTCTCACTACAAATTGTTTCATCACTCATAGCACCACCGAAGGCCATTGCCGGCGCTGTTGCCAACACCGCCGCTTTGGTGACCACCGGCCCCAATCACCACCGTGACCACTGCCAGCACCTCTGTAGCAGTAGCAACTTCCCCGGGTGTCAACCACAATTGCTGCTTCATTTTTGCTTAAATTTGGTAACAAAAACATGGATTTATTCCACCTGTATCCCGGACTGCATTTTGTTCACCATCTGTTTGTATAAATGCTTAGAAGAATGTTTTTCTCTCACATCCCCAAATATAGCTAGGCCAAATTAATTATCCATTGCCACATTGAACATTTGGATCAAGGAAGGAAATCATGCTCAATAATTTTCTGAGACTAGGGAGGTGTGCAAGCAGAGGAACTTCCAGAGTATCAAATGCAGCACAAAAATGTGAATAATAATGCAAATTCTCATGGCTCTTGCGTTCAATACGACGACAATTAATTTTGTTTCAACAATTTCATGTAAAATGTAATAATATTATATGATTAAATGGCGCTTGTAGTTATATTGTTTCTGTTGTAACATGTATGAGTTGATGAATAACTTTTATGCTGTGTTTGGTTGGAGGATTTGGAGAGGGATTTGGAAAGGGAAAGGGAAAAGGTGTGTGAAACTATATGAAATATAGGCATGATTTATTTACATTTCACCTACCTTTTTCATTTTTCTTTCCAAATCCCTCCCCAAATCCCCCAACCAAACACACCATTAAGGAATTTTTGTAGTCAAGTGAGATGGATTGGATTATGGTGTATATACCTAAAATTATAAATGAAAAATTGATTTTTTTTGTTTTTTTTTGGTTTTGTGTGTGTGTAATTTGGTACTAGATCTTCATGGAAACTCAGAATTGTAAGAATAAGCATAAAGTTACTGCTCTTACAGATTTCGTATTGACATGTGGAATTTTCAATTACAAAATAAATCGCACAACAGTAAAGTCCTACAAATATGTCGCTTAAAATCTCCACAAATATATTGAATTATATTACTTGTGCTCCTAGAAGAGCGGCTTTGTTTGGTTCTGTAGTTTCATGGCAAAAGAACATAAAATGTACACTTTAATTTGCATAATCACTCTGAAGTGTATACATACTCCAACAAAACTTTAAAATATAAAGAGCTTGTCAGAACATTAAGCTGCTGTTTGATAAGTGAGTTGGAACTAAAAAAACACAAAAAAAATATAAAAAAAATAGACTAAATAAATTAATAAAATAAAATATCACGTTTAAATTATAATTTTTTAATTTTTTTTTCACAAAAAAATAAAAAAAGTCCTTTCTAAACACAAAAATGCTTGGGAGCACAAAAAATGGAGTACTAGGGAGCTCCAATGAGCTGGCCCCCATTGATGTGATGGCTGAGTCTATTAAATTTTTTTTTGGGGGTTAAATTTCTAACTCAATAGAGCGGGTTAGTGCTCTGTTTTTTAAAGCTCTGAATCAACTCTGTTCTAAACAAAGCTAATTTAGCCAAAAAGCTAAAAACTCAAACTAGACAAATTCTTCCCAAACGAACTCTAAATACCTTTTGTTAGTTAAAAATGCACTAACAAAAGTATAAAGGAACAATATAAAGAGTGTTAAAATATTAAGTTTGTAATTTGACTGGATAAAATGCTTATCAAATACAAAAAGTCTTTTGAAGTGGTTTTAAGCATTTTTTCTTTTTTCTTTTTTCTTTCAATGAATAATTAATATGTATTTATAAAAAATAAAACATGCCTTAAATATATACTATATAGACAAAGATATAGATAAGGGCGCTTCAATTTCTAAAAAGAAGCAACGGTGAACCTACATTATACACCACTCAAGATTCACGAACAAGGGAAAGCAATTATTAATCTACAATTGTTCTTCAAATTCTTGTTCCTAACGAAGCAAAATAAACAAAAATTAAAAAAAATAAGAAAATGTTATCTCCAAGTCCTTATAGATATCTACTTCAAGCTGTAAATTACAATTCGAAGATGTTGATAGGATTAGAAATAATGCAAATCCATTGATCAGCTTCAGCTGGAGGAAAAGTTTGTTCTTCTCTATCAAGTATGGGCCTTGCCAAAATCAAATGAAGTGTCATCAGACAAATATGAAAATATACAATAATATTTGGGGTCGTGTGAGAGAAAAACATTCTATTAAGCATTTACACAAACATATGGTGAACAAAGTCCATACAAGCAAAAGAAATTTCAAGTTTACTACAACATTCAAGAAATTGTAAACAAAAATTATGATTGATACCTGGAGAAATTGCTGGTTCTATTGCCAATCAAACGTGGTAGCAGTGGACGGGAGTTGTCGCAGTGCTGCTGCTGGTGGACAACATGAAACACAGTGGTGGTCCAGACGGTGACAGTGTGATGGTGGTGGTTGGGGCCGGTGGTCAGAGGCGGTGTTGGCAACGGTGCCAGCAATGGCCGTCGGAGGTGCTATGAATGATGGTGGTGATTGGAGCCGGTGGTCACCAAAGCGGCTGTGTTTGCAACGGTACGGGCAATGGCATTTGGTGGTGCTATGAGTGATGAACAATTTGTAGTGAGAGAAAGAACGAATAGCAGAGAGAGGAAAATGTTCAGATCTATGTAGGTTATCTTTCAAATTCTAACAAAGTTTAACTCTTAAAATTTGGATGTGAAGCAGGAATTTGAAATTTTAAGGGCAAATTATATATACCTCTATCGAGATTTAGTTAAATTGTAGATATCTCTTGGGGTTTCAGAAATTACAGATATTCCCCTGAAGTTTATATTTTCATAACAAATTGTCCCATGAGATTTATATTTTCATAACAATTTGCCCCCTAATTTGTTATGTAAATAGTACCTTCAGGGGGGTATCTGTAATTTCTCAAACCTCAGGAGAATATCTGTAATTTTACTAAATCTCGAGGGAGTATATGTAATTTGTCCAAATTTTATTGAAAGGTGAAGTCATCTTTCAACAGTAACGTTAACGCTGTTAACATCCATTCAAGCAAGAGATTTGCGTCATTCAAGATTGCTTTTGTGGCATTTTTATGATTCGCCTGGAGCACCACCTGGGATGGATGACGTGGTGTTCCGGAACAAAACTGATAGTGACCCCAGTGCAGGGGTGATTATTCAATACTCCCGGGATGTGGACACGTGGTACTCTATAAGGTTTTGATTCGTGAAGAGACACAAGGGTCCACGATTTATGTTGGAGATGGGGGGACAACATGGGGCTAATTAATTGGTGATTGGTTTGGAGTATGGACACGTGGTGCTCCGAGAGTATTGAATAATTTCCCCTAGTCCAGTTGGGGGTGACCCCCACCACCCTTCACATACACGTGGGGTTCAAGAAAGGAGAATAAAAAATAAATAAATTTGGGCCAATCAATATTCATCGGGGGTGGTGGAGATAACCGCAGTGGGGGTCTAAGTCATTTTTGAATATTGAATAATTCTTTCATTTGAACACTCTCATTTCACATGTCATTTTTATAGTAAAAAAACTTATATTTTAGTCCTATTAAAAAAATCCTTTTATTAAAATAGAAAAGATATGAATTCCAAAATCAAGTAATTCTGAAACTAATATTCATGGATTCAAAAAGATTTGAGTATCAAAATAGAATACTTAATTTGTTTTTGTAAGTACTTTTGTTACGACGCAAACTCGGTACCCAAAGGCTCAGCGTTGCAACAAGATAAAAAAAATAAATAATTCCAATAATTTTGCAGCGCAAGCAGATAAATTAAAATAAATAAACGGGTACCAAAAGTTTATTAAAAGAAAAAAGAAAATCATTTGGGCTTTATTGTATTACAAGAGTTCAATAAAAATATAGATAGAAATCTTTTTTTAAAAAAAAAGAAATAAAAAAAAACAACACAGCGGTTCATTCCCCATCGTGATCCTGCTAAGTCTCGTTACCTGAAAAGGGTAACAACTATAAACACATAACAGAGTGAGAAATATTATACTGTGAGTATAGGAGCACAAAATAGCCATGGATAATTATTTAGCTAAAACATTAATATAATTTAAGTTGCATTAATAAATTATTTAAGTAGCAGAAACTGAAATAAAAATTACGTAAATAACTATAATCACGGTATAGAACAAAACAGAACATGAGTTACTAAAGTGACAAGTAGAACAAGGGTCAATGGATCCATGATAAACAGAGGACTACAAAGTGGCCAAACAGGAGCCAATGGTTATTTAAGTCCACCAAGGCATGAGACGTCCGTGGTAGTACTTACAGAACATAATTGTTTATAAAATCTTTGTCAAATAATTTCTAAAATTTAAACAAACATATCCATGAGTTTTCATTTAAGCAAATAAAGTTCTGAAAATAATCCACATAATTGAAACATTAACATAACCATAAAATATAAATGATATAAAATAAATCGTGGTAACTCAAAATATTCGCAAAATATATTATGGTAACTTCAGGTATAATATAACTCACCTTAAGATTGACCCTTAGCCTTTATTTTCCTACTACAACTCCCAGCTACACTCCCTTCGAAGCTTACTACGAACGGTTTCCAATTTTTGTTCTTACTTCTGAAGTTTACTACGCAAGTATGGCACTATTTATAGTCATGTTTGTATGGGCTCATACCAAGTGAGTTGTTTTAAGTTTGGCTACCTGTACAACAAGTGGCATTTTTTCTTCCTTGTTACGTGGCCTAAGGTACTTACTTAGTCACCATCCTATGCATTAGAATAGTGATAAATCACCATTTTTTTTAATTATTTAATTCGCATTATGCCTAAAATTAGATTACATTTTATCACCTACAACCATAACATTAATTATTATTATTATCATTATTTATTTATTTTTTTTAATACTAATATAAATAATTCTTTTTATTGCAGTATTGAATTAAATTTACAAATTCGGGTGTCACATTTCTCCTCTCCTTAAAAGAAGTTTGTCCCCAAATTTGATGGACCTTGGTTTTCGAAGAGGTATGGATATTTGGCTCGCATTCGACTTTCAGTTTCTCACGTTGCTTCTTCGACACGATGGTTTCTCCATAAGACTATACAAGAGGTATAGTCTTATTTCGAAGGACTTGATTACGGCGATCAAGAATTTGTATTGGTTGTTCTTCATAAGAGAGGTCTTCTTGAACTTCTAGGTTCTCATAATTGACAACATGCTCTGGATCCCGAAGATATCGGTGAAGCATTGAAACGTGAAACACATTGTGGGCACTGGATAGTTCAAGTGGAAGCGCAAGACGATATGCCAGATGACCAATCCTTTCTAGTATCTTGAATGGCCCGAAGTAACGTGGGTTTAACTTTCCTTGTTTCTAAATCGGATAACCCCTCTCATTGGTGAGATCCTTAGAAACACATGATTGCCTATTTGAAATTCTAAGTCTCGTCTCCGTGTATCTACATAGCTTTTCTGGTGGCTCTGAGCAACGCGAATTCGCTGTTGGATGAGTTGAATTTTATCACTTGTAATTTGCACAATCTCGGGGCCTAACAGTTTCCTGTCTCCGACTTCCGTCTAACACAGAGGTGATCGACATTTTCTTCCGTATAGTGCCTCGTATGGTACCATTCCAATACTTGTATGGTAGCTACTATTATAGGCAAACTCCACCAAAGGTAGGTGATCATCCCAGTTACCTTGAGGTCTAACACACACACATATAACATATCTTCCAAAGTCTAGATTGTTCTTTCAGATTGCCCATCAATTTGTGGGTGATAAGCCGTGCTAAACTTCAGAGTGGTTCCCAAAGCTTCTTGCAATTTGTTCCAGAAATGAGACACAAAGCGCGGGTCTCTATCAGATAGGATTGAAACTGGGATGCCGTGCAAACGAATGATTTCTTTAATATATAGAGTGGCGAACTTAGTAAGGGAGTATGTGATTCTGATTGGTAGAAAATGCATCGACTTCGTCAATCGATCTATGATAACCCATATTGCATCATTCTTCGAGACTGATTGCGGTAGCCCGAGCACGAAGTCCATAGTAATGTGCTTCCATTTCTATTCAGGAATAGGAAGTGGTTACAACAATCCTGCAGGTCTCTGATGTTCTATTTTAACCTGTTGACAATGCAAGCATTTGGAGATGTGGCTTGTTATGTCTTTCTTCATTTCTGTCCACTAGAAGCGTTCCTTCAGATCGTGATACATTTTCGTATTACCAGGATGGATCGCAAACCTCGAGCTATGAGCTTCTACCAATATCATTTTCTTGAGTTTTGGAAGGTCGAGTACGCAAATTTGATTATGAAATTTTAGCATCCCATTGCTTATTGTGAAGTCAGGATCGGGTGTGCCTCATTGTGTCACAACCCCGTTTCCCGTACCCAACAGTTAAGTATCGTGATGGCCAGTAACTAAAGTTACCTCCGGCTAATTCTTAAACAAATTAATAAACGTGAGCGGAAATAATATTTAAGTAAGGGTACCAAAATAATCATCGGAGCTTCTATTTTTATTACAAAATGTATTGACCAAAAAGGCCGATATTTACATATAAAAATATCATAAAAGTGCTATGTGTGTCTATTCCGCAGTCCCGTGTCTAAGACTTTTCAAAAGTTTTGCATTGTTTCTTGAAAATTGGTAAACAGCTATAAGCACATGGCAGAGTGAGAAATATTATACCAAGAGTATAAAGGACACAAAATAACCATGGATAATTATCTAACTGAAATATTTAAGATAACTTGGTCTGAACAAATAATCATTTAAGTAGCAAAACTGAGATTATGTAAATAAATAACCATAACCACGGTATCGAACAGAACAGAACAGAAGACACATGAGTGACAGTCAGAACAGAGGTACGGATTCAAGAGGTGGCTTGTACGAACTCTAGAGGTTGCTCCCACAACAGTGTAGCACTTAGCTCTGTACAGCACTTTGCTCCACACCAAAAATCAAAGGGTCAATGGATTCATAAAAATACAGAGTTACAGATTCAAGAGGTGGCTCGTACGGATTATAGAGGTGGCTCCCACAATAGTGTAGCACTTATCTCCGCACAGTACTTTGTTCCGCACAGAACAGAGGTCAATAGATCCATGACAATAGAAGACCACAAAGAGACCAAACAGAAACCAACGGTTATTTGTCTCCCAAGGCGTGGGACTCTCGTAATGGTACTTACAAAACATAATTGTTTATAAGGTTATAGTCAAATATTCTTTAAAATATAAACAAACATATCCATGAGTTTCATTTTAACAAAGAGGTTCAGAAATTAATCCACATAACTGAAATATTAACATAGTTTATAATAATATTTTATAAAACATAACTTGTATAAAACAAATATGATAACCCAAAACATTCGTCAAATATGTTATGGTAATTCAAGGTATAATATAACTCACCTTAACTTTAATACATCACTCTTTCTTTCCACTATCAAAGACCCTCTTGGCTTCCATTATTTTTTCTTCATTTTCTTCCTTTCTTTCCTTTATTTCTCTCTTCTTTCTTTCCTTTTTTTTCTTTTCCTTTTCTTCCGCTCAGGTGAATCACCTCCTCCTATTTATAAGGAGGTAAGCGCATACGTGGCCCCGTATCTTCCCCAGAGATTCGATAATAAATTTCATGGATTCGTTTTTATCTTTAATATATATTTAAGATAATTACACTCTAGCCTAGTTTTTTAATATGTATACCAACAATAAATTAATTATTTATTTTACTACCACACCCATTATTATTATTATTATTATTATTATTATTATTATTATTATTTATTTATTTATTCTTACTTTTATATTTATTTATTTACTATCTTTAACTTTAATTTGGCCCAAGTAGTATTATAATTCCATATTTCTATTAATTTAGCCCCAAATAATAATCCCTAATTAATTCCATATTTGATAATCCAATGCCAAATTAGATTCTATATTTATTATTATTTAATAATATATTATCACATACAACTATAATACTAGTATAAAATTTAATAGACAACTTAGATTTTTGGGTTGTTACATCTTGTTCCTCATACTTTTTCTTCAAAAGTTTATCTTCACATTGGTGGACTCTAATTTCTTCAATCAGTTCGGGTTCCACGATTATGGTGGCAAGCAGTCTATTAATCTTCCGGGGAACAAGGGTACATGCCAAACTTCTGGTAATCTTTCGACTCAATGCGTCTGCTACCGCATTAGCTTTGTCTAGATGGTGATGGATTTCCACATCGTAGTCTTTCATAAATTCTAGTCATCGTCGTTGCCTCATATTTAGTTCCTTTTGTGTAAACAGATATTTGAGACTCTTGTGATCTGTGTAAATTTCGCAGGTTACTCCATAGAGATAATGACGCCAAATTTTGAAGGCAAAGATTACCGTGGCTAATTCCAGATCGTGGGTTGGGTAATTCTTTTCGTGGGTCTTTAGTTGGCGTGAGGCATATGCAATGACATTTCCATTTTGCATAAGAACACAACCCAAACCATTGTATGAGGCATCACTATAAATTACGAACCCTCCTATTTCTACGGGGAGTGCTAGTATAGGAGCCGTTACGAGTCTGCTCTTCAATTCTTGGAAGCAACGTTCCTGCTTGTCGATTCATTCAAAGGGTGTGTTTTTCTGAGTTAGCTGGGTTAAGAGTGATACTATCTTTGAGAAATCTTGCACGAAGCGCCGGTAATTGTCGGCTAGACCCAAGAAATTTTGAATCTCGGACACGTTAGTGGGTCGTGGCCAATCCACGATTGCTGCAACCTTCTGGGGGTCAACTGAGATGCCATATTTGTTAATGACATGACCGAGAAAGTGTACACTAGTAATCCAGAATTCGCATTTTTTCAACTTGGCATAAAGCTTGTGATCACGTAGTGTCTGTAGAACTCTTCGCAAGTGGTGTCAGGGCAATGCTTTCTTTTCTCTAAACAGTTACACATTATTTGAAATTTACATTATTTGAATTGAAAAAAAAAAATTCAAAAAAAAACCCTGAGTGTCTATTAATACAAATATCTATATATTGTCCAATATCATAATTGTTTAATTTTATATATATATATATCGTAATATAAAATAAATAAATAAAATATTGTGTCTAACATGATTTAAATAAATATTGGGTAGGCTAAGTTTTTCTGTGTTGTAGGACATGGCACACCAAGAAGAATTGATTTGGTTCGAGCCCCAGGGAGCGCATCTAGCCCCTAACTTATTGAAGGGATGGGGGGACTCAGAAAGCACCATCGGACAAACCCACCCTGATCTTGACCGACTCATGGGAGGCCGGTATATTTGCAGGCCGACCCTATTTTGGAGACTTAGCTGGGTTAACACTCGAGAGAGATACGTTGGGCCGACGTACGTCGTCGGATTGATACATCTGCATTTTTTGGTTGCTCCCTTACTCCCAGGCTTTGCCGAGAGGAGAGAGAATATATACCCTAGCAGCCATATTTTCACTACTACACCTTCTCCACAGCACATTGTCCAGACCCCAGCTGTGGACTACACTGATAGTACCACATACTTAGAGATACCTGTGCGGCTCACTGAACGACAGTTTTGGGGATATGTCTATGGTGTACTGGTCTACATGGTCCAGGTAGTTTGGCGCTGTTTTGGGATTGAGCTCAGTGGATGGGAGTTTGAGTCCCTCGTACAGCAGGAGTTCCCATGGCTGTTCTGCGACCCAGTCTTCCAGAGCTAGTTTTCGTGGGGGCTCAGTGACCTATTCTAAGAGTATGACCAATAGATGTCGCTGATCTTTTTTCTTTATTTTTTTTGAAGTTGACAATGACTAGTCTAATCCTTATATTTTTGTATTAGTAGGATTAGACATTAACTCTTGATGACTGGACTAACGCCTTATGTATAGTAACAATGATGTATATATGGTGTTTTGGTAATATTAATATAGTAGTAAAACTAATAAAACTAATACGTTATATATGACGTTGTATCAAAGTTGTATCAATATGATGTCACGCTTATATCATTTTACCTTGTAGTAATGGCTAATGATGGAAATGAAACCGGATCGTCGGTCAGCGGTACCAACCCAATGGAGCAAATCATGGAAAGAGCAGTTATTAGTTTTCTGCGAGCCCTACAAACCAACATTAATAGCAGATTGCCTAAACGACGAGAATAACCAACTACAATAAAACAGTTCCAGGACTTGAAACCTACCATATTCACTGGCAGTACAAACCCACTGGTGGTAGAAGCTTGGGTCAGAGATATGGAGAAATTTCACTACCTTGCACAGAAAGGTAGAAGGTGACTTTCGCCACATTCACCTTCAAAGACGATGCACAAGAATGGTGACTTCTTACCCTGGAGAAAGAAGATATTGTGACTTGGGCAAGATTCTTAGAGGTATTCTATGAAAAATACTTTCCAGATTCATTGCGGGAACAGAAGGCGGCATAATTCATGCATCTAAGGCAAGGAACCATGATGGTGGCCGAATACGAGAGCAAGTTCATACAACTGGCTCAATTTGTGACATACGTCATCCCCACCGAAGCTCGAAAAGCCAGGAAATTCGAAACAGGATTGGATGCTGAAATCAAGGATAGGTTGGAGGTTTTGAAACTACCCACCTATTCGGAGGTGGTGGATCGAGCATACATTGCGGAAAAATGGATTAAAGCCTTGCGCTCTGGGGAACCAAGCTAGAGGAAGCGATTATGGGAAAGAGATAACCAAAGACCCGGTGTCGCACCTCCCAAGAGGGTAAATACGGGCACAACCAGTTTAACCAGTTCAAGCAATCAAGGTCCTACAAATCCCAGAGGTGGCACCATTCCAACTTGCTCTACCTGTGGAAGGATTCATCGGGGACAATGCCGTCGAGACATAGGAGCATGCTTTAGATGCGGCCAAGTTGGCCACTTATGGAGAGATTGTCCAAAGCTTGCTAGTCCTACAGCCAGCCCCTCTGAACCAGTCCGAAAACCTGTGGTACCTGGAGGAGTGAGAAAGGACCAACAAGGCCAAGGAAAAGCTTTTGCCTTGGTGCTTGGAAACCCAGAAGTTACTGAGAATGTCGTGTCAGGTACACTTTTCATTTGTGGTCACTTAGCTCATGTTCTCTTTGACTCTGGTTCAACTCATTCTTTTGTTACACCACACTTTGCTACCAAGTTAACATCAACACCTACACCCGAACCCTTAGGATATATACTATGTGTGTCTTTTCCTTCTGGTAATTTTGCTCTTAGTGCTGATGTATACAAATCTTGTACTGTATCTTTAAAAGGGGAAACTTTACACGTAGACTTGATTCCCCTCTGCATTAGTACCTTTGATGTGATTTTACGAATGGATTGGTTAGCTGCCAACCATGCCTCTATTGATTGTGAAGCCAAAAAGGTCTTCCTCCGGTCACCAAACTAACTTGAGCTTGTCTTCGAAGGAACTGGAGTCTCTTCCCCTCCATATGTTATATCCTTCATGACAGCTCAACGGCTTCTAAGAAAGGGTTATTATAGTTGTATTTGTTATGTGATCAATACGCAACAAGAAGCTCCCATACTTGATACAATCTCTGTGGTTCGAGAATTCCAGATGTATTTCTTGAAGACCTACCTGGCACTCCGGTTGATCGAGAAATCGAATTCACCATTGAAACCCAACCTAGTACACAACCAATCTCAAAAGCCCTTTATCGTATGTCCATGACAAAATTAAAAGAATTAAAGACTCAACTCCAGGAACTATTGGACAAAGGTTTCATTCGACCAAGTACCTCACCATGAGGAGCTCCAGTATTATTCATAAAGAAAAAGTATGGCACGATAAGGTCATGCATTGATTATCAGGAGCTGAACAAAGTCACCATAAAAAATCGGTACCCTCTACCACGAATCGATGACTTGTTCGACCAACTGCAAGGCGCCCAAGTATTCTAAAAAATTGACCTGCGTTCTGGCTACCATCAACTAAAAGTCAAAATGGAAAGTGTCGAAAAAACTGCCTTCAGAACCCGTTACGGGCACTACGAGTTTCTTGTCATGCCATTTGGCGTCACCAATGCTCCAGTAGCCTTCATGGATCTCATGAATAGAGTGTTCAAACCCTATCTTGACGAATTCGTCATTATCTTCATTGACGACATTCTCATATACTCCAAATCACCAGAAGATCATGAACACCACTTGCGAAGAGTTTCACAGACACTACGTGATCATAAGCTTTATGCCAAGTTGAAGAAATGCGAATTCTGGATCACTAGTGGACACTTTCTTGGTCACGTCATTAACAAAGATGACATCTTAGTTGACCCCTATAAGGTTGCAACAATCGTGGATTGGCCACGACCCACTAACGTGTTCGAGATTCGAAGCTTCTTGGGTCTAACCGGCTATTATCGGTGCTTCGTGCAAGATTTCTCAAAGATAGCATTACCATTGACCCAACTAATTCAGAAGAACACACACTTTGAATGAACCGACAAGCAAGAACATTGCTTCCAAGAATTGAAAAACAGACTCGCGATAGCTTCTATACTGGCACTCTCCGTGGAAACAAGAGGGTTCATAATTTATAGTGATGCCTCATACAATGGTTTGGGTTGTGTTCTTATGCAAAATGGGAAGGTCATTGCATATGCCTCACGTCAACTAAAGACCCACGAGAAGAAAAAAAAAATAAATAATAATAATTAATATTATGGTTTTAGGTGGTAAAATGTAATCTAATTTTGGGCCTAATGTGAATGAAATAAAAATAAATAAATAAATAAATAAAAAACAACACAGCGGTTCATTCTTCATCGTGATCCTGCTAAGTCTCGTTATGAAAGGGGTAACAGCTATAAGCACATAACAGAGTGAGAAATATTATACTGTGAGTATAGGGGCACAAAATAGCCATGGATAATTATTTAGCTAAAACATTAATATAATTTAAGTTGCATAAATAAATTATTTAAGTGGAAGAAACTGAAATAAAAATTACGTAAATAACTATAACCACGGTACAGAACAGACCAGAACATGGGTCACTGGAGTGACAATCAGAACAGGAGTCAATGGATCCATGACAAACAGAGGACGACAAAGTGGCTAAATAGGGGCCAATGGTTATTTAAGTCCCCCAAGGCATGAGACCTCCGTGGTAGTACTTACAAAACATAATTGTTTACAAAATCTTTGTCAAATAATTTCTAAAATTTAAACAAACATATCCATGGATTTTAATTTAAGCAAATAAAGTTCAGAAAATAATCCATATAATTGAAACATTAACATAACCATAAAACATAAATTATATAAAATAAATTGTAGTAACTCAAAACATTCGCAAAATATATTATGGTAACTCTAGGTATAATATAACTCACCTTAAGATTGACCCTTAGCTTTTATTTTCCTACTACAACTCCCAGCTACACTCCCTTCAAAGCTTACTATGAACGGTTTCCAATTTTTGTTCTTACTTTTGAAGTTTACTACGCAAGTATGGCACTATTTATAGTCATGTTTGCACGGGCTCATACCAAGTGGGTTGTTTTAAGTTTGGCCACTTGTGCAACATATGGCATTCTTTCTTCCTTATTACGTGGCCTAAGGTACATCATCCTATGCATTAGGATGGTGATAAATCACCATGTTTTTTTTTTTTTTGATTTAATTCGCAAAGGGGAATCAAGTCTACGCGTAAAGTTTTCCCTTTTAAGGATACAGTACAAGATTTGTATACATCAGCACTAAGGGCAGAATTACCAGAAGGAAAAGTGTCACGACCCAAACCTGCCCCTATGGGTTTAGCACCGTAACCGGCCAGTAATCCTAGATTACCGAAGGCCTGCTTAACAGTAATACAGTAAGACAGAGTACAGGGGCATGGCGGAAGCCAATACAGTAAATAAACAATGTCCAATGAGCTGTGATAGTCTGTATGCCAAAAAGATTTTTCATACATTTATACAGAACAGTACGAAACAGTATGCATATCATATACAACCAGACATAACGGGGACTTGATCCCCGGTAAATAGTACAGTGTAAAACGTTCAGTCTATACAGTGTTACAAAACGGTACAGAGACAGACGGGAAAATAAAAACACCCCTAAGCCATAGCTTGGCAGGTTCGAAACCTCGCAGTGAGGGACATTGGTTGGCTTGACAAAACTGGAGTTTACCCCGACGCCTCTACCTTTGATCCGGTGCCTGAACACCTACATATATATATGAGCAGTGAGCTAAAGCCCAGTGAATAACATAAAGCGTAAAGAGGTTTAAGATGAATGTCCTTATAGTAATGAAAACAGTTCATTAAATCAGTATATCAGTTGTTCAGTACAGTAAACAGTCATATGTGGTACATCCAGTAGCATAACAGTAAACAGTAGGTCTTAAAGACCGAACAGTAATGATGGCCATCAATCAGTAAACAGTAGTGGTTCCAACGAGGGAACCGACAGAGATCTCTATAACAGTAACAGTAAACAGTAGGTGCTAAGGATGCCACAGTACAGTTCAGAAATAAATGACATACATTCATTCAGTAGATAATACCAGTTCAGTAAACAGTTCAGTTTAGTATTCAAAAGATAATCATTTGAACATATCTTTACACAATTGTTACTCACAGAGTTCTGGGCTACAGTGAACTAGAGCGTCTCCTCGGAAGGCCAACCCTACACAGTTTACAGATTGAACACACACTAAGCTACACAGTTGGGAAAGATAATAACATAATCCCTAATTTGCCTCGGTGTGGTTCTACATCTATATCCTCTTTAAGATGCCTTAAATATGCCCTAGGAATGCCTAGGATGGAAAGAGGATGCAAAGATGCACTCAGAAAACATTTTCAGGATTTTCAGAAAAACAGAGTCCCGCTCGAGCGCAGGTTTCCCCGCTCGAGCTGACATGCAACAAAGGTCCCCGCTCGAGCGGACCAAAAAGTACTAGATAGGTGAAATTCACGCTCGACGCCCGCTCGACGACCGCTCGAGCGTGTCACCCAGTCCTCCGCTCGAGCGTCTAATACTCCGCTCGAGCGGACGGTTCTACAGTGCAAGATGCTGGGAGCTCGATTTCCCCGCTCGAGCGGCGCTTTCCTCGCTCGAGCGGACGACCAAAATCTGGAAATTCCAAATTTGAGTCCCAAGCTCAAAATCAAGTTTAAATGCAAAATTTTCGATCCTCTTGGGCTAAAAACCTGGAAAACACTTCAAAACTCATAATCTTACATATTTCAAGGATCAATTTGACAAATCAAAGCCCAATGGTAGTTTAATTAAATCCATTTTCAAACCCAATTTCATGAACAAGATCTCAAATGAACATGCACGAACTTTAAACAACTCTCAAGCTTCTAAACATGCTCCAATGAGCTCATTCTTTCAAATTCAAGATGAAATCATGGACTTAACATATAGACATGAACATGCATGAAAGATTTCCATGTGATCAACCTCAAATGCAACAATGAAGACATGCATGCATGATATGTGCCATAATTCCACATTACAAAACCAATTCTTAACTCAATTCTTCAATTTAGCATGAACCATGCAAGAACTAACTTAAACACAAGAATGAGAAGATGAATTTCTACCTTAAGCCTTGAATTCAAGTGTAGAAGTCCAAAAATGCAAGAATCCCTTCAATTCTCACAACCTCCAAGCCAAAACTCAAGAACTCAAGCTCTCCCTCCCATCTTTCTCTCTAATTCGGCAAGAACAAGGGAATTTGGCTGATGAAAAGTGTTAAATCAAATATACAAAGGCTCTAATATGTTTGGTGTAGTGGCCCACTAGATGGCAAAGTAGTAAATATGCCAAACTATGCAATTTAACTTCTTTTAATCTAATTTAATCATACCAAATCACATTTTAGTTAAATACACCATAAAATCACATAAATTATGATGGTCCTAAAACACCAATCAATTTCTGGTTCGGCCACCGATAAGGCCTTCAATTTACAGTTTAAACATATAAACATGAACAGATAATCACACAGTCAAACAGATATGATGCAATTCAAACACACATATATATATATATATATATTCAATCGATTCAGTTCAGATTTCAGTCAGTTCAATTACTTTAATTATCAGTCACAATCAGTCTCAGTTTAGCCATAATCGGTAATTAATCGGTAATCAGTGAGAGGGTCATTACAGTCTCCCCTCCTTAAAAAGAGTTTAGTCCTCTAAACTCGAATTACCTTCATTCTAGAAGAAAACAGGGTTCAGTGGAAACAGTTCAGGATATCTTTTAGCCATGTCATCTTCCCTTTCCCAAGTGGTATATACACCACCATGGTTTTGCCAGTCAACTTTCACTAACGGGATCTCTTTGTTTCTCAGTTTCTTGATTCGTCTGTTCACAATCTGTACAGGCCGTTCCTCGTAAGTGTAGTCATCACTCAATATTTCCCGAGTAGGCTCAATCACATGGAAAGGATCCCGGAGATAATCTCTCAACATCGAAATTTGGAAGACGTTGTGCATATGCTCCATTTCAGGAGGAAGCGCAACTTGATACGTGTAGCTTGGCTTTTCGCGCCCCTTTCGGAAGAATGAAATAGCCCTTACAGTTCGGACTCCACTTGTGTTGGTTCTGAATCTGATTTCACAAGTGCAATGTGAAACAGTGGAAACACAAAAAAGAGTCCAAATCCGGCAATTGTTTTTGGAAAATCGATGTTTGAATCAAATGCCAAAAATGGACTGCTTTGCCAGATTTCAGAGTCGCCACCTAAATATTTATGGGAAATTTAGGAAACCCGTGACTCGTGCCAAAGGCCATTAGTCCGTCGTTACCAAGGTGTCTTGGTTCGGGAACTTAGGTATGAGAGGGGAAGGTCAATAATGAGCACCCCACTCACCCGATCAAGATCGGCCTCTACTAATTATGATGTGATTCTTATGTACAATATATGTTCTTATTCTGATTAGTTTAGCAAATCCTAAAATTTACTATGTGAAGCATACAAGTATAGACTAGTTTGCTCAAATTGGAACAATTCAATTTCATGTTTATTTCTCGAAAAAGGTTTGAATTTTCCACCCTTAGGTGGGCTTAGGTTTGTGAATCTTAAAACGTACATTCGTTGAATCATTCCAATTTCAGCAACAAGCCTTCATCCACAGGCATTCAAACAATTTATCATTTAAGCAATTAGCCTCATGGTAGGATGCTAAACATAATAAGAAAATTATGTACAAGCGGGATGCTAAAGCATAATAACTCACATATTTACCGACGTCCCGCGAACAAGCTACCAAAACAAAGTTAGTAAAATATGCATGATCTTATATACAGAATCCTAATGCAATTCACTCATGAGATGCACTAAAGATTCGGCTTCTACAATATGGCATGTGAAACATTGCAAAACGTGTGATAGCGCACAAAATCATGGGATAATCAATTAAAGCATAAAGATGCAAATTTAGCCGAACCTTAATGCATGGAACATAAATGTAAAGCATGGATATGCATGGCATGTCAGATATATACATACACACAGTTAGGGAAAGCGATTAAAGAATGGGATAGAAAAGAGTGGGGTGGGGGAATTATTACAACATTTTAAATATTACAGATCCGAGAAAAATGAATAAAATAAAATCCTCACAAACACTCAGAATAAAAATAAAATAAAAAAGTTCAACTCAGTAACCCACTGGCACCATCTGCTTCTTGGGAGAGATGGCTCGAGCACAACCTCATATAAAATCATATGAGACTCACCATCAATCAACATGAGGAGATCGACTATAAATGGTCCGCTGCATCATGGCTAAATAGAAATTTATGGGCTCACCAAATTTATAGGAATATGAAATCTGTCTAAAACTCAATGAGCCAACCTTGGGCCAACAACAGGAAACCCACGAAATAATATAATGCCAATGTTCTCTGAATTCCACAAAGCCCACCCAGAATTCCACAAAGCCCACGGGTGGACTTGGTGGTTGAGGCTTGGAATTGGAACTCAAGTCATCTTAACAGTCACATGGGTCACACTGGCAGTTTGATCCACACTTGCAAGCATGGCTTCCTTCAGCTCCAGAGCTCTTCTCAGAGTACATCTTCAGGGTACATCCCACACTCTCTACAGCCGTAGAAATCCAGCAGGATACTGCACTGCAGTCATTCATGATCTGTATTCTTCACGACTTCACGACTGTAACGAGACAAGAAGCATCGTTCACCACGTAGTTGCTAGCACTGCCCATGATGCCCTCTTGAGCTTGCCGAGAGAGAGAGATGCCGAGAGGATTGTCTAGAGAGAGAAGAAAAAAATGGGTTTTGGTCTGTTGTGTTCTCTCCTCTGTCTCAGTGTGGTGTGTTGAATCTGGGGTGTGCGATGATGGTGCCGTGTGTATGGTGGTGATGGTGTATGAGTGGGTCTCTAGAGAGAGAGAGATGGCTGGATTTCTTTGTAGAGAGAGAAAGTGTGTGCTCTGCCGTGCGTCTGTGTTCTATGTGTGAAGCTTCGTGTGTGAGTATGACAGTGTGTCTATGCATGGTGTGTGGGTGGTCTGTGTGCCGTGTGTGCTGGGTTTATGTTGTGTGTGTAGGATGGCAGTGGTGGTGTGGATCATGGTGTGTGTGCAGCAGTGTGTATCCATGAAGCTCCGTGTGTGTGTGTATTGTGAGAGAGTGTTATCTGTGTCCTCTCCTCTCTCTCTCTACCCGTGTGTGCATGGTGTGTTGAGTGTGTGTGTGTGTCAATGGTGTGGGTGTGTGTGTCAATGAAGCTACGTGTGTGTGTGAGTTAACAGTGTGTTCTTCCTCTTCCTTTTCACCAAGCCGAGAGAGAGAGAGAGAGGTCTCTATCCCCATCTGTCATTCTCCCCCCCTAACCCGTGTGTCTCTGTGTGTTTAGAGAGAGGGAGAAGCTGGGTTAGTGGTCAGTGGTGTGTGAATGGTGTTGAAGCTCAGTGTATGGTAGTATGATGTGTGCATCTGGTATGGTGGTGATGGGTGGTGGATGAGAAGATGAAGTTTGTGTCGTGTGTGTGGTGTGCATGGCTGTGTGGTGTGTATGGTATGTGGGTGAGCTGCTGGGTTGCCGTGTGAGTGTTAGCTGGGTGAGTGGGTGAGTGCATGTGTGTGAGAGGGAGGGTGAGGTGTGTGTTAGCTGGGTTGCTGCTGCCGTGGTGAGGAAGGTGAAGTTGGTGGGTGTGTATTGGGTCTGTGTGTTAGCCGAGAGGGAGAGAGATGGCAGTGTAGTGTGTGTTGCATGTGTTAGGTGTGAATGGTGGCTCAGTTGGTGGTGTCTCCCCTCTTCCTCCCCCAAGCCGAGAGAGAGCGAGAGTCTAGTGCATGGGTGTCTTCTGTATATCCTCTGCAGGTGGGTGTGTGTGTGTGTCGATCTCCATCTTCCTCCCTTCAAAACCGTGTCTCCTTCAGTCCCCCTCCATGTGTGTGTTCCATCTCTTCGAGAGAGAGAGTGAGATGTCTTTGTGCATGAGGTTGCCCTCCCTTTCGGTGTGTGGGTTCCCCCTTTTTTTTTATGCATGCCTCTGTCATGAGAGAGAGGTAGCTGATGCCTCGTGGGTGTCCCTCTATTATTATTATTATTTTTCTTTTATGCTCCACACCGAGATGCTCTCCACCGAAAGTTAGAGAAAACCCCAACAAAACATATGCCCCACTTACCATCTTTTTTTCTCTCTTCAACCCAAAACCTCTCAAAACCTCTCCAAAAATAATTCATCCTCCACCCGCCAAAACATACTCATCACCATTCCACCACAAATTCTTCATCATCACATATTCCATCTGTCCCAAACCATCTGACCATACTATCTTTATTTTTTTTGTTTATTATTATTTTCTTCTTTTTTATTTTTATTTTGTTTTAATCAAATATTATCAAATATTTGTCAATTTATATAAAACACACCTAAAAAATTTGTACAAACACACACAATTATATAAAACTAGACAAAAATTATAAATTCAAATAAAAATATTTTAAATTGACCAAAATGAGTGGGTTTTGGGATTAAAATTTCAATTTGATTTTTGTGGTGAGAGTGGTCAAAATAAAATACCCAAGTCTTAGGGGCGGTCAAAAATGGGGTGTCTACAGTTGCCCCTCTTTGACAGAGCTCGAAGTCATGAAATGACGTGAGTGAATGTCAAAGCCAGAAGACGACCCTTTTGTCAAGGCCGTAAGACTTGGGCAATCAAACAAAATGCAATACATGTGGTTGAACCCGAAGGTTGCCTACGTATCCCTTTGCAAGGAATCAAACCAGCGTAGTTCAGGGGCAAAATGCAAATGATATGCTATAAATGCAGTTTGAAAGTTGGACTTACACGCTTCGCGAAGCCGGTTTGTTTGAAAATTCATGATTTATGCAAGAGAGGAAAGACCTCAACTAAGAGTAATCAAAAACCTAACACGTCTTACGCGAAAGGAGGAAAGATGGTGTAAATAACAGGCGCACCTGATATTTTTAACCGATTTGGGTGGTCATGGATGCCGCTTTTCTGATCATATTTACAACTTTCCCTATTCTCCAACGGAGTGACAGACTAGGTTGGTTCAGTATCCAGAAGTGAGACGCATATAAGCTATCTCAACCTATGGGGCTACCATACAGATTTCAAGCCGAGAATGCACCCCTGGATGCACCTCTGGGTATTTAAACCAGACTTTAGTCTCGGAAATCCTGAACCTTTTGCGTTCTAGGCATCGCCATTCGAACTCTAGTTTTCACCGTCTCAGTTGGTCTCCTAGGAACTCATTGCAATCACAGGCAGATGGCTATCCAGACCACCCAAAGTCGTTCGGGCACGACAAACACCAAAGGAATTGCACCTTTATAGGATTTAAGGTCTCCTAGACCTTTGAAATGTACAAGATAGTGCGAGTGCGGTGCACAAAGCAGTGCGATGGATTTGAAATTGTCCTAACGCGTCTTTTCGCGAAAGGGGGAGATGGAAGTCCTAACGCGTCTTTTCGCGAAAGGGGGAGATGAAAGTCCTAACGCGTCTTTTCGCGAAAGGGGGTTTGTGAACTTGAGATCCAAACGCGTCTTACGCGAGAGGAGTAGTTGAGATCCAAACGCGTCATACGCGAGAGGAGTATTTGAGATCCAAACGCGTGACGTCTTACGCGAGAGGAGTATTTGAGATCCAAACGCGCGGTACGCGAGAGGAGTATTTGAGATCCAAACGTGCGGTACGCGAGGGGAGTATTTGAGATCCAAACGCGCGGTACGCGAGAGGAGTATTTGAGATCCAAACGCGCGGTACGCGAGAGGAGTATTTGAGATCCAAACGCGTCTGTCATTCGCGAGAGGAGTATTTGAGATCCAAACGCGCGGTACGCGAGAGGAGTATTTGAGATCCAAATGCGCGGTACGCGAGAGGAGTATTTGAGATCCAAACGCGCGGTACGCGAGAGGAGTATTTGAGATCCAAACGCGCGGTACGCGAGAGGAGTATTTGAGATCCAAACGCGCGGTACGCGAGAGGAGTATTTGAGATCCAAACGCGTCTGTCATACGCGAGAGGAGTATTTGAGATCCAAACGCGCGGTACGTGAGAGGAGTATTTGAGATCCAAACGCGCAGTACGCGAGAGGAGTATTTGAGATCCAAACGCGCGGTACGCGAGAGGAGTATTTGAGATCCAAACGCGCGGTACGCGAGAGGAGTATTTGAAATCCAAACGCGCAGTACGCGAGAGGAGTATTTGAAATCCAAACGCGCGGTACGCGAGAGGAGTATTTGAAATCCAAACGCGGGGTACGCGAGAGGAGTATTTGAGATCCAAACGCGCGGTACGCGAGAGGAGTATTTGAAATCCAAACGCACGGTACGCGAGAGGAGTATTTGAGATCCAAACGCGCGGTACGCGAGAGGAGTATTTGAGATCCAAACGCGCGGTACGCGAGAGAAGTATTTGAGATCCAAACGCGCGGTACGCGAGAGGAGTATTTGAAATCCAAACGCGCGGTACGCAAGAGGAGTATTTGAAATCCAAACGCGCAGTACGCGAGAGGAGTATGTGAACTTGAGATCCAAACGCGTCTTACGCGAGAGGAGTATGTGAACTTGAAATCCAAACGCGTCTTACGCGAGAGGAGGAAGTTGCTTTCCAAACGCATCTTAAGCGAGAGGAGGAATATGCTTTCCAAATGCGTCTTACGCGAGAGGAGGAATATGCTTTCCAAACGCGTCTTATGCGAGAGGAGTATGTGAACTTGAAATCCAAACGCGTCCTACGCGAGAGGAGGAAGTTGCTTTCCAAACGCATCTTACGCGAGATGAGGAATATGCTTTCCAAACGCGTCTTACGCGAGAGGAGGAAGATGCTTTCCAAACGCGTCTTACGCGAGAGGAGGAATGTGTTTTCCAAACGCGTCTTACGCGAGAGGAGGAAGATGCTTTCCAAACGCGTCTTACGCGAGAGGAGGAATGTGCTTTCCAAACGCGTCTTACGCGAGAGGAGGAAGCTGAGAAAGGTGCTTTCCAAACGCGTCTCACGCGAGAGGAGGAAGCTGAGGAAGGTGCTTTCCAAACGCGTCTTACGCGAGAGGAGGAAGCTGAGGAAGGTGCTTTCCCAACGCGTCTTACGCGAGAGGAGGAAGCTGAGGAAGGTGCTTTCCGAACGCGTCTCACGCGAGAGGAGGAAGCTGAGGAAGGTGGTTTCCGAACGCGTCTCACGCGAGAGGAGGAAGCTGAGGAAGGTGCTTTCCAAACGCGTCTCACGCGAGAGAAGGAAGCTGAGGAAGGTGCTTTCCAAACGCGTCTTACGCGAGAGGAGGAATGTGCTTTCCAAACGCGTCTTACGCGAGAGGAGGAAGATGCTTTCCAAACGCGTCTTACGCGAGAGGAGGAATGTGCTTTCCAAACGCGTCTTACGCGAGAGGAGGAAGATGCTTTCCAAACGCGTCTTACGCGAGAGGAGGAATGTGCTTTCCAAACGCGTCTTACGCGAGAGGAGGAAGATGCTTTCCAAACGCGTCTTACGCGAGAGGAGGAAGATGCTTTCCAAACGCGTCTTACGCGAGTGGAGGAAGGTGCTTTCCAACGCGTCTTACGCGAGAGGAGGAAGATGCTTTCCAAACGCGTCTTACGCGAGAGGAGGAATGTGCTTTCCAAACGCGTCTTACGCGAGAGGAGGAATGTGCTTTCCAAACGCGTCTTACGCGAGAGAAGAATATGCTTTCCAAACGCGTCTTACACGAGAGAAGGAATATGCTTTCCAAACGCGTCTTACGCGAGAGGAGGAAGATGCTTTCCAAACGCGTCTTACGCGAGAGGAAGAATATGCTTTCCAAACGCGTCTTACGCGAGAGGAAGAATATGCTTTCCAAACGCGTCTTACGCGAGAGGAGGAAGATGCTTTCCAAACGCATCTTACGCGAGAGGAGGAAGATGCTTTCCAAACGCGTCTTACGCGAGAGGAGGAATATGCTTTCCAAACGCGTCTTACGCGAGAGGAGGAAGATGCTTTCCAAACGCGTCTTACGCGAGAGGAGGAAGATGTTTCCAAACGCGTCTTACGCGAGAGGAGGAATATGCTTTCCAAACGCGTCTTACGCGAGTGGAGGAATATGCTTTCCAAACGCGTCTTACGCGAGTGGAGGAAGGTGCTTTCCAAACGCGTCTTACGCGAGAGGAGGAAGCTGCTAAAGGTGCTTTCCAAACGCGTCTTACGCGAGAGGAGGAAGCTGCTGAAGGTGCTTTCCAAACGCGTCTTACGCGAGAGGAGGAAGCTGAGGCAGGTGCTTTCCAAATGCGTCTTAGGCGAGAGGAGGAAGCTGAGGAAGGTGCTTTCCAAACGCGTCTTACGCGAGAGGAGGAAGCTGAGGAAGGTGCTTTCCAAACGCGTCTTACGCGAGAGGAGGAAGCTGAGGAAGGTGCTTTCCAAACGCGTCTTACGCGAGAGGAGGAAGCTGCTGAAGGTGCTTTCCAAACGCGTCTTACGCGAGAGGAGGAAGCTGCTGAAGATGCTTTCCAAACGCGTCTTACGCGAGAGGAGGAAGCTGAGGAAGGTGCTTTCCAAACGCGTCTTACGCGAGAGGAGGAAGCTGAGGCAGGTGCTTTCCAAACGCGTCTTACGCGAGAGGAGGAAGCTGAGGAAGGTGCTTTCCAAACGCGTCTTACGCGGGAGGAGGAGGAAGCTGAGGAAGGTGCTTTCCAAACGCGTCTTACGCGAGAGGAGGAAGCTGAGGAAGGCGCTTTCCAAACGCGTCTTACGCGAGAGGAGGAAGCTGAGGAAGGCGCTTTGCAAACGCGTCTTACGCGAGAGGAGGAAGCTGAGGAAGGCGCTTTCCAAACGCGTCTTACGCGAGAGGAGGAAGCTGAGGAAGGCGCTTTCCAAACGCGTCTTACGCGAGAGGAGGAAGCTGAGGAAGGCGCTTTCCAAACGCGTCTTAGGCGAGAGGAGGAAGCTGAGGAAGGCGCTTTCCAAACGCGTCTTACGCGAGAGGAGGAAGCTGAGGAAGGCGCTTTCCAAACGCGTCTTACGCGAGAGGAGGAAGCTGAGGAAGGCGCTTTCCAAACGCGTCTTGCGCAAGAGGAGGACGCTGAGGAAGGTGCTTTCCAAACGCGTCTCACGCGAGAGGAGGAAGCTGAATGATTTTTTTTTTTTTTTTGCTGACAAAGGGTAATCTCTACATATAGAAGTCACAAATGGCCCTTTTCTTCTTGATTTTTCTGGGCTTGTTTTTTTTTTTTTTTGTATTTCTTTTTTTTTTTTTTTTTTTTGTGTGTATATATGTTGGTTTTTTTTTTTTTTTTGGACAGGGGGTAAGCTCTGCATGTAGAAGTCAGAGATGGCCCTTTTCTTCCTGATTATATTCACAACTTTCCCTATTCTCCAACGGGGTGACGGACTAGGTTGGTTCATTTTCCAGAGTTGAGGCGCATATAAGCTACCTCAACCTATGGGGCTGCCATACAGATTTCAAGCCGGGGATACACCCCTGGGTATTTAAACCAGGCTTTAGTCTCGGAAATCCCGAACCTTTTACGTTCTAGGCATTGCCATTCGAACTCTAGTTTCCACCGTCGCAGTTAGTCTCATAAGAACTCATCGCAAACACAGGCAGGATAATACACAGATATTTTACATATAAATGCACACAGATATTTACAGACAGAATACAGACATATACACAGATATATACAGTATCCATACAGGTATACAGGACACAGACATCTACTGACCTATACATAAGCATATACAGTATATACAGGTATATACGACACAGACATATACAGACCTATACACAAACATATACGGATATATACACAGGTATATATGGACCTACGGACCTATATACAAACATATACGGATATATACATAGAGGGAGAATATTCCGTTTGCAACCGTCAGCGCGGGTAGATGCTGTTACTGAGAAGGCATATTCCGTTTGCTGACGTCAGCACACGTATGCAAAACACGCAAAAAGAAGAAAGGAAAATCACAAAACGGATGGACATGGGATACGGGGTTTCGAACCCCTGACCTCAGGCCTGGCCTCCGAGTCCTCAGCCACTGAGCCACGCCACTCTTGTGACAAGATATGCAAACAAATATATATATATATATATATATATATATGAGACACGTATGCAAAACACACAAAAAAGAAAGGAAAATCACAAAAAAGATGGACATGGGATACGGGGTTTCGAACCCCTGACCTCAGGCCTGGCCTCCGAGTCCTCAGCCACTGAGCCACGCCACTCTTGTGACAAGATATGCAAACAAATATATTATATATATATATATATATGAGACACGTATGCAAAACACACAAAAAAGATGGACATGGGATACGGGGTTTCGAACCCCTGACCTCAAGCTCGGCCTCCGAGTCCTTAGCCACTGAGCCACGTCACTCTTGTGACAAAATATACAAACAAATATTTATATAGACTTATAAGAGACATATACACAAAAAATCAAAACAAAACAAAGAACCTGGCGATGTGGGGTTCGAACCCCTGATCTCAGGCTCAGCCTCTCACTCTTCAACCACTGGGCCATGCCACCCTTATGACAATATTCAAACAAATATATATATTACTATACAAGACATATATATACATAAAACCAAAATCAAAACAAAAGAAACACTCGATGTGGGGTTTGAACCCCTGACCTCAGGCTCAGCCTTTTAATCCTTAACTCACTAGGCCAAACCACTGAACCCAAGCCACACTTGTGACTCAAATGTTCAAACAAATATATAAGACATATTTATACATAAAATAAAAACAAAACAAAAGAAACACTCAATGTGGGGTTCGAACCCCTGACCTCGGGCTCAGCCTTTCCAAACCCTGAACCCATTAGGGCCAAACCACTGAACCCAAGCCACTCATATGACCAAAATGTTCAAACAAATATATAAGACATATTTATACAGAAAATGAAAACAAAACAAAACACTCAATGTGGGGTTCGAACCCCTGACCTCGGGCTCAGCCTTTCCAAACCCTGAACCCATTAGGGCCAAACCACTGAACCTAAGCCATACTTGTGACACAAATGTTCAAAACAATACCTATATTACATAGCTATACAATATATATACATATATGCATACACAACTCTCTCGCGTCTCTTGCCGCATTTGGCACGCGGGCTCTGCTTTTGTGTCGATTGGCCGACAAAAGTAGCCCCCTCGGTTTGCAAGCCTGCCTCGACCCTCTCCCTCTCTTTGTCTTTCTCTTTCGTCTTCTTTTTCACTTCAGTATCCGCCTTCTTCTTCTTAACCATTCTCTTCTTCTTCTCCTTCTCCATTACTCTTCCAGCTTCCTCCGCCTTCTTCTTGTTCTTCCATCTTCCTCCGCTTCTTCTTTTCCTCTTCTATTTTCTGCCACTCTTCTGTGACTGCCTTCTTTCCTTTTCTTCCCATACATGGCTTCGTCTCGCCCTCTCTCTCTGTTTCCGGATCTTAATGATCCATCGAGTTCCTCTAGGCCAAGTGGTCCTGCTCTTACTCATCCCAGTCTTCCCACCTTAACAGTTGAGCAAGTGCTGGCTGCTCAAACTGATATTGATGCTAACCACCTCACGCTGAAGTCGTGTATGGAAACAGTGGCCGCGGTCACTAATTTGTCTCACCGTCTGCAAAACAGAACGAGTGAGCTACATCGGGTTAATGCCCAACTTAATCAGCTTCAGCAGATGTATAGGGATGCACGAGCGGAGGTTTGTGCGCTGAAGGCAGAGAACAAAGAACTGAAACGGAAGACTACCTCTATGGAGAGTAGAGAGGTAAAACGACAGACCATTTGTCTGGACCAGTTCGGAGCGCCGGCGTACTTTTCCTTTGATGGTCGGCGAAAAGTGAACTCTTTTGCCGGAAACATTGAGGCAGGGCCTTCGAAGGCTGATGACAAAAAGAGGAAGAGCTCGGCGACGGAAGAGCCGAGTAACTGAAGCTGGCATGTGGCCGGCACCGGCGAAGAAGAAGAAGAAGAACAATGATCTGTTTTTTTTTTTTTTTTTCTTTTTTTTTTATATTTTTTCTGGACTTTGTATTTTATTTTATTTTTTTTATTTTTCTGGGTTTGTTTTTTTTTTTTTTTTTTTTTTGGGCTTGCTGTTTCTCTTTTTTTTTTTTTTTTTTTTGTTTTGAAGTCTCTGTATTTTTTGTTTTTTTTTTTTTTGGTAGTCTGTAATCGGGGATGTCCTCCCTTGACTGTAATAAAAAATTTTAGTTTTGTATCTCAATGGCGTGACTGGCACATCACTTTGAGTTTGAAAATACTTTTGTTTGAATTTGAAAATGATTGAAATTTGAACTCTGAATTGGACATTGATTCATACTGACTTGAATAAAAACGTAAGAAAACAAACGAAATAAAACAATTCAAACACAGACTGGTATGAAATACACTGACTGGTATGAAAGAAACATACTTATACACACTGATACACACTGACTGGACTGGTATGAATACCCTAACTGGTATAAATACACTGACTGGTATGAAGACACACTGATATACACTGACTGGTATGAATACACACTCATATACACTAACTGGTATGAATACCCTGACTGGTATAACTACACTGACTGATACGAATATACACTCATATATACTGACGAGATGACTCGAGCGGGGGAGAAGATAGAATCACTGACTCAACCATGCCCCTAATTCCTTGCCTTGATTGATTTTTTTTTTTCTTGATTTTTTTTTTTAAAAAAAAAATGTTTTGATCAACATGAGAGTTAGATTAGCCTACTTATTCCATTTTCTGTTTTGAAATCATGTAAGCTAAATTGTGAGCACTGAAAATTTTCCTTTTTCACATCCAAAGAATGGTCCAAGTTTGGCAAAAATGGAACAATTTTCGAGAAAAATTAGTCAACTTCATTCAAATTAATCAAAACTTATTTTTACAAATGGCCACTACTCAACTAACATAGAATCAACCATTGGGGTGCATAGTCCCAAACCAGATAATCAAAGGTGATATCCGAACCAAGCCAACCGAACCGAACCAATCCGAACCGAATGAAGTCGAGCAAAAACTGGACCGGACCGAACCGAACTAAACCAAGTTGAATTGAACCACTTGAACTGAGCAGAATGAAGATACACTAATCAAATACGGATAGGACAACCAAGTCGACTATAGATACACCAATCACACATAGACGAAATAAGTTGAAAAATTATTGGGGCCGAACTTTAAGATGAAGCTACCTACGTATCCTCAAGATAGGAATCAGGCCACCGTAGTTCCGGCCGAGGTTCACTCGGGTATTAACACTCTCCTTTTTGTTTCATTATCATTTCATTTTTTCTTTTTTTTTTCTTTTTTTTTTATATATTTTTTTGTTCATTTTTTTTTATTTTTATTTTTTTTTTTTTATTTTTTTACTCTAACTTTTGCCTGGGTTGCCCTTCTGGGTTTTCGGCCCAGCGAGCCTCTCAAGGGTTACTTTCATTTTAACTTGTCCATGTTGATTGGGTGTGAAATCTGTAGGCCATCTATAAGAACGACTGCTACGCTTGACTAGTACTGAATTTGCCCCTAGTGTAGTGGATAGGAACTTGATGTCCTTCAATAATAAAATTCATTCTCTCAACTTCTGGGTTTGCCTTTCTGGGCGGTCTTCTTTGGGCAACGATTCAGTTTTAACTCTTTGATCACATCCAACCTTTTGCCCCTAGTTCAAGGGCTGCTTCAAATCACATCCCACCTTCTTGCTCCTAGTTCAAGGGTTGTTTCGAATCTGAATCACAGGTCTGACATAGTTCTGGCTAAGGTTCACTCGGGTATTAACACTCTCCTTTTACGCTCTAATTTTTGCCAAAGCCGCCCTTTCGGGTTTTCACACCTTGCGAGCTTTTCATTTTCATTTTTCTTTTTCTTTCTTTTTTATTTTTTTTGTGTGCTCTAACTTTTGCCTGGGTCGCCCTTCCGGGTTTTCGGCCCAGCGAGCCTCTCAAGGGTGGTACCTTATTGCCCCTAGTTCCAGGGTTGCCTCCAGTTCAACTATGCAAGCCTCACACTTTTGCCCCTAGTTCAAGGGCTGTTTCAAATCTGAATCTCATTCGACCTGATTGCCCCTAGTTGAAGGGTTGCCTCCATTTGAATCACATCAAATCCCCTAGTTCAAGGGCTGTTTCCATTTGAATCATATTCGACCTTATTGCCCCTAGTTGAAGGGCTGTCTCCATTTGAATCACATCATTGCCCCTAGTTCAAGGGCTGTTTCCAATTTGGCTATGCAAGCCTTACACTTTGCTTGATCATTGAATACTTTGAATAATGGTTTGAAAGCTAAGGAGCTAAGGAGGTCGGACCTTGAGTTAAGAGGGACCCTATGTTGTATAATCAATTCCAGGCATGTTTTCGTAGGACCACGCAAAAACAGTTTTTTGAAATCTTTTCACAAAGTGACTAATCACTCGTACTCTTACGAAGACAAGATAGAACCAATTTGGACCGAGCCAGGATCCTTCCCAGTACCCACATTAACAAAAATGATTTTATTCATCAAAGGCTTAGTACACCTCTCTTCCTCTCAGTTGATCAAAATTTGCAAATCCCGAGGAAATTCTTCCTCTTTGTTTTTATCAAAGTTTTGGAAAAAGTTTTGAAAAACTTTGGTCAATGCAATGATTTAAAGGCACAGAGAAGTAGGCAGACTCTATAGCATTTTGTTTTTTTTTTTTTTTTGTGGGCTTTATTGGCAAGAGACTATGACTCAGCAATGACAACAGACTCAAAAGACAAAGAAGATCTAGACATGACATAACTGTCTCGATTTAACACTCTTGAAATCAACAGACTTTGACTCACTAGAATGACGAGTCTGATCCCAACTCTACAAACTTGGTGGAATCAAACTTAGACTCAATACTCAATTCAGAACTCAGAATAAAATCATTCTCAACTTGCCAGTCAACGTGTGGGCCATCCATAACATTCAAAAACAGGTGGTCACTCCCCAATTACAGAAATGGTCGGATATCCCACAAGTTCTATTTATTTACACTGGTGGACTTGTGGGATATCAAAAATTTTTGTTTTTTTGTTTTTTTTTTTGTTTTTTCATATATGTACGCAAAAAACAAAAACACATATTTTATGAACAAAAGAAAACAAACCCCATTCCCATTTTTTTATTTTTAAAAACAAAATTTTTTGGAAAAACAACAATTACTAAAACAACACAATCAATGATTATTTTATATATATATATATGCTCAAAAAAACAAAGACACATTTTATATGAACAAAAGAAAACAAACCCAGTCCCATTTTTTTTTTTGTTTAAATTTTTGTTTTGTTTTGTTTTTTTTTTTTTTGTGGTAAAACAACAATTACTAAAACAAGATCAATGATGAATGTTTTTTATCTATACTAAAACAAAACCGAAAACACATTTTAAAAGAATACAAACCCCTTTCCCTCTTTTTTTTTTTTTTTGTAAATTACTAAAACAACACAATCAATGATGATTTTTTTTTTTTTTGGGGTGTAAAATAACAACACAATAAAATTAGTTGACTTGGTATTTTTTTTTTCTTTTTTATTTTTTTTGTTTTTGTGTTTTTTATTTTTTTTATTTTTTTTATTTTTTTGAAGCCATGTTTGCAAACTAGAAAAAAAAAACAATGGGACCCCTAATCAGAATTTTAGCAGCATTTCGACTCAACTGATCACTGATTACTGCTAACTCATACTGACACACTGAACTCAACCCCACAAACTGAAATGCCTGAACCACTGTTCAGAATTTGAGAACCCCTGTATAGATCAAATAAACTGCACAGAACACATAGCAGGAAAGAGAACAAACACCCATATGGAGGGTGGGGTTATCCTGTTCTAGCTTTTGAAATGATCTAGGGTTCACTATTCAAACAAGCGGCTTCACAACATCCTACAAATGGGTGGCATCCTGTCCTAAGCTGGAATAGTCACTATGGCTTTACTATATGCAGCTAGGCCGATTGGTCAAAAAGGGTACCTCAGCAAGACTACCTAATATACCTCTCACACCTAACACCGAGAAGTGAAAGGAGGATCAAACAGTACAGCGGTAGTCCAGATCCAAGGGTTGTGTTCCCAACTTGACAGAGCCCATGACCGGTCAGCCTTTTGGCAAGCTTTGTAGGCAAGCCTCCGGCAAATCGTCCAGGAATAACAGATGGCAAACACAGGGACTTAGGCGCACCAATGCAAATGCAATGCAAAGAACATATAAATGTAGATAAAAATTCACATCATAAAGTTCAAGTCAAGTTCTCTAAATCCCCAGCAGAGTCGCCAGAAACTGTAGCTCGGCTTTTCGCGCCCCCTTTCGGAAGAATGAAATAGCCCTTACAGTTCGGACTCCACTTGTGTTGGTTCTGAATCTGATTTCACAAGTGCAATGTGAAACAGTGGAAACACAAAAAAGAGTCCAAATCCGGCAATTGTTTTTGGAAAATCGATGTTTGAATCAAATGCCAAAAATGGCCTGCTTTGCCAGATTTCAGAGTCGCCACCTAAATATTTATGGGAAATTTAGGAAACCCGTGACTCGTGCCAAAGGCCATTAGTCCGTCGTTACCAAAGTGTCTTGGTTCGGGAACTTAGGTATGAGAGGGGAAGGTCAATAATGAGCACCCCACTCACCCGATCAAAGATCGGCCTCTACTAATTATGATGTGATTCTTATGTACAATATATGTTCTTATTCTGATTAGTTTAGCAAATCCTAAAATTTACTATGTGAAGCATACAAGTATAGACTAGTTTGCTCAAATTGGAACAATTCAATTTCATGTTTATTTCTCGAAAAAGGTTTGAATTTTCCACCCTTAGGTGGGCTTAGGTTTGTGAATCTTAAAACGTACATTCGTTGAATCATTCCAATTTCAGCAACAAGCCTTCATCCACAGGCATTCAAACAGTTTATCATTTAAGCAATTAGCCTCATGGTAGGATGCTAAACATAATAAGAAAATTATGTACAAGCGGGATGCTAAAGCATAACAACTCACATATTTACCGACGTCCCGCGAACAAGCTACCAAAACAAAGTTAGTAAAATATGCATGATCTTATATACAGAATCCTAATGCAATTCACTCATGAGATGCACTAAAGATTCGGCTTCTAAAATATGGCATGTGAAACATTGCAAAACGTGTGATAGCGCACAAAATCATGGGATAATCAATTAAAGCATAAAGATGCAAATTTAGCCGAACCTTAATGCATGGAACATAAATGTAAAGCATGGATATGCATGGCATGTCAGATATATACATACACACAGTTAGGGAAAGCGATTAAAGAATGGGATAGAAAAGAGTGGGGTGGGGGAATTATTACAACATTTTAAATATTACAGATCCGAGAAAAATGAATAAAATAAAATCCTCACAAACACTCAGAATAAAAATAAAATAAAAAATTTCAACTCAGTAACCCACTGGCACCATCTGCTTCTTGGGAGAGATGGCTCGAGCACAACCTCATATAGAATCATATGAGACTCACCATCAATCAACATGAGGAGATCGACTATAAATGGTCCGCTGCATCATGGCTAAATAGAAATTTATGGGCTCACCAAATTTATAGGAATATGAAATCTGTCTAAAACTCAATGAGCCAACCTTGGGCCAACAACAGGAAACCCACGAAATAATATAATGCCAATGTTTCTCTGAATTCCACAAAGCCCACCCAGAATTCCACAAAGCCCACGGGTGGACTTGGTGGTTGAGGCTTGGAATTGGAACTCAAGTCATCTTAACAGTCACATGGGTCACACTGGCAGTTTGATCCACACTTGCAAGCATGGCTTCCTTCAGCTCCAGAGCTCTTCTCAGAGTACATCTTCAGGGTACATCCCACACTCTCTACAGCCGTAGAAATCCAGCAGGATACTGCACTGCAGTCATTCATGATCTGTATTCTTCACGACTTCACGACTGTAACGAGACAAGAAGCATCGTTCACCACGTAGTTGCTAGCACTGCCCATGATGCCCTCTTGAGCTTGCCGAGAGAGAGAGATGCCGAGAGGATTGTCTAGAGAGAGAAGAAAAAAATGGGTTTTGGTCTGTTGTGTTCTCTCCTCTGTCTCAGTGTGGTGTGTTGAATCTGGGGTGTGCGATGATGGTGCCGTGTGTTATGGTGGTGATGGTGTATGAGTGGGTCTCTAGAGAGAGAGAGATGGCTGGATTTCTTTGTAGAGAGAGAAAGTGTGTGCTCTGCCGTGCGTCTGTGTTCTATGTGTGAAGCTTCGTGTGTGAGTATGACAGTGTGTCTATTCATGGTGTGTGGGTGGTCTGTGTGCCGTGTGTGCTGGGTTTATGTTGTGTGTGTAGGATGGCAGTGGTGGTGTGGATCATGGTGTGTGTGCAGCAGTGTGTATCCATGAAGCTCCGTGTGTGTGTGTATTGTGAGAGAGTGTTATCTGTGTCCTCTCCTCTCTCTCTCTACCCGTGTGTGCATGGTGTGTTGAGTGTGTGTGTGTGTCAATGGTGTGGGTGTGTGTGTCAATGAAGCTACGTGTGTGTGTGAGTTAACAGTGTGTTCTTCCTCTTCCTCTTCACCAAGCCGAGAGAGAGAGAGAGGTCTCTATCCCCATCTGTCATTCTCTCCCCCCCTAACCCGTGTGTCTCTGTGTGTTTAGAGAGAGGGAGAAGCTGGGTTAGTGGTCAGTGGTGTGTGAATGGTGTTGAAGCTCAGTGTATGGTAGTATGATGTGTGCATCTGGTATGGTGGTGATGGGTGGTGATGAGAAGATGAAGTTTGTGTCGTGTGTGTGGTGTGCATGGCTGTGTGGTGTGTATGGTATGTGGGTGAGCTGCTGGGTTGCCGTGTGAGTGTTAGCTGGGTGAGTGGGTGAGTGCATGTGTGTGAGAGGGAGGGTGAGGTGTGTGTTAGCTGGGTTGCTGCTGCCGTGGTGAGGAAGGTGAAGTTGGTGGGTGTGTATTGGGTCTGTGTGTTAGCCGAGAGGGAGAGAGATGGCAGTGTAGTGTGTGTTGCATGTGTTAGGTGTGAATGGTGGCTCAGTTGGTGGTGTCTCCCCTCTTCCTCCCCCAAGCCGAGAGAGAGCGAGAGTCTAGTGCATGGGTGTCTTCTGTATATCCTCTGCAGGTGTGGTGTGTGTGTGTGTCGATCTCCATCTTCCTCCCTTCAAAACCGTGTCTCCTTCAGTCCCCCTCCATGTGTGTGTTCCATCTCTTCGAGAGAGAGAGTGAGATGTCTTTGTGCATGAGGTTGCCCTCCCTTTCGGTGTGTGGGTTCCCTCTTTTTTTTTTATGCATGCCTCTGTCATGAGAGAGAGGTAGCTGATGCCTCGTGGGTGTCCCTCTATTATTATTATTATTTTTCTTTTATGCTCCACACCGAGATGCTCTCCACCGAAAGCTAGAGAAAACCCCAACAAAACATATGCCCCCACTTACCATCTTTTTTTCTCTCTTCAACCCAAAACCTCTCAAAACCTCTCCAAAAATAATTCATCCTCCACCCGCCAAAACATACTCATCACCATTCCACCACAAATTCTTCATCATCACATATTCCATCTGTCCCAAACCATCTGACCATACTATCTTTATTTTTTTTTGTTTATTATTATTTTCTTCTTTTTTATTTTTATTTTGTTTTAATCAAATATTATCAAATATTTATCAATTTATATAAAACACACCTAAAAAAATTGTACAAACACACACAATTATATAAAACTAGACAAAAATTATAAATTCAAATAAAAATATTTTAAATTGACCAAAATGAGTGGGTTTTGGGATTAAAATTTCAATTTGATTTTTGTGGTGAGAGTGGTCAAAATAAAATGCCCAAGTCTTAGGGGCGGTCAAAAATGGGGTGTCTACAATACGCCACCGGATTGATTTTTTCAATAATCTCGTACGGCCCGACATATCTCGGCGCTAACTTGCCTTTGACTCCAAAGCGAGTCTGGCCTTTCATTGGCGTCACTTTTACAAAAACGTGATCACCAACTTCATACTCTCTGTCTCGCCTTTGACATCTGCATAACTTTTCTGTCTGCTCTGTGCAGTTTTTAGTCTCTGTTGTATCAATTTCACTTTCTCAGTCGTTTCATATACAATTTCGGGCCCGAGCAAAGGCTCATCTCCAACTTCTGCCCAGCAAATCGGAGATTTACATTTTCTGCCGTACAATGCCTCGAAAGGCGCCATACCAATACTTGAATGAAAGCTATTATTGTAGGCAAATTCCGCCAATGGTAAATGGCTTTCCCAGTTTCCCTGAAAATCAAGGACACACATTCTCAATAAATCCTCCAGAGTTTGGATGGTCCTCTCTGACTGGCCATCTGTCTGAGGATGATAGGCACTACTTAGTTTCAATTCAGTACCAATGCAGTCTGTAGGCTTTGCCAAAACCTCGATGTAAACTTCGAATCCCTGTCAGAAACAATGGACACAAGCACTCCATGCAGTCTAACAATTTCATCAATATAAATTACAGCCAACTTGTCCGCATTATAAATTGTCTTGACAGGTAAGAAGTGAGCAGATTTGGTCAGTCTATCAACAATAACCCAAATGAAGTCCATACCTTTATTGGAGCGAGGCAACCCAACGATAAAATCCATAGTGATATGTTCCCATTTCCACTCCGTATCGGTAAGGGCTGCAACAAGCCTGCGGGTCGTTGATGTTCAGCTTTTACTTGTTGGCAATGAAGACATTTTGATACAAAATCAGCAATTTCTTTCTTCATTCCCGGCCACCAGAAATTCAGTTTCAGATCTTGATACATCTTCGTGTTCCCCGGGTGAATAGAAAATTTTGAATTGTGGCCCTCTTGCAGAACTCCTCTTTTCAATTCAGAATCATTTGGTACACACAGTCTTCCTTGAAATTTCAGTACATTATTTTCAAATTTGAACCCCGGTCTCGATTTAGATTCTCTTTCTTCGATGATCTTCCTCAAGAAGTCATCCGTTTGCTGTTTCTCTTTAATTTCTTCGATCAATGCCGGTTGAGCAGAAATAGCAGCTATTGTTCCACCTTGTTCTCTCAAAACAACTTCAATTTCAGATTTTTCAAGGTCACAAAGCAACTCTTTCTGTCCAGTGAGCAAACAAGCTAAATTTGCAATCGACTTCCGGCTCAGTGCATCGGCAACGGTGTTGGCTTTTCCCGGATGGTACAGAATCTGTAGGTCGTAATCTTTAATCAGTTCTAGCCATCTCCGTTGTCTCATGTTCAGTTCTTTTTGGTGAAGAAGTATTTCAGGCTCTTGTGGTCGGTATAAACTTCACATGTCGCCCCATACAGATAGTGACGCCAGATTTTCAACGCGAATACCACTGCAGCAAGTTCCAGATCATGGGTCGGGTAGTTCTTTTCATGTGGCTCAGTTGTCGGGAAGCATAAGCAATAACTCTCCCATTCTGCATTAAAACACATCCCAAACCCTTATGAGAAGCATCACTAAATACAGTATAACCATCCGTACCTGAGGGTAAGGTAAGAACAGGTGCAGTCACAAGTCGAGTTTTCAACTCTTGAAATGCTGATTCCCTCTGGTCAGTCCAGTCAAATGATGTCCCCTTCTGTGTGAGTTGAGTCAATGGTAAGGCAATTTTGGAGAAATCTTTGACAAATCTTCTGTAATATCCAGCCAATCCCAAAAAGCTTCAAACTTCTGTCACATTTGTTGGTCTAGGCCAGTTCACTACAGCTTCAATTTTCTGCGGATCAACAGAAATTCCATCTTTGCTAACAACATGCCCCAAAAACATAACATGGTCAAGCCAAAACTCACATTTAGACAGTTTAGCATACAGTTTCTGTTCTCTTAGGGTCTGCAGGGCAAGTCTTAGATGATGTTCATGTTCTTCTATACTTTTGGAGTAAATCAATATGTCATCAATGAATACCACAATAAAGTCATCAAGGTACGGTTTAAAGATCCTATTCATGAGGTCCATAAATGCTGCAGGTGCATTGGTAACTCCAAAAGGCATAACTAAAAATTCGTAATGTCCATACCTCGTTCTAAAAGCAGTTTTATCAATGTCTTCTGGTTTAACTTTCAGTTGGTGATATCCAGATCTGAGATCAATCTTGGAAAACACTTGAGCACCCTGTAACTGATCAAATAAGTCATCAATACGCGGTAATGGATATTTGTTTTCACAGTTACCTTGTTCAGTTCACGGTAGTCAATGCACATCTCAGTGAGCCGTCTTTCTTCTTCACAAACAAGACCGGTGCGCCCCACGGTGAAGTACTAGGCCTGATAAACTTCTTGTCTAATAGTTCTTGCAGTTGCACTTTCAATTCTTTCAATTCAGTTGGAGCCATTCGGTAAGGAGCTTTCGATACAGGCTGGTTCCCGGAATCACATCAACGGTGAATTCAATCTCCCTGTCAATCAAATCCCCTGGCAGATCATCTGGAAATACATCTGGGAATTCTCTGACTATAGGAATACAGTTCACATCAGTTTTAACATTATCATCAGTAGGTACAGTCAACACAGAACACAGATATCCTTTACACCCCTTTTCTAATCAATTTAACGCTTTCACAGATGAAATCAATACGAGGAGGTACCACTCCAACCCCATTAAATACAAATTCGGGTAAACCAGGTGGACGGAAAACAACTTGTTTTGTCACACAGTCAATGGTGGCATGATATTTTTGTAACCAGTCCATCCCCAATATTACATCAAAATGATCAATGTTCAATGGCAGTAAATCAATAAACAGATGCATATCCCCAACAATGATTTCACATGCAGGTACATATAAGCACATGTCATGGATCCATAAAGTTTTCCATGCTCTCTGGTGGTTAACTTGAATGTTTTACTTTACTCTGAGCTGAAATGCTATATCCATGGCCTTAGTATCATGCACAATCTGAGATGAGATCCAATATAATATGGCTTATATTTGCCTTTGAATGCTCCTAGTCCTAAGAGATCAAGAAGGGATGGAAAACCAGCCACTGAGAGGCCGTCTAGCAACCTTAATTTGGATGTTGGTGACCATTCAGACCGGGATCAGAAGCACCGTCGACGGCTGCAAGATGCTTTACCTCTTGAGGCCCCGCCAGCACTAGATTCTAAGGTAGAAACTGGGGCAGGGAACAAAGAAATTGACAAGAAAACCAATGGACAGCATGAAGGAACCAAAAATTCTTCCAATCCTACTGAAGCATCCCGGTCTCGATCGTATTTCCAGGTGTTGTGAATTTATGGATATCCTTACAAGAGGTCATTTAGTTTTCATTTTGATTTGTACAAAAGATTATTTTCCTATATTATTTGCTGGTTGACTGTTTTATATTTCTTGTATATTTTTGAACTGATCTCAGGCTTTATACTAGCCTTTGAACCCCACAAGTTTCTGATGAGTTTTTCACTGCCTGCAAGAAATGAAACACCTTGTAAATTAGCAGTTGCTGTTAATTTTACAGCTGAATGATCGTTATGACTTTCTATTTAGAAAGTAATAAATACTTAATTGTCCTATGACAGGTGCCATAGGACAGTAAATCAGCAGCAGCTCGATTTGGGTAATTTATGTCTCATTTCAGGGGCAGTATGGATAAGGGATATCATTACTTAACTTGTCAATTGCACGGATATGGATCATGGTTGGCCAGATGGGTAACATAGAAGTCGGTTGCTTTTTGTTCTTCTAAGTTTAGTGGGGTGAACCATGGAAGTATAGAAAATTAGGGCTATTACATTCAGGAGAAAGCTTTTCCTAAGATACAAAGATCTTGACCATGTGGCAGTTGCTCTTATAATTTCAATATAAGATCCCATGGTTCATAAGAGCACCCAATAAGGTTCATGTCTATGGAATAATAACAATCATTTAATGTTTTAGATTTCTTCTGCTGACAATTACGTTCATTGTAAACCTCATAGGCTGTGAATATTCTTTTTTTTCTCTTCTAAAGACTAATCAGTTTTGTGATATAATTTTCAGTCTCAATCTTTTGTTACTCCTGAATATATGACATGGATTGGTTCCATACCCTAGTATTTATTTCCCACTGTTTCTCTTATTGTTTTTTCCCTTTCCCTTCCCTTATTCCATTAGTGTAGTCATCCTTTTTGTCCTTTGTTTCTCTTGCTTGTTAATACGGAGGACATTTGACTAATCTGGCAGTGATAGGAAAAATGCACGTGCTCACAGCCACAGTGAGGTTCACTTCTTTATGTAGCCATACTTGTGAGAAGTTTTGGATGCAACTCGGCCTTGATAATGTCCTCATTTATTTGATTTATGTAATGCTTTTGGGTTATGGAAGTTTTATGATTATATTCTTGTTGGTTTATGCAATCTTTGCTCAATTTAATTGATCCTGAAACAATTATGGGGAGTTTCTGTTAATACTCTTAGAGAAAGGAGGTGGGGGAGCATTCGACCCACTGGAGCACAAATTTAGACTTACTATGTATATAAATATGGATGCCTACACTAGGAGTGAAAGCAGGCAGATTTATTTATTTATGAAGTTAGTAACCAAGTGACTTTCATTGGACAAATGGTAAGGTGACATAGTGGATAGTTATTGCAGCCATCTTTAGTTATATACACGCAATCCTGAATAATTACCTGAGCATCATTTCAGGTTAAACTTAGAAAGGCCTTTTGTCTCATCTGAAAGATGGATAATTTTGTTAATTAACCAGTTAGTGGTTCTGTTGAGTTGATTGTTTGGTTCTTACTCAGTGTATGCAAAACTTTTTTTCTGGGCTGATGTTGCGGGATACTTGTTCGGCCCGGTGCCTTCCAGTGCCTCCTTGTATATAACAATCTTAGGCTTGCCTGTGCATGTCTTATACAGCACAATGAGCGTGGTAATGCCGGGCAAGCTGGTCGAACCACTAGTCGCGGAACAACTACTGGTGAGTACTTAACATTCTTTTTTTTTTGCTCGTGTTTTTACTTTTTTTGTTCGATATTTTTATGTTAGTGTCCCACATCAAACTTCTATAATACATGATGTATTTTTGTGTGTATGAAAGTATGTGTGTGTGTGTGTGTGAGAGAGAGAGAGAGAGAGAGAGAGAGAGAGAGAGAGAGAAGGGGGGGGGGAGAGGGCAATATTGAAATGTTTTTGTATGGTTAGAACTGTTTTTATGTCAATGGCGTGACTTGCTTTTTCCTCTATGTGAAGAGCGTGGATGGAGGGACTCAAAGGATCAACATAGTGACAGGGCAACGGAGAAGACAACTCCTCATGATACAGAGAAAAAAGATGAGAAATCCCAAGCTCAGGGCAGTGCCAATCGTGTTTGGCGTCATGACTATGAAGTAGAGGCAGGTCAACAACCACCGGTAAGGAAAAGACCTTCATTTAGAGAGAAAAAGATTGAAGTGAACTCTGAAAACACTGACAAAGTCAGAATTGAGCCTGTGAAGCCAAGCCGTCCTGATCGGCCTTTGTTAGAAAGCGAAAAAAGAGAAGAAAGGGGAGGCCACAACCCGCTAGAAAAGCCATTTGTAAGGGATGGGGAGGCAAACAGGGGAGAACCACCGAGGGGTAGCTTTCCATCAAGAGATAGGTATGGTGTTAGTGGCAGTAGTTACAGGGGAAGAGAGAGATCCAATGGAGGGAGGCGAGGGTATCGTCCGAGTGGTGGTGTACGTGTTGAGAAATGGAAACATGACCTGTATGAGGAGGCTAACAGGAGTCCAACCCCAAAGAATGAAGAGGATCAGATTGCAAAGGTTGAAGCACTCCTGTCTTCTTAGATATATATGCAAGTTGCTCTGAGGAGTTGTAGTCTGTTTGTCATCATTTGCATCGCTGCTGGTGTTTGTTTTCTGTTCTGCCGGAAATCTCAAAATGTTTTTGTTGATTTGAAGAAACACTGAACATGTTTGGTTATTGTTTCAACTTATGGCATTGTGTTATTGAATCAAATCGAACTTTTTGATGTATTGTCATGGAATGGCTATTATGCAAGGATGCTTGTACTACATTTTGAATTCTAAATCCTGTTTTGAGTGAGTCTTTTTCTGCCCTTTCCAGCGTCCATTGGGGGCTTTGTTGAACTTCATCAGATAGAGTTTAAACTTGACTATGTGCATGCAAAAGTTCAGCTCAAAGCTATAGAGATAATAGATGGACAGTCTTAGTGTTATTATTACTAGCGTATGCCCGTCCCTGAAGGCACGGTATAAATAATGTTAAGATCAAATTATAATTATAATTTATACAACTACACAATTGAGAAAACTCATTTGATCCAACTTTATAGACTCACACATATATTCAAGAACGATCACCACAGAATTCTATTTAAAAAATAGCAAAGGAAGCTAAGTAGAATAGATTTAGTTTCCATTGCCTTTGTCGGACTGGAAGAAACAGAGGGTGGGAAGGCAAGTAAAGCAATAATGTAATTGGCAATTCTAAAGCAATAAAACACCTGACAAAACATTTTATAAGCAATAATGAAGGCAACTGAAGCAACATTGTAAATAATGTTAGGATCAAAATGAATTGAAATTGTGAAATTTGTGAAGGACAAAATTTAAATAAAATAAAACAACAAAAACATTCAAGCACATGACAGCTTGATTAATTGTTCGTAGCATGAGGAAATTAGGCTCTTGTTCATTCCACTCTCAAACGGATCCTAAAACAACCAAAATGAAAATGAAGAAACTGATAGCAAAATAGGTTTAATAGTTAGCAATCAAACAGAGAGAGAAGGGGAGAGGCAAAACAAACAGACACAACCCAAGAAATTCTAAACAAACCCCAAGAATTCCATGACTAAACCTTTGGATCATACAGGAAAGTAAAATTTTCCATAAACTACAGACTACCTGCAAGATGCATTATGGTCCAAAATGAATTAAAATAAATCAAAATGGGTGATCAAGGGCCTCAATCTCATAGCTTACAGTTTATATCCATGACAGTAATGCCTTTACATGCAGTAAACCAATGTGATGTGTTGTGTCATTTCCATTCTTTTCTCACCCCTTACAATCCAACCAAAGGCTTATATATTTTTATAACCTCAAAATAGCAAGAAAGCTGCAAGTTTTATAATATTAAAAAAAAAAAAAAAACAGTTGGTACAAACATGTAAAGAAACACAGCAAAAGAAATCTGAAGTGGACAGACACCCAAAAGAGTCACACAACACAGCACAATTTTTTTTTTCTTTTGAAAGAGTAGGGAGTGAATTCACAGGAAGAAACAAAATTCTATGAAACTCAAATGAAACACCAATTTATTAGTAACCCAAATAAACTCCAAATTCAGCACTTCAGCAACACCAATTTACCAGCACTTCAACTAAACCCTCAATTTTGCCAACAGCCCCACCCAAAAGCTTCATAGTAAAACAATCCAATTCCAACCCCAAAATAGAACATTTCACAGCATCAACACTTCAAAAAAAAAATCATGGAAGAAGTCAGACTTCACATACAATTACTCAATTACTCTTCTTTTTTTACTCAATAACTCAATTACTCTTCATACTCTTTTTTTTTTTTTTTGGCAGAAAATGTGAGCATAGCTATTCCAGAAAGGAGAGCCAAAAAGAAATAGAGATAGAGAGAAAGGGAGAGAAAGAGAAATCAAATTACCTGGTTAACATGGGTTAAATCCCTCAAACAATTCGATTCTTTCCCAACAGCAACAACACCACAATTTTCCCAACAGCAGCATGTGTTTTACAATTTTCCCAACAGTAGCAGCACCACAATTGCTTAATGCTAGGGAAACAAACACAACCATCAGAGGTGAAAAAAACAGAGAAAGAAGGGAAAAGGCAGAAACATATTGAAACCCCAAGCAGAAAAACCAGTTGAAGAACAGGAAATAAACCCAGATTGAGAGAGAGAATGGCAACCCAAATCTATATAATAAAGTACCTCTCAAGATATAACCATAACATCAAACCTAAAATGAAATAATAATAATAATAATAATAATAATAATAATAATAATAATAATAATAATAAAATCAATAAAAAGTACTTTAATTCATAACATAAATCGGTGTCCTTTGTTGCATGCCACTATCAATATCTAGCTGCAAGCACACTGCTATAATTTCTAATGGATTAAGAAAATAAAATAATAAGAAAATATGGTCCATTGCCAACATTTAGTGCCTTACTGAATAGAAGAAGAAATATTGGAAAGAGTTTCTGTGGAGAAGAGACACAGATCAACGTTTAGTGCCTCAGTAGCCCAAAATAGTACACATAAAAATTCATACTGCTATTCTTCAAGACTAAAGTCATGATTATTGCAACACCACTATTAGCTTACACAACGAATGAAAGTAATAGACTATGAACAAAATAGGGCTTCAATGCTTACATATCGACAACAATGAGTTCCTTTAACAGCTTCCTCAAACAGCAGCAACACCATAATCTATTATTGTTCAAATGTTTCTATCCAAAAACATTAGCGTTCTCATCACCTATAAGACCAAAAACTATATCGAAGTTTAGCAACTTAATCATTCTCGAACCAAAATAGTTTATCAAAAAATGCTCATTCTAAATCATCATCCTTCACGTAGTTGGCCAAATTTATTTATTTATTTATTTTTCTCTTTAATGATTATTTGGAGGTTGTGCCTCATCTAGAACTCAAAGGTTAACTTCTCTTCAATTTTGCTCTTTATTTTTAATGACAAAAGTTGTTAAATATGTTGGAATTTGGATGGATGTATATGTTATAATCTATCTTCTTCCTCAATCTGTGTACAATAAACCTAGTTTAAACCCAGATAAACAATCAAACCTTGAAGCCTCAGGTTTGGTTGCATGTGAGAGAGAGAGAGAGAGAGAGAGAGAGAGATCGACCTCGTCAGGGAAGGTGAGAGAACAATCGGAACATCGAACAACTCTTTCCCAACAAAACAAAATTAAAAAATACACATACAATAGAATTAAGCAAAATCTCATAAGTTATTGGCAAAAGCGGCACCAAACATTCTAACACAAATTTTCTAAAAAACAAAGAATGCTCTAGGTTGAGAATTTAACTGGATAAAAAAAAAAAAAAAAAATTACCACTTTTTGAATTAGAAACAGAATCATTATACTATATTTGAATCAAAACAACCATTTACCCCAATCAAAACATTACTATTTACCCCAATCTATCAAAAACAGAATCATTATACTATTTTTTGAATCAGAACAACCATGAGCAACTGTACGACCCAAAACCGCCCCTGTAGGTTTAGCACCGTAACCGGCCAGTAATCCGTGGATTACCAAAGGCCTCTGAACAGATTAGCAAATAATAAGGGGCTGCAGAAGTAATAATACAAAATAGACAAGGTCCAATGAGCTGTGATAACATACATGGGGCAGAACATTTTAAAACTTATTTATATGTACATAAACATGCCAATTCAGATACACAATATTTACATAATATTTACAGAAGTGAACTTCTCAAGATCCGACTTAACAGTGCAAATACAAAGACTAGCATGATGTACAAAAACAGCCATGGCATTAGACTTCGATCGGAACCTCCTCGGGAGGCACAACGGTTGGCTGACAAAAACAGAACAAAAGGCCATCAACTCTGGCCCTGATCATGTGCCGGCTCACCTACATACATAATATAAACTGTGAGCGAAAGCCCAGTGAATAATAACAGAGTAAAGGGGTTATATGAATGAGTTCGTACAGATTCAGAAACCATATTCCAGTTACATATCAAATTCATGATTTGTCCAGATCATATACAGAAATTATAAGTCATGTTCGATCATACATAGTCCATCCGATAGCGCTAATAGATTAATTACAAAGCATCTTAGACCATACTTGTCAGTTCCATAGAGGAACCTTTGGCCGGGTGAGGATAACTTGTCAGTTCCGTAAAGGAACCTCCGGACTGGGAACTTGTGAACTTGTCAGTTCCGATTAGGAACCTCTAGCCGGCACAGATAGCTTGTCAGTTCCATGAAGGAACCTCCGGACCCGGGTACAGAGAACAGATTTCACATGATGCTAAGGATGTCACGAATACATAACGGAAATAGGACAATCATTCATTATACAGAACATGTTATTTCAGAAAACTGATCTTATTTTATCACACAGAAAATAACTACGGTTGAACATAACTTTACTAAGTTATTACTCACAGTGGGCTTGGAGACAGACAGATAGAGCAGATTGATCACATGACACGCGGCACGTGATCTACATAACACATAACAGACACACACTTGAAACATACGTTCTAATTGCACAAAACTTATGTCGTTAGTTCTTAGTGTGTTTCTGACCTTAAATCCTCACTTTAGAGTCTTAAACATGGCCTAGGAATGCCTAGGATGGAATGAGGATGCAAAGATGCACTTTAGACACTTTTCAAAATTTTACTGAAACAGGGGTCCCGCTCGAGTGTGGCTTTCTCCGCTCGAGCGGACATGCAGACAAAAGGGATCCGCTCGAGCGTGTATTACTCAGCTCGAGCGGACTGTAAACTACAGTAAAAGTACTGGATGCATGAAATTCACGCTCGATGGGCGCTCAATACCCGCTCGAGTGTGAGACACAAGTCCTCGCTCGAGAGTGCATTACCCCCACTCGAGCGGACTGTAAACATGTGAAAAGTACTGGATACACGCATTTCACGCTTAAGCGTTACTTTACACGCTCGAGCGGACTGCATGAACTCAGTGTGTACGCTCGAGCGTGGAGTTCCCCGCTCGAGCGTGAGTCCAAAATCTGGAATTCCTAGATTTGAACCTCAAGCTCAAAACTGAATTTTTAAAGCATCCATTTCGATCCTTTTTGGCTAATTTTCTAGAAAACTCTTGTAAACTCTTGTAAAGAAGTGGGGATTGGAAGACATACATCACATGCACGCACACTTATTACAAATTCGCCCTCGCTCGGAGGGACCAAAAGAATAATACAATTTAACTAACTAACAAGCTAATTAAATAGTTACAAACCAATTAACTAGTTAAGCCAATTAACTAAGCTAATAAAGCGATAAAACAGCCTCGGGAAGAGGGTCCAATGCACGTGTGCTCGACTCCGCTCGGAAATCCACCACCATGCACAAGCTGCCTCTGTTTGCACTGTTTTATGCCTCTGAAAATTGCACAAGTCCCAAAGAGTACTCTCTGAACACTTGTGGGATGCCACCGGCCATGAGGAATGGTCACCGGCCAAAGGGAAGTGGTTATCGACCATCTATTGAACTCTCGGCCACCAATGTATGGCCGGTCGGCACTGAATGTGGTCGGTCGGCCATGTATGCCTGCAGAATCCTGTTTTGACAGCAGCAGAGGGCAAACATGGCATGGCAATGCATTCCAAGCAAATGTTGGCACCACACACCCCTTATCATGTTCATGACTCAAAGGGGGATGGTACTCGATTCTCGGACCACCAATCGCGCATTTCAATGCGTGATGGCCCAAGAAACCAAGTGTGCCATTTCAATATCAAATGAAATGCAAACCAAATAAACACATAAGGCCCAACATCTATCATGGTGATTTCAAGAGGCAAGGCATGCAAGCTAAGTATGCAACATGACAATGCAAACAAGCACACAAGGCATGTAACATGTTAGGCAACTAAACAAAAAGGAAATGCATGCCAAATGCAATGTGATTCAAGCATGCAACAACGTGCGATAGGCCAAGTATGCAACAACGCGCAAGGGAGCATGCAACAACATGCGAATGATGGACTTAAGCTAATTTAGGTAGCTCTCAAACAAGCCAAAACAGTGGCCAAATGCTATGAAAATGAGGTACAAATGCACATGCAAACATGCATACAAATGGACCAACACTTAAGCATAAAGAGAGAACTTTTAAGCACACTCAAAAGAGGACAAATAGCATACATGATAAGCTTTGAAAATATGTAGAAGATGATGCCAAATCAACCTACCAATGCAAGCAAAGCATGCAACCAAGCCCAAGGACTTAAACTATGGTCATGTGACACATGAAGCAAATGACCAAAGCGGACCAAAACAGTCCCAAATCATGCCAAAGTGAGCCCCAAAAACCACTTAGATGGCATCTAAATGACCTAATCTTAGAGGCATGCACAATGGTACGAACATGGAGCATGAAACACCAACCTTTTAAAGCATTAAAGGAGCGTCGAATGCAAGCATACAAGCATACCATATGGACTGAAATGACATGGTAAGTGGTTCCAAACCACTGAAATGAGCCAAGTAATTCATGCTCAACACTCACACACCCAAGGCTAACAAGCCAAAATGCAAGGTGGCTATACAAAGCATGTCATGGATGGCCCAAACAACCAAAATCAGACCTCAAGCATACTAAAACATGCATAAAAGCTTCACAAAGCTTGGCCAAAACAAGTAAGCATAGTAGTCTAAATGCTAAGTACATGTTAAGGCAAATTCATGGCATTACAAGACAAGTATGCAAAGCAAGCATGGTGTGTCTAAACCAAATGAAAACAGTGCTATATCATGACAAAATAAAGCCTAATATGCATTAAGATGAAGCTAAAGCAAGCTAGGCATACAAGCTACAACACAAGCCACTTGTGTGAGCATCAAAGACAATATGGATAGGGGATGACCCTCTCCCATTTAGGACCTCAAAACCACCTCTCCACCACTGAAAATCCTCTGGATTTCAGTGGTAGAGAGGTCATGCAAAGACCACAACAATGGCCAAAATAGATGGCCTTAAACAAGGCCTAACAAGGCCTTGGAGGGGGGAGACAACCACAAACCTCAAAGAGACCTTAAACAAAGTTCTAAAACTAACAAAATCAGAACTTTTATATGTTATACACTAAGCTCAAAAATAGATGCAAGATAGGTTAAAAGCTAGTGTAAGAATGGGGAATAAAGGAGATAGGTTCTTACCCTTGAAGAACACTTCAAGAACACCAACCTCAGACCTCCCTTTGGATCAAAATCAGCTCAAAAACCTTGAAACCAGTCGCTCAACACCCCTAAAACCGGAGTATGGTGTAATACTAGGTGCCTTAGTGCGAAACTAAGAACAAAAACACCCTTTTGGAACACCAAACACACACAACTATATATATATATATATATGCCCTAATCTCAGAGTTCTTCAACCTCTGGAAAGGGAGGGAAGGCCTTCCTCTTATAGGTAAGGCCAATCCAAGCTTCCAAGGGAAGCTAAGTTAAGGAAGCAAATCCCTCCACGTGTATGGAGGGGGTGCAAAGTGGGTGCCAGCTATCACAGCTGGCACAAAATATCTGCCAAAAGCAGATGCACAGTGGTCGGCCAGCCAAAAAGACAAATTGGCCAAAACAATGGTCGGCCGATCACAAAGAGTGCCGGTCGGCTAAACATTTGGCCGATGGAAACAAAACAATGGCCAGTGGCCTCAAGCCATGGCTGGTGAGGTGTGGGGATGGCCAACAAGCCATTCCCTGCCACTCAAAAGCAAAACACAAGTGTTTGGTACAAAACCAACACAAAACAGTCGAGTCGAGAGGTCTTGAGGCAAGGCACGTGGCCGAGATCTCCGGAACTCAAGACCGAACACAAACAAGGATGATCACTGAGTGTTTAAACGGTGACGTCCAAGTCTCAAGGACGGTCAAAAATGGGGTGTCTACAGAGAGATGTTTCTAAGTGTAATGAAGTTGGTCTTCAAACAAGCCACTAAGTGACATTTGTGTAATAACTCAAACAAGTGTAAATTAACATGATTTAATCTAATTTAATCGTTCCGAACCGAATTTTAATTGAACCTACCATAAAATTCTATAAATCCTAACTAGCACATAAATCAAGTTAATTTCTAATTCGAACGCCGATAAGGCTTCCAATTCGCAGTTTAAAGTCAAAGACATGAACAGATCATTATAACGCAAACAGATAGAAACACATAATTAACGCAATTCAAATAAAAATTAATTTCAGATTCCTTCTAAATTGCTGTTAGGCATAATTAATCATGATTTAGCATTAATCGGTGGTCGGGGTTATTACAGTCTTCCCCCCTTAAAAGAGTTTGGTCCTCCAAACTCGAATTACCTTCGTTCGGAATCAACATTGGGTCCAACGGGAACAAATCCGGATATCTCCTCATCATGTCTTCCCCAGTTTCCCAAGTTGCATAGGTGCCTCCGTGGTTTTGCCAATCAACTTTTACCAACGGTATTTCTTTATTCTCAACCTCTTGATCCTGCGGTTCACAATCTGGATAGGCCTTTCCTCGTAAGTGTAGTCGTCTTTCAAAAGCACATGTGTGTAGACACCCCATTTTTGACCGTCCTCAAGACTTGGATGTCACCGTTTGAACACTCGGTGATCATCCATGTTTGTGTTCGTCCTGAGTTCCCGGAGATCTCGGCTACGCGTTTTGCCTCAGGATCTCTCGACTCGACTGTTTTGTGTCTGGTTTTGCACCAAACACTTGTGCTTTGCCTTTGAGGGGCAGGGAATGGCTTGTTGGCCATCCCTACACATCACCGGCCATGGCTTGAGGCCATCGGCCATTGGTTTGTTGCCACCGGCCAAATGTTTGGTCGGCCGGCACTCTTTGTGGCCGGCCGACCATCTATTTTGGCCAAATTGCATTTTTGGTTGGCCGACCACTGTTCATCTGCTTTTGCAGATATTTTTATACCAGCTGTGCTAGCTGGCATACACTTTGCTCCCCTCCATACACGTGTATGGAGGGATCTCCCTCTTGTTAGCTTGCCTTGGAAGCTTTACAAGATTGGATTGTCTATAAGAAGAGGTCTCTTCTTCCTCTATTAGGTTAGACAACATTTCCAGAGGAGCTCTGAGTTAGGGTTAGGTCACAAGTGTATCTATCTATCTCTATCTCTCTATCTCTTTTGTCTTAAGGTGTTTTTGTCACGACCCAAACCCGCCCCTATGGGTTCAGCACCGTAACCGGCCAGTAATCCTAGATTACCGAAGGCCTGCTTAACAGTAATACAGTAAAACAGAGTACAGGGGCTTGGCGGAAGCCATTACAGTAAATAAACAATGTCCAATGAGCTATGATAGTCTGTATGCCAAAAAGATTTTTCATACATTTATACAGAACAGTACGAAACAGTATGCATATATACAACCAGTCAGTACAGGGACTTAATCCCTGATAAACAGTACAGTGCAAACGTTCGGTCTATATAGTAAACAAAACAATACAGTAAGGGGGAAACTAAAACACCCCATAGCCTAAGCTTGGCAGGCTCGGAACCTCGCAGTGAGGCACATTGGTTGGCTTGACCAAAATTGGGAATCTACCTCGACGCTTCTAGCTTTGATCCGGTGCCTGTACACCTACATATATATATGAGCAGTGAGCTAAAGCCCAGTGAATAACATAATGCGTAAAGAGGTTTAGAATGAATGTCCTTACAGTAATGAAAACAGTTCATTTCAATCAGTATAACAGTTGTTCAGTACAGTAAACAGTCATATGTGGTACATCCATTAGCATAACAGTAAACAGTAGGTCTTAAAAGACCGAACAGTAATGATGGCCATCAATCAGTAAACAGTAGTGGTTCCACGAGGGAACCGACAGAGATCTCTGTAATAGTAACAGTAAACAGTAGGTGCTAAGGATGCCACAGTATAGTTCAGAAATAAAGGACATACATTCATTCAGTAATCAATATCAGTTCAGTAAACAGTTCAGTTCAGTATTCAAAAGATAATCATTTGAACATATCTTCACATAATTGTTACTCACAGAGTTCTGGGCTACAGTGAACTAGAGCGTCTCCTCGGAAAGCCAACCCTATACAGTTAACAAATTGAACACACACTAAGTTTCACAATTGGGAAAGATAATAACTTAATCCCTAATTTGCCTCGGTGTGGTTCTACATCTATATTCTCTTTAAGATGCCTTAAATATGCCCTAGGAATGCCTAGGATGGAAAGAGGATGCAAAGATGCACTTTTGAACACTTGACAAAATTTTCAGAAAACAGGGGTCTCGCTCGAGCGTGGCTTTCTACCCTCGAGCGGACCTGCAAACAAAGGAGCTCCGCTCGAGCGTCAATTCCGTCGCTCGAGCGGACTGTGTGCTACAGTAAAAATGCTGGATGCTCCAATTTTACGCTCGATGGACGCTTGACCCTCGCTCGAGCGTAAGACACAAGTCCTCGCTCGAGCGTGAGTTTCCTCGCTTGAGCGGACTGTGAATTCATGCAAAGTACTGGATGCTCGCATTTCACGATCGAGCGTAACTTTTCTCGCTCGAGCGGAAGGCAGAATCACAGAGTGTACGCTCGAGCGTGGACTTCCTCGCTCGAGCGTAGGCCCAAAATCTGGAAATTCCAGATTTGAGTCCCAAGTTCAAAATCAAGTTTAAAAGCCAAAATTTTGATCCTCTTGGGCTAAAAACCTGGAAAAACACTTGTAAACACATAACATTATGTATTTCAAAGATCAATTTGGTAAATCAAAGCCCAAGGGTGTTTAATCCAAATTCAATTTCAAACCAATTTCCATGAACATGCTACAAACATGACATGCATGGACTTTAAATCAATTCAAGGCTTCAAAACATGCTCTAATGAGCTCATTCTCTTCAAAACAAGTTGAAAACATGGACTATTCTCAAAACATGGACATGCATGTGAGGAACTCATGAATTACAACCCCAAAACTCAACAATAACAACGTGCATGCAACACTTAAGCTCTAATACAACATTACAAGCCATAACTTGGCTCTAGACTTCAACTTAGCTCTAAGCCATGCAAGAATCAACATAAATGCACAATCAAGGAGATGGATTTCTATCTTAAGTCTTGTATTCAAGGTTTAGGAGCTCAATTGGCAACTACACTTCAATTTCCTTCAAGTTCCCAAACAATGCACAAGGTTGAAGCCAAAATCTCCCTCAATTCTCTCCTCTCTCTCTATAGTCGGTTGTAGGCAACAAATGGCTGATGAAATGTGCTTTGGTGATCAAGTGTAAGACTCAAAAGTATGTGTAAGATAATGGGCCACTAAGTGGCAAAATTGTAATTAATGCAACTCATGTAATTGGCTTATTTTAATCTAATTTAATCATCCTAAATCACATTTCAGACAAGTACACCATAAAATCACATAAATTCTCATGATTATAACTCACTAATCATTTCTGGTTCGGCCGCCGATAAGGCCTTCAATTCACAGTTCAAACATATAACATGAACAGATAATCACACACTCAACAGATAGGAAATGCATTTAGACAGATACAGTTAGTCATTCAGGTTCAGATCTCAGTCAGACAGTTCAGTATTCCAATAATTCTATTATCAATCAGATTCAGTCTCAGTTTAGCAGTAATCAGTAGTTAGTTCAGTAATTTATCGGTCTACAGTATGGGGGTTGTTACAGTTTTGTGCTTAGTTTTGCACACAAACACCTAGAGTTACACCTTCCAGTATAGGAACACAAACCCCGGTTTTACCGGGGCACCCTTTCGACCATTTGACCTAGTGCATATTCAGAATCCATAGTGACCATTCCAAATTAGGACAGGTTGTTTACCCGATGTAGGTTGTTTGAAACCGCTGCGTGCGTAGTGAAACCCTAGCTCCTGACAAAATAGGACAGGGAAACCCTACCCAGTGTAGGGGCGTTTTGGTTCTCTTTTACTTGTTATGTGCTTTTGGAGTGTATCTCTACAGGAATGTACATATCAGTCTGCGAGTTTGAGCATCAGGCCTGCGGGCATCAGATATCAGTGTTTTTGAGAAAACAGTTATATCTGCGGGTATTCAATTCAGTGTTTTGGGCAGTGATTTTGGGAAACAGTGATCAGTATTAGAGTATAGCTGTTCAGCTATGCCTGCGTTTGTTCTGATTGGGCCGAAATGCTGTGTGTTTTCTCTTTCAGTTCAGAGATTCGTACAGACTAGTCGGTATTCTCCTTCGTTGGGGCAAGGCAGACATCTGATCCGTTAGCCACCGTTCAGGATCGGCGGACTCATCATGACACAGAATTCAGAGGAGATCGTGGTTATGACAGCTGCATTAGATCAAGGAATCACCCTGCAAAGTGAGACCAATGTTGATGTGCCGCATCCGCCCAGGTCGCCTGCTGCGCGCCCGATCTGGGAACCCCAGTTGTATCAGGCTCGTGAGCCCATTACGTTCGAATTGATGGGGATGATTGGTGACCTCCAGAGGTCTATGGTAGATCTCGTTTACGGAATATCGGCTTCGCCACCAGTTGCACCATATGCCGGGAATTTTGTACCGCAAGAGCCTCCCCTATTGGGACGGATTGTGATCGAGCTCAGCTAACCTGAGGTCGTCCCAAGTTATAGCAATGACATGTCAACATCAACCCAAGCCCTCGATCAGGCTGAAGGCAGAGGTAAGAACAAAATGGAGGCAGATGCCGATCCTATTGAACAACTACTGTGGGCAGTCGAGGCTTTGAAAGCTGACGGAATGAATAAGCAACAGGTATTCGCAGTCGCGGCCAAGACTGTGGATGATGTCTTCCCCACTCTAACTGAAGGCAGTTCAAGCCAGCCAGAAAACCGGGATAGGCCCCGTCATACCAGAACAGTTCCCTCCATTCCCAACTCCGCACCTGGGAAAGATCAGAAAGTCAAGGCAGTGCCTGCCGACCCTTTCGCTAGTGCATCTAGCAAGAATTCTCAGACTTCAAAGTATCTGCCCCGAGGGCGCAGAGTCTTCCACGCACTCTACATACCTTTGTCTAGGGCGCTCCAGATCCTTGCTGAAAGGGGGCACCTTAAACCCCTCGAGCCTAGGCCTCTCTCGAAGAATCTCCCTCCCACACATGATGCTGCTTTGTACTGCGCGTACCACCAGCAAACCGGTCACGCTACCGATAACTGTTTTCGCCTTCGTCATGAAGTGCAAGATTTGATCGACAATGAGGTTATCCTCCCACCCATCTCAGCGAAGTCTGTCACTGCTGGGCTGTTAGATTTTGAGGATACTGTGAGTATGTGATCGGGGAGTGAACAACCTGCGGGCGACCCTTGGTGTATTTTGGATGTGGCGTCTGGCACGCATTTTTGAGCATCTGCGAATGCTAGTTTTGTAACTTCTGGCTTGGGTGTCGAGTCAGTCCTTTGCTTTGTTTTGAGTCTGTCTCATTGTCTTGAGTCAGTTCTTTTTGCTTAAGCGTCTGTCTTGTTTTAGCGAGTCAGTCCCCTTGTATAGAATGTTAGGTGATTCCGGGGTTGTTGCCTCGAACACCGTTTTTGTTTTCTTTTGAGTCTGTCTCTGCTGTGGAGCCAGTTGCAACTAGGAAATCTGAATGAAACAGCTGCGACTATCATGTTTCCGTGCTTATTGCTACTTTGAGGTAGTTGTGCCAGAGGATTTGAATGAAACGGTAAAGCATCTCACTTACTCTTCTGTGCTCTAAACTCATTGTATTGACCTAAGCTTTTTCAAAACTGTTTTTGAACACTGTGGTGATGAAAACGAAGAGGAAGGAATTTCTCGGGTTTTACAAAATTTTGATTAATTCGAGAGAAAGTGAGGCATGCTGAGCCTTTAATGAATGAAATCAGGCTTGTTAGCGTGAGTACTGAGAAGGACCCTGGCTTGATCCAGATTGGTTTCACACTATCTTCAGCGCGAGCGATTTGTCGCTTTCGTAAAAATTTTCAAAAACAAAATGTTTTGTGTAGTCCTGCGAAGACCTGTATGGAATCGCTCTTGAGATTGTGCAGTCTAGGATCGCTCTCAGCCTCAAGATTCAATCCATTTGTTTCCAAACGTTGAACCCATTTAGAACGTTCAACGATCAATCATCAAGAGAGGCCTGTGTGGCCAGATTTGAAGCAACCCTCAAACAAGAGGCACAAAAGTCAGATGTCGTCAACAGAAGCTTGTGAAGCTAGAACAGAAGCACCCCTTAAGCTAGGGGCAAAAATGTCCGATGTGCTTGAAGAGCCGGAGATGGATCCTTTTGCAAATCAATAACAACAGCCGCTCTACTGGATATGGACGGCTTCAAAACCCTAAAACCATTTGACATGGGCTTGTTACACTTTTCCCCTTTGAGAGGCTCGCTGGGCCGAAAACCCGGAAGGGCGACCCAGGCAAAAGTTAGAGCAAGAAAAAGAAAAGAAAAGAAAAAAAGAATACAAAGAAAAGATGAAAAATAAAAAAATAAAAAAAAAAGAGAAAAGAATTGACAAAAAAAGAAGAAAGACAGAAGCTCGCAAGGTTGAAAGCTCGCAAGGTCGAAAACCCGCAACGGGCGGCTTGGCAAAAATTAGAGCCTAAAAAAATGAAGGTTAAAATACCCGAGTGTACCTCAACCGGAACTACGTAAGGCTTGATTCCCATGTTTGGGATACGTAGGCAACTTCATCCTGAAGTCCAGCCCCAACGCTTTCATAGCAACTCTGTCCATGTAATGGTTTTGATCATCCTTGCCTTCTCTAAATCCGATAGTTCGGTTGTGACACCGGAACTACGTAAGGCTTGATTCCCATGTTTGGGATACGTAGGCAACTTCATCCTGAAGTCCAGCCCTCAACGCTTTCATAGCAACTCTGTTCATGTAATGGTTTTGATCATCCTTGCCTTCTCTGAATCCGATAGTTCGGTTGTGACACTAGAACCACGTAAGGCTTGATTCCCATGTTTGGAATACGTAGACAACTTCATCCTGAAGTCCAGCCACCAATGCTCTCAAAGTGACTGTGTCCATATATTGGTTCTGACCGTCTTCGTCATCTTCGTGTCCGAGAGTTCGGTCGTGATCATCACTAATGAGGACTGTTTACAAAACGCTGCGGTGTTCATCCAGACAAGGGGCAACTTTCCGTTGCCATGAGTCGCCATTCAAACCAGGGGCAATTTTCCGTTGCCGTGCAACTCTTTTAAGCAAGGGGCAATTTTCCATTGCCTCCGATCCAAGTTTGTGCATCTCAAGAGTAAGTTTCATGCTCGTTGAGCATTGACCGTTTGCAAAAATAGTTTTTGAGAGTTTTTACTGAGGTTGACTATTTTCTCGAAAACTATTCCATATTTTCCAAAACTGGACCATTTTCTTGGACCTAAAAAGGGAAAATTTTCAGTGCTCATAGCCTAACTCGCATGATTTTCAAATAAAAAATCGAACAAGTATGTTAATCTAACTCTCATATTGGTCAAAACTGTTTTAGTAGAAAACCAAAACAAAAAATGGTCAAAATGATGAACTAGGGGCACAGTTGAGCCAGACTCTCTGTCTTTCCCTCGATTGTCAATACTTGCCAGAAGGCCGCTCTATTCGCCAGAGGAGGGCACAACTGAAGCTAACAACTAAAGGGCTAAAAGCTCTCATCCTCCAAGCAACGAGGTAACAAGACGAGTGCGAAGCACAAATCGGAAGGGATCAAGACATTCCATTCCCTCGGCTGGAGCATTAACTAAACGCCACCAAACAAAAATAGCTGCGAGCTAACAGTGTTGGGCGTGAACCCATGACCTTCAATTTATCCACCAACCACCCTGGGGAGGGATACAAAATGAGAGATTAAAGAATAGAGAGATGTAAGTTGAAAGAAAAGTGAGCAAAAGGGTTTTGAGTGAAAAAACCGCGCCTGAGGGCCGAGTGATGTGAGAATCACAAATAAGAAAGGGTGGGAATAATACCCGAAGAAACTGGCTCCTCGTGATCTGAGGTCTCTCGTCTCGTTAACACATCTGTGTGTCGTGTCTTTTGTTTTGTTTATCTCGATTCTTGTTTGGAGTCGTATCCGAGCGTGTCTCGTCGTTTTTTAGGTTGTTTACCTTTTGTTTTCCGTTGTTGAGTCTTTTTCGCTGTGTTCAGTTGTAGGCTCAATACCTAGTTGAGAACCCGTTTCCCATTTTCAAAAAATCGTTTTGTGTGCTCAGAGTGCTGTGCCATTCTCTACGTTTGTGCAAAACGTGATCTAGTTTTTTCATAAAACCGCAGGGGTTCAACCCGGGACACTTGGAAACAGTGAGCATGAGGATTCCGGATTGCATCTGAGTGTGTTTCAGCTCCAACAGCTTCCACCTTTGTATTCCGTCTTTGCAGATTGGACTATTTGTTCAGTATTCGCCGTGCGTAGAATGAACTAAGAATACTGTGTTATGGGCTTTGAGTTCAGAGTGAGCAGTGTTCAGAACAAGTAGTACGTTGTATGAACTGTGTGTATGGGCCGTGTACAAATAAACAAAATACTGTGCTATGGACTGTGTGTTCAGAATGAGCAGTGCTTTGTTTGAGTTGTTTTGCCGTTGGCCGGTTCGTTACCTGATACAAATGTTTGACTTTCAGACAGGAGATCAATTCCATTTACATTGTGATGTGATGTAACGCAATGCGATGCAATGTATGGAATGTACCAAAATGTAACACTTTTTTTCAGATTAAAGGTTTGTCTCATTTCATCATCTTTTTCAAGTACAAAGTTTTGGAGAAAACAAAACTTGCCTGTGGCAGTACAAGGTACTCTAGCTACCAGCAAAAACAGGAAAAGTAAAAAGAAAAAGTACAAAACAAAAAAGAAGAAAAGCAGCAAAAATCTGGATCAATGTCAACCGGCCTCAGGTCTAGGGGTCCGTCCTCGTCCTCTTCCTGGACGAAGGTCCAGGAGCATCGTCATCAGCATCGTCATCTGAGCCCGAATCAGTGCCATCTCCGGTCTCCTCCTCAGATGACTCTGCCTCCTCCTCCGCCTCGGACTCATCGTCGTCAGGGACTGACGCCTGTGAGCTACTCCCAATGTGAGTGCGCCCCGCTTTGGTGCGGGGGTGTACTCTGCCGTCTTGAGTGGGAGCAGAAGGTCCGGCTGAAGCACCTCCTACAGTAGGGAGCTGGAAGGGAGGCTGAAAAGTACAAATGGAAAATGCATCAGTATCAGTGCAGAAAGCAGCATATGAATACAGTGTGTGAATACTGTGAGCAGTGTATCGGTGCAAAATGTAGTGTATGAATACAGTGTGTTAATACTGTGAGCAGTGTATCGGTGCAGAATGCAGTGTATGAATACAGTGTGTGAATACTGTGAGCAGTATATCAGTGCAGAATGCAGTGTATGAATACAGTGTGTGAATACTGTGAGCAGTGTGTCAGTGCAGAATGCAGTGTATGGACACAGTGTATGAATGCCGTGAGTAGTGCTGTGAACAGTCTGTGGGCTACGGTGTGTCAGACGCTGTGAGGACCGTGTATCAAGTGTTGAGTTGTGCATCAGATTGTGTGAAACAGTTTATGTATGGTTTGAGACCGTGGTTAGAAGAACATACCGGAATGCTGTAAATAGCCAAAAGATCGAGGCTCTGCTGAAGCATCCCCATCAACGAAGCAGTCAACTCCAGTGACTGGCGAGTGTACTCGGAGGAAGCCTGCAAAAGTATTAGATGCATCAGTATTCCGCGGAATATCAAATAAACTGAAGTGAAATAATAATGCAAGATGCAAGATGAAGTAGTACATACCGAAGGCAAGTCGTAGAACCCGACTAACTTATGATCAGCCGGAGGGGGAGCAATGGGGATCTGATAAGTCTCCCTACCCTGTCCTCGGCATGTCATCGTAGTGGGCAGTGCTGGCCAACTAGCCCCCCGCCCTCTTCGAACTCCACTCCTGCCATGGACTCGAGCCACCCTCGGTGCTCTCACCCCTGCTCCTGCCCTAGCCGCCGGCGCCGTGGGCCTCTCTCGCTCAACTCGACGGCCACCGCTCAGAGGCCGCATAATGAAGGTTCGGACGTACTCTGAATAGTTGCCTATGCCTCTGAAGCGGATCGCATCCCAGCCGATCGTGTAGTCGGCCATCTGTTCGGAAGTGAACCTCTCGGTGTCCCTCATATGCTCAGGAGGGCGAACCGGGACTATCTGCTCCGGTAAACCTAGGGTCTGGCGTAGGAAACGCTCACCCAGGTACCAAGCCCGACAGACCGGGCCCTCCAGCAAGATCCTGAACCATGCGGTCTCCTCAGCACCGACAAACCGTGCCCGAATCTCAGCTGGCAATGGAGCCCAAGGCTGCCAGGTGATCTGAAAATAAAATACAGTTTGTTATCTACTGTCATTGAAAATACAATGTAAAGTGAAGCTTAAAGGAATTGCAAGTTGAACATACTTGTGCGGGGGTGATGGTGTCGAAGTAGCGGCGGAAGAAGATAAACGTCTCCCGGGGCCTCCGCACGCACCTCACGTCAAAGTGGCGCGAGAACGGAACGACGAGAGGGGTCTCCACGTCTGGCACTGGGCGAGTCTCAGAAAGTAGGCATAGACCCATAACTGCAGAGCAAATATCAGTATGCTTATCAGATAAAGCAAAATACAGAATAAAGCAGAAATTGCAGAGCCGTGTATTGTGTTGTGTATTGTGCAGAGTGTACGGTGTGTGCAGTGTACGGTCAATGTAAAACAAAGTATGTGTGTGCCGTGTGTGCAGTATACAGTCAGTATGAAGCAGAGTGTACAGTGTACAGAGTACAGATAATGTAGAGCAGAAATGAAAAATAGAAGAAGAAAATGTACCTCCCAAGCTCGCTAGTAACCCCTGAGCAACTGTCCGCTGCAACGGGAGGCTGAGCTCATATATCCGTATAGAGTGGCCAAGGCAACGCCACCCCAGTCGAAGTGCAAGATCCTGGTGACGTCCACGAGAGCGCTGAGCAGACAGAGGGGCACGGTGTTCGCCCGGTCGGCGAAAATAGTCGTCCCCAGCAGAAAAATGAGAAAGCCACGTGCGTACCGCTCCACCTCCTCCTGAGTCATCAGAGCCTCCTCGGTCAAGGCTGGTTGAACCCTGAACTGGACCTCGAACCACGAATATCTGACGAAGCCGGGACGCGCGAGAGGTGGCACCTCGCTGAGCAGGTAAATCTGAGCGGCCTCCTACTCGTCCATGTCAGTGTCAAAGGGGATCGGATCACCCCCTACCCCAATGCCGGTGAGCATCGAGAAGTCATAGGGAGTCATCATCATATCTCCCATAGCAGAGAAGTGGAAGGAGTCGGTGGTGTCCCACCACCTCTCCACTAGAGCAGCAAGGAGAGGCCTGCTCGCAGTGAGGCGCGAGAGTCCCCTGCAGAATGCTTTGAACCTGGCCTGGTCCACGATGTGACGGACTGCATCGGGCAGCTCCATGTACCAGTCTCTGGCGGCAATGTTCTCATACCCCCGAAAGGCATGGGAATCTCCTTATATTCAAAAACAAAACAGTCGCGAAGCAATATAAAATGTACAGTTTTGAAGGGCATTCAGAATTGGTGACAATACAGCGTGTGTGCACGTTTTCAGATTCAAACAAACATCGGGTGCCGGTGTACTAGCAGTGAACTACAACATGCGATGTGTCAGTGTGTTTGGGTGGTTCAGGGCCCAATACAGCGTGTGTGCACGTTTTCAGATTCAAACAGACATCGGGTGCCGGGTGTGGCTTGCAGTGAACTACAACAGCGATGTTCAGTGCGTTTGGGTGGTTCAGGGCCAAACAGCGTGTGTGGCACGTTTTCACAGATCAAACAGACATCGGGTGCCGTGTTGCTTGCAGTGAACTACAACATGCGATGTGTCAGTGTGTTTGGGTGGTTCAGGGCCAATACAGTGTGTGTGCACGTTTTCCGATTCGAACAGATATCAAGTACAAGTGTGTTCACAGTCAACTATAGTGTGCAGTGTATCAGTGTATCTGAGGTAAGCAGTTAAAGAACGGAATCAACTATGGCAGTTAAAATGTTCTACATTGCGAAAACTGAACGGGGAAGAATGTACCTTGGAAGCGCCGAAGGACATATGAGACGTCGGCTCGCGCAAGAAGCTCTAGTGGCACGCCCTGTCGAAACTCCTGAACTGGTGAAGACCGTCAGGAGGTAGCACGTGAATCGCCGGCCGTAGGTCGTCGGGTCGAACGGGCGGACGCTCAAGGGAAGAGCTCGGCCTCGGCATCTCTCATGCTTCGGGGAGTCCGGCCCCGTTGAATATCGTTTGCCATGTCGAGAGTGATGAGAAAATGGCCGAAGAGGGAAAACCGGGTGAGAATGCGAAAAGTCAACGGAAAGTCAACCCCGAGAGGCGGAAAATGGCCAGAAAGAAAGCCGGAATGTGGAAAAGGTACGGAAATCAAGAAAAACTTCGGGAAACAAACCCCAAGAGGCGGAAATCGAAAAGGAGACACCGAAACGGAGTTTTGTTCGGATGAAACATGTTCAAAACGCGAAGAACTTCGCGAATCAAACAACGAAACGGGCACGAAAACCGAAGAAAACGGAGGATGAAGAGAGGAAAATACTCTAGAGAGAGGAGGGGGGATTTTTGGCCAAGAGAAAGTGAGAACAATAGGGTTTGAAAACCTATTTTAAAAAGACCCAAGGCCAAAAGACCAAACTGCCCCGATTCAGGCATGTTTGGCGGTGCCCAAATTTTGGCACGTGGAATGTTTTTTGATGGCCGGTGGATGGCCGGTGACCTCCTCTTATGGCCGGTGAGCCTTCTACAACCTTGTTTGGGTTACTGTATAGTTTGGGCCGTTCATTGCTCAAGAAGTACAAGGAAAGTGCATTTCGAAGCTCACCGGTCTCCATTTCGACCTCAGACTCGTGTGTTCTTTCTGTAACGTACACTTGAATATTGCGCGGCGTATCCTTTTTGTATCCTTTTGTCTCCTGAGAGATTTGAAAGTTGCCCCGCACGAGTTACGTTACAATACTTTGTCGTGAGCGTGCATTCGTTATGCGTCATTTTAGTCACATTGATATGCACCTTTCATTTGCATTATCTTACTTGCATTGTTATGCATTTCACGGTCTGGCGAGACCTTAAACACGCACGGTCTGGCGAGACCTTAAACACGCTTGGTTGGTGCTTGCATATCTGCATATGTTGTAGCACACGTCATCCCTTGTATTGTCATGCATGTATACACACGTCATAACGCGCACAACTTGCATTGATGTGAATACTATTCACATGCATTGTCATGCATCTCAAGCGACGCGTGTCGTTGCGCATTCGAGTTCGCATGTATTGTCATGCATCTTACGCCGCGCGTTGTCGCGCATTCTCAAAATCATGCATTTTCATGCATTCAAAAAACAACAACAAAGTTCATGCATTGTCATGCATCTTACGCCGCGCGTTGTCGCGCATTTCGAAGTCATGCATTTTCATGCATTTCAAAGCAACTTGCGTTGTCACGCATTCCAAACAACATGCATCATTTGCATTTCAAAAAGAAAAAAAATAAAAAAAAACATGCATCATTTGCATTACAAAAAGAAAAAAAATAAAAAAAAACATGCATCATTTGCATTACAAAAACAACATGCATCATTTGCATTTCAAAAAACAACAAAAAAACACATGCATATGTCATGCACTGTAAATAGCATGCATTTCATGCATATGTCATGCATTTCATTGTAATATAGTGCATATGTCATGCATTTCACTGTAAATATTCTATCCATTCCATTGCATATTGTAGATATTGCATTGTAGTTTGCGTGCATTCATTGCATCACTTCCATCTAGGGTTTGCGCCTTTCCTTGTTGAGCTTGGTCTGGTATGTGCCCATACTTTTCACGTCTATACACTCATAGTTCTGTATGACCATTCTATGTTAGACGTGGTTTGTTTGTGTCCATGCTTTTCCTAGGCAAGATACGGTTTGGCCGTAGACCTTAATCCACTGTATCCATTCCATTGCATATTATAGATATTGCATTGTAGTTTGCGTGCATTTATTGTATCACCTCCATCTATGGCTGGCGTCTTTCCATGTTGAGCTTGGTCTGGTATGTGCCCATACTTTTCACGTCTATACACTCATAGTTCTGTATGAGCATTCTATGTTAGACGTAGTTTGTGTGTGTTCATGCCTTTCCTAGGCAAGATTTGGTTTGGTTGCATGCCATATCCATTGTATATATTACATTTGTAGTGTAATTTTTGCATCCAGCATTAGGATCATTGGTCTTTCTTCAGCGGTCAATTTCCCCACTTATGTCATCCACCCAATTACTTGTTCTCGTGGTCTGTCTATACACTCATAGTTCTGTATGACCTTTTCTATGTTAGACGGACCTGTCACCTCCATCAATCTATTTGACATTTGTGTGGTTTGAACCGCTCATGATTTGATCATATTTCAATTGCATTGCATTATCATTTGCATTGTTTATACATAGTTTGTATATATTGCATATCATTTTGCATTCATTTTTGCATTGTCATGCATGTTGCTAACGATATCGTACCTGTTAAGTTGCTTTCTTTTGCAGGCACGATATTGTATGTACGGTTCATTTGAAGCTGGTGCAACCAGACGAACCAGACAGGTATTGTATCCTCCGAGTGAGACGTATCAAGAATTGCATAATTCTCTTAAATCCTTTCTGCATTGTAGTGTAGTTGGATTTGTATTTGCTAGTTTAAAACTGTCGCATGTTATGCTTTGTTACAGCTTTCTTTGCATGATCATAAGTTATGCTCGGCTTCTTGCATTGTCAGTTGCATTTTGCCCCTGCCTTCGGGCGCATATCTCTGTAGCTGTTATGCTTTGTCTAAGTCTTCGGCCTTGTCAAAAATGAGTCGTCTCTGGGCTTTGACACTCACACTCCCGTCATTTTATGACTTTCGAGTTCTGTCAAAGAGGGGCAACTGTAGACACCCCATTTTTGACCGTCCTCAAGACTTGGACGTCACCGCTTGAACACTCGGGATCATCCATGTTTGTGTTCGTTTTGAGTTCCCGGAGATCTCGACTACGCGCCTTGCCTCAGGATCTCTCGACTCGACTGTTTTGTGTCTGGTTTTGCACCAAACACTTGTGCTTTGCCTTTGAGGGGCATGGAATGGCTTGTTGGCCATCCGTACACATCACCGGCCATGGCTTGAGGCCACCGGCCATTGGTTTGTTGCCACCGGCCAAATGTTTGGTCGGCCGACACTCTTTGTGGCCGGCCGACCATCTATTTTGGCCAAATTGCATTTTTGGCTGGCCGACTACTGTTCATCTGCTTTTGCAGATATTTTTATGCCAGCTGTGCTAGCTGGCATACACTTTGCTCCCCTCCATACACGTGTATGGAGGGATCTCCCTCTTGTTAGCTTGCCTTGGAAGCTTTACAAGATTGGATTGTCTATAAGAGGAGGTCTCTTCTCCCTCTATTAGGTTAGACAACATTTCCAGAGGAGCTTTGAGTTAGGGTTAGGTCACAAGTGTATCTATCTATCTCTATCTCTCTATCTCTTTTGTATTAAGGTGTTTTGTGCTTAGTTTTGCACACAAACACCTAGAGTTACACCTTCCTTGAGCTACTGAGGTACTAAGGAGCTATTTTCAGAGGTTTTGAGCTGGTTTTGAGCTAAGGAAAGCAGTTGGAACTCCATCCTTGAAGGGGTCAACAAGGGTAAGAACTTTACTCTTTTTACCCCATTTTTGCATAGCTTTTTCACCTATCTTGCAACTATTTTTGAGCTTAGCATATAACTATAAAAGTTCTGTTTTTGAGTGCTTTAAATAGTTGCTTAAGAGTGTTTTGAGCTTTGAGGTTGTTTGACCCCTCATAAGCCTTGTTAGGCTCTATTTTTGTGCTATTTTGGTGAGCACCGGGACCACCTTGTTTGGGCCTCCTCACCACTGAAATCTTGAGAGATTTCAGTGGTGAGGATGGTGCCTTGAGGTCCCAAGAAGGAGAGGGCCACCCCCTCTCCTTATTGTCCTTGAAAAGGGCCATTTTTGCCTCATGAGTGAGCATCTAATTTAGGTTCATGTTGGCCATGTCCTAGCTGTTATTTGTGCTTATTATATCATAATATAGCTTTGTTTTTACTTGGTTTAGGTACACCATTCTTGCTTAGCATACATGCCTTGTAATGCCATGTTTTGGCCTTACATGCTTTAAGTGTTGACCCTTGTTCTAGCATGATTTTGGCCAAGCTTTGTGAAGCTTTTGTGTATGTTTTAGTGTGCTTTAGCTCTGTTTTCAGTTGCTTTGGTCATGCTTAACATATTTTGTATAGTCTCTTTGCATTCTAGCTTGTAGGCCTTGAATGTGTGATGTCATGAGCATGCTTTGCTTGCTTTAATTAGTTGGTTTGGCACCTCTATTTATATGCAATTTCAGAGTTTGGTATGCTTGCCATATGTCCATGATCATCTCCATTAAGTGTGCTTAAAATTTGCCTTTTGATGCTTAGGAATTGGGTCATGCATGCATGCATGCTTGTATGTGCATTTGGTCCCCATTTTCATAGTTTTATGGCCACTGTTTTAGGCTTGTTTGAGGGCTGCCTAAATTAGTCTAAGTCCATCCTTCATGTGTTATAGCATGCTTGTCATTAACATGATTGTTATATGCCTTGTATGTTTGCTTGCATACTTGCATGCCCACATTGCACCTTGTATGCTTGTCACTAGCATAGTGGTTGCGTGCTTGTTTGCCTTGCATGATTATTTGTTTAGGTTGCATGCCTAAATACACATTGCATGTCCATGTTGCATACTAGTTCACATGCCTAGGATGCATTGCATTACATGCATCTTTCACCTCTTGATCAAGCCATGATAGAGGTTGAAAGCCCCTTTGTTTGATTATGTGCATTGCATTCCATTTGAAATCAAAATGTACACTTGGTTTCCTTGGGCCATCACGCATTGAAATGCGCGATTGGTGGTCCGAGAACTGAGAACCATGTCCCTTTGAGTCATAAACATGATAAGGGATGTGGTGGTGCACACATTTGCTTGAAAATGCATTGCCATGCTATGTTTTGCCCTCTGCTGCTGTCAAAAACAGATTCTGCAGGAAGTTTTGGCTGGTCGGCTACATACAGTGCCGACCGACTAACAATTGGTGGCCGATGGCTCAATCAGTGGCCGGTGAGCATTCCCCATGGCCGGTGACCATTTCCCTTAGCCGGTGGTGTTCCACAGCACTCAGAGAAGCAACCCTGGGACTTGTACAGTCTTCAGAGGAGGATAACAGTCAAAGCAGAGGCAACTTGTGTATGGTAGTGGCTTTCCGAGCGGAGCCGAGCACGCATTACATTGAGCCCTCTTCCCGAGGCTGTTTACTGTTTAATTAGATTGGTTAATTTTCTTAACTAGTTTAATTGGTCTGTAATATTTTAATTAGCTTGATAGTTAGTTAAATTGTATTATTCTTTTGGTCCCTCCGAGCGAGGGCAAATTTGTAATAAGTGTGGGTGCGTGTGTGCATGTCTTCCAACCCCCACTTCTTTCTCCCTTTTACTTACCTGCTTTTGATGGTTAGTATTAGGACATGTTTAATTTAGCATACCTTATGCTATGCATGCGTGCATCATTCATCGGTATTACATGCACCGGGCTCGGCACATCATGCTAACAGCATAGTATTCCAAATCTAACTTGAATACGTGCTACTTGTTGCATCCCATATGTCATCCTAGGATTAGCCGAGCCTATTCTAGTGACACTCCGTATGCGTTGCATTAGCCACTTGACATGGACTAGGATCATGCATGATTACTAACATGTTTATTGTTTTGGCTTGGAGTACGCGGTAAGTGTTTTATGTTTTTAGCATCTCGCATGAGTGTGAATGTTAACATGACAGCATGCTTACCATGTGGCTAAATGCTTATGTGATATAATTGTCTGAATGTCTGTGGGTGAAGGTTGGATTGTTTGAATTGGAATAATTCATTGAAATCCGTATTTTAGCCTACTTGCGAGTAGCAAATCTCAAACCATTTTGAAATAAATGGATATGCAATGCTTTGTTCCAAATTAGACGATCTAGTCTATACTTGTTTTGCTGTGCGCATCACATAGTAATTCTAGCTAATTAATCGGAATAAGAACGCATGTGTTTTCAAAAACGAGATATCATGGTTAGTAGAGGCCGATCTTCAGATCGGGCGAGAGGGGGTGCTCATAGCTGACCTTCCCCAATCGTACCCAAGTTCCCGAGCCGAGGCAACTTTGGTGATGACGGACACGTGGCCTTTGGCAAATGAGTCAAGGTTTCCTAAATTCCCCCATTAAAAAATATTTAGGTGGCGATTCTGTATCTGGCAAAGCAGTCCATGTTTGGCACTTCTTTACAAAAATCTGTTTTCTCAAAACGATTTGCCGGATTTGGACTCTTTGGTTCAGATTAAGAACCGTGACAAAATTGAGTCCGAACTGTGGGGTGAGGCCCTCATGCGGGGCGCGTCCACAATGTGTCGGTTCGATGACATGGAGTGGATCCCTCAAATATTCTCGAAGCATCGATACATGAAAGACATTATGCATATGTTCCATTACTGGAGGCAAGGCTACCCGATACGATATCGGATTGATCTTTTCAAGGACTTCATAAGGTCCAACATATCTTAGTGCCAACTTTCCCTTAACACCAAACCGAGTTTGACCCTTCATCGGGGTCACCTTTATGAACACATGGTCCTCAACTTCATATTCCCTATCTCTTCTTCGGACATCGGCATAGCTTTTCTGTTGACTCTGTGCAGTTTTCAGGCGTTGCTGGATCAGTTTCACTTTCTCGGTTGTTTCTTGCACAAGTTTCGGTCCAAACAAAGGTCCATCACCTATTTCAGCCCAACATATCGGAGAACGACACTTTCTTCCATACAAAGCTTCGTAAGGAGCCATTCCAATGCTTGAATGGTAACTGTTGTTGTACACAAATTCGGCTAATGGCAAGTAAGTCTCCCAATTCCCTTGGAAGTCTAACACACACATTCTGAGCATATCCTCCAGAGTTTGGTTCGTTCGTTCGGTTTGGCCATCTGTCTGTGGGTGATAGGCACTGCTCAGTCTCAATTCAGTCCCCAAAGCCTGTTGCAAACTCTGCCAAAATCTCGATACAAACTTTGAGTCCCTGTCAGACACAATAGATACTGGCACTCCATGCAATCTCACAATTTCAGTCATATAGATATTGGCCAATTTATCAGCGTTATAAATAGTTTTGACAGGCAGAAAATGGGCAGACTTAGTTAAACGGTCAACTATAACCCAGATAGAGTCCATACCTCGAGAAGAACGAGGCAATCCCACAATGAAATCCATGGTAATGTGCTCCCATTTCCATTCCGGTATTGGGAGTGGTTGTAGCAACCCGGCGGGTCGTTGATGCTCAGCTTTAACCTGTTGGCAATGTAGACATCTAGCCACAAAGTCTGCAATACTCTTTTTCATTCCAGGCCACCAAAAATTCTGTTTCAAATTATGATACATCTTCGTGTTCCCCGGATGCATAGCAAGCTTACTACTGTGAGCTTTGGTCATAACACGTTTTCTCAAATCATCATGATCGGGTACACAAAGATGGTTCTGAAATTTCAGCACATCATTCTCAAACACAAATCCTGGCCTTAGCTTCGAATCAAATTCCTCTATGATCTTTTTCAAGTATTCATCTTCACATTGTTTTTGTTTGATCTCATCAAGAATAACAGGTTGAGCAGAAATAGCAGTTGACAGCCCAACTTGTTCTAGGTCATTCGGCAATTCTTTTCGGTTGGACAACAAACATGACAAACTTGCACCGGATTTTCAGCTCAAGGCATCCGCTACGGTATTAGCTTTCCCTGGATGGTACAAGATTTGCAAATCGTAATCTTTGATTAACTCTAACCATCGCCTCTGTCTCATGTTCAATTCCTTTTGGGTGAAGAAGTATTTCAAGCTCTTATGGTCAGTGTATACCTCACAAGTTACCCCATACAAGTAGTGACGCCAAATTTTCAAAGCAAACACCACAGCTGCTAACTCAAGATCATGCGTTGGATAATTCTTTTCATGTGGTCGGAGTTGTCTAGAAGCATAGGCAATCACCCTTCCGTTTTGCATTAGTACACACCCCAAGCCTTTATAGGAAGCATCACTGTACACTTGAAACCCATCAGTACCATTAGGCAAGGTTAGGATTGGTGCAGTCACCAACCTGGTTTTCAACTCTTGGAAAGCTGCCTCTCTTTGTTCATTCCAGTCAAACGGTACATTTTTCTGAGTTAATTGAGTCAATGGCAGGGCAAGCTTGGAAAAGTCTTTCACAAACCTCCTGTAGTAACCTGCAAGTCCCAGAAAGCTTCGAACTTCTGTCACATTTGTCGGTCTAGGCCAATCCACGACGGCTTCAATTTTCTGAGGGTCAACAGAAACTCCATCCTTGTTGATCACATGTCCCAAAAATGCCACACTGTCAAGCCAGAATTCACACTTGGACAATTTAGCATACAATTTCTTTTCTCTCAAAACCTGCAAGGTGGTTCTCAGATGATTCTCATGTTCTTCCCTGTCTTTAGAGTAAATCAAAATGTCATCAATAAATACAACAATGAAGTCATCCAGATATGATTTAAACACCCTATTCATAAGATCCATGAAAGCTGCGGGTGCATTAGTCATCCCAAACGGCATTACTAAAAATTCATAATGTCCATATCTAGTTCGGAATGCAGTTTTCTCTATGTCCTCAGCTCTAACTTTTAATTGATGATACCCGGACCTGAGGTCAATTTTGGAAAACACTTGGGCACCCTGAAGTTGATCAAACAAGTCATCTATTCGGGGCAGAGGGTATTTATTCTTGACAGTCACCTTGTTCAGTTCCCGATAGTCTACACACAATCTCAAAGACCTATCCTTCTTTTTAACAAACAAAACTGGAGCACCCCAAGGTGAAGTACTCGGGTGGATAAATTTCTTGTCTAACAGTTCCTGAAGTTGGGTTTTCAATTCTTTCAATTCAGAGGTAGACATTCTATAGGGAGTCTTGGAAATAGGTTGTGTCCCCGGAAACACTTCAACAGTGAGTTCAATCTCTTTATCAACTAAGTCCCTAGGTAAGTCAGTCGAAAACACATCGAGAAAGTCACAAACAACCAGAATTGTTTCTACAGTCGTACTGTCAGATGGTGCAGTAAGTATACAACACAGATAACCCCTACATCCCTTCCTAAGGAGTTTTACAGCTTTCATAGCTGAAATCAAATACGGGGGAGGAACTACCCCATTCCCAATAAAAGTAAATTCAGGCATACCCGGTGGTCTAAACACAACAGTTTTATTTGCACAGTCAATGGTAGCACAGTATTTAGTCAACCAGTCCATCCCTAAAATACAATCAAAATGACTAATGTCTAAGGGTAATAAATCCATATATAACACCATATCACCAATCATAATATCACATGCCGGATAAACATGAGTACACATCATAGAATCCCCAGACGGTGTAGACACAGATAACATATAGGTCATAAGTTCTAATGGTCTAGTCAATTTTCGAGAAAAAGCATGCGATACAAAGGAATGTGTAGAACCAGAATCTATCAGTACATATGCATTCTGAGAACATATAGGGAGTGTACCTGACACCACAGTATAGGTGTTCGGTACGTCACCAGGCACTAAGGCGAACACTCGACCTTATCTTAGAGGTTCTTTCCCAGTGTTTGCTTTTGTATTTGTCTTGGCCGTAGAGGCGGATGTAGCTGAACTTGCCGTGGGACGGCTAACATTCTCAAACCTGAGTGGGCAATCTTTCACTACATGACCTGGCTGGCCACACCGGAAACAAGCACCAGATGCTCGGTAGCACACACCCTTGTGCCTTTTACCACAATCAGAACAAACCGGAATAGACCCACTACTCTGACTTGAGTTGTTCGAAGTCCCTGTGTTTTGCTTCTTACTGACAAAGGACCGGCCTCTTTTAAAACCAAACCCGGATCTTTTTCCTTTCCACTCAGTTGTTGTAGTTGCTGGGGTTTTACTTTGCTTCATGGCGACTAGGGTGGCCTCTGCCATCAATGCCCTGTCAAGTACCTCCACATAAGTAGGTAATTTTAGGACACCCACTCGGTCAAATATTTCCAGGTCTAGCCCTCCCTCAAACTTCCGTGCTTTCTTGTAATCAGTATCCACCATATGTGGAGCAAAACGTGCCAACTCGGTGAACTTGGCTTCATATTCTGCTACATCCATTCTTCCCTATTTAAGTTATTGAAATTCAGACACTTTCCGATCCCTAAAATATTGGGAAAAGTACTTGTCGTAGAAAATAGCATTAAACTGTGCCCATGTCATATTCCCATTGCCATTTCGGATCAGTAACCACCACCTGCGGGCTTCATCTTTCAGAGTGTAGGTGGCTAGGAGGACTTTCTGAGTTTCAGTACAGGGGAACACTTCATATAACTTCTCCATTTCAAGTAGCCACGTCTCTGCTTTCAATGGTTCAATTCCGCCATAGAACGTTGGCGGTTTCATCTTCACGAATTTCTATGTCAGATTGATGATGTCATTATTATCTGCCTCGGCTTGTACTGGTGGAGGCGGAGGGGGCAAGGGTTGTTGTCTTGTTGTTGTGTCAAAGTTTCAGTCAATGCTGCAAGCATCTGTTCCATTCGGCCCATGCGAGCCTCTGAAGATTCACTTTCACCACTTCCCCTTGCATTGTCCATCTTACTATACAGACATCAAATGATAATAAACACAGGCATAATCTTATTCGTTTCCTTCAATGCATTTATTCAAATGTACATTCAGTTTTCATATTCAATTGCATTACCACACACTCACACATGCAGATGGAATGCCCCTAATGCTTACTAGGACATCCTAAGCTCATACGGACCTGTGTGTGCGGTAGAACACGTGCTCTGATACCACTCTGTCACGACCCAAACCCACCCCTGTAGGTTTAGCACCGTAACCGGCCAGTAATTCGTGGATTACCAAAGGCCTCTGAACAGATTAGCAAATAATAAGGGGCTGCGGAAGCAATAATACAAAATAGACAAGGTCCAATGAGCTGTGAAAACGTACATGGGGCAGAACATTTTAAAACTTATTTATATGTACATAAACATGCCAGTTCAGATACACAATATTTATATAATATTTACAGAAGTGAACTTCCCAAGATTCGACTTAACAGTGCAACTACAAAGACTAGCATGATGTACAAAAACAACCATGGCATTAGACTTCGATCGGAACCTCCTCGGGAGGCACAACGGTTGGCTGACAAAAACAGAACAGAAGGCCATCAACTCTGGCCCTGGTCATGTGCCGGCTCACCTACATACATAATATAAACTGTGAGCGAAAGCCCAGTGAATAATAACAGAGTAAAGGGGTTATATGAATGAGTCCCTACAGATTTAGAAACCATATTCCAGTTACATATCAAATTCATGATTTGTCTAGATTATATACAGAAATATAAGTCATGTTCGATCATACATAATCCATCCGATAGCGCTAATAGATTAATTACAAAGCATCTTAGACCATACTTGTCAGTTCCATAGAGGAACCTCCGGCCGGATGAGGATAACTTGTCAATTCCGTAAAGGAACCTCCGAACTGGGAACTTGTGAACTTGTCAGTTCCGATTAGGAACCTCCAGCCGGGCATAGATAGCTTGTCAGTTCCATGAAGGAACCTCCGGACCCGGGTACAGAGAACATATTTCACATGATGCTAAGGATGTCACGAATACATAACGGAAATTGGAAAATCATTCATTGTACAAAACATGTTATTTCAGAAAACAGATCTTATTTTATCACACAGAAAATAACTACGGTTGAACATAACTTTACTAAGTTATTACTCACAGTGGGCTTGGAGACAGACAGACAGAGCAGATTGATCACATGACACGCGGCACGTGACCTACATAACACATAATGGACACACACTTGAAACATACGTTCTAATTGCACAAAACTTATGTTGTTAGTTCTTAGTGTGTTTCTGACCTTAAATCCTCACTATAGAGTCTTAAACATGGCCTAGGAATGCTTAGGATGGAATGAGGATGCAAAGATGCACTTTAAGACACTTTTCAAAATTTTGCTAAAACAGGGGTCCTGCTCGAGCGTGGCTTTCTCCGCTCGAGCGGACATGCAGACAAAAGGGATCCGCTCGAGCGTGTATTACTCAGCTCGAGCGGACTGTAAACTACAGTAAAAGTACTGGATGCATGAAATTCACACTCGATGGGCGTTCAATACCCGCTCAAGCGTGAGACACAAGTCCTCGCTCGAGCGTGCATTACCCCGCTCGAGCGAACTGTAAACATGTGAAAAGTACTGGATACATGCATTTCACGCTCGAGCGTTACTTTACACGCTTGAGCGGACTGCATGAACTCAATGTGTACGCTCGAGCGTGGAGTTCCCCGCTCGAGCGTGAGTCTAAAATCTGGAATTCCCAGATTTGAACCTCAAGCTCAAAACTCAACTTTTAAAGCATCCATTTCGATCCTTTTGGGCTAATTTTTTGGAAAACTCTTGTAAACTCATAGTATAAGGTGTTTCAAAGATCAATTTGTAAAATCAAAGCCCAAGGGTGAGTCAATTGAACACAATTTCAAATAAAATTTCAAGAACAAAACTTAAATGTATCATTCAAGAATCTCCTAGAAACCAAACCCTCCAAAACATGATCAAACTAGACAATTTGATGGACAATAAGATGCATGACCACAATGAGAGTGAAATTAACACATGCATGGAAGAAATCTTAGAATTCAAACCCAAAGCATGGAAATTTATGCATGCATGCATGAATTAATCCTCAATTCAACATTTTAACCCCATTCTAGACTTAGATTACTAATGTCTCATGAACCATGCATGAATTAATCTTAAATTCACAATTGAAAGGGAAATCTCCTACCTTAAGTCTTGAATTCCAAGTCTAGGAGCTCAAATTTGCCAAGCCTCCTCAATTCTCCTAAGTTCCAAGCCAAAACTCTTGATGAAGTCAAGTTTCTCTCACTCTCCCTCTAACCCACGGTTTTGACAAGAAAAATGGCTTAGGAGAGATGTTTCTAAGTGTAATGAAGTTGGTCTTCAAACAAGCCACTAAGTGGCATTTGTGTAATAACTCAAACAAGTGTAAATTAACATGATTTAATCTAATTTAATCGTTCCGAACCGAATTTTAATTAAACCTACCATAAAATTCTATAAATCCTAACTAGCACATAAATCAAGTCAATTTCTGATTCGAACGCCGATAAGGTTTCCAATTCGCAGTTTAAAGTCAAAGACATGAACAGATCATTATAACGCAAACAGATAGAAACACATAATTAACGCAATTCAAATACAAATTAATTTTAGATTCCTTCTAAATTGCTGTTAGGCATAATTAATCATGATTTAGTATTAATCGGAGGTTGGGGTTATTACAGCAACCATGAGCACCCATGAAACAAACTCAAAAATATCACCAGCCAAGTGATAACCACCATCAAGAAATCATTATACTATTGACCTCAATCTATCAAGAAGCTATGGAAGTTTCCAGTCAAAGTCATTTTTGGTCTTAGATAGAGAGAGACACTTGTGGATTCAAAAAATAAGAATATAAGAATCAATAAAGTCTATTCATTAGCAATCAAACATTTAGAAGCAGTCAAGGATTCTTCAAAATTAAGTGAAATTAAGGTTTTAGTTCACTTAGAATCAATAAACTCTATTCATTAGCAATCAAACATTTAGTAGCAGTCAAGGATTCTTCAAAATTAAGTGAAATTAAGGTTTTAGTTCACTTAGAATCAATAAACTCTATTCATTAGCAATCAAACATTTAGTAGCAATCAATGATTCTTCAAAATTTATAATTTTGCATGATTTATGTGTTTTTATGTATTTTGAGTATTTGAACTCAAATTATAGTAAATAATACATTTTAATTATTTTTTTTATATTTTGTATAAAATAAATACTAACAAAAACAAAAACAAAAACATAATTTGTTCCCAAGAAAGTGAGGCGACGGTGACAGTGGCGGTGGCGGTGGCGGTGGCGGTGATGGACAACAAAACACACTTTGTGCCCAAAAGCCACAACAGGCCAAAAAAAACAAAAAAAAAAAAAACTCTTCACCCCCACCCACCCATCCATCCTTTCTCGCTCACCTCACTTTTTCAAATTTCAAATTTTAAAAACACATACTCACACTCTCTCTCTCCCCTCAAACACGCTTTGCTACCCAAGAAGAAGAGGCCAAATCTATAAAGGCAAAAAAATAAAATAAAATAAAACAAAATAAAGAATTCTTACAAATGGTTCAGTTTAATTTATAGCAAATTTTTTATGTTAAATTTTGGATATTAAAACTTATAACGTTATAATTTAGATTTATGCAGGTAAGTCTTATTTAATTATGTGGTCCTTTTTAATTATATAAGTGGTGGGAATTATCTTAAGTCCATCTAAAATATTATGTACTTGAGAGGGTAATTTATACTTAAATTGGGCCGAGCTAGGATCGTGGGCCGTTCAGTGGGCCGTATTAAAGAGGATTAGGTGTGCTTCTCTCAAGTGGTAGTCCGGTCCAAGGTAACAGTTCGCCACCGGAGTAGCTCGGTCGAGCTGTTCCAAACCGAAGTGTGTCGGTCCTGTTCTAGGACCTCAGTACTGTTTAGTTCGGTTCGGTTCTTCTATAGATAGCTCGGCTTAGCATGTGAAGCCGAGGTAGAAGAAAGGAAAGGCAGACCGAGGTAACTGTTGGACCGGTTGTGACTTGATTAGCCCGGCATGACAGTGGTATTTCGGCCCTGATGTAGTTCGGCTATGGGGAAAAACCATCTCACTTGGTTTAAGCAGTGAGGGGGGGTGTTGGAGGATAGGCATTATCCTCCAGGAGTATGAATCCTAGAAGGACTCTACATGGAGGAGTAAGAGTCCTATTAGGATTGTGCCATGCGAAACCTATAAAAGCTCACCCATATCACCTTTGGAGAGGTAATGCAACTTTGCTCCCTGATACATTGAGCTTTTGCCTACTTGTCTTGCTTTCTGACTTAGGCATCGGAGAGGTTTCCGGCACACACCCGCCGGCCAGCTCACGTTTGTGTTTTCAGGTGACCAAGCGACGTCGTACGGAGGAGCGCAGACTTGATCAACAGGATTATACGAGAAGGTATATTTCTTTCCCGTACAATTGGCGCCGTCTGTGGGAACTCAGACAAGAACAACCTCTTGATCAAGCTTTTTCTCCCAAAAATCAATGGCGAACAACGAAGAATTACCTCAGTCCGCCGTCGACGGACTAACTCCAGAAGGGGGTGCAAGGCGCGAAGGCCTACCCGTGGTCACTCCCATGGCGAACCTGGAACCACACAGACAAAATTCCAGAGGGATGCAAGGGGACGAAGGCGGAATAACAGCCCTCATCCCTCTCGTTCGCAAAGCCCAGAAAGACAAAGACGCAGAATTGATCCTCAAACTTTGGAAGATCGCGTCAGGGAACAAGACGAGTTGATCCGTCGGATGGCGGCAGACATGGAATCTCTGAAACGTCAGGTGAAAGGAAAAGAAGTGGCGACAGGAGAGGGGCGCACAAGCAAGACGCCCCCTCGCCACTCGGAAAGTCGTAGAAGGAATACTACACCCTCACAAGGGGAGAACAAGAGCCTCAGGACAGGCAACACGCAATCCAGATCTTCCAGAACTCGTCACTCCAGGTCTGAGAGGACGAGGTCTGAAAGGTCACACCGAAGGAAGCACATACTGGCCCTCACATACACACCAGACAAGGTCTAGGCAGACAGAGTTGCCCAGATCGTCCGACCTACGGACCGTGCTAGAAGAGAAAGCACGGTGGAAGGAGGACGCTAGGGCGCGCGATCCACACAGAGTTTCTGCCTTACAGCGGTTGGCTCCTCGGACGCATGGAAGCGTCGAGGTTGGAATGCCAATACCGCGCCCGGCCTACGAACCAGCGGACAAGGCATTGGCGAGGCTGCAGACCTCACCATTCGTCCCAGCAATAGAGAACGCGCCCCTACCGTCAGGCTTCCTACAGCCCAAATTCACAACATATGAGGGGAAGACGGACCCCTACTCACACTTAAGCCACTTTCGCCAGGTCATGGCTGTATACCGGCGGAATGAGGCCTTGATGTGCATCCTATTCCCTTCAAGCCTTGGTGACCTAGGCTTGACTTGGTTTGAGAAGCTTCCAGAGGGCAGCATAGCCTCCTGGGCGCAACTGGCGGAGGCGTTTGTAACGCGATTCAGAACAAACACGAAAACCCCAGTGGAGATCGACCAGTTACTCTCCATCGACATGGGTGATAAGGAGACCTTGAGGTCATACAACAGTCGCTACTGGGAGACATTCAACCAGATTGGGGACTGCCCAACCAATCTCGCCATTGCGCAATATAAAAGAGGCCTCCCAGTCGGGAACAGACTGAGGGACTCTATCACCATGACGCCACCCTCACCATGGAGGCCCTGATGGAGAGAGTGCATCAGCACATCAGGGTGGAAGAGGATGGCGCTCGTGCCAAAGCAAAATCTGGCGCGGCCGCAGCACCAGAGAAGAAGGCCTCAGCAAAGGTCAACGCAGTAGACCGTCCGAACAGAAACGGACGTGGCAAAAGAGACAACGGAGAAGACCAAGACAAAAGATGGTTGAGAGTCCGCACTGCCATCACCACGGTCTTCAAGAAACCGATCTACCGTATACTTAGCGAAATTCGAGACGAGCCTTTCGTCAAGTGGCCAGCTAAGTTAGGCGAAGCTCAGAAGGACTACGATGACAGATCGAGGTGCACCTTCCATAAAGAAAAGGGGCACCGCACTGAGAATTGCACACCATTGAGGCAGCATCTGGAAGAGTTGGTGGCAGCGGGTCACCTGGACAAATACATAGAAGGAGGGGCACAGCCAGCCCCCCAGGACCACAATATGCCCAATGGAATGCCGAACGACGCCCCACCTCAAGGCGTCATCAACGTAATACATGGAGTCTTTGAACCTGAGCGTGTATGCGAGCTCAGAGGTTCAATCAAAAAGGCTGAGCACTTCAGAGAGGTACTAAGTGTCCAACCAGTCGCCAAAAAGGGGAAGATAGAGGCCACAAATGTCATGTCCTTCTCGGATAAAGACTTGGCAAGGATTTATTGCCCTCACAACGATGCCTTGGTCGTCACTCTTCGAGTCAAGGATTTTGACGTCAAGCGGATTCTGATTGACCAAGGTAGTTCGTGTGAAATCATGTATTATGAAACCTTCAAGCAACTAAAGTTGCAGGATAAAGACTTGGCGCCTGCCGTATCTCCCCTTATCGGATTCAACTCCATGCCAGAATGGCCCGTCGGCAAAATTATCCTCCCAGTCAGAGCAGGGAGTGTGACGAAACAAGTGGAGTTTTGGGTGATAAAGGTCCCCTCCACCTACAACGTTATCTTGGGCAGAACATGGCTGCATGCCATGCGCTCGGTGGCATCCTCCTACCACCAAGTGATGCGATTTCCCAACGACACCGGAATAATTGAAGAAGTATATGGGGACCAGATTATGTCCAAACAATGCTTCGTCACAACGAATGGCAGCCGCGCTGCCAAAGGATATGTTCATTCGGTTGAAGAACCTGAGAGTAATGAACTGTTCGCAGAGGTTGGCAAAGCGGCTGATCAGAAAGCGGTGGAAGACTTGGTGGAGGTAAGAATCGACGAAAAGAACCCGGATAAGTTCTTCTTGCTTGGTTCGTCGTTATCCAGCGCTGAGAGGTTGGAGGTTATGGAATTCCTGACCTCCAACATCGAAGTGTTTGCCTGGACGCCTTACGACATGCCAGGCATTGATCCAAACCTCATCTGCCACCAACTCAATGTCCACCCATCTGCCAGACCAGTCATTCAACGCACACGCAGATCGGCACTCCACCACGCCGAGATAGTGGCAGAAGAAGTGGGTAACCTACTGGAGGCAGGAGCAATCAGAGAGGTACATTACCCAAGTGGATCTCCAACACAGTCGTGGTGCCAAAAAAGAATGGCAAGTGGCGTGTCTGCGTCGATTACAAGACGGTCAACAAAGCATGTCCGAAGGACAGTTTCCCCCTACCAAGGATAGATCAATTGGTGGACCTAACAGCTGGGCACAGCAGGCTTAGCTTCCTTGACGCATACAGAGGCTACCATCAGATAGCCATGCACGAACCTGATCAGGAAGTAACATCCTTCACCACTCCAAGAGGACTATACTGCTACAAGGTCATGCCCTTTGGCCTAAAGAACGCAGGGGCGACATTCCAGAGAATGGTCACAAAGATGTTCGAGCCATTGTTAGGCAGAACAATGGAGGCTTACATCGACGACATGGTGGTCAAAAGCAAGGATGCGGATGACCATCTAAAGGACCTAGATGAGATGTTTGAGATCCTGAAGAAACATAAGTTACGCCTTAACGCGTCTAAGTGCGCATTCGGAGTAGGATCTGGCAAATTCCTGGGCTTCCTGGTGACCAACCGGGGTATTGAGGCAGACCCCTCCCAAATCAAAGCAATTCAGGAGTTAGAGAGGCCTAACTCAGTGAAAGAAGTGCAGCATCTCACCGGCATGGCAGCAGCACTTAACCGATTCATCAGCCGGTCTTCAGACAGATTGCGTCCATTCTTTCAGTCATTAAAAGCTAAGTTTGAGTGGGACGAAGAATGCGACCGAGCTCTGGAGAGTTTGAAGGAATACATGTCTTCTCCACCACTACTTGTCACCCCAATACCTGGAGAAGAACTCTTCCTCTACTTGGCAGTCTCTCAGCACGCGGTAAGTGCAGTGTTGGTTCGAGCAGAAGGCATCCAGCATCTTCCAATCTTCTACGTCAGCAAGACATTGTTAGGCGCCGAAACGAGGTATTTGCCACTGGAGAAACTGGCCTTGGCCTTAATGATGGCCTCAAGGAAGTTGTCACATTACTTTCACGCCCACACCATAGTTGTTCTCACAGCCTTCCCACTCAAGGCTTTATTTGAAAGGAGCGAACTTTTCTGGGCGAATTCTGAAGTGGGCAGTTGAATTGGGACAATATGACATCAAGTTCCAACCCAGAACCGCAGTAAAGGCCCAATCTTTGGCAGACTTCGTCGCGGAGTTCACTCCTGGAAGCCACCAAGTCTGCCCAATCGACCTGACTGACACAACCGAACTAGGGATGGAGATTGACGCCGGAATAGCGCAACCCCTAGTGCAGGTAACTCAGCCAGAGCCCAAGGCAGACCAGAGTAGAGAAGGCAAGGAGGAAACAGACCTTGCTACACCAAGTCAAAACTCACCAACAACTAATGACTTGGTACCATCAGAAGACAAGGGGCAGACTGCAACTATGGATCATGAAGGAAACTCCAGCGACATTCCAGACCCCACAACATCATCCGATCCCTCCATTTGCTGGAAGTTGTTTGTAGGGGAAATGTGGAAGCTCTTTGTGGATGGAGCATCCAACCGACATGGCGCAGGACTTGGCATAGTCCTCATCTCTCCAGATGGCCTAGTGGTGGAGCAGGCAATCAACCTTGGCTTCCCAGCGTCAAACAACGAAGCAGAGTATGAAGCACTTCTGGCAGGCCTCAAGTCAGCATACTACATGAAGGCCACCGAGCTAATGGTTTACAGCGACTCCCAGTTGGTGGTAAACCAAATATCTGGCGACTACGAGGCAAAGGATGATAGAATGGCCAAGTACCAAGAATTGGTCAGAACAGAGATAAAAAGTTCGAAGTGGTGAGGATAGAACAGATCGGCAGAGAGGAAAACAGCAGAGCAGACGAACTAGCAGGCTTCGCCTCAATGGCAGACACCTCCATTCCTCACCCACTGCTAATCGACTACCTGCCTAGACCAAGCATTGAAAACCCAGAGGCAGAAGAGGTATGTTGTGCAGAGTTAGGCCCTCTTGGATGGATCCCATCATACTATTCCTGAAAGACGGCACCTTACCAGAAGAGAAGAAAGAAGCCAACAGATAAGAGCAAAGTCACAGCGATTTTGGCTCTCTCCATCCTTGGCATTATACAAAAAGTCGTTCTCAGGACCTTACTTAAAGTGTGTTCACCCCAGCAAAGTGGAAGCATTCCTGTTTGAAATACATGAGGGTGTTTGTGGCAGCCATCAAGGAGGAAGATCATTGGCATACAGAGCGATTCGCAAGGATATTGGTGGCCATACATGCAAGCGGATGCAGAGAAGTATGTTAAAAAGTGCGAAAAGTGTCAAAAGTTTGCACACCAAATACACCAACCTGCCAGAGAACTACTACCATTAACTAGCCCATGGCCTTTCGCAATGTGGGGGTTAGACATAGTAGGTCCACTTCCAACAGCACCAGGCAACAGGAAGTTCTTTCTTGCGGCAACAGACTACTTCACAAAGTGGGTGGAAGCAGAAGCCTTGGCGTCAATCAAGGAAAAAGATGTGAAGAAGTTTGTCTGGCAGAACATCATTACTCGCTTTGGCATACCAAAGGCACTGATCTCAGACAACGGCACTCAATTCGATGGTAGGATTTTCAGAGGCTTTTGCGAAGAGTACAAGATAGAGTTCTACAATTCTACACCGGCATATCCTCAAGCAAATGGACAGGCAGAGGCGTCAAATAAGGTAGTCTTGGATGGATTGAAGAAAAGGCTAGAAAAAGCCAAAGGCAAGTGGGCAGAAGAGCTCCCCCACGTTTTGTGGGCTTACCGCACCACGCCTCGGCGTTCGACAGGAGAAACACCATTCTCCCTAGCTTATGGCATGGAGGCAGTCATCCCATTAGAAGTTGGCCTCCCCACAATTCGAAGCGAAAACTTTGATCCAGACTTAAATGGCGAAGCCATAGCAATGGAACTTGACCTTGCGGAAGAAAGACGAGACAGAGCATTAGTTCACATCGCCTCCTACCAACAAGAGTTGTCCAGAAAGTATAACAAAACAGTGCATCCAAGGCAATTCAAGATCGGAGATTGGGTACTGCGCAAAGTGATGGGAAATACCTTGGTTCCAGGAGATGGCAAGCTAGGACCTAACTGGGAAGGACCTTACAAAGTGGTCGGATTAGCAGGCAAAGGGGCATACCACTTGGAAGATGAGGACGGCAAAGCAATTCCCAGGCCATGGAACACAGCAAATCTCAAGTTGTTTTATTTTTAGCTTTTTCCTTTTACGTATATGTAATTTTTTACTTTCTCAATAAAACAATTCGATTCTTTTCAGTATATTTGTTTTCCGCAGAAAGTAGCTTTAGTAAGTTAGTAGCATTGTAAACATAGTTGGCCGGAATAACCAACTATTAACCTTTCCTAAGCCCAGGATAACGATCCAAGCTACAGGACGTTTGGTCGGAATAACCAAGCATTTTATTCTAAGTTGGCTGGAAAAACCAACTTAGAGGTTGGCTGGATTAAACCAACACCCTTCCTAAGCCCAGGATAAGGATCCAGGCTGCAGGACGTTTTGGTCGGAATAACCAAACACTTTGTACTCTTCAGCCGAAGTAAGTTTATGGCTGAAGAGTGGTTGGCTGGATTAAACCAACACTTGGTCCTCTTCAGCCGAAGTAAGTTATATCGGCTGAAGAGTGGTTGGCTGGATTACACCAATACTTTGTCCTCTTCAGCCGAAGTAAGTTATATCGGCTGAAGAGTGGTTGGCTGGATTACACCAACACTTTGTACTATTCAGCCGAAGTAAGTTTATGGCTGAAGAGTGGTTGGCTGGATTAAACCAACTCTTTGTACTCTTCAGCCGAAGTAAGTTATATCGGCTGAAGAGTGGTTGGCTGGATTAAACCAACACTTTGTACTCTTCAGCCGAAGTAAGTTATATCGGCTAAAGAGTGGTTGGCTGGATTAAACCAACACTTTGTACTCTTCAGCCGAAGTAAGTTTATGGCTGCAGAGTGGTTGGCTGGATTAAACCAACTCTTTGTACTCTTTAGCCGAAGTAAGTTATATCGGCTGAAGAGTGGTTGGCTGGATTAAACCAACTCTTTGAACTCTTTAGCCGAAGTAAGTTATATCGGCTGAAGAGTGGTTGGCTGGATTAAACCAACACTTTGTACTCTTCAGCCGAAGCAAGTTATATCGGTTGAAGAGTGGTTGGCTGGATTAAACCAACACTTTGCACTCTTCAGCCGAAGTAAGTTATATCGGCTGAAGAGTGGCTAGCTGGATTAAACCAACACTTTGTACTCTTCAGCCGAAGTAAGTTATATCGGCTGAAGAGTGGTTGGCCAGTAAGATAGATATCTAAACCGAGATCATAGTTGTGCAAATAAGTTCATTAGAAGTACAGGCATACATGCACGAAACCGGAACAAGAGTTGGAGAAAGATTCTTTCATTAAAAGTAACAAACCGAGTACAATTAGGGGGTCGAAGCCCGGTTACAAAAAAAAAAAAAAAGTCAGCGGAGAAGTGCATCCAGTTCTGCGTCAAATTCTGCGTCAGCATTCGCCTGGAGTCCGGTGTCAGAGGGGAGCACGGTTTGATGAGGGAGTCCGGTGTCAATCTGAACTTCGGTATCAGTAGGCTGCAGCTCAGAAGTTAAATCTTCTATAACTGGCTCAGACCGAACTGTTTGGTTATTTTGCTGTTCGTTGACAACCGGAATGAGAGATGGCTCCTCATCATCATCATCATCATCATCGTCATCATCATCATCATCATCGCCGGACCCCTCAAGAAAGGCTTTTTGCAGATCGGCAGCGTATTGTAAGAGTGAAGCTGGAATGGAGTACGGTGGAGCGTTGTAGACGTCGGTGTCTGACGTACAACCGAGCTTCTCCACCGCAGACCTCCAGCCGCACTTGAAAAAGAGGTCTTTTGCCGCGTCACATTGAAGGGAGTATGCTTCTTCGGCTTCCTTGAAGCCTTGCTTCTTAACCTTCTTCATCTCTCCCTTCAGTTGTTTTATTTCGGCGTCCTTCTTCGCCTCAATTTGTGCCAAGTGGCGCAGGTACTTGTCCTTCGCCTTATTGGCGATCTTCTGCTTCTCAGCTTCAGCCGAATTAGCTATTTCGGTCAGACGACCGTTTTCTGCTTGAAGCTCGGCTAGCTGCTTCTTGGCCTCAGCAAGTTCGGCCGTTTTGACTTCAACCTCGGCCATGGCTTCTCTTGTACTCCTCCTAAGCTCCATGACCCTTCTGTGGGTGACTTGGTTCTTCTGGATAGCCTGCAAAGGAGAAGTAACATTAGCCGAACTCAAAGCTGGGAAAAATTTACATGGAGAAGAAGAAGAAGAAGTTTACCAGGATCATGGACTTAGTGGAGGACCGAATTGACTTGAGCTCGGTGTTGAGCTGCTTGAAATGGTGCTCCATGTCCTTCGGGAGGCACACACTTTTGGCCAGACTGTGAGCCAACAAGTGGTCCTTATCAGCAACCACCGAATCATCAGCGGTGATATCTCGGTTGTCAACGGAGAGGACAGGAGCCCATTTTGATGAAGTGGCAGTCCGGTCAGTTTGTTCCGGTTGTAGGCTTTGTTGGGGGCGTGGAGGAGAGCTTTGGAGAAGAACGGTCTCGTCCTCATCAACAAGACGTGGCTCGGATTGGGTAGTCCGAGCACGTTTGTTTCGGCGAGAAGTGGATGGCTGTTGGGCTGCAAGGGCCATCACGGCTTCAGTGCTCTGGCCGGCCTGCAGTACTGCAGCTGGGTTTGTTGCGGTTAACATTGCCTTCAGCCTGTTCTTCTTCGCCATCTCTTGTTCGGCGGTGAGTGGCACAAGGACAATCTCTGGCAAGGATGGGTCCGGTTGTGGGGGGTCTTCAAGAAGAAAGTCGGTCACCCTTGCTTTTCGGCGACCGGAGTAACGGTATGTCAGTTCGAAGTCTAGCAATTTAGCCCAACTTCTTTCCCGAACCCGTAGTGCGGCGCGCAGAACGCCTAGGTTGGGGTAGTTGTAGAGAGAGTGAAGATGAGCTGAATCTGCAAAAAGTAAACAAACTGTTAGTTCGGTTCAAAAGTGAAAAACCGAGATAAAGAAAAGTAAGAGAGGCAACCGGAGTATGTATACCGGGTTCTCCTTTTTTCCAATTTATTCTTCGGCCAGGAATCCGGGCTTGGTGGTCTTCAAAATTGCCACACACCCAGAAGAAGTCATCATCATTTAGGTCTTTGTCCGGTGTGTGCTTAATTATTTTTTCTCGGCCTCGGCGTATTCTCAAGTAATAACACCAGCCTTCATTCTTGGATCTTAATGAGTACTGATGGAGTATTTCGGCTAAGCCTAGGTTGAGACCGGTCTGTCGGTTTAGGACGTCTATGCCCATAATTATTCGGTATGTGTTGGTGGAGAGTTGGGTTGGGCATAGTCTGGTTTGCCTAAGGAACTCACAGATTAGTGGCTGAACCGGAAATCGCAGTCCGGTTTCTACTATTGACTTAATGGTGAAGGGGACGGAGCCTTCATTGCCCCATGGGTCGACGTCTTGGTTGGCTAGGGTAAGGTGTACATCGGTTGGAATGTTGTAATCTTTCCTGAATTCGGCTAGGCCTCCCGGGGTTTCTACTAGACACCTATACTTCCCCATTTATTGGATAACTTATAAGTAATTTAGTTCGGCTGGAGAAGCTACAAGGTTTTCAGGTCGGTCGGGATGGCTATAGGTTTGTAGCTCGGTTGAAAAGATTTACAAATTCTAGCTCGGCTGTATTGGTAGGTCGGTTTGAAGACAGGTAATCCCTATTATGCTTTGCAGATGGAATTAAGGGGCAATTGAGAGGGTAATTTATACTTAAATTGGGCCGAGCTAGGATCGTGGGCCGTTCAATGGGCCGTATTAAAGAGGATTAGGTGTGCTTCTCTCAAGTGGTAGTCCGGTCCAAGGTAAACAGTTCGCCACCGGAGTAGCTCGGTCGAGCTGTTCCAAACCGAAGTGTGTCGGTCCTGTTCTAGGACCTCAGTACTGTTTAGTTCGGTTCGGTTCTTCTATAGATAGCTCGGCTTAGCATGTGAAGCCGAGGTAGAAGAAAGGAAAGGCAGACCGAGGTAACTGTTGGACCGGTTGTGACTTGATTAGCCCGGCATGACAGTGGTATTTCGGCCCTGATGTAGTTCGGCTATGGGGAAAAACCATCTCACTTGGTTTAAGCAGTGAGGGGGGGTGTTGGAGGATAGGCATTATCCTCCAGGAGTATGAATCCTAGAAGGACTCTACATGGAGGAGTAAGAGTCCTATTAGGATTGTGCCATGCGAAACCTATAAAAGCTCACCCATATCACCTTTGGAGAGGTAATGCAACTTTGCTCCCTGACTACATTGAGCTTTTGCCTACTTGTCTTGCTTTCTGACTTAGGCATCGGAGAGGTTTCCGGCACACACCCGCCGGCCAGCTCACGTTTGTGTTTTCAGGTGACCAAGCGACGTCGTACGGAGGAGCGCAGACTTGATCAACAGGATTATACGAGAAGGTATATTTCTTTCCCGTACAGTACTGTAATCTCAATTGATTAAATTATGTTCCATCCGTAATCACCTAATATTGTTATTAAACTCAATTGATTAAATTATTAAATTTCATTCATTTTAAACTCAAATGATTAAATTATGTTTCATCCATAATTACCTAATATTGTAATTATGAAAGGATTACAAATATTTATAGTGTGTATCACCAAACAAAATGTATGTTTATAATGAGAATATCTACGTAGAACTCTCAATTAAAAATAACAACCCCGCCTAACCTTAATACAAATTAAGAAATAAACATATAAAATTATAATATTCACCAATAAAAAAAACAGTCATCTATTTTACTTCACCAATAAAATAGTCAAATAAAAATAAATAAATAAAAAACATATAAGAGAAATATTGTTATGCAATTATAAGAAAAAAGCCTTGCCTACTACCCTCCAGTGCTCTATTCTTTTACACCCAAAAAGACCAAACCAAGAAAAGCCATATTCGGCCAAGAAATCTAATTCAAAAAATAAATAAAAAAAATTAAAAAAAAATTTGAGAGATCTTAAAAAGGCAAGTCATGTTTCCATCTTTCTCTCTCTCGAATCATGACACAGTAATATGCAACAAAACCTATTTTCTTTATAGCTTTTCCACTACCAAAGAAGACTAACCCTTCCTTGCTTTTGTTGTTTTTCGAATGTTGTAGATAAAAATAAAATTTAAAAAAAAAAATTGATTCAAGAGCTATTAGGAGGTGGTGCTGGACTAATATGAGGAGAGAGAAAAATCTCCATTATCGGTTTTATAGAGGGTTCCTCCCTTTCTCCTTTCTCCATCTCCTTTCTCCTCCGAAGATGGAGATCAACAGTAAATTTTTAATTGTAAACAATATATTCAATAGAAATCAAAACTCTCCAAAACCGAAACTAAAGAGTTGGGAGTAAAATGGAGCTAAAGAGAGAGAGATGGAGAAGGTTTGTGTGACAATCTGAGAAAGAGAGTTTAAAATCAAGGAAAGAGAGAGAGAGAAGAGTATTTGGGCGGGAATCAAGTGTTTGGTACATTTGAAAGGATTGATCTTAACCTAATCATCCTGCCATATTATATAGATTTACCTTTGCCATTGTCACTATGTCAGGCACAACGCCTTGGGTCTCAAATCCCCAAAAATGGCTCCCAGTGTGAGCAAACCCAGATTGAACCTCATCGGCAATACAAAGCCCTCATGCTTTCTTAATACTGCTGTATACGGCAGGGAAGTAACCTGGGGCCAATTCAATAATTCCACCCACTCCCTGCCATTTTAGAGAGTAGTTCAAATTAGACAGTAAAAAGTCGTATTAATAGGAAAATGATATTCTCCCACAATTTTTGTAAAGAATTTAAGACAAAAATGACGTGCAATGACACTCTTGCAATTATGAACCATAGTGATGGGCATTTGACTATCAATGCAGGGATATAAATGCGACACATCATTTTGCATAATTTTTTTTGTGTTAAATCTTGTGTGTACATCATTACCCTAATCAACATAGCCACAAAAAAAAAAAACAATAGAAACAAATTTACATAGACAATGCTTACCTGTATGGCTTCAGAAATAAAACCAGCTACATGCCCTGAAGTTCCAAAGGTAATGAGATCTTCAACATCTCTTGCATACTTCTCCCCGTCTGAACCAAAGACTCCTCTGTATGGATCTGGGTTAAGGGCATGGTGAACTCCGCTCTGTTGACCAATCCAAAAAGAATACCAGGATTAGGGAACTGGATTATCTTTAATAATAATTTGGTTGCATTGCATTTGTGAATGCTAATTTATGATTACTTGGTTCTTTAGTAAAGGATAAATGCAGTATAAGGTAAGATTGGAAGCTTCACAAAATAATTATTCTTCAATATGTTTAGTATCTTCAGCAATATCAACTGTGAAGTGTAAATGTTAACATAAAGCTACCAATGGTAAAATAAGAAAGTAAACAACACAACAATCATGGCCACCGAATTAGTATCTTTAGCGATATCCTCTGAGTTAACCTGTAAGTCTGTATTGGCCACCGAATTCTAATAAAAATAGGAAATCAAACCCCAAATTACATATGTATTAATGAAATAAAGGAGAAGAACAGAGAGAGAATGGAAAAAAATTAAGAAAGCAATATGATAAACCCAGTAACAATAATGGAATTAAGAAAGCAATTTGGCTTGCTTTCCAAATTGTTACAGAGATCAAACCCACATCACACCAATCAACAAAATGGGGTAAAATACCTCTGTTCTTGAAGACGACAGTGGGGTTTGAACTGTAGCAAGCCAAATTGCAGCATGGGAAATTAGTAAAAAAACAAAAACAGAGAGAGAAGGGAAGAGGCAGAAATCGAGTGAAAAGACTCAATCTTACCTTGCGAGAGCATCGTCGGTAGCGAAGGGAGCAACGTAGTGAAGAGCCTGCAGAAGATTGTCAGTTCGGCAGAAGATTCTCTGAGGCGGCAGTGGTGAAATCATCGGTTGAGAGTGTTTGTGGTGAAATCATCGGCAGAGGAGTGGTGGATCTAGATCTAGAAGCGGCCGCACTGAAACAACGGAAGAGAGCGGTAGATGCGGACTACGGCGCTGCTACAAAAGAGGGGCGTGGTTGATGTGGTTGTGAAGGAGACGGTGGTTCTGGTAATGGTAGTGTGACGGCGGCATTAGGGCAAGTTTGGCGGCATCGAGAGAGAGAACCCTAGAGAGAGATGAGAGAGAAAGAGAGAGAGAGTGTGTGTGAACACAACAACACCCATCTCTTTCTTTCTCTGTACTACAACACATTGAGAGAGATCCACCAACGTGAGAGAGAACGTGAAGAGATTGAGTTCAAGAGACATGTTTGGCAGACGTGGGCGAGAGAGAGGGTAGAGAGTGTTTGGGTGGGAAAAAATTTAATCTGGACCCTTAGATATTGATTAGGAATCATCCCAACCATTCAAATGAAATGTATCTCTTATACATTTTAACATATTTTCAAAAACTTTTCTCCCTTATTATATAGATTATTATTATTATAGGCTAAAATTCATTTAGTCCCTATTGTTTCGCTTTTTGATTACTGTACCTCCTATGTTTTAAGTATACGCAGAATTTTTTTTTATGATTTTGAACTAAATTGTGATTGTCAATTTTTTCCGTTAAAAGTAATGAGGTATGTTAATCATGTTACTTGATTTTGATGATATTTAAAATATTATTTGATAAATTATAGTTTTTTTTATATACATGCTTTACAATCATTTGACACAAAATATGAAAATAGATTTTGATTGCATCATATATTTTTTTATTGTGCTTAAATAGTAAATTTTATTATTCCCATTTGGAAAAAATTAATTGATTACTATTTATTATTTGACAAATTTAATTTATCTTCGTTAGAATGTAACTAAAAATCTCTAAAACAATTACAAAGATTATAAAAGGATATATATTATCAGATCTAATATAAATGTTATTTAAATAAATTTTATTATGTATTTAAATATTTTAATAGAGGAAATACTGTGTATTCAAGTATTTTAATAGATAAGTTGTCATGCGTAATTTGTTTTATATATTATACTATATTTATATATCAAACAGTGTTTTTAAATTTTACTTGTTGACAATTGAAATCTTCCACGTGAGCCAAGTCTTTTGTTTTCTTCAACAATTTCCTTCCATGTGATAAGGGAGTGTCTACTTCCAACGGACATGATTTTCCGCATGAGTGGAGTGACACAAAGTTCGAAAAAGAAGGAAGGAAGAGCGTGAAATCTCTACAACGGCTATAAATCTCTACAACGGCTATTTTTCCTTGGCTATAAAAAGAAGCAATGTGCAAAAGAAATCAAAAACATACAGTGAAGTGAAATATTGAAAACAAAGTTTTGTTATATTGAAAAAATATTTTTGTGTTTTTTATTGAGTTATATAAATGTATTGAAAATTTGAGTAAAAATTATAAAAGAGTTTTCACACTCTTTTTATTATTCTTGTAAAAGAGAGTTTTTGTGAGTGATTTTTTTAAATAAAATCACATGGGTTATATTGAGAAAATAAAGTTTTGTTATATTGAGTGAAGTGAAATATTGAAGATAAAGTTTTTTCTATTGAGAAAATATTATCGTGTTTTTTATTGAGTTACATAAATTTATAGAGAATTTGAGCAAAAATTGTAGAAGAGTTTTCCCATTCTTCTTATTATTCTTATAAAAAAGAGTTTTTGTGAGCGATTTTTTTGGATAAAATCACTAAGGTTAGGCATCGGATTCAAAACTAGTTGGGTTATTTTTGTGAGTGATTGGATTTGATTACTTGTTGTAGAGGTTCACTACCATCTGTGAAGCTATTGGTGTAATTATTATTTGAAGAATCGTAAAGAAATTCTCGAGGAGGATACTTGAAAAGTGGACGTAAGTTCGGTGTGCTGAACCACTATAAATCTCGGAGTTTGCTTTCTCTTTCCTTTACTCATTTTATTTCATTTATCTATTATATATTGTTTAGCATATTTATTTATTTATTATTTGGGTTAATATTTTTATTTTGACAATTTATTTAGGAATCCAATTCACCTCCCTCTTGGATTGATTACCTAGGATAATAATTGGTATTAGAACTTGAACTCTTGTATTTGATTTAATCATCTAAGAGTAGATCATGACAACCAATTTTTGTGCTTCTTTTGCTAAAGGTCAATTGCCTTCTAGACCACCTTTTTTTAATGGCTCAAATTATATTTTCTGGAAAATAAGAATGAAAATTTTCATTCAATCCTTAAATTATGAGTTATGGAGAATTATAGTCAATGGTCATAAGATACCTTCCAAGACCATTCAAGGACGAATCTTGCCCAAGGAAGAATATGAATGGGACAATAATGATTTGAGAAATATTCAAATGAATGCTAAGGCTATGAATCTCTTATTTTGTGCTTTAGATTTTAATGAGTTTAAAATAATCTCTACATGTGAGTCAGCCAAGGAAATTTGGGATAAATTAGAGATCATACATGAAGGGACCAACCATGTTAAAGAATCTAAAATTAGTATGTTGATTCATGATTATGAACTTTTTAAGATGAAATCTCATGAGTCTATTTCTGAAATGTTTTATAGATTTACTAGCATTATTAATGTTCTAAAATCTCTTGGTAAAATATATACTAATGCTGAAATGGTAAGAAAAGTACTTAGGTCATTACCTAAAAGTTGGGAGATAAAAGTCATTGCAATCACGGAAGCCAATGACTTATCAAAGCTAAATCTAGATGAACTGATAGGATCTCTTCTCACACACGAGCTAATTAAGAAAGAAGGGGATAAAGAAGAAGACAACAAGAGAAAAAAGGGAATAACTTTCAAAACATTTGCTACTCGTGAAGAAGAAGAGGAAGATAATTCAGAATTTGATGATGAAGAAATAGCCTTCTGTAGAAGGAGGTTTCAGAAATTTATAAAGACGGAACAAAGAGATTTTATCAAAGGAGAATATAGTAAAAAATATTTTGTAAAAGGAGAAAATAACAAGAAAACTAAAATCACTTGTTATGAATATAACAAGTCCAATCACATTAAGGCCGATTGTCCGAAAATTAAGAAACAATACAAGAAAAACAAAAGATCAACTATGATTGCTGCATGGGGAGATAGCGACGAAAGTGACTCAAAAAATGATGACAACAGCAATGAAGTTGCCAATCTATGCCTAATGGCATTTGGAGATGATGATGAGGTAAACAAAGAGTCTTATTCCTTTGATGAATTACAATCCGCATTTGAAGAATTGTATGATGAATTTCGAAAACTTGAAATTAAAAATATTATGATTAAAAAATTACTTTCAAGTTTAACAAAAGAAAATGAATATTTACATAATAAAATTGAAATATTACAAAAAGGATAAAAAATGATTCTTTAAAAAAGGATAAAGAGTTGTTTTAAACAAAAATATAGAAGATTTTTAAAATATTTTTTCAAAATTTGTTTAAAAAAGACACTTTAGATAAACTTTTTAAAAGTCAAAATTATATATATAATTGATGGGCATAGCCCCAAATAAGTGGCCCAATGGGCTGTCCAAACAATTCCTAACCCAACTTAGGCCCAAGGGCCAGACAAGAAGAAGACGCCAGAAAGGTATGAAAGAAATCAATATATATACAAGTAATCACTCTCTCTCTATCCATCTACTTCTTCCTCCTGAAGCTAAAAGCTTCCATTTTTATACTAGAGACTCTCTCTAACTTAAACATCGGAGGGTCCTCCAGAAGGAACCCCACCTCCGGGTTCCTTCTTGACGGACTTGGTGCAGGTACAACTGGGAAGACGAAGTTCAATCATCCTGTGGAGCTCCGGGCCCTGTCCGACCCATTCCTCCTCCGACAAAACTGGTATCATCAGTTGGCGCCGTCTGTGGGAAACTCTTTCGATTGGCAGTTGTGCTCATTGTCACCGGAAATAGCTTCCTTCTCACCCACCTTCAGTGTCGGAATGAATGGTTACCACATGATTCATGGCATCCTATCGGCGGCGGTGACGTTTTCCCCGCCTACACCTCTCTCACCAGCGCCATGATTCTCTCACCTCACCATTGTCGTTGGTGAGCACTGCGGAAGTCTACTTACGCACCAAAATCAACCCCCGTACCAAGCAATTCAAAGTCGTCAAGACTTCAAAAAAAAAAAAAACAACAACAAACACACAAGCAAAAAGTTCAAGAACAAAGCTCTGGACAGGTATTTCCCATTTGATCTATATCAAAGGCCCAGATTGCCCCACGTGAAGACATGGGCTTCACTTCCCAAGCCACTAACTCTCTCTCTTTTCCCTACGTCTGTGTCATGTCACATCATCACGTGCATCCCTGCACCTTGAGCCCCGTGCACCGCCAACCGACCCAGTCACATAGGTCGGTCGGCAAACAGTGGTCGGTCGGCAACATAGCTCGGTCGGCAAACAGTAGTCGGTCGGCAACATAGCTCGGTCGGCAAACAGTGGTCGGTCGGCAACATAGCTCGGTCGGCAAACAGTGGTCGGTCGGCAACACTAGTCGGTCGGCAACGTAGCTCGGTCGGCAAACAGTGGTCGGTCGGCAACATAGCTCGGTCGGCAAACAGTGGTCGGTCGGCAACGTAGCTCGGTCGGCAAACAGTGGTCGGTCGGCAACATAGGTCGGTCGGCAAACAGTGGTCGGTCGGCAACAGTGCTCAGCACCAATCAGACGGAGCCTCAGCGCCTCCGCCATATCCGAATGGTCTACTTCTTTCTCCTCAAGGACGTCATGAGTAAGATATTCAAACTTCTTTTATCTATGTTGCACATTTCATAACATTTCAGATCATAAAGCCTCAGCCAGACTGAGCACGAAGACCTCGGCCAGACCGAGTTACATAAAGCCTCATCCAGACTGAGCACTACTCAAAGCCTCAGCCAACCTGAGCACGAAGACCTCAGCCAGACTGAGCACGAAGACCTCGGCCAGACCGAGTTACAAAAAGCCTCAGCCAGCCTGAGCACGAAGACCTCGGCCAGACCGAGTTACATAAAGCCTCAGCCAGACTGAGCACTACTCAAAGCCTCAGCCAGCCTAAGCACGAAGACCTCAGCCTCGGCCAGACCGAGTTACATAAAGCCTCAGCCAGCCTAAGCACTACTCAAAGCCTCAGCCAGCCTGAGCACGAAGACCTCAGCCAGACTGAGCACGAAGACCTCGGCCAGACCGAGTTACATAAAGCCTCAGCCAGCCTGAGCACTACTCAAAGCCTCAGCCAGCCTGAGCACGAAGACCTCGGCCAGACCGAGTTACATAAAGCCTCATCCAGACTGAGCACTACTCAAAGCCTCAGCCAGCCTGAGCACGAAGACCTCAGCCAGACTGAGCACGAAGACCTCGGCCAGACCGAGTTACAAAAAGCCTCAGCCAGCCTGAGCACGAAGACCTCGGCCAGACCGAGTTACATAAAGCCTCAGCCAGACTGAGCACTACTCAAAGCCTCAACCAGCCTAAGCACGAAGACCTCAGCCTCGGCCAGACCGAGTTACATAAAGCCTCAGCCAGCCTAAGCACTACTCAAAGCCTCAGCCAGCCTGAGCACGAAGACCTCAGCCAGACTGAGCACGAAGACCTCGGCCAGACCGAGTTACATAAAGCCTCAGCCAGCCTGAGCACTACTTAAAGCCTCAGCCAGCCTGAGCACGAAGACCTCGGCCAGACCGAGTTACATAAAGCCTCAGCCAGACTGAGCACTACTCAAAGCCTCAGCCAGCCTAAGCACGAAGACCTCAGCCTCGGCCAGACCGAGTTACATAAAGCCTCAGCCAGCCTAAGCACTACTCAAAGCCTCAGCCAGCCTGAGCACGAAGACCTCAGCTAGCCTGAGCATTACTTAAAGCCTCAGCCAGACTGAGCACTACTCAAAGCCTCAGCCAGCCTGAGCATGAAGACCTCGGCCAGACCGAGCTACTCAAAGCCTCAGCCGGCCTGAGCACGAAGACCTCAGCCAGCCTGAGCATTACTTAAAGCCTCAGCCAGACTGAGCATGTGAGCATGAAGACCTCGGCCAGGCCGAGTTACATAAAGCTTCAGCCAGACTGAGCATGAAGACCTTGGCCAAACCGAGTGTGTCCAAGCACGCTCACGCAACAACCAAACCATCCAAGGCACAACAAGAAGGGCCCCAGCCGAGCCTCCTAACCCAAACAATCCATCTCCATACTTCACGAAGAAACGCCGACAACGTTAACCACTTGATTGAGCAAAACCAAGCCATGTTCCAACAAGAACTACCAGTTTCTACCCCTCCGCCTCTACAAATCGTCCATCAAAATTAGGATCAAGTCCAAACAGCCGTCCTCAGCAACAATAGGGACCGTTTCTTCCACCACTCGCTCCGCGAGCAATAGACCATCTCAAATCCATCGGCCCATTGCCAAAGAGCACTGGCCGACCACCAAAGTACTCCGCTAACCTCCAAAATTGCTCGGCCGCCTCCAAGGCTTCCAATAGTCATCGGCCGACCTCCAAAACTTAGCCGACCTCCAAGACTTCCAACAGTCATAGTCCGACCCCCCGGTCATCAGTCGACCTCCAAAACCATTAGCTGACCGTCCAACGCGCTCTGCAAACCGAGTGAGACCCTACGGGCTAAACAAACTCAACAAGACTGGGTCTAATTCTACAAGTAAGGTATTTAACTTTTTCTACATCGGCTGATCGTCCGAAGCCTCATTTAAACTGAGCCCAAAGACCTTAGCTAGACTGAGTGTACGAAAGACTCCCAGACCGAGCACCCCCAGAGCCTCAGCCAGCCTGAGCACATCAAGATCTCGGCCAGACCGAACACCAAAAAGCCTCAGTCAAACTGAGTACCAACTTACGGTACGAGCTAATCCATCAGCCGACTGCCCAGGTTCTCGACCGCCCTTCCAAAGGCCTCAGCCTCGGTTGCATTGCTCTACACAAGGGCTAGCACTTTACATTCCTCACAATTTTGCACATGCCGACTCCTCTCGGCGCACGCAGTCTGCGCCGCTTTGCGCCGGCCCAAACTCTCCAACTTTACTCCCTTTAACTCTTACTGCGCCTCGCCCAGTTGGTTTTTGAGCGGTCCTACCTCTATCGCAGCACCTACGTATTTGCACAATAAATTCGGCCACCGTCGCCTTGCCTCCTTCCGTGACTTGGGGGACTACTTTACTCTTTCTTATTCCCTTCGTTGGACTAAAGCTGCACTCGGGAATAGGGGACTACTGATGGGCATAGCCCCAAATAAGTGGCCCAATGGGCTGTCCAAACAATTCCTAACCCAACTTAGGCCCAAGGGCCAGACAAGAAGAAGACGCCAGAAAGGTATGAAAGAAATCAATATATATACAAGTAATCACTCTCTCTCTATCCATCTACTTCTTCCTCCTGAAGCTAAAAGCTTCCATTTTTATACTAGAGACTCTCTCTAACTTAAACATCGGAGGGTCCTCCAGAAGGAACCCCACCTCCGGGTTCCTTCTTGACGGACTTGGTGCAGGTACAACTGGGAAGACGAAGTTCAATCATCCTGTGGAGCTCCGGGCCCTGTCCGACCCATTCCTCCTCCGACAAAACTGGTATCATCAATAATCAAAATTGGATATAAATTTCTTTCAAAAACAAACTTTTAAAAATAATTTTATTCATGTATCTTTCAAACAAAAAATTATTTAGTACACTCGAAGTACACGTCATCCATCAGGTGGTGCTCCAATGGAGCGCCACAAAAGCTTAATGTAAGTGAGCTGCCACATAAGCAATCTCGTATGACCCAAATCTTTTGCTTGAACAAATGTTAATAGCATTGAGCGACCATTTTAGTCTTCAACAAATTTCAAATTCCCGCTGCAAATCCAATTTTTAAGATTTAAAATGTGTTCGGTTTGAATTTTTTAGATTAAATTTTTTAAAAATTGATTTTTTTATTTTTTATGTTTTTTTATTTTTAGTAAATATTTTTAAAATTTTAAATAATTTTTTAATTTTTTTTGATACACCATAGATATATTTAAATAATTATTATTTTTAAAAATTAATAAATATAAAAAAATACGAAAAATATATTGACTTCTCATATTTTTTTTATATTTTTGGTATTTGATAAATTTTTAAAGATTTTTTTCACAAAAATTATACTTTTTATATGTATATAGTTAAGTGTGTCTAAAATTAAAAAAATTACTTAAAATATTAAAAAAAAAAAAAATAAAAAAATAGAATTTTTTTAAAAATATTTTTCGAAAACCAAAAACAAATAAATTTTTTGGAATTTGAAAGACAACATGGATCTGAACAAATTTCTCTCTCTCTCTCTCTCTGTCTTTCTCTCTGCTATTCATTCTTTCTCTCACTACAAATTGTTTCATCACTCATAGCACCACCGAAGGCCATTGCCGGCGCTGTTGCCAACACCGCCGCTTTGGTGACCACCGGCCCCAATCACCACCGTGACCACTGCCAGCACCTCTGTAGCAGTAGCAACTTCCCCGGGTGTCAACCACAATTGCTGCTTCATTTTTGCTTAAATTTGGTAACAAAAACATGGATTTATTCCACCTGTATCCCGGACTGCATTTTGTTCACCATCTGTTTGTATAAATGCTTAGAAGAATGTTTTTCTCTCACATCCCCAAATATAGCTAGGCCAAATTAATTATCCATTGCCACATTGAACATTTGGATCAAGGAAGGAAATCATGCTCAATAATTTTCTGAGACTAGGGAGGTGTGCAAGCAGAGGAACTTCCAGAGTATCAAATGCAGCACAAAAATGTGAATAATAATGCAAATTCTCATGGCTCTTGCGTTCAATACGACGACAATTAATTTTGTTTCAACAATTTCATGTAAAATGTAATAATATTATATGATTAAATGGCGCTTGTAGTTATATTGTTTCTGTTGTAACATGTATGAGTTGATGAATAACTTTTATGCTGTGTTTGGTTGGAGGATTTGGAGAGGGATTTGGAAAGGGAAAGGGAAAAGGTGTGTGAAACTATATGAAATATAGGCATGATTTATTTACATTTCACCTACCTTTTTCATTTTTCTTTCCAAATCCCTCCCCAAATCCCCCAACCAAACACACCATTAAGGAATTTTTGTAGTCAAGTGAGATGGATTGGATTATGGTGTATATACCTAAAATTATAAATGAAAAAATTGATTTTTTTGTTTTTTGTTTTTTTTGTGTGTGTTTGTGTGTAATTTGGTACTAGATCTTCATGGAAACTCAGAATTGTAAGAATAAGCATAAAGTTACTACTCTCACAGATTTCGTATTGACATGTGGAATTTTCAATTACAAAATAAATCGCACAACAGTAAAGTCCTACAAATATGTTGCTTAAAATCTCCACAAATATATTGAATTATATTACTTGTGCTCCTAGAAGAGCGGCTTTGTTTGGTTCTGTAGTTTCATGGCAAAAGAACATCAAATGTACACTTTAATTTGCATAATCACTCTGAAGTGTATACATACTCCAACAAGACTTTAAAATATAAAGAGCTTGTCAGAACATTAAGCTGCTGTTTGATAAGTGAGTTGGAACTAAAAAAACACAAAAAAAAAAAAAAAAAATAGATTAAATAAATTAATAAAATAAAATATCACGTTTAAATTATAATTTTTTAATTTTTTTTTCACAAAAAAATAAAAAAAGTCCTTTCTAAACACAAAAATGCTTGGGAGCACAAAAAATGGAGTACTAGGTAGCTCCAATGAGCTGGCCCCCTATTGATGTGATGGCTGAGTCTAATTTTTTTTTTTTTAGGGTTAAATTTTCAACTCATTAGAGCTGGTTAGTGCTCTGTTTTTTAAAATTCTGAATCAGCTCTGTTCTAAACAAAGCTAATTTAGCCAAAAAGTTAAAAACTCAAACTAAACAAATTCTTCCCAAACGAACTCTAAATACCTTTTGTTAGTTAAAAATGCACTAACAAAAGTATAAGGAACGATATAAAGAGTGTTAAAATATTAAGTTTGTAATTTGACTGGATAAAATGTTTATCAAATACAAAAAGTCTTTTGAAGTGGTTTTAAGCATTTTTTCTTTTTTCTTTTTTCTTTCAATGAATAATTAATATGTATTTATAAAAAATAAAACATGCCTTAAATATATACTATATAGACAAAGATATAGATAAGGGCGCTTCAATTTCTAAATAGAAGCAACAGTGAACCTACATTATACACCACTCAAGATTCACGAACAAGGGAAAGCAATTATTAATCTACAATTGTTCTTCAAATTCTTGATCCTAACGAAGCAAAATAAACAAAAATTAAAAAAAAAAAAAAATGTTATCTCCAAGTCCTTATAGATATCTACTTCAAGCTGTAAATTACAATTCGAAGATGTTGATAGGATTAGAAATAATGCAAATCCATTGATCAGCTTCAGCTGGAGGAAAAGTTTGTTCTTCTTTATCAAGTATGGGCCTTGCCAAAATCAAATGAAGTGTCATCAGACAAATATGAAAATATACAACAATATTTGGGGTCGTGTGAGAGAAAAACATTCTATTAAGCATTTACACAAACATATGGTGAACAAAGTCCATACAAGCAAAAGAAATTTCAAGTTCACTACAACATTCAAGAAATTGTAAACAAAAATTATGATTGATACCTGGAGAAATTGCTGGTTCTATTGCCAATCAAACGTGGTAGCAGTGGACGGGAGTTGTCGCAGTGCTGCTGCTGGTGGACAACATGAAACACACTGGTGGTCCAGACGGTGACAGTGTGATGGTGGTGGTTGGGGCCGGTGGTCAGAGGCGGTGTTGGCAACGGTGCCAGCAATGGCCTTCGGAGGTGCTATGAATGATGGTGGTGATTGGAGCTGGTGGTCACCAAAGCGGCTGTGTTTGCAACGGTACGGGCAATGGCATTTGGTGGTGCTATGAGTGATGAACAATTTGTAGTGAGAGAAAGAACGAATAGCAGAGAGAGGAAAATGTTCAGATCTATGTAGGTTATCTTTCAAATTCTAACAAAGTTTAACTCTTAAAATTTGGATGTGAAGCAGGAATTTGAAATTTTAAGGGCAAATTATATATACCTCTATCGAGATTTAGTTAAATTGTAGATATCTCTTGGGGTTTCAGAAATTACAGATATTCCCCTGAAGTTTATATTTTCATAACAAATTGTCCCATGAGATTTATATTTTCATAACAATTTGCCCCCTAATTTGTTATGTAAATAGTACCTTCAGGGGGGTATCTGTAATTTCTCAAACCTCAGGAGAATATCTGTAATTTTACTAAATCTCGAGGGAGTATATGTAATTTGTCCAAATTTTATTAAAAGGTGAAGTCATCTTTCAACAGTAACGTTAACGCTGTTAACATCCATTCAAACAAGAGATTTGCGTCATTCAAGATTGCTTTTGTGGCATTTTTATGATTCGCCTGGAGCACCACCTCGGATGGATGACGTGGTGTTCCAGAACAAAACTGATAGAGACCCCAGTGCAGGGGTGATTATTCAATACTCCCGGGATGTGGACACGTGGTACTCTATAAGGTTTTGATTCGTGAAGAGACACAAGGGTCCACGATTTATGTTGGAGATGGGGGGACAACATGGGGCTAATTAATTGGTGATTGGTTTGGAGTATGGACACGTGGTGCTCCGAGAGTATTGAATAATTTCCCCTAGTCCAGTTGGGGGTGACCCCCACCACCCTTCACATACACGTGGGGTTCAAGAAAGGAGAATAAAAAATAAATAAATTTGGGCCAATCAATATTCATCGGGGGTGGTGGAGATAACCGCAGTGGGGGTCTAAGTCATTTTTGAATATTGAATAATTCTCACTCTCATCTCACATGTTATTTTTATAGTAAAAAAAACTTATATTTTACTCTTACTAAAAAATTCTTTTATTAAAATAAAAAAGATATGAATTCCAAAAGTAAGTAATTCTGAAACTAATATTCACGGATTCAAAAAGATTTGAGTATCAAAATCGAATACTTGATTTGTTTTTGTAAGTACTTTTGTTACGACGCAAACTCGGTACCCAAAGGCTCGGCGTTGCAACAAGATAAAAAAAATAAATAATTCCAATAATTTTGCAGCGCAAGCAGATAAATTAAAATAAATAAACGGGTACCAAAAGTTTATTAAAAGAAAAAAGAAAATCATTTGGGCTTTATTGTATTACAAGAGTTCAATAAAAATATAGATAGAAATCTTTAAAAAAAAAAAAAAAAAAAAAAAAAAAAACACAGCGGTTCATTCCCCATCGTGATCCTGCTAAGTCTCGTTACCTGAAAAGGGTAACAACTATAAACACATAACAGAGTGAGAAATATTATACTGTGAGTATAGGAGCACAAAATAGCCATGGATAATTATTTAGCTAAAACATTAATATAATTTAAGTTGCATAAATAAATTATTTAAGTAGCAGAAACTGAAATAAAAATTATGTAAATAACTATAATCACGGTATAGAACAAAACAGAACATGAGTTACTAAAGTGACAAGTAGAACAAGGGTCAATGGATCCATGATAAACAGAGGACTACAAAGTGGCCAAACAGGAGCCAATGGTTATTTAAGTCCACCAAGGCATGGGACCTTCGTGGTAGTACTTACAGAACATAATTGTTTATAAAATCTTTGTCAAATAATTTCTAAAATTTAAACAAAAATATCCATGAGTTTTCATTTAAGCAAATAAAGTTCTGAAAATAATCCACATAATTGAAACATTAACATAACCATAAAATATAAATTATATAAAATAAATCGTGATAATTCAAAATATTGACAAAATATATTATGGTAATTTCAGGTATAATATAACTCACCTTAAGATTGACCCTTAGCCTTTATTTTCCTACTACAACTCCCAACTACACTCCCTTCGAAGCTTACTACGAACGGTTTCCAATTTTTGTTCTTACTTCTGAAGTTTACTAGGCAAGTATGGCACTATTTATAGTCATGTTTGCATGGGCTTATACCAAGTGAGTTTTTTTAAGTTTGGCTACTTGTGCAACAAGTGGCATTCTTTCTTCCTTGCTACGTGGCCTAAGGTACATACTTAGTCACCATCCTATGCATTAGAATGGTGATAAATCACCATTTTTTTTAATTATTTAATTCGCATTATGCCTAAAATTAGATTACATTTTATCACCTACAACCATAACATTAATTATTATTATTATCATTATTTATTTATTTTTTTTAATACTAATATAAATAATTCTTTTTATTGCAGTATTGAATTAAATTTACAAATTCGGGTGTCACATTTCTCCTCTCCTTAAAAGAAGTTTGTCCCCAAATTTGATGGACCTTGGTTTTCGAAGAGGTATGGATATTTGGCTCGCATTCGACTTTCAGTTTCTCACGTTACTTCTTCGACACAATGGTTTCTCCATAAGACTTTTACAAGAGGTATAGTCTTATTTCGAAGGACCTGATTACGGCGATCAAGAATTTGTACTGGTTGTTCTTCATAAGAGAGGTCTTCTTGAACTTCCAGGTTCTCATAATTGACAACATGCTCTGGATCCCGAAGATATCGGTGAAGCATTGAAACGTGAAACACATTGTGGGCACTGGATAGTTCAAGTGGAAGCGCAAGACGATATGCCATAGGACCAATCTTTTCTAGTATCTTGAATGGCCCGAAGTAACGTGGGTTTAACTTTCCTTGTTTTTTAAATCAGATAACCCCTCTCATTGGTGAGATCCTTCGGAACACATGATTTCTTATTTGAAATTCTAAGTCTCGTCTCTGTGTATCTACATAGCTTTTCTGGCGGCTTTGAGCAACGCGAATTCACTGTTGAATGAGTTGAATTTTATCACTTGTAATTTGCACAATCTTGGGGCCTAACAGTTTCCTGTCTCCGACTTTCGTCCAACACAGAGGTGATCGACATTTTCTTCCGTATAGTGCCTCGTATGGTGCCATTCCAATACTTGAATGGTAGCTATTATTATAGGCAAACTCCACCAAAGGTAGGTGATCATCCCAATTACCTTTGAGGTCTAACACACACACACACATAACATATCTTCCAAAGTCTAGATTGTTCTTTCAGATTGCCCATCAGTTTGTGGGTGATAAGCCGTGCTAAACTTCAGAGTGGTTCCCAAAGCTTCTTGCAATTTGTTCCAGAAATGAGACACAAAGCGCGGGTCTCTATCAGATAGGATTGAAACTGGGATGCCGTGCAAACGAATGATTTCTTTAATATATAGAGTGGCGAACTTAGTAAGGGAGTACGTGATTCTGATTGGTAGAAAATGCATCGACTTCGTCAATCGATCTATGATAACCCATATTATATCATTCTTCGAGACTGATTGCGGTAGCCCGACCACAAAATCCATAGTAATGTGCTTCCATTTCCATTCAGGAATGTGGAGTGGTTACAACAATCCTGCAGGTCTCTGATGTTCTATTTTAACCTGTTGACAATGCAAGCATTTGAAGATGTGGCTTGTTATGTCTTTCTTCATTCCTGTCCACCAGAAGCGTTCCTTCAGATCGTGATACATTTTCGTATTGCCAGGATGGATCGCAAACCTCGAGCTATGAGCTTTTACCAATATCCTTTTCTTGAGTTCTGGAAGGTCGGGTACGCAAATTTGATTATGAAATTTTAGCATCCCATTGCTTATTGTGAAGTCAGGATCGGGTGTGCCTCATTGTGTCACAACCCCGTTTCCCGTACCCAACAGTTAAGTATCGTGATGGCCAGTAACTAAAGTTACCTCCGGCTAATTCTTAAACAAATTAATAAACGTGAGCGGAAATAATATTTAAGTAAGGGTACCAAAATAATCATCGGAGCTTCTATTTTTATTACAAAATGTATTGACCAAAAAGGCCGATATTTACATATAAAAATATCATAAAAGTGCTATGTGTGTCTATTCCGCAGTCCCGCGTCTAAGACTTTTCAAAAGTTATTTCTGAATTGCATTGTTTCTTGAAAATTGGTAAACAGCTATAAGCACATGGCAGAGTGAGAAATATTATACCAAGAGTATAAGGGACACAAAATAACCATGAATAGTTATGTAACTGAAATATTTAAGATAACTTGGTCTGAACAAATAATCATTTAAGTAGCAAAACTGAGATTATGTAAATAAATAATCATAACCACGGCACCGAACAGAACAAAATAGATGACACATGAGTGACAGTCAGAACAGAGGTACGGATTCAAGAGGTGGCTCGTACGAACTCTAGAGGTGGCTCCAACAACAGTGTAGCACTTAGCTCCGTACAACACTTTGCTCCACACTAGAAATCAAAGGGTCAATGGATTCATAATAATACAGAGTTATAGATTCAAGAGGTGGCTCGTACGGATTATAGAGATGGCTCCCACAATAGTGTAGCACTTATCTCCGCACAGCACTTTATTCCGCACAGAACAGAGGTCAATAGATCCATGACCATAGAGGGCCACAAAAAGACCAAACAGAACCCAATGGTTATTTAAGTCCCTCAAGGCGTGAGACTCTCGTAGTGGTTCTTACAAAACATAATTGTTTATAAGGTTATAGTCAAATATTCTTTAAAATATAAACAAACATATCCATGGGTTTCATTTTAACAAAGAGGATTCAGAAATTAATCCACATAACTGAAATATTAACATAGTTAATAATAATATTTTATAAAACATAACTTGTATAAAACAAATATGGTAACCCAAAACATTCGTAAAATATGTTATGGTAATTCAAGGTATAATATAACTCACCTTAACTTTAATACCTCACTCTTTCTTTCCACTATCAAAGACCCTCTTGGCTTCCATTATTTTTTCTTCCTTTTCTTCCTTTCTCTCCTTCATTTCTTTCCTTTTTTTTTCTTTTCCTTTTCTTCTGCCCAGGTGAATCACCTCCTCTTATTTATAAGGAGGTAAGCGCATACGTGGCCCCGTATCTTCCCCAGAGATTCGATAATAAATTTCATGGATTCGTTCTTATCTTTAATATATATTTAAGATAATTACACTCTAGCCTAGTTTTTTAATATGTATACCAACAATAAATTAATTATTTATTTTACTACCACACCCATTATTATTATTATTATTATTATTATTATTATTTATTTATTTATTCTTACTTTTATATTTATTTATTTACTATCTTTAACTTTAATTTGGCCCAAGTAGTATTATAATTCCATATTTCTATTAATTTAGCCCCAAATAATAATCCCTAATTAATTCCATATTTGATAATCCAATGCCAAATTAGATTCTATATTTATTATTATTTAATAATATATTATCACATACAACTATAATACTAGTATAAAATTTAATAGACAACTTAGATTTTTGGATTGTTACACCTTGTTCCTCATACTTTTTCTTCAAAAGTTTATCTTCACATTAGCGGACTCTAATTTCTTCAATCAGCTCGGGTTCCACGATTATGTTGGCAAGCAGTCTATTAATCTTCCAGGGAACGAGGGTACATGCCAAACTTCTGGTAATCTTTCGACTCAATGCATCTGCTACCACATTAGCTTTGCCTGGATGGTGATGGATCTCCACATCGTAGTCTTTCATAAATTCTAGCCATCGTCGTTGCCTTATATTCAGTTCTTTTTGTGTAAACAGACATTTGAGACTCTTGTGATCTGTGTAAATTTCGCAGGTTACTCCATAGAGATAATGACGCCAAATTTTGAAGGCAAAGATTACCGTGCCTAATTCCAGATCGTGGGTTGGGTAATTCTTTTCGTGGGTCTTTAGTTGACGTGAGGCATATGCAATGACCTTTCCATTTTGCATAAGAACGCAACCCAAACCATTGTATGAGGCATCACTATAAATTACGAACCCTCCTATTTCTGCGGGGAGTGCTAGTATAGGAGCCGTCACGAGTCTGTTCTTCAATTCTTGGAAGCAACGTTCTTGCTTGTCGGTCCATTCAAATGGTGTGTTTTTCTGAGTTAGCTGGGTTAAGGGTGATGCTATCTTTGAGAAATCTTGTACGAAGCGCTGGTAATAGTCGGCTAGACCCAAGAAATTTCGAATCTCGGACACGTTAGTGGGTCGTGGCCAATCCACGATTGCTGTAACCTTCTGGGGGTCAACTGAGATGCCATCTTTGTTAATGACATGACCAAGAAAGTGTACATTAGTAATCTAGAATTCGCATTTCTTCAACTTGGCATAAAGCTTGTGATCACGTAGTGTCTGTAGAACTCTTCGCAAGTGGTGTCAGAGCAATGGTTTCTTTTCTCTAAACAGTTACACATTATTTGAAATTTACATTATTTGAATTGAAAAAAAAAATTCAAAAAAAAAAAAACCCTGAGTGTCTATTAATACAAATATCTATATATTGTCCAACATCATAATTGTTTAATTATATATATATATATTGTCGTAATATAAAATAAATAAATAAAATATTGTGTCTAACATGATTTAAATAAATATTGGGTAGGCTAAGTTTTCCTGTGTTGTAGGGCATGGCACACCAAGAAGAATTGATTTGGTTCGAGCCCCGAGCCCCAGGGAGCGCATTTGGCCCCTAACTTATTGGAGGGATGGGGGGACTTAGAAAGCACCATCGGACAAACCCACCCCGACCTTGACTGACTCATGGGGAGGCTAGTATATTTGTAGGCCAACCCTATTGAGGACTACCTGTTTTGGAGACTTAGCCGAGCTAACACTCGAGAGAGATACATTGGGTCGACGCACGTCGTCGGATTGGTACATTTGCATTTTTTGGTTGCTCCCTTACTCCGAGGCTTTGCCGAGAGGAAATAGAATATATACCCTAGCAGCCATATTCTCACTACTACACCTTCTCCACAGCACATTGTCTAGACCCCAGCTGTGGACTACACTGATAGTATCACATACTTAGAGATACCTGTGCGGCTCACTGGACGGCAGTTTTGGGGATATGACTATGGTGTACCGGTCTACATGGTCCAGGTTGTATGGCGCTGTTTTGGGATTGAGCTCAGCGGATGGGAGTTTGAATTCCTCGTACAGCAGGAGTTCTCATGGCTGTTCCACGACCCAGTCTTCCAGAGCTAGTTTTCGTGGAGGCTCAGTGACCTATTCTAAGAGTATAACCAATAGATGTCGCTGATCTTTTTTCTTTCTTTTTTTTGAAGCTGATAATGACTAGTCTAATCCTTATATTTTTGTATTAGTAGGATTAGACATTAACTCTTGATGACTGGACTAACGCCTTATGTATAGTAACAATGATGTATATATGGTGTTTTGGTAATATTAATATGGTAGTAAAACTAATAAAACTAATACGTTATATATGACGTTGTATCAAAGTTGTATCAATATGATGTCACGCTTATATCATTTTACCTTGTAGTAATGGCTAATGATGGAAATGAAACCGGATCGTCGGTCAGCGGTACCGACCCAATGGAGCAAATCATGGAAAGAGCAGTTACTAGTTTTCTGCGAGCCCTACAAACCAACATTAATAGCGGATTGCCTGAACGACAAGAAGAACCAACTACAATAAAACAGTTCTAGGACTTGAAACCTACCATATTCACTGGCAGTACAAACCCACTGGTGGCAGAAGCTTGGGTCAGAGATATGGAGAAAATTTTCTACGCACTACCTTGCACAGAAAGGTAGAAGGTGACTTTCGCCACATTCACCTTCAAAGACGATACACAAGAATGATGACTTCTTACCCTGGAGAAAGAAGATATTGTGACTTGGGCAAGATTCTTGGAGGTATTCTATGAAAAATACTTTCCAGATTCATTGTGGGAACAGAAGGCGGCAGAATTCATGCATCTAAGGCAAGGAACCATGATGGTGGCCGAATACGAGAGCAAGTTCATACAACTGGCTTAATTTGTGACATACGTCATCCCCACCGAAGCTCGAAAAGCCAGGAAATTCGAAATAGGATTGGATGCTGAAATCAAGGAGAGGTTGGAGGTTTTGAAACTACCCACCTATTCGGAGGTGTTGGATCGAGCATACATTGCGGAAAAAAGGGATTAAAGCCTTGCGCTCCGGGGAACCAAGTTAGAGGAAGCGATTATGGGAAAGAGATAACCAAAGACCCAGTGTTGCACCTCCCAAGAGGGTAAATACGGGCACAACCAGTTTAACCAGTTCAAGCAATCAAGGTTCTACAAATCCCAGAGGTGGTACCATTCCAACTTGCTCTACCTGTGGAAGGATTCATTGGGGACAATGCCGTCGAGACATAAGAACATGCTTTAGATGCGGCCAAGTTGGCCACTTACGGAGAGATTGTCCAAAGCTTGTCAGTCCTACAGCCAGCCCCTCTGAACCAGTCCGAAAACCTGTGGTACCTGGAGGAGTGAGAAAGGACCAAAAACGCCAAGGAAAAGCTTTTGCCTTGGTGCTTGGAAACCCAGAAGTTATTGAGAATGTCATGTCAGGTACACTTTTCGTTTGTGGTCACTTAGCTCATGTTCTCTTTGACTCTGGTTCAACTCATTCTTTTGTTACACCACACTTTGCTATCAAGTAAACATCAATACCTACACCCGAATCCTTAGGATATATACTATGTGTGTCTTTTCCTTCTGGTAATTTTGCCCTTAGTGCTGATGTATACAAATCTTGTATTGTATCCTTAAAAGGGGAAACTTTACACGTAGACTTGATTCCCCTCTGCATTAGGACCTTTGATGTGATTTTACGAATAGATTGGTTAGCTGTCAACCATGCCTCTATTGATTGTGAAGCCAAAAAGGTCTTCCTCCAGTCACCAAACCAACTCGAGCTTGTCTTCGAAGGAACTGGAGTCTCTCCCCCTCTATATGTTATATCCTTCATGACAACTCAACAACTTCTAAGAAAAGGTTATTGTAGTTGTATCTGTTATGTGATCGATACGCAACAAGAAGCTCCCATACTTGATACAATCTCTGTGGTTCGAGAATTCCAGATGTATTTCCTGAAGACCTACATGGGACTCCTGTAATAACCCCGACCCTGATTAACGCTAATTGGGACTTAATTAAGCCTAATAATAATTAAGAGGAAATCTGGGATTAAATTGCATGTGCATTGCATGAATTACGTGTTTCTATCTGTTTGGTGTCAAAACATCTATTTGTGTTTTAAACTTTAATCTGCAAATTGGAAGCCTTATCGGCGCCCGATTTCGAAATTGATTGGCGTTTTAGACTAGTTAGATTTTATGTGATTTTATGGTAGGTTCAATTAAAATTCGATTTGGAATGTTTAAATTTAATTAGATAACATTTTAATAATGAACCTAGCTTATTTACGATTACGCCATTGAAGGCCACTAACTTAGACTATTAGGAGATTTAGTCTTGGAACATTTTGCTTTCATTCTCAAGAGAGACCAACGACTAGAGAGGGAGGAGAAGGGAAATTGGTGTAGAATTGGGAATTTTGAACTCAACAAGTGATTTGGCTTGATCTTGGAGAGGATTGAAGAAGTGTGTGTGTGTTAGAGCCTCTAAGCTTGACATTCTAGACTTAAAGGTGAGAATTCATCCCCCTCATTCATGTGATTAAACTAGTTCTTGCATATTTTCATGACATATAGAAGATTCAAGTCTAGATTTAGTTGGAAATGGTGGAATTGGGTAGTGTAACATACATGCATGTACACATTCATGGAAATTGAAGTTGTTGGGTGTTAAATTTCTACATGCATGTGCATATTTTGCTAAAGCCTTTGAAGACCACAAATTTCTGAGTTAAATGTTGCCTTGGATCATGATTTGAAGCTTTGATATGGATTTGAACTCATGCATGTGTGTTTAAACTTGGTTCTTGGAAATCTTTGGCAATGGTGCTCAAATGGACTCACTTCTGGACAATGATTTTATAAATTGGCTTTTAAAACTTGTTGTAGTATGAGTTTGAAATGTTTTTCCAGAATTTGGGCCCAAGAGGTTGAGTTTTTGGTTGAAGAATGCTTGGTTCGAACTTGGAAGACAAATCTGGAAATTCCAGATTTTGCTTCCTCGCTCGAGCGAGCACCTTTGTCCAGGGCTCCGCTCGAGCGAGCATCGAGCGACCATCGCGCGTAAAAAATCAGCATCCAGTATTTTTACTGTTTCGACAGATCGCTCGAGCGAAGGATTTCTCGCTCGAGCGAAGCCTTTGATTTTGGAAGCTCGCTCGAGCGAAGGAAGGCTCACTTGAGCGAGGCTCCTATTTTCAGCAACTTTTGAAAAATGTTTTCTAAGGCAATTTTTGCACCCTCATTCCATCCTAGGCATTCCTAGGCCATGATTAAGACTCCATACTAAGGGTAAGGGTTAGGTACACACTTAGAATCGTTGATGTAAGTTTTGTACGATTGGAGAGTGTGTTTCAAAGTGTGTATCCGTGATGTGTTATGTAAGTCACGTGCCGCAATCCGTTTGACCCTCTTGATTTCGTCTACTTGTATCAACGCCCACTGTGAGTAATAACTCTGTAAAGTTATGTTCAACTTTAAGTATTTTCTAACTGATATGATGTGATCTGATTTCTGAAATGTTATGTTATGAATTATGAATGAATGTCCAGTTCTTCTGAAAAGTATTTGTGGCACCCTTAGTCCCTATGGCCCTCGCCCGGGGGTAACAATACCGTGGCCTATGGCCCTCGCCCGGGGTAACAATACCGTGGCCTACGGCCCTTGCCTGGGGGTAATAATGTGCCTGTTTGGTACAACTTAAAAGCTGCTTATTTCAGCTTTCAGCTTAATTTAAGCTATTTTAATGTATTTGGTTTAGTTTATAGCTTATAGCTTATAGCTTTTTGGAAGTCAGAAATCAGCTTATTCTTTGAGTGGGACAGGAGATGCTTAATTTATAAGTCAGAAATCAGCTTATGGTCATAGTTATAAGCTATAAGCTGTTTAGGCATAAGCTATAAACACTTTCCCACAGCTCTACCAAACAGGGCCAATACCATGGCTGCTTGCGCGCAAGATATGGATCTTTATGGTTGTTGGTACCAACTTTGTTGTGGTCTTCGGACCTACTTGTTGTGATCTTTAGACCTACTTGTTCAGATAGCTAATGGGTGTACCACATATGATCTTATGCAAAATCTGAGTATGAATATGAAAACAAGTATGTATCTGTATCTGTTTCTGATTTGAAATCTGAAAATGCATAAGACTCTATTTCTGATAAGATTGTGTTTCTGATATGAACTTTGATTTCTAACTCTGTGATGGACATCATTCATTAACCCCTTTACTCTGTTATTATTCACTGGGCTTTCGCTCACAGTTTATTATATATATGTAGGTGAGCCGGCACAAGACCCTGGCCAGAGTTGATGGCCCTCTGTTTTTGTTTTTGGTCAGCCACCTGTTGCGCCTCCTGAGGAGGTTCTGCCTGAAGCCTAACACCATGGCAGTTTTGTACTTCATGCTAGTCAGTGGTAGTGGTTTTGTAAAGTCGGATATTGGGATGTACTTATGTAAATATTCTGTACATATTGGTGTACTTTGACTGGCATGCTATGTATATAAATAAGTTTTAAAATTTTCTGTCCCATGTATGTCATCACAGCTCATTGGACCTTGTTTATTTTATTATTGCTTCCGCAGCCCCTTAATATTTGTTAATCTGTTTGGAGGCCGTAGGTAATCCACGGATTACTGGCCGGTTACGTCGCTAAACCTATAGGGGCGGGTTTGGGTCGTGACAGAGTGGTATCAGAGCACGAGTTGTACCGCACACACAGGTCCATATGAGCTTAGGATGTCCTAGTAAGAATTAGGGGCATTCCATTTGCATGTGTGAGTGTGTGGTAATGCAACTGAGTATTAAAACTGAATGTACATTTGAATATATAAAGTCTTGTTTACCTATAGCCATGGACAACACAAGGAATGATGATACAGCAGGGTCCTCCGATGCCCGAATGGGTAGAATGGAACAAATGCTGGCAACCTTGACCGAAGTGGTAATGCAGCAACAAAGACAACAACCCTTGCCCCCTCCACCTCCGCCAATACAGGCTGAAGCCGATAACAGTGAAATCATTAATCTGACACAGAAATTCCTGAAAATGAAACCGCCAATGTTCTACGGTGGGATTGAGCCCCTGAAAGCTGAAACATGGTTGCTTGAGATGGAGAAGTTGTATGAGGTGTTTCCTTGTTCTGAAACTCAGAAAGTCTTGTTGGCTACCTACACACTGAAAGATGAAGCTCGCAGGTGGTGGTTACTAATTCGAAATGGTCACGAAAATATGACATGGACCCAGTTCAACGCAATCTTTTATGATAAGTATTTTCCCCAGTGCTTTCGAAACCGGAAAGTCTCAGAATTTCAAGAACTTAAACAGGGCAAGATGTCTGTAGCCCAATATGAGGCCAAGTTCACTGAGCTAGCCAGGTTTGCTCCCCATATGGTGGACACAGAAGACAAAAAGGCCCGCAAGTTTGAGGATGGATTGGATCTGGACATACTGGACAGGGTGGGAGTTCTGAATCTACCCACATACGTGAGCGTTCTGGATAGGGCATTAATGGCAGAATCCATTCTAGCAGCAAAGAAACAAACTCTTGTTCCACGGATTGATTGGACAGGGAAAAGATCTGGGAATAGCTTTAAAAAGGGTCGTTCATTTTCTGGGAATAAGAAGCCTAATACAGGGTCTTACAGTAACTCAAGCCAAGGTAGTGGCTCTGCGCCAGTTTGCCCCGATTGTGGGAATAAGCACAGAGGTACTTGTTACCGAACATCAGGTGCGTGTTTTAAATGTGGTAAGACAGGCCATATGATGAGGGATTGTCCGCTTAGATCCGAGACTCCTAGCTGTCCTGCAGCGAGTTCAGTGGGATCTACTTCTGTGGCCAAAACCAACGCCAAAGCCAATGCAGGGAAGGAACCGCTAAGACAAGGCCGAGTGTTTGCCTTAGTACCTGGTGACGTACCGAACACCTATACCGTGGTGTCAGGTACACTTTCTATATGTTCTCAATATGCATGTGTGTTGATAGATTCTGGTTCTACGCATTCTTTCGTGTCGCATGTTTTTTCTCGGAAATTGACTAGGCCACTAGAACATATGACATGTGTATTATCTGTATCTACACCTTCTGGGGATTCTATGATGTGCACTCATGTTTATCCGGCTTGTGATGTTGTGGTTGGTGATATGATATTGTATGTGGATTTATTACCTTTGGACATTCATCATTTTGACTGCATTTTGGGGTTGGATTGGCTGACTAAATACTGTGCTATCATTGATTGTGCAAACAAAACTGTGGTGTTTAGACCGCCGGGTATGCCTGAATTTACCTTTAGAGGGAATGGGGTAGTTCCTCCCCCGTACTTAATTTCGGCTATGAAAGCTGTAAGACTACTTAGGAAGGGTTGTAGGGGTTATCTGTGTTGCATATTGACTACCTCATCTGACAGTTCTACCGTAGAAACAATCCCTATTGTGTGTGACTTTCCTGATGTGTTTCCAACTGAGTTACCGGGGGATTTAGTTGACAGAGAAATTGAATTTACTGTTGAGGTGTTTCCGGGGACACAACCTATCTCCAAGACTCCCTATAGAATGTCTATTTCTGAATTGAAGGAATTGAAAACCCAACTGCAGGAATTGTTAGACAAGAATTTTATCCGTCCGAGTACTTCACCTTGGGGTGCTCCAGTGTTATTTGTTAAAAAGAAGGATGGGTCTTTGAGATTGTGCATAGATTACCGGGAATTGAACAAAGTGACTATCAAAAACAAATACCCGTTGCCCCGAATAGATGACTTGTTTGACCAACTTCAGGGTGCCCAAGTGTTTTCAAAAATTGACCTCAGGTCTGGGTATCATCAGTTAAAAGTTAGAACCGAAGACATAGAGAAAACTGCATTCCGGACTAGATATGGACATTATGAATTCTTGGTAATGCCGTTTGGGATGATAAATGCACCTGCTGCTTTCATGGATCTTATGAATAGAGTGTTTAAATCATATCTGGATGATTTTATTGTTGTATTTATTGATGATATTCTGATATATTCTAAAGATAGGGAAGAACATGAAAAGCATTTGAGAACCGCTTTGCAGATATTGAGAGAAAAGAAGTTGTATGCTAAATTGTCTAAGTGCGAATTCTGGCTGGACAGTGTGGCATTTCTGGGCCATGTGATTGACAAAAATGGGGTTTCTGTGGACCCTCAGAAAATTGAGGCTGTTGTGGACTGGCCGAGACCTACAAATGTGACGGAAGTACGAAGCTTTTTGGGACTAGCAGGCTACTACAGGAGATTTGTGAAAGACTTCTCAAAGCTTGCCTTGCCATTGACTCAGTTAACTCAGAAAAACATGCCATTTGACTGGAATGATCAAAGAGAGGCAGCTTTCCAAGAGTTAAAACCAGGTTAGTGACTGCACCAATTTAACTTTGCCAAATGGTACTGATGGGTTTCAAGTGTACAGTGATGCTTCTTATAAAGGCTTAGGGTGTGTACTAATGCAAAATGGGAAGGTGATTGCCTATGCTTCTAGACAACTCCGACCTCATGAAAAGAATTATCCAACACATGATCTCGAATTGGCAGCCGTGGTGTTTGCTTTGAAAATATGGCGTCATTACTTGTATGGGGTAACTTGCGAAGTGTACACCGACCATAAAAGCTTGAAATATTTCTTCACCCAAAAGGAGTTGAATATGAGACAGAGACGTTGGATGGAACTAATCAAGGATTATGACTTGCAAATCTTATATCACCCGGGAAAGGCTAATACTGTGGCAGATGCTTTGAGCCGAAAATCTGGTGCAACTGTGTCGTGTTTGTTATCTAGCCGAAAAGACTTGTCAACTGACTATGAACAAGATGGATTGATATCTGCTATCTCTGCTCAACCTGCTATTCTTGATGAAATTAAACAGAAACAATGTGAGGATGAACACTTGAAAAAGATTATAGAGGAGCTTGATTCGAAACCAAGGCCCGAATTTGTGTTTGAAAATGGTGTGCTGAAATTTCAGAACCGTCTTTGTGTGCCTGATTGCTATGATTTGAGGAAACGTGTTATGATTGAAGCTCACAGTAGCAAATTTGCTATGCATCCGGGGAACACGAAGATGTACCACAATTTGAAACAGAACTTTTGGTGGCCTGGAATGAAGAGGAGTATTGCAGACTTTGTGGCTAGATGTCTACATTGTCAACAGGTTAAAGCCGAACATCAACGACCTGCCGGTTTGCTACAGCCACTCCCAATACCAGAGTGGAAATGGGAGCACATCACCATGGACTTCATTGTGGGATTGCCTCGTTCGTCTCGAGGTATGGACTCTATTTGGGTTATAGTTGACCGTTTAACTAAGTCTGCACATTTTCTGCCTGTCAAAACCATTTATAATGCTGATAAATTGGCTAACATCTATATGACCGAAATTGTGAAACTGCATGGAGTGCCAGTGTCTATTGTATCTGACAGGGACTCGAAGTTTGTGTCAAGATTTTGGCAAAGTTTGCAACAGGCCTTGGGAATAGAATTGAGACTGAGCAGTGCTTACCACCCACAGACCGATGGCCAAACTGAACGAACTAACCAAACTCTGGAGGATATGCTCAGAATGTGTGTGCTAGATTTCCAGGGAAATTGGGAAACCTACTTGCCATTAGCTGAGTTTGTGTACAATAACAGTTATCACTCAAGTATTGGGATGGCTCCTTACGAAGCATTGTACGGAAGGAAGTGTCGATCTCCTATATGTTGAGCTGAAGTAGGTGACAGACCTTTGTTGGGACCGGAACTTGTGCAAGAGACAACCGAGAAAGTGAAACTGATACAGCAGCGTTTGAAAACTGCACAGAGTAGGCAAAAGAGCTATGCCGATGTTCGAAGGAGAGAAAGGGAATACGAAGTGGGGGACCATGTGTTCATCAAAGTGACCCCGATGAAGGGCCAAACTAGTTCGGTGTGAAAGGAAAATTGGCGCCAAGGTATGTTGGCCCTATGAAGTTCTCGAAAAGATCAATCCGGTGTCCTACCGAATAGCCTTACCTCCGGTGATGGAACATATGCACAATGTCTTTCATGTATCGATGCTTCGGGAATATTTGAGAGATCCACTCCACGTCATCGAACCGACGCATGTACTTTTGAAAGATGACTACACCTATGAAGAGAGGCCGATTCAGATTGTGAATCGAAGAATTAAAAGGCTGAGAAACAAAGAAATACCGTTGGTGAAAGTTGATTGGCAGAACCACGGGGGAACCTATGCAACTTGGGAAACCGAGGAAGACATGAAGAAGAGATATCCGGATTTGTTTCCTCTAGACCCGACATTGGCTTCGAATGAAGGTAACTTGAGTTTGGGGACCAAACTCCCTTAAGGGGGGAAGACTGTAATAACCCCGACCCTGATTAACGCTAATTGGGACTTAATTAAGCCTAATAATAATTAAGAGGAAATCTGGGATTAAATTGCATGTGCATTGCATGAATTACGTGTTTCTATCTGTTTGGTGTCAAAACATCTATTTGTGTTTTAAACTTTAATCTGCAAATTGGAAGCCTTATCGGCGCTCGATTTCGAAATTGATTGGCGTTTTAGACTAGTTAAATTTTATGTGATTTTATGGTAGGTTCAATTAAAATTTGATTTGGAATGTTTAAATTTAATTAGATAACATTTTAATAATGAACCTAGCTTATTTACGATTACGCCATTGAAGGCCACTAACTTAGACTATTAGGAAATTTAGTCTTGGAACATTTTGCTTTCATTCTCAAGAGAGACCAACGACTAGAGAGGGAGGAGAAGGGAAATTGGTGTAGAATTGGGAATTTTGAACTCAACAAGTGATTTGGCTTGATCTTGGAGAGGATTGAAGAAGTGTGTGTGTGTTAGAGCCTCTAAGCTTGACATTCTAGACTTAAAGGTGAGAATTCATCCCCCTCATTCATGTGATTAAACTAGTTCTTGCATATTTTCATGACATATAGAAGATTCAAGTCTAGATTTAGTTGAAATGGTGGAATTGGGTAGTGTAACATACATGCATGTACACATTCATGGAAATTGAAGTTGTTGGGTGTTAAATTTCTACATGCATGTGCATATTTTGCTAAAGCCTTTGAAGACCACAAATTTCTGAGTTAAATGTTGCCTTGGATCATGATTTGAAGCTTTGATATGGATTTGAACTCATGCATGTGTGTTTAAACTTGGTTCTTGGAAATCTTTGGCAATGGTGCTCAAATGGACTCACTTCTGGGCAATGATTTTATAAATTGGTTTTTAAAACTTGTTGTACTATGAGTTTGAAATGTTTTCCCAGAATTTGGGCCCAAGAGGTTGAGTTTTTGGTTGAAGAATGCTTGGTTCAAACTTGGAAGACAAATCTGGAAATTCCAGATTTTGCTTCCTCGCTCGAGCGAGCACCTTTGTCCAGGGCTCCGCTCGAGCGAGCATCGAGCGACCATCGCGCGTAAAAAATCAGCATCCAGTATTTTTACTGTTTCGACAGATCGCTCGAGCGAAGGATTTCTCGCTCGAGCGAAGCCTTTGATTTTGGAAGCTCGCTCGAGCGAAGGAAGGCTCGCTCGAGCGAGGCTCCTATTTTCAGCAACTTTTGAAAAATGTTTTCTAAGGCAATTTTTGCACCCTCATTCCATCCTAGGCATTCCTAGGTCATGATTAAGACTCCATACTAAGGGTAAGGGTTAGGTACACACTTAGAATCGTTGATGTAAGTTTTGTACGATTGGAGAGCGTGTTTCAAAGTGTGTATCCGTGATGTGTTATATAGGTCACGTGCCGCAATCCGTTTGACCCTCTTGATTTCGTCTACTTGTATCAACGCCCATTGTGAGTAATAACTCTGTAAAGTTATGTTCAACTTTAAGTATTTTCTAACTGATATGATGTGATCTGATTTCTGAAATGTTATGTTATGAATTATGAATGAATGTCCAGTTCTTCTGAAAAGTATTTGTGGCACCCTTAGTCCCTATGGCCCTCGCCCGGGGGTAACAATACCGTGGCCTATGGCCCTCGCCCGGGGGTAACAATACCATGGCCTATGGCCCTCGCCCGGGGGTAACAATACCGTGGCCTACGGCCCTTGCCTGGGGGTAATAATACCATGGCTGCTTGCACGCAAGATATGGACCTTTATGGTTGTTGGTACCAACTTTGTTGTGGTCTTCAGACCTACTTGTTGTGGTCTTTAGACCTACTTGTTCGGATAGCTAATGGGTGTACCACATATGATCTTATGCAAAATCTGAGTATGAATATGAAAACAAGTATGTATCTATATCTGTTTCTGATTTGAAATCTGAAAATGCATAAGACTCTATTTCTGATAAGATTGTGTTTCTGATATGAACTTTGATTTCTAACTCTGTGATGGACATCATTCATTAACCCTTTTACTCTGTTATTATTCACTGGGCTTTCGCTCACAGCTTATTATATATATGTAGGTGAGCCGGCACAAGACCCTGGCCAGAGTTGATGGCCCTCTGTTTTTGTTTTTGGTCAGCCACCTGTTGCGCCTCCCGAGGAGGTTCCGCCTGAAGCCTAACACCATGGCAGTTTTGTACTTCATGCTAGTCAGTGGTAGTGGTTTTGTAAAGTCGGATCTTGGGATGTACTTATGTAAATATTCTGTACATATTGGTGTACTTTGACTGGCATGCTATGTATATAAATAAGTTTTAAAATTTTCTGTCCCATGTATGTCATCACAGCTCATTGGAACTTGTTTATTTTATATTATTGCTTCCGCAGCCCCTTAATATTTGTTAATCTGTTTGGAGGCCGTAGGTAATCCACGGATTACTAGCCGGTTACGTCGCTAAACCTATAGGGGCGGGTTTGGGTCGTGACAACTCCGGTTGACCGAGAAATCGAATTCACCATTGAAACCCAACCTGGTACACAACCAATCTTAAAAGCCCTTTACCGTATGTTCATGACAAAATTAAAAGAATTGAAGACTCAACTCCAGGAACTATTGGACAAAGGTTTCATTCGACCAAGTACCTCACCATGAGGAGCTCCAGTATTATTCGTAAAGAAAAAGTATGGCACAATAAGGTTATGCATTGATTATCAGGAGCTGAACAAAGTCACCATAAAAAATCGATACCCTCTACCACGAATCGATGACTTGTTCGACCAACTGCAAGGCGTCCAAGTATTCTAAAAAATTGACCTGCGTTCTGGCTACCATCAACTAAAAGTCAAAATGGAAAGTGTCGAAAAAACTGCCTTCAGAACCCGTTACGGGCACTACGAGTTTCTCGTCATGCCATTTGGCGTCACCAATGCTCCAGCAGCCTTCATGGATCTTATGAATAGAGTGTTCAAACCTTATCTTGATGAATTCGTCATTGTCTTCATTGACGACATTCTCATATACTCCAAATCACTAGAAGATCATGAACACCACTTGCGAAGAGTTCTACAGACACTACGTGATCACAAGCTTTATGCCAAGTTGAAGAAATGCGAATTCTGAATTAGTAATGGACACTTTCTTGGTCACGTCATTAACAAAAATGGCATCTTAGTTGACCCCCAGAAGGTTGCAGCAATCGTAGATTGGCCACGACCCACTAACGTGTCCGAGATTCGAAGCTTCTTGGGTCTAGCCGACTATTATCGGTGTTTCGTGCAAGATTTCTCAAAGATAGCATCACCATTGACCCAGCTAATTCAGAAGATCACACATTTTAAATGAACCGACAAGCAAGGACGTTGCTTCCAAGAATTGAAAAACAGACTCGCGATGGCTTCTATACTAGCACTCCCTGTGGAAACAGGAGGGTTTGTAATTTATAGTGATGCCTCATATAATGGTTTGGGTTGTGTTCTTATGCAAAATGGGAAGGTCATTGCATATGCCTCACGTCAACTAAAGACCCACGAGAAGAAAAAAATAAAAAATAAAAAAAAAATAATAATAATTAATGTTATGGTTTTAGGTGATAAAATGTAATCTAATTTTGGGCCTAATGTGAATGAAATTAAAAAAAAAAAAGAAATAAAAAAAAACAACACAGCGGTTCATTCCCCATCGTGATCCTGCTAAGTCTCGTCACCTGAAAGGGGTAACAGCTATAAGCACATAGCAGAGTGAGAAATATTATATTGTGAGTATAGGGGCACAAAATAGCCATGGATAATTATTTAGCTAAAACATTAATATAATTTAAGTTGCATAAATAAATTATTTAAGTGGAAGAAACTGAAATAAAAATTACGTAAATAAGTATAACCACGGTACAGAATAGAACATGGGTCACTGGAGTGACAATCAGAGCAGGGGTCAATGGATCCATGACAAACAGAGGATCACAAAGTGGCCAAATAGGGGCCAATGGTTATTTAAGTCCCCCAAGGCATGAGACCTTCGTGGTAGTACTTACAGAACATAATTGTTTATAAAATCTTTGTCAAATAATTTCTAAAATTTAAACAAACATATCCATGAGTTTTCATTTAAGCAAATAAAGTTCAGAAAATAATCCATATAATTGAAACATTAACATAATCATAAAACATAAATTATATAAAATAAATTGTAGTAACTCAAAACATTCGCAAAATATATTATGGTAACTCCAGGTATAATATAACTCACCTTAAGATTGACCCCTAGCCTTTATTTTCCTACTACGACTCCCAGCTACATTCCCTTCGAAGCTTACTATGAACGGTTTCCAATTTTTGTTCTTACTTTTGAAGTTTACTACGCAAGTATGGCACTATTTATAGTCATGTTTGCACGGGCTCATACCAAGTGGGTTGTTTTAAGTTTGGCCACCTGTGCAACAGGTGGCATTCTTTCTTCCTTCTTACGTGGCCTAAGGTACTTACTTAGTCACCATCCTATGCATTAGGATGGTGATAAATCACCATGTTTTTTTTTTTTGATTTAATTCGCAGAGGGGAATCAAGTCTACGTGTAAAGTTTCCCCTTTTAAGGATACAGTACAAGATTTGTATACATCAGCACTAAGAGTAGAATTACCAGAAGGAAAAGACACAGATAGTATCTATCCTAAGGGTTCGGGTGTTAATATTAACTTGGTAGCAAAGTGTGGTGTAACAAAAGAATGAGTTGAACCAGAGTCAAAGAGAACATAAGCTAAGTGACCACAAACGAAAAGTGTACCTGACATGACATTCTCAGTAACTTCTGGGTTTCCAAGCACCAAGGCAAAAACTCTTCCTTGGTGTTTTTGGTCATTTCTCACTCATCCAGGTACCACGGGTTTTCGGATTGGTTCAGAGGGGCCGGCTGTAGGACTGGCAAGCTTTGGACAATCTCTCAGCAATTGGCCAACTTGGCCGCATCTAAAGCATGCTCCTGTGTCTCGACAACATTGTCCTCAATGAATCCTTCCACAGGTAGAGTAAGTTGGAATGGTGCCACCTCTGGGATTTGTAGGACCTTGATTGCTTGAAATGGTTAAACTGGTTGTGCCCATATTTACCCTCTTAGGAGGCGCGACACCGGGTCTTCGGTTATCTCTTTCCCAGAATCACTTCCTCTAGCTTGGTTCCCCGGAGTGCAAGGCTTTAATCCCTTTTTTCCGCAATGCATGCTCGATCCACCACTTCTGAATAGGTGGGTAGTTTCAAAACCTCCAGCCTATCCTTGATTTCAGCATCCAATCTTGCTTTGAATTTCCTGGCTTTTCGAGCTTCGGTGGGGATGACGTATGTCACAAATCGAGCCAGTTGTATGAACTTGCTCTCATATTCAGCCACCGTCATGGTTTCTTGCCTTAGATGTATGAATTCTACCACCTTTTGTTCCTGCAGTGAATCTGGAAAATATTTTTCATAGAATACCTCCAAGAATCTTGCCCAAGTCACAATATCTTCTTTCTCCAAGGTAAGAAGTCACCATTCTTGTGCATCGTCTTTGAAGATGAATGTGGCGAAAGTCACCGCTTTTCTGTGCAAGGTAGTGCGCGGAAAATTTTCTCCATATCTTTGACCCAAGCTTCTACCACCAGTGGGTTTGTAATGCCAATGAATATGGTAGGTTTCAAGTCCTGGAATTGTTTTATTGTAGTTGGTTCTTCTCGTCGTTCAGGCAATTCGCTATTAATGTTGGTTTGTAAGGCTCACAGAAAACTAGTAACTGCTCTTTCCATGATTTGCTCCATTAGGTCGATGCCGCTGGTCAATGATCCGGTGCACCATGATCATATCCCCAAAACTGCCGCCTAGTGAGCCACACAGGTATCTCTAAGTATGTGGTACTGTCAGTGTAGTCCACAGCTGGGGTCTGGACAATGTGCTGTGGAGGAGGTGTAGTAGTGCGAATATGGTTGTTAGAGCATATATTCCCTCTCCTCTCGATAAAGCCTGGGGGTAAGGGAACAACCAAGAAATGCGGATGTACGAATCCGACGATGTATGTTGGCCCAATGTATCTCTCTAGGGTGCTAGCCGGCTAAGTCTCCAAAACAGGTAGTCCTTGTCAGGGTCGGCCTGCAAATATATTGGCCTCCCCATGAGTTATTCAAGGTCGGGGTGGGTCTGTCTTATGGTGCTTTCTGAGTCCCTCTATCCCTCAAATAAGTTAAGGGCCAGATGTGCTCCTTGGGGCTCAAACCAAATCAATTCTTCTTGGTGTGCCATGTCCTACAACACAGGAAAACTTAATTACATCTTATAAAATGTATTTTTATGTTGACTTGTATTATGATTGGATACATTTTTTTCGTAGTCACAATAGAAATGGAGTAGTAGTAATCATAAACTCCAACATTTTTACGCGATCTTTTTTCTTTATAAATTCTCTCTCTCTCTCGCTTTCATTTTCTCTCTCTCGCCTGCTCTCGTTCTCTCTCATCCTCTGACACTATCTTCATCACCACCATCATCCAGCAACTCTATCACTACTATCATCCATCTAAATCTATCTCTGATCTACACAAAATCTATCTCCGATCTTCGCCATTATTTCCGATCCTCACTATCATCTCAGACGCTCACCATCGCCTCAGATTTTCATCGTAGATCTTCACCATTGTTATTGATCTTCATCGTCGTCATTGATCCTTACATCTACCAACATTGTTTCCCTATCAAAATACTAAAATTATTTTTACAATGTGTAACATTTCTTTTAAGGTTACATGCGATACAACCGCTTTTTTTGCTTATACTAATTGCTTCTACTTGGAATAAAGTAATTGGTTTAATTTGTGTTTTCTCTTTTTATGCTAATGCTCTAGCTGTAATTGTGTTTGGCCGGATTTTAATGGTCCTTGACATTATAAATTGGTAATCTGTGATCCAATTATATCATATGTATTAAAAAAAAAATTGTGCATTACTTCAGGAGGAGATTGCAATTATGTGACATTTTGAGATTGAAACATACTAGGAAGCACACTTTTAGGGAGAGTTTTTATTCTGATTATTTGCATAATTTCAGGGAGAGCTTTTAAAATTGTTAATGAATTTTTTTTTATTCCTTATTTGTGCCAAAAAAATTTTATGTCAAAAGAGAAATTTTTTCTTTTAAAGATAAATTGATTTTCCTCACCTACGATTAACCATTTATTTTGATGATTTCAAAGGGAGAGAAGAAATATATAAATCATATTTGGCAAAGAACTTTGTTACAAACGGAAGGGATATAATATAATGAAAATAAATATATGTATTATAATGGTAAATATTTTATGTTGCATTTATCCCTATGAAATTTTGTATCAAATTCATGCATGTATTGTCATGTAAAAAGGAGGAGATTGTTAATCATGTTGTTTGATTTTAATAATATCTAAAATATTATTTGATAAATTATGATTTTTTAATATACATGCTTTATAATATAAAAATAGATTTCGGTTGCATCATATATTTTTTACTGTGCGTAAATAGTAAATTTTACCATTCATGTTTGGAAAAAAAATCAGTTGATTACTATTCATTATTTGACAAATTTGATACACTCACGTAGTGATGAGTTATCTTCATTAAAATATATTTAAAAATTTCTACAACAATTTAAAGAGATTTTATTATATATTTAAATATTTTAATAAAAAAATGCTCTACATTCAAATAGTTTAAATGCATGATTTGTTTTATGTATTATATTATATTATATATTAAACAATGTTTTTACTATTTATTCAAAATTGAAATCTTCTACGTGAGTGAAGTCTTTTGTCTTCCTCAACAATATCCTTCCATTGTGATAAGAAATTGTTTTGGAAAAATGACTAAAATTATTTTTTAATTATTTTATAAAAAAGAAAGTAAATTAAAATTAAAAATTGATTTTTAATTCACTCCCCAAAATAGGCCATCCAAACGGGCGTGATTTTCTGCGCAAGTGGAGTGGCACAAAGTTAGAAAAAGATGGAAGGAGGACCATTATGCACCAAAATCTCTACAACGGCTATTTTTCCTCGGCTATAAAAAGAAAGCATTATGATAAAGAAATCAAGAAGATTAAGTGAAGTAAAATATTGAAGATAAAATTTTATTATATTGAGAAAATATTTTCTTATTTTTTTCATTGAGTTATATAAATTTGTTGAAAATTTGAGTAAAAATTGTAAAAAAGTTTTCACACTCTTTTTATTATTCTTATAAAAGTGAGTTTTTGTGAGTAATTTTTTTAAATAAAATCATTTTGGTTAGGTGAGATAAGGCATCGGATTATTTTTGTGAGTGGTTTTTGTGAATGATTAGGTTTGATTATTTGTTGTAAAGGTTTACTAGTATCCGTGAAGCTAGTGGTGTAATTAATAATTGAAGAATAGTGAAAAAAATTTCGAGAAGGACACTTAAAGAGTGGACGTAGATTCGACATGCCAAACTACTATAAATCGCTGAGTTTGCTTTCTCTTTCCTTTACTCATTTTATTTCATTTTTCTATTTTATATTGTTGAACATATTTATTTATTTATTATTTGCGTTAATATTTTTAATTTGACAATTTATTTAAAAGCTCAGAGTATGTTTGGTTTGAATTTGTAGAGTGATTTTGAGAAAAATTTTCTAAAAAATTTGTTTAGTTTGTAAATTTTTCAAAATAATTTTTAAAATCACTTTCTCTCTCTTATCTATCAATCAATCACTTTTTCTCTCTTCTCTCTCATTCTCAATCACTTTTTCTCTCATACACATCTACTCAATTATAACAAAATATCAAATCATTTCAAACTCCCAAACTCCAAAACTACTTTCAAATACACAACCAAACAAACTAAAAAATTTCTAAACTCCCTCCCTAAAATAATTTTTTAAAAACTACTCTCCCAAAACTAAACCAAACATACCCTCAATTTACCCCCTCATGAGTTGCCTACTTAGGATAATAAGGTGTCCTACATTATTTCAAATTGAGAGTGGATAATGCAAAAATAAAAAGGTTCTCTGGCTACTCTAAAGCAAAATCACACGGGATAAAATGAATTTTACCCTTTTTAATTTAATTTTGTATACAGAGATTTTTTTGTACATAAAATTGATGCAAATGTCACTACAACATATAAGAGTTTTAAAGATCAAATTTTTTTAGTCTTTAAAAATGAAAATTTTGTTGCAAAAGATATTTAGGGACCAATTTCTATCGTCGTGAGGATAGTTACTAAAAGATCGTCTTAAAAAGTCAAAAATAAGACTTTTAGCGACAAAATTTTAAAAATGTCACTAATTTAGAGACAAAATAATCTCAAAATAGTTTATTTTTTGAGACAAAAAATTTGGTCTTAATAAAATAATAATTCATCACTAATGTTCAATTTTCGTTGTTAAAAATCTAATAACTTTTCTCTGAAACTTTAATTTTTTTTTTTATAGTGTGTGCACACATCAACTGTTAATTAATTAGCTACCCATATACAAATGATTACAAATCACACTTCAAAGGACAAAACAATATATTGATCTCCACCCAATTTTACACTTGAAGAATAACAAACAAACAAAAAAAATAAAAAAATAAAACAAAACAACATCAATCAAGCAAAATGTATCATCCCAATTCAAAAAACTTTCATTGTCGAAAATTATTACCAAAACCAGTCTGCCTCGACCCATTTGCAGTGGAAGGTGGTGGTGCTAGCACAGAAGAGCCTCTGTTGAATTCCAGAGCAGACCGGTGGGGGTGGTGGTCCAGGGAATCAACGGTAGTGGAGGGTGGTGGCTGAAACTCTAAGCGAGTTCTACGGTGAGATGAGCCATCAAACGAGTCTGGAGCTCCCATTAGCAGGTGGTAGCTCCGGTTAGAGCTGTCGGAGAGGCACCGGAAGCTCTGTTGGGACGGTCTCTGTTTCTTGAGGGATTGGAGGATCAATGGGATCAAGCCTTCCATGGCTGCTCTCTTTTCCTTTTTTTGCTCTCTGAATATTTTTTTAAAGTTCGGTGATTGTAATGTGCGTGCCAACAAAGTCATAGCTCAACGTTTATTTATATACTAGCCAAGCAAAGGTGCAATTGAAATGGGAAATGAGGAAAGTTCCAAGGTTGACAACATGAGGTTTAAAAATGAATGGGCAATAATTTAAATAATTATAGAATTGATCACAAAAAGTAAACTAAAGTAACATGAGTAGAGTAATTTATTGGGAAACCAGGCACACCTTGTATGACTACCATTATTTTTTGTGTGATTGTGTCTGCATATTATTGATAAATGAGTAATGAGAAGTGTGCTCATATTTGGGTATTGAATAACCATCTAATATGATGTCTTATATGACACAAACAACGGATCATCAAATGATATAATTAGTATCATAACACATGAACAATAATTAAATGTGATACTTTAAATATAATCACTTTAATAAAAATAAATAAAATAAGATGTTAGCATTGTTAGGAACATCAAGTTTTTTTCAAGTATTAGTAAATCATATTTATCAATTTCATTTGAAAATACATTATCTTCCATTGAAATTATCACATAAATTACAACACTTTAAATTGTTTTCTTTTTTTTATAATAATTATTCATAGTCATATATGACAGTAGCATGCTATCAATTTATGTGAAATTCATATTAAATTTATACAAATAAATAATCTAAATTTATTTATAATATTGTCATGTAGGTCTTACTAAGGTCAAGTTTGGAAAGACTAAATAAGTGCACTTTTTGTCTTTTTGGACAAAAAAATTGAGGTTGAAAATATGGATGTTTGGGTTAACTTTTTGACTTTTTATGGAAAAATGTGTAATAAAAAATTGTGAAAATTGATTTTTAGAGGAAAATTTGAATTGGGAGTTGTGCAGCCGTAATTGTTGACTTTTGGTGAATAGTGTTAACTTTTTAACTTTTTGAGTAACTTTTTGACTTTTTGAATTATTTGGGAGTACCCAAACTTGGCCTAAAAGTTCTACCAATAGGCTATAAAGTAATTGATGCCACTCAATAAGAATAATTTAGGATAGTTTAGTGATCATTCTTTACTTTAGGGTGAAGGAATGAATGACTTTGTCTATTCTACATGAAGAAGAGAGACATGTAAATTTGGTGATGGAGTTGAGTCTAGAATGCAAAAAGTCAGCAAGATTGATTTTGATTTGTTTGGTAAATGGCGTGGCGGCTTTACGCGCAAGAGAATGATATCTAACATACCATGGATAGGATAGGATAGGATTATTCCTAGTCAAGTGCATTTTCTTGGACTAACTTGGCATAGGGAACCCAAGGGTGTGGTTTTGAGATTTCATGTTTTATGTTTTTGGAAGTTAGTCATTCCGACGACAATACATATAATTAATAGGACAAATTATTTAAGATTGGATAAATTATACCTAATGTTAGGAGTGTATGTTCAAATTCTCGTTTGTGTGTAAGTTTGTGACTTACTGTTATATGGTTGAGTAGCTCTGTTACGTTATAACCATCTAAGGGTGACTTCTAGAGTTTCGGCTCCTTGTAGAGTTTAGCTTCAGAGGTTATCCTTTTGTGATTAGGCCTTTTTTTTTTTTTTTAACTTGGCATAGGTTAGAAAAAATTAGATTGAGTAATGATAGAGACTTTAAAAATTTTATCAAATTTTTTATTAAATGTCTCATATGAGTGTGGAATCTACATGAGACTCAGATGGTATGAATTCTACACCTATGTGAGACATTTGATAGAAATTTTGATAAAATTTTTAAAATTTTTAATATTTTTCAATTATGTTATAATAATAGAAAATTTTATGTAGTGTTCTAATTAATTTTTTATTAGATAAAATAATAAATTCCATTATTTTTGTATTAACTTGTAAGAAACAAAAAGACAAATAACATTATATAAATAATGTAAAGTATTACTTTAAAATTGTCAAATAACTACTACGTAAATCGTCCAAATGACAAGTAAATATGTAGATCATCTAGATCCAGTGCGTCCTCTTCTTAGTGGATGTAGATCATCTAGATCCAGTGCATCCTTTTCTTAGTGGGTTGTTTAGAATAGTCAAGGCCTAACCAATCCCAAATAATAATGAGTGGTTTTGGTTAATGAAAAATGGGTCTTTCAGCTTTTCAAAATGCTCATTAATAAAATTATTTTATTTAATTCTTATAGGAGTAATAATTTTGTAGAAATGACCTCTCTCTTGTTGAAAAGAAATTCAATTATATTTTTATTTTTTATATCACTTATAAGATAACTTTTTTACTTAGTATGAAAAAAAGTGTAAAAAAATATAAATTCGAACACACATAAATGATCTGGACCGTCTTAAAAGTATTTGTGTGTGCACAAATTAAAACCCATAGGAGAGATATGAAGGGGTATGGAGATAAGATATATGGAGGAAAGTTGCTCCAAATAACATCATAATGTGTCATAATCAAATGAGCATAACCAAAAGTCATGAGGTATAATTAAAAATTTCTTTAGTCATAACTAAAATAACAATCATAAAATATTATAATTGAATCTTAATCAATACCGTAATAAATTATAATCAAATCATAACTACACTACAATAAATCATAATCAAACATCACAAAAATTCAATTAGTCATAATTGGAACATAGAATTCTCCAAAAACAAGGGGTGCGGTTGTTTGTGCTTGAAAGTCTTGCACACACTTCAAAGGCTATTTTACTCATTCTTCACTCAGAACAATTTTTGTTTTTTTACTTATTTTTAATTCTGGCTCTGACGGATTTCCTCATCATTGATTTTCCCAATATATCAATGCCTTTATTATTCAATAAGATGGCAGAAATTTATGGGACTACGTTCCAAAATATTTTATTTTATTGGACAAATTACATATACCTCCTTTAAAGTTGGTTAAATTACAGATATCCCTCTTGAGGTTTCGAAAATTACATCCCGCCCCCTAAGGTTTGTATTTTCATAACAATTTACCCCCTGAGGTTTAAATTTCATAACAAATTACTCTATAATTTGTTATGCAAATACAGCATTCAGGGGAAATTTGTAATTTCTCAAACCTCAGGGGTATTTGTAATTTAGCCAAACCTCAAGGGGTATATGTAATTTGCCCTATTTTAATTTATATAGTATTCCACTGAATTTAAAATAACAAAGCTGGAATAGCTCAGATGGCTAGAGCGTGTGGCTGTTAACCACAAGGTCGAAGGTTCGAGCCCTTCTTCTAGCGTGAATTATGTTTTTTCCTCTCTTCTTTCCTTTGATTAAGTCTTTCTAAATTTAGCATTCCTCTATTTGTTTATTTGATTCTGCTTCTCTAAATTTTTGTTGTTTTCTTGTTTTGTTTCTTTTTCTTTTAAGTTAGGAATTCATCTTTTTGTTTCTTTGATTATGTTTCTCTAACTTGGGCATTCCTCTGTTTGTTTTTCTGATTCTGTTTCTTTTTCTTCTAAATTTCGCATTCCCCTGTTCACAGAACAGGGCATCCATTAGGGAAAAATGAAAATAACAGTTAAATAAGGATTCTATTATATGACAACAAAAATATATTCACATGCACCTTCACTTTCAACCACTCACATAAATGCACACTCCTCATTTCACATTTACTCTAGCAGCAATACTCTGTACTTAGAAAATTACACCGAATTATAAATGTACGAATTAAAATGATTTTAAATGTGACACACATCACATACGAAGTTTAAATTTAATTTATCATAACACAATATTTCTGTTAATGTAGCTGAGTACTATTACTTGCTAACTAATATCCATAGTAGCAAGATTTTAAATATTGACTAATAAACACCATGAAATTTTAGACTTTCGATACTAATATATCGATCAATATTATCTGATATCAGGTGATATATAATTGTATCATAAATATCGATATGAATTCAGATAATGTTATTTAAAACCATGCTCAATAGTGATTGTGATGGTGCTGCTATTACATGGAAAATGAACCTCCTTGATCTCCATTTTGCACAAGCCTAATGTAGAAATGATGTCTCACTTGCCTTTCACTAGAAGAACCAACCAAAAGGATATGCCGCCCAGTAACCAGCTTCCTCTTCCCATCTCCATCCACAACACTCAAATTCTTACACACATCCAACTCCACCGCCACAGTCTCCGTCTTCCCTCTCTTCACCGCCACTCTCTCAAACCCCACCAGCTGCAAATTAGGCACCCCAACCACCACCCCATCTGAACTCGCCGGCTTCCAAAACACCAGCACGACATGGGTCCCATCCATCGGACCAGCATTCTTCACTCTGATAACCACTTGAAAGTTTAGATTCTGGCAGTTGATCGTAGAAATGTCGATGTCTTTGATTATTTGGGTGGTGGAGTTGGATTTTATAAGTATAGTTGAAGGTGCAGATGTGATGAACTTGGAAAATGTCGAGTAGCTGAGTCCCCGGCCGAATTCGTATATAAATTTTCCGGTGTAGAACCGGTAGGTTCTTCCTGGGAAGTTTGTGGTGGTGTTGGGTCTCATGTTCATGTCAGTCATGGCCACCTGATCTGCAAACTCTTGTGGGTACCAAGTAAATGGGGACCTTCCACCTGAGATGTGAGAGCACATTGAATTATCATCATAGTCATTGTGCACTATAAAGAGGTGATGATTCATTTTGAGTTTACACACAAACCAATCACAAATCCGGATATAGAATAATCATAGGGTTGTCGGGTTAGATTTGTGACCGGCTTCTCTATTCTAGCATTAATTAGATGCAAATTATACCCATATATACTAAGGATTAGCTACTTTCATATCTCAGTATGAAAGAGGTCCAGTCCAATCGTGGGGTCCTTATGAGTTTCATTTTGATGATTAACGCGGCTCATCTTGTAGGGCCTTATGTGTAGATTATTAAAAAAATTAAATTTATATAGTAATTGTAGTTACATGATGTCAATATGTTTGACTTTATAAAATAAATGAAAAGCTATGACTTTAAGAATATATATATCTATTTTTTATGACAAACATGATAAAATCATGTGACTTTAGTAATTTTATATTTTTATGAATGATTTACATACAGTGTCTTACAAAATGAATATAGACCCCATTAGATAGATTGGATCTCTTGTGCCTACAGCGAGCAATGCTAGGGACCTAAAAAACACTAAAATTCAAAAAGTTGAAATTTAAATTTTTGAAATTTTTTGGCGGTTCCCTACCATTTTTAGTCCATAGGTGAACTAAAGAGAACAATATGCGGATACGATTTCCATCCGATTAATATTCGAATATAGAAACAACCACTAATCTGAACACATAACACTCCCAGGGTTATAGATCCCTCGCAGCCATGTGAGTGTTCTGTATCCAAATTTGTGACCTATTTTAGTGTTGGTAACTTGCATCCACAAACATGTACATGTGATAGAGAGAGAACCTGGATTATAGTCCCCAAATATGATTTGAGCAATGGCATCCCCACCACCCTGACCAGGATACCCCACCCACAAAATGGCCCCAATCTTGCTATTATTTTTGGCAAATGAAACATCAATTGGACCAGCTGACATTATTACCAAAATTACAGACCCATTTGTTGCATTAGCCACTTCCATCACAAGCTTCTCTTGAAACCCTGGCAATGTCAAGTTCACTCTATCTAGCTCTTCTCTCTCAACAGACTGATCAAGCCCCACCACCACCACCACCTCATCCGCCACTGCTGCAGCCTTAATTGCCGCCTCAATCAGGCTCTCATCAATGCAACCAACATTGGCGCAGCCAGGCTCATATGTCACCACCTCGACATACTTTTGTAGCCCCTGGAGAGGGCTAGTGTAGCGACACGGTACACCGGCATAGTTGCTTATCATAACTTGTGTGGCATTGGCATTGGGTCCTATGATTGCTACATTTTTGGTGGTGTTGGTGGATAGAGGAAGAGCTCCATTATTGTCTAGCAAAACTATCCCCTGCTTTGCAGCTTCAACAGCCAATGCTTGATGATCATCGGTACATACATCGGATGGACCCAGTTGCCCGAATGGGAGGGTTGTGGGGTCACCATCAAAGAAGCCAAGCCTCATTAGGACTATGTAGTTGTATATCAAGGCTTGGTCTACAATGGACTCTTCTACTTTGTTTGATTTCACTGCATTCTCTGTGTACTTTCCCAAGTAATCTCCACAGTTCAGGTTTAAACCTGCATGATTGTGTAGGAATGGTATGTTTATGATGCATTTGTAACAGTCTGATTTGTGAAATGAATGATTGATTACCTGCTTTTAGGGCAAGGGCTACTGCATCCTCAGGTGTGGCAGTGTAATGTATGGAGTTGTAGTAAACCTCCACAGAGTCACAGTCAGAAACAATGTATCTGCACCAAAGCATATACTTGACGCATCAATGGCACCAAGATAATTTGGCAGTTTTTTGAGTGATTAAACATCTCAACAAACAAATTGATGTATGAAAATGCAATATTTAAAGTTGTTAGATGTGCGGTCTAGTCCAACAGCCGACCTCACATGTTTGTTCTTTCTAGGAGTGTCTTGTGCCATTTTGTAAGTCCATTTTGAAAATTATTTGCATCCGATGTTAAATGCCAATACAGCAATGTTAGGTATCATGAAAATTTTTTCATGAAAATAATCATGAAAGTTTTGTGACCCTTGGATTACACTTAGAATAAAGCACCATACACTAATCAAGGTAATCCAAGGATCATAAATTTTTCATGATCATTTTCATGACAAAATCTTCATGATCCCTAACTTTTCCCATGCCCATATCCTCACCTTAATGCAGGCACACGACCCAAACTCTCATGCCATGTTACACGTGCACAATTCAATCTCTACTTCAAAGTATTGTCCGTTATGACCTAACTTAACAATTGGCCTCACAAAGATTGTCCGTTTGAAAAAAAAAATTTATGGTACTTCCAAAATAGAGGTATTTTGCGTTATTTTAGAAGTTCATTCTGGACATAATCTAGCAAGAACAACCTTTGCTCTGATTCCATGTTAATTAATAACAAAATCAGATACAATTTTTTACATGTGGATATGAGACCCACTTCATATAACAAAATTGTGTATAGCTTTGTGTTCAATTTCCGTGTTACTAGACTCTTTCATAAACATAGAAGCTTGAAGTATTGGAGAGGGAACAAACCCATCTAGATTCCATTGATCTCTGACTATCCCTTTGAGGAGGTTGGGGTCAGCACAAGTGGGGATACCATTTACTCTGTTATATGAACACATCACACTACTCACATGTCCTTCCTCCACGCAACTCTTGAATGGTGGCTGATAAGTATCTTCCAAGTCCTGTAAAGTTACCTGCATTGCAACAGCAACCCAATGATACCATCATCATAGTCCTTGTTTGGGTGCCTGCAGTAGATATTGAATTTTCTTTTTCAAATACATTGAAGTGTTTAAAGATGTTTATTAACAAAACTCAACACTAGGAAACGATACATACACATAAATTAAGTATAGGAAAGTACACAGAAGGCCTGTGGGTTTGGGAGCGTTATGACCACATAATATGGCCATTTTTTTTTTTTTTTGATATGTCGATGACGATGATTCACGATGTTTTTGTTTACAAACAGTTTAGCACTTTACGAAATTCAATTTACACCATACGTTTAAATTTTAGACATTTTTTGAGTATTTTTTAAGGAGTAGCTTATCTCTGGTTGGGGTATTGATGGGAGAGATGCTATTAACAAATAAATAAAAAAAATTAATTCAACACTTATAACTATATGATTTCATCATGTATAATTTTAAAAAAATGAATGACAAGTATTATTTTAGATATAGACGATTTATTTTTTATAATGAAATCATGTGAACAGTTAGATTAAATTTTTTTTTTCCACACATTATCCATTACCAAAATGAACCACTCAAATCATTAAGAAAAGATCCTGGTGGATTTCATGGGCTGGACTACACCTCTCCCATCTGTACCTATAGTGAGCAAAAATTATTTTAAAATGTTAAAAATCTAAAAAATTCTATTAAAATTTCTACCAAAAGTCTCACATCATGTAAAACATTTGATAGAAATTTTAATAAAACTTTTGGGATCTGTAGCATTATTTAAAATTATTCAGTGTCATGTGACAATATATAGCAGAGGCACATTCTCACCTTTGATTTCTGGGAGACCAATGTGTACATAGCATTTCTGTTTTAGAAATTTAAATTACTTCATACCATACTAAAATTTGGTACGCCCTGCAATCATAAAATTCTCTACATAAACATACCTTGGCATCAAAGTGAAAGCGATCAACCCCTTTCCAATTATCAACATCATAAGCAGTATAATGTTTACAACAACTCGAAACCTTAAGCTTCTCATCATCTCCGTCCACCTCCTGCAAACCTCGTACATACCTCACCGCATACTGGGCCACCACCATCGGGTCCTCTCCGGGCGTCTCCTGCCCTCTTCCCCACCTCGGGTCCCTAAAAACATTCACATTCGGGCTCCAATACGTCAACCCTGCCAACCCAACATTATACATGGCTCTAGCCTCGGTCGACACCACCCTACCCATTTCATACCACAGCGAAGCATTAAAACTCGCCGCCGTCAGAATCACCGCCGGGAAGCTGGTGGCACCGGGGACGGTGGCGTTGAAGCGGACCCCGGGGCCCGCGTTGGAGACGCCGTGGAGAGCCTCCGACCACCACTGGTAAGGCGGCACGGAGAGACGGGGAATGCCGGGGGATGTGTTGATGAGTTGTTGGGTTTTTTCAGGGAGGGTGAGGAGAGAGAGGAGGTGGTTGGCTCGGGATGAGTAGGATAGAGAGGTGTTGCAGAATTGGTAAGTGGGTGTGTTTGGGTCGTTTTTGTTGCATGGGTATTGCTGAGTTGTCGGTGGGGTTGAGAGGAGGAGGAGGAGTGAGAGGAAGAGAAGATGGGTTTTCATGGGTTTCTTCTTAATTTTATTTTGCCTATTGATCTAAATTTTTTTGGATTTTCTTGAGTTCTGATCAGTTAGAGCACTGGTACTGGTTTTATATTTATATTGAGAAGATAGCCAAACTTTTGTGTCTAGTTTTGTCTTGCACAGTTGTTTTGAGAATTAATTATTTTATTTATTTATTTATTTTTAAAGCGTACAGTAGAGGAAAGGATTAGACTTTTTAATGATTTTTTTTGAGTAAATTATATTTTACCTGTTTTATATTTGATTATTTTTTCAGTTTGGTTTTTCAAATTTATTTTTTCTTACTTTACCTTTTATATTTTATGTTTTTTTTCACTTTATTCCTAAAATTAATTTCTGTTAAAAATAGACAAAAAAATGACACATTAATAAGTACGTGACACAAACATTTATTATATATGACTCATGCCTCTAACATAAACTTATATTGTAATATAATAATATATTTTATATGTTATGCAGCAGTTATTGTGAATTTTTTTGGTCTAATTTTGAACATAAATTAGTTTGAAGAGTAAAATGGAAAAAAATGAAAACATAAAGGGTCAAGTAGAAAATTGACCAAACATAAAGGGGTAGAGTATAATTTATCCTTCTTTAAAAAAAAAAAAAAAAAAAAAAAAAATCGCTATTCTAGCCTCTTGTCAAAATAGTGGAATTGAAAAGTTATTTTTTAGTAGTTTTTTGGGTTAAAATATAAATTAATATGCTTTGTGAATGATTTTTTATTTCTTATCAGCAAAAACGTGTGAAAATTTGAGTGAGTGGGAATTTTTTTTTTTAAAGCTAAAATAGTCATTTGTCAAATGATCCCTAAATTGAATTTATGAGCCCACCACAAGCCTTAAAAGCAATCACTTAAATTTTTTTATCAAATAAATGTAATTAAATCAAGTTGTTATAATTATCAGATCATTTTAATTTTTGGTATTATTGATTTACACATGGGATGCTAAAAAATTATCAATTCAAATTATGAAAATAGGGCATATAAAAGCTTAATTTATCTACTTATATATTGTTGTTTCTATAATGAACACATTTTTATGCTATATTTGATTTATCATGCAAGTTGTCCCTATTTCATTAGTTTATGGGTCTTAGCACTTACTTTTGTTTCCAGTATGCTAAATATAATATAAAATGTAATCATTAGTATTACACTATTAAATTCAATGACCTCTCATATCAGAAACCATAAATTATGTCGCATACGTGGGATACGTGTGTAATTCAGATAATTAATAATAAAAATAAATAATAAATAATTTAATATCATAATATGTACGTTGTTCAAGTGATAAATATGTTCTTAATAAAACTTAAGGTCTTAGGTTTAAAATTTACTTACGCTGTGTATAATAAAAAAAAAAAATTAAAATATATAAAGTTATCATGTGACATGAGAAGAAGAATGTTTTACTAAAACCAGTTTAAACCTTGCCTTAATAATAGTATAGATATAGATGCCCTAAACTTCATTGTGTGCTCAAGGGAAAAGTTTCAACAATTATTTTTATTAGCTTTTGTATTATTGTAGACACTGTGCTCACGTGGGATGCCAATCAATCTGAACATGTGATTCATGTAATCTAGTGCTATGTGATGTATAATCCTATTCATATTATAAAATTAACAACAACAACAAAAAAACGTTCTTTCCTAGAGCCAACAGAGAAAATGTCAACCAGTTTGATAATAAAAGCCAATCAATTTTTATTGTTTTTTTTGGGTGAATATAAAAAGCCAATCAATTATATAAACAATTCAGAGAAATTACACCAAATAGTCCTATTATTTCATATTAGTGTGATACTTTAATAATTGGTCTTTCATAGACTTGCAAGATCATGCTTGAAAAGAAAATAATATGTACTATGAAATTATATTCCAAGTTCTACTTTGAAAATGAGTTAAATAGTGTAAATTTAAAATTGATAGAATGTGAATCACATATAGTGATCGATAGATATACTTTTCTGAATAATTTTGAGTTGAATTATTGTTTTGTTGGGCTTGTAAGTGTGCCCTAATTCCCACTTACTGAATTGACAAGGTTAAAGTTGCAAAGTAAAAGGAATTCATGTCAAGCAAGCTAAGAGAGAAAAGATAGTTACAGGCAAGGGTGTCTTCGAAGAAATTTCAAAGATAGAGCACGTTAGGCAAGGTTGCTTCTAAAGGCAAGCAACTACTCTCTCATGAAGACATATCTCTTTCGAGAGCTATACAGTGTGTTTGATTTGAATTTTTTAGATCTTAGGGTTGGTTTGAGATGTCTTAAAAAAGTGCACTTTTTGACTTATTGGTGGGTTTGGATTGAGTTTGGGTTGGGTTTGATGTGATGTGTTAGAGAGATGATGTGATTTAAATAAGATAGTAACTTTTTGACTTTTTGACTTATTTAGTACATGCCAAACTAATTTTTTTAAAAATTAAGTTTTTTGATTTTCATGTTTTTTTATTTTTAATAAATATTTTTAAAATTTTAAACATTTTTTTTTACTTTTTTAGATGCATCTAAAAAGTAAAAATATTGTGAAAAAATATTTTAAAAAATTAAAGAATACATAAAAATACAAAAAAATGTACTGAATTCTCGTTTCTTTTTTTTTTGTATTTTTGGTATTTAGTGAATTTTTAAAATGTTTTTTTCACAAATTTTTTGTTTTTTTAGGTATATTTATGTTAGCTATGTCTAAAAAGTAAAAAAAAATTGCTTAAAATATTAAAAAAATTTAATAAAAACAAAAAAATACGAAAAATAAGAAAATATAATTTTTTAAAAAGTATTTTTTTGAAAAACCTAACCAAGCAAGTTGATTTGTTTTGATAGCCATCCCTTGCTTTATATGTTTTTATTTATTTATTATTATAAGTGAAAATCAGTTGTTAGATTTGTTAAAACAATCTTTTGTATAAAATAGGGGTGTGCATGGTTCGAATTGGAGTAAAATCAGGACCAATCCATTATTTACGGTTCCTAAAAAATTGAAACCAATCCAATCCATTTAAATCATGGAACCAATCCGAACCAATCCATTTAAATACGGATTGGATCGGTTTAGGATCACGAATTTACATAATTAAATAACAATATATATATATATATGACACTTTAATTTCATAAAAATATAAACATAGCGCTATATTAGTTCCACAATAGCAACATGTCTTTCTATAATAGCGATATACTGTTCTAGAATTTAAACAACCATAAGAAAATTGGTTTCACCATAAGTATTTAGACCATTACAAATTAAAATTAAAAATTAACAAACAAAAGTAATAAAAGAAGATATTATGCGGGTTTAGGTTTGAGTTTATGTTTTATATGGAATAAGAGAAGATACTATGGGGAGGATGTATAATAAAAATATAAACTATTTGTATACAGTCCGGATCGGTTTCAATCCGAAACCGTGGGATTCAATCCGGAACCAATCCGTGGACTACGGATTTTTAATTCTTCAATCTGGAACCGAACCACGGATTCAAAAACCCAATCCAAACCTATCGGATTGGATTGGACTGGACTGGATCGGATTACGGATTTCACGGATTTCTTGCTCAGCCCTAGTATAAAAAGTAAAACAAAAACAAAGTAAATAAATTACTTACAGGAAAGAACAGCAAAATACGATTAAGTCGAGTATGTGACGCTCTGTTCTTAAGATAGATTTGTCACTGCACAGGTACTCACAGATTATCGACGTTAACCTCTCAAGATACAATGATCACTCACACAAATTATAATAGCACTACAAACAATCTGTTATGGCGAACCAAAACTTGAGTTCTGAAACCTCTAAAAACTATTATAAGGAATAATGCAACACAAAAGGAAAATGTGAAAGAAAAAAATGAAATGAATTGAATCTGGCGGAGGATCCTATATTTATAGGCCAAGAGGTGTCTATTTGGAAGGGCAGAAAACTATTCAAACAAATATGAAACTTGGAACCGCCGGAAATTAAAGAGAGGGGACTGGAGAGGCACTATTCCGAAAAGCAAAAATTCGAATTTGAATTTTGGTGCAAAAGTTTGAATTAATCCGTTAGGATTTCAAATTTTCCTACAAGAATTTGAAAAAATTCAAATGGATTTTGAATTTAAAAAAAATTAAGATAGGACCCAACCTAGCAGGATAGACGGCGCGTGTGATGGATTTGGATCAAACCCACTTTGTCTGTAATTCCCCTCCTTACAAAACTTGGGGTGCTCCTTGGAGCCCATCTCAAGTATGTCAACCTAAAACTTATATACTCATATAAGCTCCCTTATTGTTTCTATGTGGGACACTAAAAATAAAGTAACTCACATTTAACTCTTCAACTTCTCATTTCACAAAATCGAAAACGACGTCAAATTTTCATTCATTCATAAACGGTTTTGACAATCCGTTTTCACCATGTAACTTGCCATGCAACAAGAAACACGTCACCACTTGAACCCACCTAAACGATGTGTAAGCTCTACTTAAATTTGGGTTAAAAAATGATCCAAAATAAACCAATAAAACAAAATTTTCCAACAAGATTAATTTTTTGAAAAGAGTTGAATTCTCACCCTCTTCCTTACAAACACTGAAGTACTGCCTCCATAACACTAGACTATAATGTCATAGGCAAAAATATTTTGTTCTTTTATCACTATGATGATGAGATTTTTTTTAAAGCAAATTTTTTTTTTAGTGTATTCAATTACATACCCACCTCAATGGGTATGCTCCTGGAGTTCTCAATGGTGGAACCAGATTTTGTTGTGACTTGCCAAAACTTTAAAAATAAAATTTTACTTTGTGCTATAATTACTATATTATTAAGCTTTCTTTACACATATTTTAAGTTCAAGAAGAGAAATATAGTAGGATGCAAAACTAAATACAAATAATAATAATAATTTTTATTAAGTAGACTTAAGTGATTATAAGGGGACACTTAAATATTAATAAAATGACATCTCAAGTTTAAATTCATATAATAGTTTCGACTTATTGTGATAAAAAAGTTACGATTTTTAAAACATAACTGTTAAATTTATCTCCACGTCAGTTATTGATTAATTTAGAAATTAACTACCTAAGAGCATCTCCAACGGTTCAGCATTTTTTTTTCCCAAATTTGAGTAAAAAATGACTCATTTTCTCAATTTGATATCAGTTGCTCCAACGGTGCATCAAAAAAAAGAATCATCCCGTGGGTCAACCGGTTGGTTGACCGGTCGATCGACCGGTAACGCAAATTTTTTTTTTTTTTTAAAAACCTTTTTGAACTATTTGAACCTACCTAACCGTTGGTTCAAATTTTTTTTGAACCGTTTGAACTAGTAATTTGAACCAGTTCGCAGGCCAATTTTTGAACCATTTGCATGAGCTGGTCGACCGGTTGGTCAACCGGGCATGTGTAAAATTCTCAAGTTTTTCTGCTTTAACGGTCACGCACAATAATTTGGTGAAACCTGTGTTCTATTATCAATTTGAAGATTTTTTTATTCAATTCTCATTTTGATACCAATTTGATGAAACCGTTGGAGCTCCAAAAAGTACTTTTTTTACCAAATTTCAAATATGATGTCAGGTTTGTTGAACCGTTAGAAATGGTCTAAGATCTACGAGTTTCTATATTATCAGGGGTCAGTTTAGAAATCATATTTCACCTAACATTTATCATATCGTACATATATGTGGGGAACTGGATTTATTAAATTATTATTATTTTTTTGGGTCGGTAGGGAAGTGGACTAGTTCTTATTAATTTCTTGGTTAGGCCCACTTGTTTACCAGAAGGCCAATTCAATTGTTCTGGGATCCACAGCCCATTGCTACTGGGTTGGATCTTTTGGGAGATCTCGAAAAAAAAAAAAGATAAATTAAAAATAAACCTTTTTAAGTTTGTTTAAAGACTGTTAATTGACTTGATGATTTATTAATAAAAATAGCAGGTGGAATGTAATTTCCAAAATCACGGGAGGTGATTTGTATTTGAATCAAATCTCAAGAGTATATTTGTAATTTATTATATAAAAAAAAAAAAGCCAATTTCTAATTGGATTTGTCAATAATTCCAAAACGTTCATTTATTAATTTATATATTATAAAAAAATATGGCAATAAAATAATTGTAGTCTATTTAATTTTTTACATTTGTGTCTAAAAAAAATTAAATATCTATTTTAAAAAAACACATTTAATTATGTTTATCTTATAAAATTAACTATTTTTTAGATAAACTATAAATACACACCTTGAGATTTACTTAAAATATAATTATTTCTTGTAATTTTAGAAATTACATTATACCCTTTTAAATTTCTAATCGAGTAACAAATGGCTCTTTTTATTAATGAATTATCAAATTAATTAATAAATTTTAATAAAATAAAAAATATATTATTGTATATCAAAACAGTTAATAATTTTATATTTTTTATTAATTTTGTTAAATAAAAAATGTTGACCAAAAAAATTATATTTATAATTTATTTTTTTTAATTTTTAAATAACATCCACCAGCCGACTGAAGACAATCGTGTCCTAAAAAAAAAAAAAAAAAAGTCGTGTGAATGACCTGAAATTTGACCGACATTGGTTAGGTTGTGGACTTATAGATGCAATATAAAACAATTTTCCAAAGAAAAATATTAAGGGGTTGTTTGGGGTGTCTTAAATAAGTGTATTTTTTATCTTTTTAGACTAAAAAATTAAGGAAAAAAATATGGGTATTTGGGTTAACTTTTTGACTTTTTATGAAAAAATCTGTATTAAAAAATTGTATAAATTAGTATGTAGGGAAAAATTAGGATTGGGAGTTGTGCAGCCGTAATTTTTGACTTTTGATGAATAATGTTAACTTTTTAACTTTTTGAATAATTTTTTGACTTTTTAACTTTTTATGAATTTGCCAAACTTGACCTAAGAATTTTAAATATTTTATTAAATATCTCACATCTATTTTATTAAATACTAGAGATTGCCCGTGCCTGAAGGCACTATCTAATAAAATTCTTATATTACAATTTATGTGTTGCAAAAATGTTAACGACCATAAAAATATTTTATGAAAAGTGTCTCAAAGTCGTGATCAAACAACTAAAAATGTTTAGGATCAATCAATCAATCCAGATGATTTTTCATAAAACTACTTAAGAGAAATTATGTAGTATACCCAAACAAATATAGCCTGAAATAGTATATCAAAAAAATAAAAATAAAAACAAAATCAAGTAGTGTGTGGTTTAACTTTGTTACAGTCGAATTCACATGTGAAGTGAATTTAAAACATACATTACTTTTATTAACATTTGTTTTGTGTTTGAACTCTTGATCTATATATTATTTTTCTTAGTATTTTTTTTATGTATGAAGTAGCTGACATTACTTGTTACTTTTCTTTTTTTTTTATCAGCAAAAGATAAATTTTATTGATGAAAGAAAAAATACAAACGAAAAACTTACAACAATAAAAAAGGGGATTGGTGAGGATCCAATCAACAGACTACACAAAACAACAAACAAAGAAACACAATGAACAATTAGCCACTACATATCAGCAGCTAAAGAACCCCCCTCCAGAGTACTCCCAATGAACATAACCCCCCTCCATGCAAGTAATCAGCAAACTCAAAAATCAGAACAGCAGCATCCCCCATTAACTCCATATCACAAAATCATCCAATTAGACAAATAAGCAGCCACTCACATAAATAGCCAACTGATGGTGCTAAGCAAACAACAAAACATAGCTTCTGTTAATGGACACCAACTAAACAATACTGATAGAGCATTCATCCTCCATTACTGAGAATCATCAAGCCACACAGTAGTATTGATCAACAAACAGCAACGTAATTGTTGATCCAGATTTAGCCACAACGGTTCAAGGTTTTATTTCAGGTCAGGATAGTACACTTAAATTTAAATCCCTTAATTTTCTATATACAAATGAGTTCAAAGCAATGTGCCTGCGGATAATAACAATTCTTATCAGTGAAAAACAATGCAAACTCAGGTGAAAATGTGAGGGTGCAGTCAGAGAACATCCAATCTATTGCATTTCAATTCCTTAGTTTGAACCACCTAAATAGTGGATTTAGGTATAAGCCATTTCAATAAAAATTCATTATCTATCTATCATGCAACATTAATTGCACAAAGTAAAATTGAAAATGCTGTTAATTAAAACTAATAAATTTGAATGTCACATTTTAAATAAATAAAGACTTCATGTCATTTACTTTCAATATTAATCTATATGGATGATGATGATATTAGTTATCATATGTGACTTCATCCAAATCAACGCCTGCCTATTTTAACCGAGGAGATCCAACTGTTAGGATCAAGCTGTTTTGTCTTGATTTGGCCCAAGAGATTGTCGATTGATTTCATGAGCTGCCAGTACCAACAAATGACCAATGCAGTCTTGATATCCCATTCATCAATAGAAGAGTCACCATACTGAGAACTAAGATAGCCATCCTCTTTCACTCGTGAGGATCCCATTCATTTAGGCTACATTTCCAATAAGCAAACCATTATGAACTTTGGCCAACAAAATGAGAATAAATTGTTACAATACCTGAGTTCCAAGTCGCTTGTTCAAGGCTTCATTCCAAATATTAGCAGCGTAATCAGGCTGTATCTGGCTCCAAACAGTCATAACAGAAGCAACCTGTACACATAAACAAACACCCACATGTCAAAAATAGAGTGTATAAACTCGGTTTATATATTCAAACTCATTTCAAAATCAACCCAACCAAACACCCACATGTCAAAAATATGATTATACCGAATAAAACATATTTAAAATATTATATAAATGGCTCTTGGTGGATTATTTAAGGTATATTCCTGCTGAGAGCAAGCATCTTTACTTGTTACTTGATAAGCCACTTTCTAGGTGAATCACCTCAATTTCGTAATTATTGTTCTTAAAAAGCAACTAATATGCTATTTCCAATATTTTTTATTTATCCATTAAATTAGAGCTACCCTTAATAAAATAAGGGGATAAATGATGGGAAATGGTCAATCGTATACGTCCCAAAAAATAAAAAAAAACAAAAACAAAATAATAATAATTGGAAAAAGAATTCACACCAATAAATTAATCGTATACCTGAGTTCCAATCCAAGTCGCTTGTTCAAGGATTCATTCCAAATATTAGCAGCATAATCAGGCTGTATCTGGCTCCAAATAGTCATAACAAAAGCAACCTATACACATAAACAAACACCCAAATGTCAAAAATATAGAGTGTATCCAAATTTAAAATATAGAGTGTATAAACTCGGTTTATATATTCAAAATATAGCATATGCCCCTGCCTGAAGAGACGGTGTAAATAATGCTAGGATTAAAATATAATTATAATTCCAAAACTATTTAATAAATTATAAATTGACCTATAAACAATCTAAAATAACAATAAAAAGATAGATGAAACATGACATTCAAATTAACCTCTAATGAACATAAATCATCAAAAAACCATAATAAATCAACATAAATCAAATTAATTCACAATAATAATAATAATAATAAATAAAGGGATAATCCTAAATTAACCCAAATCTATAAATAAAGTAAAAAAATTAAATATGAGGAAGAAAAATGAACAGTTGGAATAAGAACCATTGCCATAGATGCGGCCCAATTCGAAGTGCAGCAACCTCCCTAAGAATCCACGATACGATCAGAGAAAGAACAAAGAGACCGCAATTCGCAATCCGAGCGGACCGCCGGCTAATCCCCGAGACCACCGTCCGGCAAGCATCACACGCGCATGCCGCACAGCACGATGCGAGGCAAGAAGCCGCAAACATGTTCTTCAACAATCAATTACCCAAAATGACACTTTTTTTGTGAAACCCTAAATCAAATAATTAAACATAATCATCATCACCTTGAATTGCAATGAATTTCATCATCAAATCGTAATTAAATTGATAATTTATTCGATTATGCTTTGGAAAACCCTAATTGTGAAAGAATTAGAGCATTAAAGAAAACAGAGAGTTGCTATATATATATATAGTGTACCTGAAGCGATTGATGTAGAAGAAAACACACGATGATCGATGGAGAGTTGAACAAAGAATATCAGAGAGAGAGAGAGAGAGAGAGAGAGAGAATAGCTTTGCAGTCAAGCATTGAACACCCGATTGAATGAATAGCACACACTCTCTCTAGAAATCTTGAAAGAAGAGGACAGAGCAGAAGATGAGCAAAGCCATGGTACATTCAGATCAGATTGTCTTTCCTTCTTTGAACAAATCTGATAAAGCCACCACACCACCATTTGAAATATCATTGAGGTTGTGGCTAGGAGAGAGGGAGGAGGACAGGAATAGGGGGTTCGGGCTTGGGTTTCCAGTGAATATTGTTGTTGTTGTTGTTGTTGTTACCAAGATCAGCTGATTCAGATGCAGATGTATCAGTACTGGTGGCTGTACATTGGATATTCTAGTGAACTGGGTTGGGTATGCCGTGGCTCTTGCAGTGTTTGATGACGAAGATCTTCTTCAGAGTCTCTTCTTCTGGCTTTTTCGTATCTGCTAATTGGGGGTTAGTGTTGGTCTTGGTTTGATTTGGAGGTGGGTCTGGAAGTGCATTTGGAGAGGAACAAATGGTGGTTTTCTTGCTCAAACAACTACCCATTTTAGATGGAGAGAGAGATGGGGAATTACAGAGAAGAATGGGATGGAAATGAGAGAGAGAAACAGGTGTTTTTGGTGGTTCTGTTCAAGAAGAATAGAGAGGGAGAGAGACAAAAGACGGAATGAGAAGGAGACGCGGCAAAGAGGGAAGGTGGGGAGACGTGGGTAGGTGAAATGCTCAGAAAGAAATGTTTGGGCGGGAATTATAATTGATCTGAACCATTAATATAAATGTAAGATTCATCTTAGCCGTTCAAACGAAATGTATCTCTAAGACATTTTATATATTTTCAAAATCCGTTCTGTTTTATTATATAGATTTTGGGGTTTGAAGTTGTCAAAAAAAAGTCGGCTTGTTAGCTTTTCAGCTTTTTTTAATCAAAAAAATCAACTTTTTTACTCAAAACAACCTAATTTTTTGTCAAAAAAGTTACTTAAAAAGTCAAAAAATCAAAAAATTAATTTTTTACCAACTTCTCAAAACACCACTTTATCTAAGTTACATGATGTTAGAATTCACATTATGGGTTGATTTGGGATGTTCTAAAAAAGTGCACTTTTTGTCTTATTGGCTTATATGGGTTGAGTTTGGGTTGGGTTTGATGTGATGTGTTAAAGAGGTGATGTGATTTAAATAAGATGATATGACTTAAATAGATAATGACTTTTTAACTTTTTATATTATTTAGATTATGCCAAACTTAACTTATAAATTTTATATAAATCTTATATTCAGATATTTAATAAAATATTTAGGGATCCTAACATTATTTTTTCCTTAAAGCAACACTTTTTCCATATTATTTAACCTAACATTATTTTTTCCTGAAAGCAACACTTTTTCCATATTATTTAACCTAAATTTTATAATCTTTTACTTACTAATTTGGACATTGGATTAGATTAGATTTAGATACGTGTTTGTTTATATAATACTTCTAAAAACACTGCTTTCAATGTCTTTGACAGAGATACAGCAGGAAAAAAATCAAAAATGTGTTTGATAGAGATAGATATGACTTCATACTATAATTTCAGACTCAAACGCTTCACAGTCGCATATGCCGTTTTGAGACCAAAATAAATAGTCACGTTTTTGTCAAAATATTCAAAAACGTAACAAAATTGATTTAGAAAATGTCAAAAATGCAAGTATGAAATTACAAATTAAGATTTATGACAAAAAAAATAAATTTTTTATGTTGAATAAGAGTATATTAGTCATTTTAATTTGATTTGACACCATAAATAAATATTAAACTAAAATATCAAACCAATTTTTTATCAATTTTTCAAATTACTTTCCAAAAAATCAATTTTTTACCAACTTCCCAAAACACCCATAGATTTCACTGTACCAAAAGGAAAAAAAAAAAACCAAATCAAATCTTCTTGAACAATCGCTTCGCTACTTTTCTCTCTCTTTCTTCTCTGCAAGTACTGAAGAAAAAATGGGGGTTGCATCACCACCGTTACTTGTTCTGTTTCTGGGTTTTGTTTTGCTCAATCTGTATTACCCATCTGCAATAGCTCGGTTTGTGGTGGAGAAGAACAGCTTGACGGTTACATCACCGGACAGCATCAAAGGAACTCACGATAGCGCCATTGGCAACTTCGGGATTCCTCAGTATGGAGGTAGCATGGCTGGGACAGTGTTGTACCCTAAGGACAACCGAAAAGGTTGTAAGAGTTTTGACGAATTTGGGATTTCCTTTAAGTCCAAGCCTGGTTCTTTGCCTACTTTTGTTTTGATCGATCGCGGAGGTATCCTTTTTGTATTTTTGAGTAATTCGAGCTTTTTGTTGCTCTATGATGCTGATTTGTTAGTTTTTTAAGTACCCTTTTGGTTGTTTTTATTGATTTTAGCTGTTCTTTGCCTTTTCAATTGAATCTTGAAGTGAATTTGGTTGATTTTGGGATTTGGGTTGCCCTTTGTTTTCCCCAATCTGGTTAGTTTAGCTGTTTTGTGCTGATTTTAGTAATGTTGGAGGGTTTAATTTGTTGGTTGTGAAAGGGGTACCCTTTTGTAATCTTTGGTTGGTTTTGGTGATTTTGTTCTTTATGTTTGAGGGTTGATTGGATTATTTGGTTGATTGAGAGGATACCCTTTGGACTAAGAATTGGGACTTGGTTAATTACTGGGATTGTGCGGTTACTTTGCCTAGTAAAGTGCATAGCTTTATGTTATGGGGTATGAAAGTGCGAACAGCATGCTGGAACTCCATGTGCTTATAATAAGTTTCTGAATTTTGTGGTAGATTTGTTTTGCTCTCCATCTGGTTGTTACTTAACTTGATTTGGCAGGTTGCTAATGAATTTTGTGCTTATTTGTTTTTTAGATTGCTTTTTCGCTTTGAAGGTTTGGAATGCCCAAAATGCTGGTGCTTCCGCTGTGCTTGTAGCAGATGATCTCGAGGAAGCCTTGATAACCATGGACACCCCTGAAGAGGATCGTTCATTAGCAAAATATATCGAAAACATCACAATACCATCTGCACTAATCGAGAAAAGCTTTGGTGAAAAATTGAAGAAAGCACTCAGTATTGGGGAAATGGTAAATGTGAATCTTGATTGGAGAGAAGCTGTTCCGCATCCAGATGATCGTGTAGAGTATGAGTTGTGGACCAACAGCAATGATGAGTGTGGGTTTAAATGTGATATGTTGATGGAATTTGTGAAAGATTTTAAGGGTGCAGCTCAGATTCTTGAGAAAGGTGGCTATACTCAATTTACACCCCATTATATAACTTGGTATTGTCCTCATGCCTTCACAATAAGCAAACAGTGCAAGTCTCAATGTATCAATCATGGAAGATATTGTGCACCTGATCCTGAGCAGGATTTCAGCACAGGTTACGATGGGAAAGATGTGGTTCTTGAAAACTTAAGACAGCTTTGCGTGTTTAGAGTCGCAAATGAGACCAAAAAGCCTTGGGTCTGGTGGGACTATGTGACTGATTTTCAAATTAGATGTCCCATGAAGGAGAAGAAATATAACAAGGATTGTGCTGACAATGTTATCAGATCTCTAGGTGACTTGTTGCATCCTCTGACTCTCAAGTATGCCAGTGACCTTTGATGAATTGTTTTAAAAAATTTCATGTTTCAACTGCACAGGGCTTGATCTTAAAAAGATCGAGAAGTGTATGGGTGACCCAAATGCTGATTCTGACAATCCTGTTCTGAAAGAAGAGCAAGATGCTCAAGTATGAATTTCTTATTTGTTTAGTGTATAAAGTGACTCAGCAACTTAGTACAATAAGCAATCCTTGAAATTTGGTGATTCTATTTCAATCATGTAACCATTTAACGGGTATATTTTTCTGTAGGTTGGAAAGGGATCACGAGGTGATGTAACAATATTGCCTACCCTTGTTGTCAATAATCGACAATACCGAGGTCCATCCTTGTACTTGTATCTCTTTGATTAGAAAAGCAGTCTGTTCCTCTGTTTCTAAAATACATGATTCCAGGGAAGTTGGAGAAAGGTGCTGTTTTGAAGGCCATTTGTGCGGGTTTTCAGGAAACTACTGAGCCAGCTGTTTGTTTGAGTGGTGGTAAATTCCTAATTTCTTTTTTGAGCCGAATAATGATATTAAACTATCATGGATGATGTGTTTTTCACTCACAAGATGAGCTTTTGAGTGGATATCTTCTTTATTACAGATGTGGAGACAAATGAGTGCTTGGATAATAACGGTGGTTGCTGGCAAGATAAAGCAGCCAACATCACTGCTTGCAAGGTACCTTTTCATGACTCATAACTGATTGGATTTTACATTCTCTAATTGTTTATAATTTACTAATTGTTATATTTTATGTACTCAGGATACATTTCGTGGGAGAGTTTGTGAATGCCCCTTGGTTGATGGTGTGCAGTTCAAGGGAGATGGTTACAGCAACTGTCAAGGTAAAGATTAAGCTTGATCTCTTTCGTAGTTTGAAAACAAACCAATCTTTTTAAGTACTCTTTCAGTGACTTCTAAAATTCATGTCAAAAAATAGTAAGTCAAAAGGGTAAAATTGTTATCTTGCTTGTTTATCAGTATAGATAGAGGGGAGAGACCTCCCTGAGAATTTGATTTACATTTTGGGTCCATTCCTAATAAATAGCTTAAGCTTTTGCGGGCAATTAGTGTTCTAACATATTATGGTAGCTTTGGTTTTGAGAAGGTTTCAGGACAAGTCTCATTGCAAGTGTTTCCTCCCATTTATGTTTGTTAGTGTGTACTTGTATGTTTTCAATTTGTTTTACTGATCAAAAAAAGTTCAGGTCAATTTGTTTGTCAGTCAGTCGTTTCACATGCCAGCGGTAATAGCATGTGAAAGAGGCACGGGACAAGAGCTTAATTTACATTGTCAGGCCCTTTTGTATCAGGTCGACTGTGTTCTAACTATTTATAGAATATATTATGTATTAATGCATAACATCCATGAAGGTTGTGTGTATGTTTCCTCAGGACATTGGAACCTTCCAGTGTTCAATATGGGTTCTTAAGATGCATATGTCATGCCTCTTTCATTAGTTGAATAAACAATTTAATGCAGAATTTTTACGTTTTTTCTTTTTAACAGACACTTGTCCATATAATATGGGTTGTTAATATATCTTCCTTTTGTTGCTGATCAATATATCTATATATTGAAAACAAGTTTAATATTTATAGTAATGAATCTTTTCAAAGAACCCATACTATATGGTTTGCATGCAAATTTTTGGGACCTTCAACTGTAAGCGTACATGGCGAAAAATGATCAGAAGATTCTGGAATATCTGAGGCCATTTTATTCAGATTCAAGTTTCTTCATTTTAAACATGTAATAGTTATGCCATAACCGTGTATCATTTCCATTTACAGCAAGCGGAATCGGGCGTTGCAAGATCAATAATGGAGGTTGTTGGCTTGAAACCCGAGATGGACACACCTACTCTGCTTGTTTGGTTGGCAATCATTTCACAGTTTCATACTTTTTTTTTTTTTTTTTCCCCGTAAGCATATATGTTAAGATGATTCCAAATTTTGTGGTCAACAGGATATCGGGGACAGTAAATGCGTGTGCCCTCCAGGCTTCAAAGGCGATGGTGTCAAAAGTTGTGAAGGTGAGAGAGAGCTTGCACAATCATCTTGTAATGTTGGTTGGGTTATTTCAGGAAAATGATATTGCTGAATTTGGAACTTCCATTACCATGACTGGTTTCATAAGTAGTTCTTTGTTGGATTTGGGGAAACTAGGGAAATCCATAGATGAAGTCTGTGAGACTTATGAGTAGGAATGGCAACGGGGCGGGGCGGGGCGGGGCCGGGGATCACACTCCCCGTCCCCGATCCCCGACGGTTAAAGTCCCCCTGTCCCCGGCCCCGATCCCCGACGGGGACCCTAAATCCACCCCCGCCCCCTATCGGGGATCGGGCTTGCCCGACCCCGAAAATTCCCCGAACAAAAAAAAAAAGTTAGATCCAACCCATTAACAGATCTGATGAGCTCAAATGTAAAAATAAAAATAAATAAATAAATAAATAAATAAATTCAAATCTAACAGATCTGTTCTTCATCATCATCAACAACAACAACAATAACAACATAGAAAGAGAGACAGATCTGAATGTGATGCTCAAATTATTTGATATACCAGATATGCTCAAACAACAACATTGAGTCAAATATAATATATATATATATTATAAATAACAAATCGAGAGAGATATATTCCAGATCTGGTCGGTGATGGTGGCTTTGATTTGGCAAGCTTGGCCTCCGCCGTTGGAGAAGAAAAAGAGACGGTGGAGTTGTGGGAGGATGGAGTTCGGCGGTGGGAGAGACGGTGGAGTTGTGGGAGGATGGAGATCGGCGGTGGGAGGAGGGAGATCGGCGGTGGGAGATGAAGATCGGTGGAAGGTTTTAGAGAGAGGGAGACCGACAGAGATGAGAGGCGTTGATGAGGAGTGAGGTTCAGCAGCCTCTGTACTGTGTGTGAGAAAGGGTTGATTTATATTATATAAATATAATATATATATAGAGAGAGTTGATTTATATATATGTATAGAGGGGCAAAATGGTAATTTTGCTTCGGGGAAAATTCGGGGCCGGGGACGAGCCGGGGCTTGAACACTGATCACCGTCCCCGGCCCGAAACTGATCGGGGTTTTAATTTTGAATACCATCCCCATCCCCATCCCCACGGGGTATTTTTCAGGGAAAAACCATTCTCATCAGGGTCGGGGGATCGGGTCTCCGTCGGGCCGGGTATAAATTGCCATCCCTACTTATGAGAGACCAATGCCACTTTTAGGTTATGATTGTTCGATCCCCTTGCATCCAATCCAAACTTTTACCTCCATCTATTTATATATCTAGAAATTTGGACATCATGAGGGCCTCATAGTGAGACTTATACTTTAATCTATACTACTACTAATGGAAGTGTCAACGGGTGTAAAACATTCTTCAGACAAAAATAGCCTCATTAAAATGCATTTTGTTTTTTGTTTTCATTATTTTTTTTTTTGGGGGGAGGGGGGAACTAGAAACAAAAAATTGTTTGGTATATTGTTTTTGTTTTAAAAAAGATGAAATTGATTTCAAAATTTTTAAAATTTCTGGAAACGAAAAAAAATATGTTTTCAAAACAAATTTTCAGTCTCTCCTATTCCCGCCCCCCCCCCCCCCCAAACCACCCCCCACTGTTGGCGACCCCTTGGAGATCTCCAATGAGCTCCGATCATCTTCTGGTGGGCTCCAGTGATCGGCCAGTCACTGTCCATGACCTTTGGCCAACCTCCACCACTGGCCATCACTTCCGGCTACTCACCAAACATGTTTCTTTATTTTAGTTTTCGAAACTTCTGTGAATGCCAGACAAGATTTTTGTTTTTGTACTTGTTTTCTGTTTTTTGTAAACAGAAAATAAGAAACGTTATCATGCGACACCTTAATAATTTCAATTGAATTAAATGATTTACAATGACTAATGATCTCATGAATAGAAATGCTTTTTTAAAAACATACAAGTATATATACTAGTATTGAACTATGCAATTCATTGGATTAAAAATATAAATTTAAAAAATAATTTTTATAATTTTCTGCTACATCATATAATATATCATAACCATTAATATTATATGTAAAGAAATATTATTGTTACAAATTAATTTCATAGCTTATAATTGATATGTAAAACAATAAATAAATGGAGACCTTATTTAAAAGATAAGTGACTATTCTAAACTAAATTTTGACTTGTTTGCATATTTCAGATCAATATGTGGGATTAGCTTTGAGTTATAGAAATAGTATGAATCGGCATACAAGTTAAAGAAACCTGATTGTGGAAGTGTTGACGGTTGTTGTGATTTTTTTTATTAGTTTTTTTGATTAGACGAAACTGATGTTCAGCTGAATAGGCAGCTTTAAACTAAAGCTCAATAAGATAGTGGAACAAGCTTTATGCCTGTTAGCAATTCTTAATTTGACATACAACTCAGCTTTAACTCAACCAACAAATTATAACTCCCAAGTCTCAACTGCTTGGATAAATTCTTGATCTGACATATCTGTTTTTTATGTTGCTTATTCTTGCTTCTCAGATGTTAGACGAATGCAAAGAGAAGAAAACCTGCCAGTGCTCTGAATGTAGCTGCAAGAACACCTGGGGTAGCTATGATTGCACTTGCAGTGGAGACCTCCTGTATATCAGGGACCATGATACTTGCATAAGTGAGTTCCTCACAACCCAAGTTTTGTAGCTCCATTTATGTGTGTATGCATAAGTAGTCTCTCTTGTTTTGACGTCCTCCAAATGATTATCTACAGGTAAGAGGGCAACCGAAGTGAGATCTTCATGGGCAGCTGTTTGGGTGATTTTGATAGGTTTGGCTGTAGCCGCTGGTGGAGCATACACGGTGTACAAATATAGGCTGAGGGTAAGTTTGGTGCAATGGATTTCTGCAAAAAAAATTTGTTGTAGCTAGGTTTCGAGCCTTCAAATTTGTGTGGGCACATTGAATCTTGCCCTTAGTAGCCTTTATCAGGCCTTATGGACCAGGTGGTACACTGCCTCTCATGCTAAGTCTCGTAGTCGTAGTTGTGTTAGGGTGGAAAGAGTAAAACAAAATAAAATAAGTAAAATAAAGTAAAAATAAATTACTAGGGCGTACTTGGATGCAATGTTAAAAGGAGTAGGTTCTTTTGGCCAAATAAATGACATTGTTGAAGAATATATTCTCTTATCTTTATGGAAATTTAAGTACATATAATTTCTAATCTGATCAAACTGCTAATCTAAAAATAGCTAATGTAGTAATCATCATAAGCAAGCTTCTACCTGTGTTATTCTAGGAAATTCACTAGTTTTTAGTCTCTAATGTCATCTACACACTTGGCAGTCAGTGGAAGCATTTATTCTAAAACAATTATCTGTGACTTTGGTCAAGTAGTGACGATATGTTGATGGGTTGGCTAAAACATTTGAAATTTGGGCCTTAGTATTGAGCTCATGTAAAGAACATTTGGTTTCAACTTGATTTGAACTTGGGTAATCAACATAATAACCTAAGCCAGATTTTATGCAGCCCATACCCCGTCCAAACACCCAAAAAATGGGCCTTTGGTTTTCATTTTTTTCTTTTCTTGTCTAGGCATGCCAATTGGCCTTTAGTTGCAGAATCATTTTTTCCCTTCTTCAGACCCTTTTTTTTTTTTTCTCAAAAGAATTATATTACTCGGAAACTTTAAAAAGAAGGTGCTACCCTGGCCGCAGAGTAGAAGATGGATCCAACCATCAAAAAAGTTGTGAAAGGCTAATTTCTGAACAGATCTGAAATCTTTATCTTAGTTGACCACAATTTTTTCTTGTGGATTTCACTGTAGATGTTGAGAAGTTGAGCACGAATCAGAAAATCATGTGAATTGTGAACTGGGATTTATATTTTCTTTCCTGTTTTGCAGTCGTACATGGATTCAGAGATCAGAGCTATAATGGCGCAGTACATGCCTTTGGACAGCCAAGGGGAGATTCCAAATCATGTCAATGAGGATCATGCATAGAAAATAAAGATGTATTATCATCAAATTTCCTAGAATTTTGAGAGATGCTACAGGTCCTACACGAATCCACATCGAGCCAACGTTTTGAGGGTAGATCTAAAATGTTTTTGTACAATACAATAACAAAGTGCTAAACCAGAAATTGTATGTTGCCATCGTGTTTATTTGGAATGTAACATGCTGAATTGAAGTAGGGATTGGATTTTGAGGGGAGATCAGAATTCTGTTTACATCTAGTGAAAAATCTTCTACCCTTAATTTAAGTTGATATTCCATAAGCATGTGTGCCTTTTTATTCGGCTGTGTCTTGGTTGCTTGGTTTCTTGAAGCAAGGAGAATTAATTTTTTTTCTCTTTCTTTATTTTTTTGGGGTGCATATTGATCTAATTTGTTTCAAAATATAGGCCCTGCTTTGTAGGATTTATTTTCAGCTTATTTTAATTTTTAGCTTAATTTAAGCTATTTTTGATGTGTTTGGTTTAACTTAACAACACAGCTTATAACTTTTTGTAAGTCAAAAATTAACTTATTTTTGAGTGAGGGAGGAGAAGCTTAATTTATAAGTCAAAAATCAATTTACGTTCACAACTATAAGCTATAAGCTGTTAAGTTATAAGTTATAATCACTTTTCCATAGCTCTACCAAACGGAGCCATAGCCACACCACCAACTTTCAATTGTCTACGGTTCTATGTCGTTAAAACCTTTTTTTGTATTTGGAGTTTTGGGTTGATCAAGGATTTTTGTGTACCTAATAATTTGTCAACCAAATGGGGCACATGAAAATTATTTGTTGGTTTGGTTCTGATTAACTGTGGTCGGCTAAATTAGTAAAAAGTAGGGTTTGACTCAACCACTTCTTTGCAGTTAGCATTTTAGGAAGGTCGTATGTATCTTACTTCTGTAATTTTGGTCAAGTACACTTGGTCGGGTACTTTTGTAATTTTGGTCAAGTACACTTGGTCGGGATACAAATTGACGTGTGATGGTTTATGACAATAAAAAATGGACTCATGAAGAGTATAGTTTTTTTGAGTTGTACATCACAAGAATGGAGTATTTGCTACCTCTGTATATTCATGTTTGGATTGAAAGAAACTCTAAAATTTGATGTTTAGAATGAAAGAAACCCAAAATTTTCTTCCACACTAAAACAAAGCCTGTTTGTTGTTTTTGTGCAATAAAAGTAATTTACCAAACAAGAAAGAGAGAGAGAGAGAGAGAGAGAGAGCAAACCATGGGTCATTATTTTTATAGGATATAACTACATAAAAAATAAGGAAATTGCTACATAATAGGCTCCACACACCTCTAGGGAAGAGATTGTACACACAACTATTAATTAATAGTTTAGCAAATTCTCATTCAGACCAGAAAAATTACAAAGCCACAGATCTACACACACTTGATGGTTTTTTTCAAGAAGCCCCCTCCCCCAACAGCAACTGAACAAGACAGGTCACTAGTCAGTGAGAATCGCTGCAACAAAACACCATTCCATTCTATGCAACTACTGATGATCCACAAATCATTTCCAGTTGTAGGCCGTGTCGTGTCATTTCATTCCATAATTGCTGCTTTTGGATGCCTGCTTTCGATAACTTCAATTTAAGAATCTTTGTCAACTGGGGTACAAAAACACAGCCTAAAGAGAGACATATAACAGTAAAATGGCCTTTTTAGCTCTTGAATGGAACAGTGACTTGCATTTTTCAACTCAGGTTCGAAGGTAAAAGGGGCCAGTGCATAACTTATTCAACAGCTACCACAATACTTTGAAACTGAAAATGGAACCCCTGCTGCAGGACATTGTTATGAAAAGATGAGCGATTATTTTGATAAAAAAGAGGGGCAAGTGTAAAATGTGATAAAAAAAAAGGGTAGTTGACACATGGGACTGGACATTTTTGGCAAAGACGCAAGCAACGATTGAATCCACTTCTCAGAATCAACATAGTGAATAGCAGACATTGAAACAAAAGCAGATATCAACTAAACTTGGTCCACAAAATCAATCCCCAAACGAGAGATACAGAGAGAGAGAGTAAAGGTGTATGGCCGAGAAAGAACACAACAATATTTTGCTGTCACAAGAGAAATGAAAATCCCTACATAGCAACAGATGATAATCTACATGTAAATTTGCTGTGAATCAAGCGAGATTGTCACAGGAGAGTGAAGGTGAACAGAAGCAAGGAGCTGTAATCAAAGATAGTTGGAATAGAGAAATAATTTAGCCTCACCCGAACCACCGTCACCTCGTCTTAAGGATAAAGGTAGATCACTACTGCTCATCATCAGGCAAGTCGTCCCCAAGGCTACGTTGTGCTAGTCTATAGTACAGAATACCCATCGTAGCAATACAGGCCCTGCATGAATTTGAGAATAAACTGCATTAGCAAAAATGGCTATTGTTCCATCTCTGCAAAAAGGTCAAAAAATAATAATAATGAAGTGACTAAAAATTTAATCTATAGTCATCCAACTGAATCGGAATTAAGGTTTTCATGATGGTGAGTTTAACTCCTGTTGTTAATTTTGTCTTTTTCTGCCTTTTCATTTATTCTGTTATCGTGGAAAACAAATTTTAAAGATGGTGAAGTGGGAATATAAAAATAAGATAAACATTACATGATAGCTATGATGAGAAGGATTTTTCTTGGATCCATCCTTGAAGATCTCTGATGCCGCACACGACCCTCGGGAGCATCATTTGTTGTGTCTTTTCGTGTCGGTGCTGTCACTGGTAGAGTTGGTAATGCACTCGACCAGAAAGGTATCAATGACCTAAGAAACTTGTGGCGCAATGTACCTACAATTAACAGACACAACTTTGATTTCTCCAAAGTTTTTAATAAAAAATGACCTATGAAATCACAAGGTAGCACGCATTAAATGAAAAAAAAAATCATGCGATATTTTCACCAGAAGAATCTGAAGTGCAACACGAGGAAGATAAACAGATCACTATCAGGGCTGATGACCAAAACTATCCAATGACAAGCTGTATTCCAAAGTCCACAATCAACAAGGCCATTTAACTACAAAATAGAAATTCAAGAGCAAAAATATATACTCACCCCGCCGCGTGTACTTCTTCTGATTCCCATCTTCATCATCACCATAATATGAAATTTCAGAGTTTTGGCGGTCAATTTGGAATGCACTCTTTCGCGTTGTGGCACCAGGCTGTGTTGTGTTTCAATATAATCAAAACTATATGAGAAAACAAATTAATAGGAAATACCACTAAGAAAAAATAGCACATACATGAAGACAACAATGACGACGACAAACATATTGACTAACATATTCCAATTTAATTCAAATAAATAAGGGGAAAATCCTATTACTCCAACAGGACTTGCACTCTTCGTGAAATTGGAATGCTGATTAGAAAGAGATGGATTCACTGAACTAGGGCCATCTATCTCCACAATATCATTAGTATCTTTTCCTACTGTTGAGGAGCTGCCTCCAGTAGTAGACACATGCATCAGCGGATCTGAGGAAAAAGCAGGAGGAGGGACACGGGACTCTGTTGCAGGCAAGGAAACTGGATGATTTCCAAACAAGTTCTTTTCTAGACCACTCTGCATAACAGTGGAGTTATAAGAAACACAAAATAAAATCAGAAATCTAGCTCTCATGTAAAGAATCAATCAATAAATGAAAACACCAATACCACGTCATTCCATTACAAGACAAATGCAAATTTCATTTTGACATTAGGATGTATACATTTCATTTTTAGAGATTATCCTATAACATGAGTAATTAGCTCAGTTCACTACCATCTCAGCAATTGGAGCCTGCTACATGTGTACTCCTTTGCCATCCCAATCCATCTAGGGCCATACCTCCCATCACAGCATACATTAACATGGCTTCATTACTTCAGTGGTTAAGTGTAAACTCGCAATCAACAACTAAAGTACAACATGGCCATGGAGTTCAGCCCAAGAAGCCAATTGACAGTCTGATTTCATTATGATGTATTTCTCCACAACTTTGACCAAGGAGTTCCATAAAAATTTACTTTGTGAAACCAACTACTCTACCTCAAAAAACTTCAAGAAGAACAAAACTCAATATAAAAGATCCGAAAAGCATAATCAATGAATGAAGACCAGCAGGATGTGATCAGCTTCAGATTCCTTCCAACCTTTCAAGTTTGGCACAAAGTCGGCAGAGAGAATAACAGGGTCCTCAAGCCAATCAGGAGGGTGTTATGGTTTATCTTAGAAGAGTTTCTAAAGCTAGCTTTTGAAAATTCAGCAACATAGCCAATCAAGATGATTATAAATTGAAAATTCAGCAACATGGCCATAAAAGAAACAAGAGGGTTTAAACTTCTTCTAAATCTAATATATAGACCCTTCCTAGCAAATTGAAGCTCCCTTCAAACAGTCAGTGAACACCAAACAAGATGAATACAGGTTCCACTAGTCCTAAAGTGCCTTAAACGGCAAAAAAAAGATCGATCTATAATTTCAGCATTCCCTCTCACATGCAAATACATTTTTTTAACTCAATAATCTAATTAGTAAAGTTGCATATATTCAGACACAAAGGAAGGGGGTACAAAAACAAAAAATAAATAAAATTGAATCCATCACTGTAGAACCTGTGGACCAATTTCAGTTAAAACATTTTGCTCCAGCAAGAAACTGAAACAGAAGTCCCATGTCCCTAGTGGCATCTATTTTGACCCTTTTTTGTGCGTATTTCCAGCTTTTCCATCCAAATCTAACCATTTTGGCTGAACTTCAGATTTTTTTCCAGCATATATAAAGTGAATTCATTGGCAGTGGCTCCAACTTTAATGAAGTAAATCCCAAGAAGTAAATATTTTTTGCATCAAAATTTTCTTCTGATCCCAATCAACCAGTATGATGCTGAGTTGTGCTCATGATGCCCCTGCCATCTGCCATTGTAGTCGAATTCTATGAACCCCACAAAAAGATTGAATAATGAGACAAAAGTCTCCCATTACAATGCTCATACAAGTTGCAACATAAAATGAGGGAGTTAGAGGCATCTGACTATATATACTTGCACATCAACTCGGAATGAAGGATAATTTTGGGCACATGCATCTAAAACTGTAAAAGAGAGATTCTTTTGTAATAAGCTCAACTAACCAGTTGCTAATTTACAATAGTGTCATTTTCCTAAATATTTTTCTATATTAGCATCTTGAGTGGTTACAAACTTTCAGCTACTACTGAAATGAGCAGAGAGTAAGGGCAAGACAATGACTCCATTCTTTTTTGGCAATACAAACCCCAAAACCACCATACACACCTCATGTAGATTGGACAGAATAACTTTGCAAATGAACATCTCCCAAAAGTTTCTTCCACTATCTCGCTTCTATTTCTCATGCCAACTTTGATAATCCCCCAAATCAGAATTCCAGTCAACAATTCACATAAGTTCATTCCACCAAACGTAAAGTAACCTCAATTATAAAATAACTTGAAAGTAGGTAAATGGCACATGTAAAAGAAGAATGACCCTAAGCCTTCATCCATCTCATACAACCATCCTAGATAATTAGCAGTACCACCTCACAAGTAATTCAATACAATATCAAGAGCATAACTGCAAGAAACATGACAAAGTGGCCAGCAACATATGCTGACATCAAGATTCATTATATGTAATGTGGAAAAAGTTATGCAATTCAATGACACAGATTATCTAAACAAATTAATAGTAAAAATACTGCTGGTCAGATTGTCATAAAGTAAGCTCTTTTTTGTTATTAATTAAATACCAAACATGAGCATTACTTGCATAATTGCTTCCTTTAGCTTTGAATGAAGTCGGGATCCAGAATCTTTTATACTTTTTGGAGGCCATATCTGCAACAATGAAGCATGGTTGGAAATGACCCATGTTGGAAGGAAATACAGCCAAAAAGAGTAGTAATAAGAACACCATAATCTCAAAGTAGTATTTTAATTCATATATATCAATAACTCAATATCCCTAGTAGACATCGAAAGGAAGTATTTTGAGTCATATATATCAAAAAACTCAAAACTTCGTAGTAAATGAAAAAATAATTGACAGCAATGGAGCCATCACAATTGATCTGATTATCTGCTACCAGTGTTATTAAAGGCACGCCTAGGTGTGTGCCTAGGCCCAAGTCCCATTCAGGCCCAAGGTTTGTGCCTTGTAGTGTTCCAAGCTAGGCGACTTCAATAAGGCGCTTAGGCCCAAGTCCCATCCAGGTCCAAGATTTGCATCTTGTAATGTTCCAGGCTAGGCGACTTCGATAGCACCTGACTAGCCCAAGACTTGCGTCTTGAGAGCTTTTTTTATTGTTGCTTTAATTGATTTTGTTTAAAATCTGACCATTGATTTAATATAGTGTAGCTATAGAAGATCCCTACTCTTATTACAGATGCCAATACATTGGGCATTCAACCCCAAATCAATGATAGAAGAAAAATTAGCCCTAATTCCTAATCTCCAAAAAACACTAAATGTTTAACATTTCATTTTATTTATGTTAAACCCTAAATTATTTATTTATATTAAATTATATATTTTTTCCCGTACAAGGTGCGCCTCACTTCGATGAAGCCTGCACCTCGCCTTGCGCCTTGCGCCTTGAGCCTAGGCCCCGAGAGACCTTGGCACCTTGGTGTGCCTATTGCCTTTAATAACACTATCTGCTACTATTTATTGCAATGAGTGGTTTAAACTCAGCCTCCAAAAAATGAGACTTGAGACTAATACCTTGGGTTGCCTTAGACAAGGCTTTTTAGATTCTAGAACCTAGTTAATCTACAATTCTATACTCCCTCGAGATTACTTTCATATATGATTTAGTTTTTGAAGATTCACAGTGATTATACTTTCTTACAGGTAAATCCACAAGTATCACCGGTTCACTACTAGCATGAATCCCTTCTTATCTGAAGCTTTTGATACAATAGAAACAAGACACGAACACGATACATGCATACTTGTCTTCGGAAATTTCAACAAAAAGTAGTTATGAACCTAACTGTTTGAAGGTATAAGATAAGAGTAATAAAGGAATGCAACCACAATAAGTTCATTAAAAAACAAAAGAAACGAATGGAAATAAATAAAACTTTGATCAACTTCCTTAAAAAAATCATACCGGGGTAGAACAGGCAGGACAAGTATACCCGGCTGGAGCAGTGTGTGGAGGAAAACCCTTAATATGTGAATCCAAGCAGCTTGTATGTATAATATCTAATATGAACCCAAGAAAATGCAAGTAATTTGGTACAATTCAGCCAGCTTTCATTAAAGATAAAAATTGCATGCATGAGGTTTAACAATGTGCAGGATCACATACGCAAGCAACCCAATCGAGTAGTTTGAGGATCAGTCGCCTCTTCAATCGCAGCATGACAAAGGCAGCATTTAGGAGGCCAATCATACTCTCCATCTATTACCCATTCTGAATAAGTTCGGACCTGTACAGTGACAACAAATACAACTTAAGCCCCGACGTAGCTGTAAATCCTACCATGCAAACAAGAAGTCTTGATTAAGCAAACAGCTCCAAGAAAATAAATCATACAACTGAAAGAGAAACTTGCAGTGCATAGTACTCTAATAAAGAAGAAAAAGACAGAATACGTAAAGTAAATAGCATGAGTAACAACAGTTAATTAAAACCCACAACCAAAATAATACAAAGTATTTAAGGGTGTGATTGGCTTTGTTTTTTAGTACGGTTTTCTTTCTTCAAAATCAGAAAGAAAATGACACAAGTGCACATTGGTTTTCTGACAAATGTCTGAAACAGTTTCCTGCAGAATGTCAGCTACTAGATTTAAAAGTCTTCTGCGTTTTCTAAATCACTAATCTGTTAAAAAAAAAATTATTAAAAAACAATCATTCTTGAGGGCTAATCATTAATGTAATGATGCCAAAACTAGATAGCTAGGTTTGCTAGACATTATGCCAACAACAAATCTTTTCTCTAATTTTTTGTCTTCAATTAAGAAATAAGGCCATTCCCTATTGTTGGTCCTAAGACCAGGAGTACTAAGAGGAGTGGATAAAATACAGACCTAAGTGCCTAACCTTTAGCATAATATGTACAAAGGGACCAGTGATTGGTGGAATGGAATGGAATGGCCTGAGAACACTGGTTCAAGTTAAGAGAACACAGGCTAGGCTGTTAACAATCTCTATATGCCTTGAACTCATCATACAAGATATAATACAATAATTGAATGAACATAAATTCCAATATCATACCACACATATTTGGTGTTCTGGGAAACATATGCATTCTCCACAAACAGGAACCTTGTGCACGAAACAGTACAACTTAGTTGCCTGAAACCAAACCACCATATGCGTATTAGTCTCCAAAATTACACGACAAACGAAAGCAAATTTCATAACATCAGCTCAAACCTATCAATAACATATAAACTAAGGCAACCACAGTGACAGTGAACAACAGTTTACAATGTTTAAAGATAATCAATCTTCTTTCCAATTCATTGTTCATATACCTCCAATTCTAACTACCCACCTCGATCAATTTAGATGTAGCTATTGTAAACAACAAAAAAACACAATTGAGATAACAAATTAAATCGAAAAACGCAAATATCGGTCAGATTTCAATTTGAGAGCTCGAATCTGAACCTTATAAATTCAATAATTCGGATAAATTACACATTTCAGCAGTACCAGAAAGTGAAAAGTCTAAAACTGAACAAAAATAAAAATAATAAATCGAATGATCTATGACTATACGTACCTTGCGGCATTTGCAGACCACCATCGCATTGACCGGTGTGGTTGCAGAATTGATGAACTTGTTATAGATTGTAAAATTCGGAAACTATCAAAGCAGAGTTAGATTTCACTTTAATTTTTAGGGTTTTAGGTGAATCACCGATCGAGGAGAGAGAGAGACATCTGTGGTCTGTGAATAATGAGAAAGTGTGTGTGTGAGTCACTCATCGCATGTTGTTAAATTTGCTTTTTCTTTCTAACAATTGTTTCGATTTTCGGAGTAATTGTTGATTGAAATCTTGTAGACGGAAGGAATCGTCCCTGGGGTTGACCACCTCCCTAATTTGGCAGCGTTTTTTAAATATGATTAGGAGATAGAGTTATATTTTGAAATTATTATTTGAGTGTGAAAAATTTGTTTAGTAAATAAGTTTTAAAAAGAATTTTAAATTGAATGAAAATTTTTTAATGTGACATATGATATTTGATATTTTCTCCGTCCCAAAATAATGGTTCTTTTTGGGGAATTTAACTTTTTTTGGTAGTACAATTATTGCATTTGAAAAAAATTGATTTTCCAAAATTATCTTTTTAATAGTACATTTTTTGAGAGTATCAATGTATAATTATACTTTTTATATTGTTTATTAATTTAAAAGAAGGACAAAATAATAAATTTATATTATTTTTGTACTTGATTTTTGAAGAGGGACTAATATTTTGGGACAATGAAAAATGGAATAAGGGACTAATATTTTGGGACGGAGGGAGTATAAAAATTTACAACTCATAACTAAATAAAATATTCAAAATTTTATTCAAAACTCATAAAAAAAATTTAAAAATTCTAAAATTTTTTTATTTGAAATATAAAAAATAAAAGGTTCTAATTGTAAAAAAAAAAAATTAAAAAATAGCACTATTCTCATCAACTGGCCGAATGCTTGGAAGGACGACCAGTTAGTCTAAATTTTCTAGCCTTGAAAATAATTTTCAAAAATAAGTGTGGAATTAACTTTTGAAAATTGTAAACAAACAAGATACTCAAAAATGAAGATAGAAATATATTTGGAGAGCTCTACCAAATAGAGTCTTTTTATTGATTTTTTTTTTTTAAAAAAAATTTATAACAAATATATATATAATAAATTTTATACATACTTTTTTTTTTGCAATAAGCAAAATAAAAATTATTTAGTGTATACGGAAAATAAATAAATAAATATATATATATGTTTAGTGAATTGCTATTGGTGATGGCAGGTGATAGAGAGTTCAGATCCTCTCCTTGAGGGATCCTCCTTGAGCTCCTGCTTGCAACGGTTCAGATGAGCCCGTTGGTCATCCAACGGCTCAGATTAAAAAAAAAAAAAAAATGAAAAAATCGAAAATGAAATGTTGAGAGTTCCCGCCCAAACAAAACAACAACACAGCTCATTCACTCTCACTCTCACACACCACTCTCACTCTCACACACCACTCTCCTCCGTCGAACCCATCCCCATCCTCACCGGTGAACCCATCCTCACCGCCGGCGAAGTCCATCCTCACCGACGGCGAACTCCACCGACGACGACCACCATCGGTTGAGCTCTCTACAGCACTCCTCAAATCGAACCCATCGGTTTGCCCTCTTTGTATCTACCCTCTTTTTGTTTTTTGCATATATTTCAAGCTTTTGTGTGTTTTTTGATGGTTTTGTGGACTGATCTGAACTGGGTTTTTGTGTTTGTGATTTGCAGGACTTGTTCTGGAGTAGAGTGTTTTGGGGTTTTCACATAAAACGAAGAGAATCCGAATAATCTGTTACGATCCGTATGCAACAGATTCGCTGTTTATCGATGATTTTGGACATCTGTTTGATGATTTTGGGAGTCTTGATGATCTTCAAATCTTTGGGTTTGAAGACAATGAACCAAGTGATCTTCCTGATTTTGATTTTGAGCTTGGAAATGAAGAGTTTGCTTGGATGGATGGACCCCTCAATATAGCATGCCTATAAGTTTTGCAGCTAGTAGAAATGAGTGTTGGTATAATGGTTTGTTGCTTGTAAGTGGTTGAGAAGGCAGTCGTTGAGAAGGCAATGGTTGAGATGACTTCTATTTTGTGTTTTGTTCATAGGAATTGAAGAAAATTGTGCTGAATTTGTTGTTTATAGATGCTGAATTTTTGTTCAATCTAGTTTGCAGTTGGTTCAATAAACAAATGGAAACATTGCCCACCACAGGAACAGGAAGGAAATGGCTAATTGTTGTTTTTTTTTTTTATCACTTTTAACACAAATTCTTTAAAAAAAAAAAAAGGACATTAATTTCAACATGAACATCCCCATGATCAAGCCCTGCTCTTTTCTGCTCCATTTTTGGACTTTATTTTTTATTTATTGTATAGGGCTCCATTTGTGTCATGTTTATAAGTATTCTATGCCGAAAAAGATTCTAATTTGTCTATTGAAAGTTAATTACAGTAATTGAAACATCAAGAAGATTTGCAAAGCTAGAACTGTATAATACTTTTGAGTCCAGCATCGGTATAGTCATATCATGGATGGTTTAATGCTATTTAGGATCACAAAGGTCATGAATGGTGATGAGGATCCTGAGAGTGGGCCAATCTTCTTCTATTCTCTTGTTTCTATTCTTGCATGTTGGCTTATGAAGGAGATTTGAAGTGCTGGAACAAAAACACAAATACGGGCCATTTAGTTTTTTCTTTCCACACCCAATGACCTTGATAATTAAATGTTTGAAAAAGAAAAATCATAAATATAGTTGCAAGATAGTAGCCCCATTTTCCAGTGCTTACAAGACATAGGAGTATAAGAATGCAAGTTACTCTTGTAATTACTTTTTTTTATTTTTATTATTATTATTAATCAAAATGGCCTTTTGCTTGCTTTCTGGTTTAATTTGTGAATGGTTAGCAGCATCTGAATAACACAACCAGCAACCAAGTTTCCAGATTTTGAATTCCAATTCTCTATGGTTAGCAGCATCTGAATAACACAAAATTTGATCACAAAACTGGACATAATCTGTAACCATTGCAAAATATAGATAAACTGTAACCATTGCAAAACCATGTCCATCTACAGAATCAGAACCAGAATTAAAATTTACCAGAATTCATACCAGATCAGAAGCATGCCAGCAGAACCAGAATTATATTAATATTAAAGAATTTGTTTTAATTGCACATGAAAAACCAAAGGACTTTCTCTCTCTCCCATACAAATGAATCAAGCTCACTCATCTCTTTCTATATTAATAAACAAACAAACAAACAAACAAATAAACAAAACCACTCTGAAGAACTTAATCAGATTTGAAGATCATCAAGACTCCCAAAATCATCAAACAGATGTCCAAAATCATCGATAAACAACGAATCTGTTGCATACGGATCGTAACAGATTATTCGGATTCTCTTCGTTTTATGTGAAAACCCCAAAACACTCTACTCCAGAACAAGTCCTGCAAATCACAAACACAAAAACCCAGTTCAGATCAGTCCACAAAACCATCAAAAAACACACAAAAGCTTGAAATATATGCAAAAAACAAAAAGGGTTTAAGAAAAAATTGTACCTCTTTGGCCTCAAACGCATCGAAACAGTTGGGAAACAGAGATTGGTCATCCAACGGCTGAGATTATGGAGTTCGCCGGTGAGGATGGAGTTCGCCGTCGGTGAGGATGGGTTCGCCGGTGAGGATGAGGATGGGTTCGACGGAGGAGAGTGAGAGTGCTGTGTGAGAGTGAAAGTGAATCCCTCCTGAGCTGTGTTGTTGTTTTGTTTGGGCGGGAATCCGAAAACATTTCATTTTTTATTTTTATTTTTTTTTATAATCTCAGCCGTTGGATGACCAACGGCTCATCTGAGCCGTTGCCCGCAGGAAATGAAGCACCCTCCTCAAGGAGAGGATCCGGACTCGGTGATAGAGGGTGGAAATGCAGAGGTTGCCAACGTAAGATATTTTTTTCTGAACAGTACAACGTAAGATATTCAATTGAAAAAAGAAATAAGATTTTATTTGGAAAGATAATTGGGTTAAGAAAACTGATTAGAAGATAAAATAATATAAAATAATTAATAAGATAAAATATTACATCTAACTCATAATTATTTTATTTTTTCTCTCATAATTATCAAATCAATTATAAAAAATAAATAACCAATTAACATTTCAAATATAACCTTTTTTAATCAAGTTAAAATAATTAAAAAATCAAATAGCCAACTAAAATAATTAATTACCTGAACCAGGCCTATGTAGGAATATTTTGAAAAGATGGTTAAAAGTTGAAAATGGATTAAAAGCTGTGAACCCACTTCCCAAAATGAGCCACAGTATTGGCCAATGACTATAGTGCTCCACAAAACACACTAAAGTGGATCATCCATTATCTAAGGAAAATTTCATTTACATGCACTTATTTATTTTAGTGCACGTCATTTCTCAATACACATACTTATGAATTTGATTAAGTATTATTTATTTCATTTCACATATTACATATTCCAGTTATAATCCTTAACTCAGATATTGTACATACACTTTCCACCTAGACACACGCCCACACAGCTATTCAAATATTGATTTTTCGGCACCAATTCTCTCTAAAGAGGGCTTTCTTGGAAAGCAAAATTTGTCGAAAAACTCGTCGAAAAATCAAACTGGTAGTTAGAGGCGACGACGATGAGGAAAAAGTGACCATTATATATGATTTTGACATATATTTTAGTTTACTTCCTCTAATTTTGTTGTTTCCAACATGACCCCATTTGCGAAAAACATAACAACTTGAACCTTTATCCTCTTTAATGATTTAAAGGATATATACATTTATTAATAAAAATAAAAAAACACACACACACATGGAAATGAGAGCTCTAAAAGAGAAATAATATATCAATTCGTAAGTCCATCCCACAACAATTCACACAGTAAATTACAATTAAGCAAATTCAAGCAAGTTGGAAACATAATTTAGAAAGTAATCCTCACCAAGTGATTCATATGCTGCATTTTTGTGCAGTGTGTCATTATAAAGAATCCTCATTTCTATAGAAGTATAAATCAATGTATTTGCAGGTACCATCACAATACACCCAAAGCATTTACATTTCCACTGGAAAGAATATGCAGTTCTGAAAATGAAACTCAATAATTTTTTAATTGTTAACGATGAACCATTCAAGATCATCTTTATCTCTGTTACTCTCAATTGGATTTGTAACCGAAACAAATTGAATTGATTCTAGAGAAAGGGGAAAAAAACACAAAAGAGTTTGTGTGGATTTGTTTGTTGTTGGTGGTAAAGAGAAAGATGAGAAAATATGAGATGAATTGATTAGGGTTTTGATATCTATTATGGTCATTTTACTTTAAGATATAATTATCATTCAAATAAAATTTTATTAAGTATATACACTGAGATAAATAAATGTATCAAAATAGAATTTCTCACTATCCGATCAATAAAAAAAAGGGCAAATTACATATACCTCCCTCGAGGTTTAGCTAAATTACAGAAACCCCCCTGAGGTTTTGAAAATTACAGATACCCCCCTGAGGTTTATATTTTCATGACAAATTGCCCCCTGAGGTTTATATTTTCATAACAATTTGCCCCCTAATTTGTTATGCAAATAGTACCTTCAGGGGGGTATCAGTAATTTCTCAAACCTCAGGGGGGTATCTGTAATTTTGCTAAACCTCGAGGGGGGTATATGTAATTTGCCCTAAAAAGAATTTCCCTAGAACAATACATTACATAGTACCCTCAAACTACTAATTAATTACTACTTTTTTCTATAAACAAAGTCCATTTTCTTCCACAGTAGAAGGGAGGTGTCATTTGTCAAATTTTCCAACATCAAGGGGGCTGAATGCAAACAAATCATAATTGAGGGGTTTTACTATTATTTACAAAAAAAAAAAACATTTTAAACTGACATTTAAAAAAAGGCTTCGGTACAGAGTCCGCCGCTTCACCTTAAATTCAACTGATACTTTTCTGTTTTCATATTTTCAAATTCTCTCTCCTCTTCGCTCTCACTGTTATCACTCACTCCACTATCCTTCTCTCTCTGCTTCACTAGAAACCCTAGTTTTTTCACCAGGACACCGACAAGATCATGACGGCGGTGCCACAGGTCGCCGGACGGGAGCTATTGAATTCGCCGTCCGACGGTATATCGAACCTTCGCTTCTCCAATCACAGCGATCACCTCCTGGTTTCGTCTTGGGACAAGGTAATTCTGGAACCTTCTATCTTAGTTTTGATATGTTTCTTCAATATTGTTAGATCTCGAATTAAACTCGCTTCTGTTAATGCTGTGGGCTTTTTTTGTTTGTCAGAGTGTTCGGTTGTACGATGCGAGTGCCAATGTGTTGAGAGGAGAGTTCATGCACGGAGGTCCTGTATTGGATTGCTGTTTCCATGACGATTCTTCGGGGTTCAGTGCTAGTGCTGATAATACTGTGAGGAGGTAAGACCAATTTGTGCCCTAATTGGCATTTTAGGTAATAATTATGCTAATTTGATGAGTGATAGTTGTTAGAAAGAATGGGAATTTGAACACTAGTAGTACTGGATAATGGGTTGAATTTGAATTATGTTTTGAATTTAAATTATGGTTTTAGTTTAAATTATGGTGCTCTATCAACTGATGTAAGGTACCCTGAGAAGCACGGACACTTCTAAGAAGGTGACGTATCCGTGTCGTGTTCATGTCGGACACCGACACTCTTTGGACACTCTTAGAACACGTGTCCGACAATCTTCAAAACGTGTCATATTTTTAAATTTTTTTTAAAGACTCAAACACTCTTTGGACACTTGAAGAATACACGTGTCAATTATTTATACACACATGTCTATCGATTAAACACATGTGAAACTAATTATAAGTTTGAACAAAACAACTTAAGATACAATAATAAAACAAAACCCATATAAATTTATAGGAATTAGTGTCATATTGTATTTTTTATTATCTTTGAATGATATATATATATAATATATAATAAACATATAAAATTATATATTTCATGTGTGTCCCCCACGTGTCATGTCCTACATTTTTTGAAAATTAACGTGTCGGCGTGTCCATGTCGTATCCGGATCGTGTCACGTGTCCGTGTCCATGCTTCTTAGAAGGTACCCTTTGCTAGATTATCCTCAACAGGATTATACATATATCCAAATCACATTTTTAGAGCACCATTTGTCCACTTCTAGACAATGGAATGCACAAACTAGAAGCTCGCTATGTGTATTGAGTAAAGCCACCCAATAGTTTACCTCCCTCATCCATTTTCAAGCTTCTAGACGTGCTGATGCCTCAGAAGAGTGAAAAGTTGTTTTGATGTGAATTAGGGCAGGCGGGCAACGAGAAACCTACAAAAAAAAAACTCGCCTTGTTGCCTTCCTTATGTCTAGAGAGGCAGTGCAAGTGTGGTGGTTGCAAGATGCTAGATGTGGTATGACTTTTTTGGTTGTCTATTCTAAACTTTATGCAAATTTTCTGCTGTTTTTTTGGTGAAAGATATGAGGAATGAGGTTTCTTTCTTCAGTTGGTGTCCTAAGAGAGATCAATATACATGATCATGTGGCCTATGCATTTTATGGATAGGGTGTGTTAAAAAAAAAAATTAGAATGCAACTTTGACAACACATATTCAATCATTATTTTATTATATTTGGTATGGATTTTTCGAACTAAATTGCATCACCACGCCTAGTGGAATGAACTCCTCGTCTCCTAGCACAATTTTTCCAATAGCGAGGGGCTATGAAGCATGGAAACTCCAAAATCGGTGCCGTGGCGGTGTCCGACACGCCAGGGACATATACGGGACATGCCAGATGACGTGTTCCTTTAATTTAATATTTTTTTCGTAGGGAACACGGCAGGGACACGCGCGTCCATATCGAAACAAGAATTGAATTCAGAACAGAGAGAGAGAGAGAGAGAGAGAGAGAGAGAGGCTCGTCGGGCATACCTAGAAGCTCTTCGCTGGCGAGTCGTCGGTCATCGGTGGTCGGTCGTCGGTGGTTGGTCTTCGATCGTCTTCTTCGTCTTCATCTTCGTCTTCGTCGCTCTCAGTCTCTCTCTATATCTCTCTCTCTCTCTCTCTCTCACTCTCAGTCTTCTCTCTTCGATCATTTCTGTCTCTCTTCTCTCTCAGTTGATCTCCATCTCTCTCGTCTCTCCCTCTCTCTGTCTCGTCTCTCTCTGCTCTTTTCTCTCTTTTCACCTCTCGCCTCTCTCTCGTCTCTTTGTCTTCTCTCTCTTCTATCTCGTTTCGCTCTCTTCTTTGTTGATCAGATATTTTTTATAGTTATATTATATTTTAGTTTATATATATTATATCTCGTCTCTTTGTCTTCTTTCTTCTTTATTTTTTATTTATTTTATGATTAGATATTTTATATATATATATATATTGTATATTTTAATTTAATTTTTTCTTTATAAATTTATATATTGTAAATTTATTTTTATTATATATTTAATTTTTTTTTATATAATGTTTACAATATGTAGAACATATGTTTATAATGTTTAAATATAATGGTCTTTATATACACAGTAAATTAATATTAGTTTTTATTAATTTTGATTGTTTGGTAATATAAAATTAATCTACATAGCAAATATGTAACATATATATTTAGAAAAATAATAATAATTTTCCGTGTCCCCCACCGTGTCCGTGTCTCCGTCTCCATTTTTTTGAACCCGTGTCCGTGTCCGTGTCCGTATCCGTATCCGTATCTGTGTCCGTGCTTCATAGGCGAGGGGCTAAGAAGCATTCTCCTTCGACAACTTGAAGACTTTGGTTCATCACCTCCGGTTCTCAACTTCTCACTCTCTTTCTCCCTTCCCTCCCAAGAGCATCACCTAGTCTTGGTACATGCCAGAGAATTGCTCAACTCTCTTGCTGTTCCCCTCCAGTTGTCTCTCGCCATTTCAGTGGCTACCATACTTACTTGAGGGCTCCAAAACTAGTGTGCTTGCCTTCCACCATCCACATGTCGTAATGCTAACAAAAATGTTCACATATATTATTTTATTAAGCTTTATAACTGACGTATTTATTTGGTTTGATGTTTCAGGCTTGTTTTCAGCTTAGGCAAGGAGGATATTTTGGGAAGGCATGATGCACCAGTGCGATGTATTGAATACTCATATGCAACAGGTTGGTTCAGAGATAACTACCCCAATTTCACTTTTGTAGTTAATTCATTTGTTCTTTATGGGAAATTGAATTTACGTAGGAACAACTCAAATTAATTGCATTTTCATGGAGGACAGAGTAAGTGAGAGTTGTGTCCCATGCCACAACTTTCACTTGCACTTGGAGAATACTTTCTCAGGTAAAATATTTTACATCAAAACAGATGGAGTTTTAAGAGTGAGGATGCATTGTTGTTTTAGTAGCAATTTGAAGGATTTTGTAGGTTCATTGATCAGGGCTTGACAAAATAACTTCATAAGTTGTTGACCTAGATGCTGTTTCTCATTGAATGACAATTGATTATGATCCCAAGTTAATGTCTGATACTTACGTCATCTCATGTTCTTATGTTTCATTAAACGGATTCATCATAATGCTATTGTTAATACTATGCAGTATCAATGTATCACTTGATTGCATGTGTATGTAGTATTCGCACATGATATTTGTTTTTTTGTCAAAATAATTCCTGGTCGATAACACATTTATCATCTGTCTATGATTATAGGGCAAGTAATCACTGGTAGTTGGGACAAAACCCTGAAATGTTGGGATCCTAGAGGTGCAAGTGGGCAGGAGCGCACTATTGTTGGGACATATGCACAACCTGAGCGTATCTATTCAATGTCTCTTGTTGGAAATCGTTTAGTTGTAGCAACTGCAGGAAGGCATGTGAATGTTTATGATTTGCGGAATATGTCTCAACCTGAGCAGCGAAAGGAATCTTCATTGAAATACCAAACTAGATGTGTACGCTGTTATCCCAATGGAACAGGTATCCATCTGAACAGCTTGAAGTGTGGAAAGTTAGCTTACAGTGTGGCAAAATTTATATTTCACTGTTGTTGGTTTTCTACATCTTTTGATGCTAGAATAGTATGACAGAATCAAAGCTGTTTTTATCTATTTATTGAAATTTCAATTTTCCAGTCAAATGACATTTTGGTGTTACCAAGACTGCTTTTTTTGTTTTGTACTTGTACTTTCAAGAGAGAATGAATTCTTTTTTTCTTTTTTTGAACGAAGAGTGAATTCTAAATTTTATTAAAAAATATTAACCTATGTAATGTCTTAAAAGTTCCTTCTTAATGTTAGATAATTTAATATGGTGTAGTTGAGTCATTTTTTACCAGAAGGGAGATCCTTAAGTATAGTGACAAATTCCGATCAAGCATCAATCTAATTTAGTTCAATGATCTTTTTACATGCAATGCATTCGTGTTTGATTTTTTAAACCAGACTATTTTGTGCAGGTTATGCTCTTAGCTCTGTCGAAGGTCGGATTGCAATGGAATTTTTTGATCTTTCCGAAGCTGGCCAATCGAAAAAGTATGTATTAGTTTGCACCATTTATGAGCACGAAATGGTTAGCTTCTGGTCTTCTTAATGATTGCTCTTTCTAGGCCTTATTCAAACTTCTTATTATTAGGTTTTTGTTGAATTGTGCTGGAATCCTGCATTGGAGTACTTCCTGAGGATCACAATTAATTGCACAGATTAATCGATGGTTTCATTAATCTTTATGTGATAAAATTCAATTGAAGTGAAAATCTTATAAACACGTAACTTACTGGATTTTTCTGTTGATGGATAATTGTCTACCACATCCTAGCGTGCTGTACTGTCATTTGTCAGAGAAACATTAGGAGGTTTCATGACAACTATTTTTTTCTGGATTTTTCATGACTACTACTTCTTTTTTTCTTCTTCTTTTTTTTTTTTTGAAATGACAGTAGCACTCTTCTGACTTGTGTGTTTTGAATAACGATATTGGGATACCTATCATTTATTGGCTGATAATCTGGTAAATATCACTATCAGAAGTCTAAAATCCCAATATGTATCGGCTAGTATTTAACACACTTAGAATGTTATTTGAGTAGACTACAGGGGAGGCAAACCTTCTCCCATTAGGCCTTATAGCATGGAAAGTGCCAGCATGGCTATATACATGTTTGCACAAACTGTGTTTTGGGCAGTATTTCACTGCTTCATGGTTTTGAGCTTTTTGCAGATATGCATTCAAGTGTCATCGAAAGTCTGAAGCTGGAAGGGACATTGTCTACCCTGTAAATGCCATTGCATTTCATCCCATGTAAGTTCCTGAAATTCTCTTTCTTGTAGCAGAGGGACCATAGAGTTCAGCAATAATACATTCTTTACTGCCTCTTTTCTGGATCATAGATAAGTAGCCGCTTTCTTTTAAAAAAAATTCTTAAATTAAGAGAATAGTAATGGTTGGATTTTCTTATCCCTGTTACTTGTTGCTTTGAAGCACAATCCTTTGTTTGCTTAGTATGATTGTTCCCACTAAACGTGAAATCCTTCTGGTAATGTGCTGTGGTCTGACTGCAGTTTGAATTACACACATTATAGTGTGCTCGGGTGGGTTCCACTCTAGTTTTTTTTTTTTTTTTGAAAACTATTTCAATATAGAAAAATAAAATAAAATAAGCAGTAGCAAAATATAAACTAGGGTCAAACCAGGTCAATTTTGTGCAATTTTGGAACCTTGAAATTAAGGAAGTGCTCATGCAAATATACCTGTATGAGCAATGGAGCAAAGCTTGCATGAAATGACTTTATATTCCTTCTTAACAAATTCTACATGCAGCTATGGTACATTTGCTACTGGGGGTTGCGATGGTTATGTGAACGTGTGGGATGGCAACAATAAGAAGAGGTTGTATCAGGTAAAATATATAGAGAAACAAGTCTGACACATTCTATTTCGCTAGAGTTAGTTACCTATTCATTGGAAGTGAATTAATTAATGCTTTTGTTCATCAATTTTAATCTGTAGTACTCAAAATACCCGACAAGCATTGCTGCCTTGTCGTTCAGCAGAGATGGCCGACTGTTGGCTGTGGCATCCAGTTATACATATGAAGAGGGAGATAAACCGTAAGAATTAGAGCTCTCTCCCTCTCTCTCTCTCTCTCTCTATATGCACGTGTTTGTGGCTAACTTCTACTTATGTCCTGTTCAATGCAGTCATGAACCAGATGCTATCTTTGTTCGAAGTGTAAATGAAGTTGAAGTGAAGCCAAAGCCGAAAGCATACCCCAACCCGACTACATAAGTCTAAACTGCAGCTTACTCTTTCTTCTAATAGTAGTTATTCCCCATGTTTGTATTTAATATTAAACTGCAAGGTTTCATTGTTTCAAATGGAACTTTCCCAAACTCAAAATGTAGACTGATCATTGATTCAATGTTAGATTCTCATATTACCTTTGAGCTTTAAATCCTCGTAGAGTGATATAATTATAGCATAAATATCAAAACCCTTTGGTGCAACTGTGTTTTTTTCAATCATAATTGGCACGTAATGGATCATAAATTTGGGTTTATGTGGCTATATTGGAACCCATCAGTGTCATCAAGATCACAACTTGCACAACAATCTCCAATCAGCATGATTTCTGTATCTAGATTAAAATTTACTATTTTGAGTTTTCAAAATTTCCTTTTCATGTTTGATCACAGTAAACATCCCAGTAGTAAAATGAACAAACATTATCCTGTTTTCCAAAATACCCATGTACACAGCATTTTACATGACAACTGCCAAAGACAAAGTGCCACCTGGTAACAAAATCGGAGAGTAGCTTTCTTTCATATTAGAACTATAGAATCCATTTAAGCTTCAAATGTAACTGGCTCCTCCATCGTGCAAAGATACAACACAAAAGTAGAACCCTTGAATCCCAGTCATTCGAGTAACAGTGATTTGACTGTTTTGCAGTTACCTAATTCCAGAGGGAGCTGCTTGTGGACCGACTCCCGCTGCTCTCCTCATGGCTTTCGATTGGGCAAGCATCTCATCATAATTCTGTATCAACGAGAAGTTAACCATTAAAATGGGCAGGGAGAAAGGCCATCCAAGGGAAGATAGAAGGCAGAGAATGTAAAGAGAAATCTACCCGTTTCTCAAATGCAATATCCCTTGAGCTGATGATCTTGTCTGCAATGCCATATTCAATTGCCTCTTGAGCTTGAAAATATTTGGGGCGCTGGACGTCTTTACTGATTTCTTCCTTTGATTTCCCAGTTCCTTTTGCTAACAGCTCTACGTAATATTCGGAGTTTGCATCCAGTTCTTTGGCCTGAAAGGAAGTAAAATATCACTAAGTCATTCGCACATCCAGACACACAAGGGGAGAGAGAGAGAGAGAGAGAGAGAGAACCTTAATCCACATATCTATGACAGCTCCACTTGACCTGCTGACTTTAGGGAGATACAATTTTGCTGCAATACAATTACGTACAAGTGAGCACATAGCCATTGACAGAACAAAATGACGAAAAAAGACTTATGCAATCGGTCCCATTTGATTGGGAGACAAACTTAGTTTAGTCTGGTTTGGTTACAATTAAATATGGCAGAAAAACCAGTAAGAAAAAAAAAATACTATGAATGAAGCACACCTCATATGACCCCTATCAAACTAAGGTCCAGCTTTTTGAGCTACACATTCACAGGCAACATCGTCAGGGGAATGAAACCACGAGTAAGCAGCAAATTAGCTCTTAGTCTCAAAATGCATTTCGGAAAGAGGTACGGGACATTTTCCTAGTGGTAGATGGATAATAAAAATGGTCTCAAATGAATATGCGAGTGTTAGAAACCTCGTACACATTCAGCAAATATAAACAAACTATTATACATAATGAAACATCATAAAAAAAAGTGTTGGTGTGGCATCAAAAAGAGAGGCTTGGGGTTACTGGTTCAATTCTTCTGGTCTTTGCCACATAAATCAACACAAAAATGGACCCCCCCCAAAAACAAAAGACATAAGAGAAGAATTTGATGCCTAGAAGATCACTATTCTAACTGAAGCCAAAGAAAATTGCTACAAGGAAAAACTATCAACATTTGTCACACCCCAAGGTAGTTGTAAGTTAAGGAGACTCAAACTCAAGTTTATTTATTGGGTGAAGACCTAAAGTAATAATATTACAGGCCCGACATATGTTTGTTAGAGGCTATTAAAAACACAAGACTTACAACCTATAAAAATCCCTATAAAAATCCTTCCTGTTTTTTCTATATCCACCTTAAATCCTTGACCAAAAGCAAGAAGCTAAATCACAATAAAAAATATTACTTGATCCATAATACAACCCGCAGATGACCCCTACAACCCATGTCCAGTAAATTGCAAAATAACTAATATACTCCTAACTCTTATACCTGATAAAACATGAATAAAATCATACAGGCAGCTCACTCACTTACGAAAACATAAAATAAGACCAAATTAATCCTCAATAAAATTACATAATGTCAATTGAAGGACGTATACTTATTAAAAAATAGATAAGAGGATGTAGAGAGCAACATCATCTTATTCTTGACAACTTCCATGGGTGAATTATAAAATTTGACAAAAAAATTTGATAGTACTGTTGAGAGAAAATGAATCATACTGGAAGAATTTGGTTGCATAGCGCGGAAACCCTTGGCTCCAAGTGAGAGAAGCATTGCTGCTTGACCATACGCCATGCCGCAATTCACTGTGTAGACGTCTGATTTGCAGTACTTTAGTCAAAAAAAACCAAAGAATGTTAATTTGCTGAATTTAATACACTATTAGACAAACTACACAAGGGCCTCATGAATACAGTTGAGATATCTCCTTTTATGTAAAATATAGACAAACTTTGGATCTGGAAATTTAAGGATGACTTTACCCTTTGGGTACAGTTCTGTTATCTTTTATTTTTAGTAACGCCTATTTCTTGTTTATGAAAAAAACAATCTTCGTGAATTTTTTCATGTACGCTTTCCCTAATTTGCAGGCATATAACTACAAAAAATAATACCATATATAAATATCCTTACAGCCATGGTGTCAGCAATGGCATATGCCTCTGTTTCAGCTCCGACAGTCTCCATCTTCTCATTCTGGGCAAATGCATAACAGAAACAGATAAGGGGAAATTCCACTTCAGTTTAGATTTTTTTTAAAAAAAAATTGCAAATAAGTGGTAAACTTTATACAAATTAATAATTAAAATTATAAATTCTTTTATGAATCTGTAATAATTTTTTGATTGTACCACTGGTCCATAATTTCCCCAACAAATAAATACACATAGGAATACAAGCTTTGAATCGAATGAACAAGGAGACAACAAACAAAGTATTAAAAGCAACCTAGAAATATTTTATCTTGCCTTAGCATCTCAAATAAATGGACTGATAATAAGAAGAAAAAAAGAGATAAAATGGGAGAAATGCTATACGTTCAAGTATTAACCTGAGTCCCAGAAGAATTTATATACAAATATATAGGCTTTGATGGGTTATCATAATCCAACCACATGAACTGAGCAACAAGAAGCTCAGTTACTGCTGGCACAATCTGTAGCAATCAGACAGAAAAATATGAAGTTGTTACAAATCAAATGGAAAGTGCATTGAAATAGAAAGAAGAAAGTTTAAGTCAGTAGGGTTGATATGCTAACTAAGAGAAAAATGCAGGTAGCTTACTGGCATGCCCAGATAGACAATTCGAGCATCCAAAAGCAAAGATGGCAAATCAGGAGGAGCAGTCCTGGGCCTTCCATATCCTCTGGCTCCTCCACGGTACATGCTTACACTCATGCTGTATTTTGAAGGACCTCTTTCAGTCATGCCTGATAAACTCCACATTCCTCCATGATTCAAATAATTGCTGGCAGATCCGATGCTTTCCTGTCAAAAGTTCTCCAGGAATAAGGATCTCCGAGGGACACTCAATCAGTCACAATGGGATTTGGATAAATTTGTTGAAATTGACGACTAAGTTAAAATAAATAACTATTATTATGGTGTAACAGCAGCAAGGCTGATCAAATTTATCAACCATATAACCACTTAGATATATAGTGAACAGAAATGAAGCAACAAGTAAAGAGAATAAACCTCTGTGACACTTTCAGACTGTCGGCCGATGGGATTATCTTCAGTCATGAACATGTCCATTTGTGAACGACTTAAGCCATAAAGATATTGAGGGGCATTCTTGTAATTGTCCATCACTACAAGTAAGAAGATGGGAAAGTGATAAGTATTCATCTAAACAATGCTTATTTCAGATAGAGTCATAGAACTCAAATTCAAGATTTGACTTCATAAGCCAATCAGATGCGACATCAAAATTATATTGCTTTTAAGTTCTTGCACAACATACCTCCCAATAGGGGCAAAACCACATCTACTGCATCAGATCGGGTTAGATACATTGAACATGGATGTAGAGGAATCAGAATCACAAAAAGATTGATGGTTACAACTTACACCATTTTCAACTACCTTTACATCATGTTTTTAATTTGTAACTTAACTAGCAAACACACGTTTCATATCTGTCCCCGTGTTTGCTGAAATTGAATAGACTATTTCAATAATTGGTCCAACAATTCCTGATTTAACAAAATAAAATTTTAACCTGAAATCTTGGTTGAACTTTAACTTACACTTCAAGGAAGAGACAAAAATAAAGCCCCACAATATTTAGAATCAATACGCACAATACGGTTCAACATGGGCAGACAACATGATCTCAGATTTTCCTGACATAAAGGTAGTCATTGAACATTAAACCATTCTTGAAACATCATGCAAAACACATTTTTAAGAGCCAAGTTATCATGCCAATAAACATGTGCCCTTCAAACCTTCAAAGGGGTTTCCAGCGGTTCATCCAGTCTTTGTCAGTAGTTTCCATCAGGTATGCTTCTCTTATATACAGAACAAGGTAGAACCATAGTGCTGATGGCTATCAAGCATTCTCCATATCCTCCGAAGGACATGTTCAAATTTTGTCGGAACTGAATTCTACGCTAAAAATGTAAAGGAATAATAGTCCATAATATGAGCAGTTCCCCACCAGTCTTCTTAAGGGAGTGCCAAACATAATTTGACTTGTAAGGTGACTGAAAATGCATAAAACTTAGAAAGCATATAGCTGCAAAAGATTAGCATATTTACAGCGAAAACATCTAAAAATGCTATTAAATGACTTTGCAAAATGGAGTTTTGCTCAATACAAAGTCCACAGAAGTTTCCATCTGTTAAACACCAGGATCCTACTTGAAGGAGCCTTGATATCACCACAAATGCTCAATCAACGGTGTGATTGTCCGAGTGGGGTTAAAAGTGAGTAAATGCAAAAGGGTGGGTCCAAAAGCCAAATGCATGAGCATATTGTCTAGCAACTTTGAGCAGGAAACAAAGTCAACTATGGTATCTTTAAAGTTTAGATACAAATCATAGTGATAGTGGAATTAGAAACTTGTGATATTTTCCCCTATATACAACTACTCACTGCACTTAATTGTACTTGGAAAACATTGAAAAAGTTGGGAACTGTTCCTAAGAGCATCGTATTGTAGAAAAGTAGACAAAAACGATCCGTGTCCCACTTGATTGGGACACAAGACTTAGTTTGGTTATTAACTTATTTTCATTAGTCAATCTTGGCAATAAATTTTTTTGACACAAGCAATATCACAAGGTCATCTATGACTCAAACTCTCTAACTGGGCACATAAGAGCTAGTTTAAGCAACTTGACTCATTCCTTTTGCACACTTGTTGCAAATACTTTTGCTTCTTTATTTATCCTTCACAGGTCACTTCTTTCTTTTTCTTTCTTTCTTTTATTTTTTTTCATTTTTTGTTAAGAAAGAAAGAAAGACAGAGAAGTTTTATCCTGACACATCTAATGAGATTGTGAGATACAAACCTTAATGATGTTCTTACTGTTACATAACAACACCTTACTAAACGCCTTTTTGTTGCGTCAATTGGGAATTTTCTATGACAAGGTTAGGCTTGTTCTAATTTTTCTCAGGTGTTGAAGCTAGGTGATCTCACATGGGCAGGGGGCCTCATGCTAACAAGAAACTAGTATAAAATTGAATTGCTACTTGCTAGTATGGTACGCTGCAAACCATGCGCTATTCCACAACTAGCACCTTCGAGATAGCAAAGTAATTAGATTTCTCATGCACTGTTCTGTTCATAGTTTTTCCATATGACTTGGTCTTAAAAATCTAATGCTACAAATTTCTTGTTGACGAGGTTGAAAGTCCTGATTCTTGCTGTTCAATGTTAATTGCTATCTTAACTGGGCTCCAACTTATGGAGTCAGTACCAACAATATTGGATTAAAAAACCTTTGGTTTCTGTTCAAGTGATTTCGAAATTAAATTGTTCAACAGACATACAAAACGTGCAAACTTTTTCCATCACTTTTATTTGAGTCTATATTGTGAAAAGCCATCTAGATGCTTACTAGTTGCATCCAACTGTCGGCTAGCCAATATTTTCACCATGGAATCTCTCCCCACCACACTTTTCACACACAATCTACTCTACACCACATCATTACATTAAATACAAGTTAAAGTGAGGTAAGAACAAGATCTTAACATGCTATCTCTCTAGCTGATACTATATCATTACTCCCCAATCCCAATTTATAGATTCCTTTAATTCCTTTTACCGTGTTTGTCTCATGTGAGAATTTTTAGTAATCTAACCAAACAATATAGGAGAATTTTTTTCCTTTAGTCGAGATAGCACCGACTTATCCAACAAGAACGAGAGAACACAATACAATCTTTTCTTTTCTCGATTCCCAAACAGACTCTAATTGCTCGGCAATACATGAATATGAAAAAGAAACCCTAGAATTCAACGGAGCTCTAGTTCTCAAATTTCTGAGATATTATAAACACAAATTCAGTCATCAAGAAAGTAATCTATGCAGCCAAAGCTAGAACGAACGGAGTAAAACAAAGCACAATACTGAAACAGAGAACAGTGTGTTCGAATTGGGGACTCACATCCTTCTTTGAGGTTTTCCTCTCGAAACCGCTTCGGAACATGGTCAAGAGGCTTCGAAGACCTCGGAGACCTAAAACACCATCTCCGAGTTGAGCTCGCTCTCGAATTTGCCGCAGATGGAGCGAAAGGGAGCTTGGTACCGTCAAGGAAAGAGGTCTTCGGGACGCCAATAGCAGTGGATAGTTCACGGTTGTCTGTGGTGATGGTTGGAGCTGCGAGAGGAGAGAGAAGCGAGGTCGCCATAGCCACTTTCTCTCTCTAGAATTCGAAGATTACTCTCTCTCTCTCACTCAGTTTAAGCCAGAAATGAGAGAGAAGCATTGTGATGGTGATGACGACGACGGTGATGCGGTAATGGGTTGGGCTACATGTTTGGGTTGTAATACAGCCCATTTTTAGATTGAGCCCAATTAATATGAAGAGAGTTTGTACTGGGCTGGGGTTGAAGATTTTGACTGTACGAGAAGTTCTCATAAACCCATTATTAGCCCATTTCATTACCATGCATGATCCAACTTCTTGTAACTCTCTATGGGGTTGGGTTTGTGTTTGTCCATGCATAGGTCTTTACTAGAGTTGGGCACCAAAAAAAAATTGGGGAAACTACTACTCAGTGGTTTTTAAAAAAAGTAATTACTAATTGATGAAAAAGTCTATCACTTCCTAATTTAATACTTGTATGGTTTATCATTAATTTGTAAATATATATATTTTTTAAATATACACTGATGTAGAATTTCCCCAAAAAACATTGACCAATAAGAAAATTCCTATTCAAAGAAGAAGACTTGCGTAAATATTTGCTATAATGGTGGTATCATTTTTTTTTTTTTTTCCAAAAATAACGTTAGTATGTTAGTATAGTTAGATTACAAGTGAAGAGTTTACCGATATTCCATCAACTTGAATCACTGACCTCCAACTTACCATACCCTAAGATATGCCTACTAGATCATTGGGCCACACTCCAATGTCAACATAGCAGTATCATTGACTAATAAGAAATCTCACGTTTGTAATTGATGAAAGGCAGTACCCTTCTAACATCGAATAATTTTTTTAATTCTAGATATCAAAATTTCATTATTGTAAAAATAGTTAGTAAAGTTTATTAATTTATATGGTATTTTTCCCCCAAAATATTATATAAAAACTTAGCAGCCAAGAATACTGTATGACACATTGACACTCCATTCTGAGGAAAAAAAAATACTCTATGACACAAGCCAAAAAAACCCATAGATATTTAAACCTAACTTCAGCACGTGTGATTAGATAGCCATTCAGCCCATAATTAGCAGAATACAAGATGTTGAAGCAAAGTTTTGAAAATGATGTTCTGTACCCAATAACTAAATTATTCAGTCATGAACTTTTCCTTTTAAGTTTGCCAAATATCCTGTTTGGCAGCCGAGAATACACAAGGAGCCGAGAAAGAAAATTCGGCATTACTTATGTAAGGCATGACTTCAGTAACTTTACTTGCACCTTCTTCCACTCACATACATTGCCGACTTTAATAAAACAATGTAGACTTGTATCATTCTCATTTGCCATACTTTGACACCAAGTATTCCAAGTCATCATTTTGAATCATCTAGTCACCCCCATTGGTCCAATCAACTGACTCATTTAGATGTAAATCATCTATTTAAAAAAACAGCAGTGTTACAGAGCACTAGTAGAGCTGCTCTAAATGATGACAAAACAAGAAGACAAAACAAAAAAAATAAGTAAAAGACAAAACAAGAAGAAGAAGAAGACAAATTAATCCTCATTTAAAGCTCCTCTTTTAGAGATCTAAATCATTTTTGTTAAAAAAATAAAGTTGATTTGACAATTATGATCAGATAATTTTATTATATTTATTTTTAAAAATTGAATGATCAGTATTAATTTTGGTTATATTGTCTAAATGTCTGAAAATAAATATGATGAAATTACATGACTATCATTAAAAAAAAAAAAAAAGCAAATTACATCAGTAGTCGTTATACTTTCAATTGACTAAATTTTAATCATTAATTGAAGATTTTGTATCAATTTGATCCAATTAATAACGTCATTAAGAGTTTTTACGAAAAATAATTATTGATTTCGCTGAACTTAACTCACTAAATTGATTAAATTCATAGTTCAACCTCTAAATTGATTTAATAATTGTAATCACATAACGTTATTATATTTATTTTAAATAAATTGAAGGGCAAGTATTAAATTTTTATATATTTAAAATAAAATAAAATAAATTATATAATTATAATTATAATTATTAAATTAATTTAATTATTTTTTATAAATAAGTTATACATAAAAACTTAAAAAAATAAACAGACTAACGAAATTGGGCCCAAATGAACCAACTGGACAGCAGATGAGGCATGTCTTTATTTCAAATAATGATATTAATGTGTCCGGCGCAAACTTCGGAAATTATCGAAAAAGTTGAATGTGTGAATTAATTGATAATTTTCTATGTAGACTGATTTTAGTATTCACATTGTTCTTAGGTGTTTCACATGGCTTGCTTTGGCAACATAGTAAAAAGTTAGTTTTTAACTTTTTTAGTTAAAAAAATTAACTTTTTTATCTAAGTTAATACCTAAAAAGTTAGATTTTTTGGTTAAAAAAAGTTAAAAGTCAACTTTTTACCAACTTTTCAAAACACTACATAAATTACGAAAACGTGTGCCGCAAACAAAAATAATAATTTGTTACAGAATTTTAGAAAATTTTAAAAAAAATGAAATGTTTAGTGCGAATTCTTTCTAATTGGCTCACAATATATAAAAACATCTCTAACATTTGCTTTTTTTTAATTAATTTGAGTAAAAGTTTCATCTGATATCATGTGTTCCAACAGAAATTTCATCAAACTATCGGTCGACCGGAAGGATATTCGGCCGGTTGACGAGCCACTGTAAATTTTCCAAATTCTAAAACAGATTTTTGGAGGTAGGTGGTCGATCGGGGAGACAATCGGCCAGTTGTCCGATGATGGTGTATGCTGTAATGGAACCTGCATCCAGGGGCGTAGCTATGTAGGGCCCAGAGGGGGTCATGTGCCCTCCAGGTTTTGGGATTTTTTATTTTTTTTTTAAATAAAGAAAATATTCTAAATAAAAAAAATTTATAAAAATATTATTTAAAGTGAAATGTCAATGACATTTTTTAAATTATGAGAATACTAAAAGTTATGTTGATTTAAAATAAAGAGACTATAATAAGTCATATTATTATCTATGAAAATTTTAATATAATGGTGATGTCTATCATTATTGACATACAAATATAATTAATTTCAATAAAGATATAGAATTTATTGAATTATTAATTACATTTGAGATGTGAAATTTATCTTCCATGTGGAGTTTATCTTCCATGTGTTTCTTTCAATTCATAACTAAAATGACCACTATATAAATTATAATCAAGCAACACATCTTCAATTATAAAAAATAAAAAAATAATAAAAAAATTTACAATAGATCATAACTAATATCAGAATAAGCCATAACTAACTATTACTTGATATATAGTCATAACCAAAATAACAACCACAAGAAGTTATAACTAAATTATATTTAACACTATAATGTATTATAACTAAAGACCACGAAGATTATAATTACGACATATGATAGACACTTTTTTTGCGATATGTTTTATAGAATTTATCTACTAAAATATATCTTCTATCTCAACTTATCTTCTTTTTTAATTTTTCAATCTATCTATAAAATAGTTATTCCCCAATATTTGTATAAAATTTAATCTAAAATCGTTTAATTTAAAATTCACATTTATCCAAATGAAGTCTTAATATTTAAGTTTAGTAATATTTCATTGTTGTTTATTATGAAAAAAAATAATAATTAATGTTGTCATTAATTTGTGCCCCATTTTTACTAAATTCCTGGCTACGTGTCAAGGTGTGTCCATCCAAGGGTTAACACCTTGAAGCCATACACATTTGTGCCATTTGGAGAGTCAAAGACATGCCTAAGAAGTTGTTGGTGCAAGTGCAAGCAAAGGCCCAAGGCATAGTGCAAGATAGTCCAAGACATGCCATGAAGCAACCTAGTCACTAAGTAGCAACTTTAGGCCAACTTTTAAAGGGTAAAATGTAATATTTTTGCCTTGTAAATTTTTATGTAAATACCTTAATATTAAAGGTGTTTTGGGACCAAGAGTTGTAATTTTTCTATTTTTGTAGAATTTTTAAAAATTCATTAGGACTCTTCAAATATAGTGGATGTTTCCTCTTGCCAGATAGGAAAAGGCTTAACAAGCTATATATAAGGAGGGGGTACCCAAGTGTTGAATCAGACCACTTGTGCCTTTAATGTACCTCAACCTAGCTTATGGTAAGACAACTTTTGTAGCACTTTTAGTGCATTGTTCAACTATTGTAATGCCTTCTTTTGAGTAATGAAAAGTTCATTTCGCCTTTAAATTGTGTAAAACCTTTAAATTGTTGTTTACTTTAATTCTAGCTTGTTGATTGCTATTTTGTAGCTTGTCTCCAATCTTGTGGCTCATCAACTTAACTAATATTGTGTTTGCTTGTCTTTGCAAACCTTTTGAGCATTATTGGCAGGCTAGTGAAAAGAATTAACTAGCCCTACACACACTTACATATCTTGACAAGGCTTCCACATTGCTGGTGTGTGACACTACGCCACTGCCTGCATCTCCAAAACTATGTACAGTAAACTGATGAAAGTTACAACCATCCTTAATTTGATGAAAAATTGAAGATATTCTAAATTTGATGTAAATGTTGGAACAACAAAAGTCTACTTTTTTGGAGACGCTCTAGCATACTTTATTCTCTCGTAACTTTTTGGACTATTTTTTTTTGGACTCTCTTAACTTTTTTTCAAAAATAAATATCATGAAAAAAATAGAAGAAAATGCTTCACTATTTAAACAAGAAGTTTAAGTTTCTCTGCTGTGGCTTTACTAATCTTCTTGTGTTTTATTTATTTATTTATTTCAATAAGACAAACCAATAAAATACATAATTCAATTATTTGAGTTAAAATTGAAATAAAATTATACTAAAATCATACAATCTAAAACAATGTAATTTTATTTTAACTTTAAATATATGTCATTAAATTACCACAATAAGGCCATTGCAAAGTGATCCGTTTTGGAGAATCTTGGTTCTTAAAGAAATTATGTTGTGACTTGTATAATTGTTAGGTTTATTATAATTAATGAGTTATTAGCCCCTTTTTTTTGAAAAAAAAAATTTAATGCCTATCATAATATATATATATATATATATATATATATGATATAAGAAAAATGAGTTTCTAACCCACAATTCTTGTGGGAGCTTCAATATTCCAATCTTAATTTTTAAACTTTTTTATTAAAAGAAAAACCTCAGCATTTATTGACTTTTCCCAACCTACAAGCCTTTTTGACTTCTTCTACACTTACTGTTGCACAATTTTCAGCTTCTCCAGTTCACTATGTTTAGTGATGGGATTGTTAAATTATTTTTATAAAAAATCTAAAAAAAAATTTGTATATTAAAAAAAAAATATCTAAAACAAATATAAATCTTTATTGAAAAAATAACGGGTTGCAATTGCGGAAAAAAAGAAGAAAATTACACTGTAAAAAATAATTTGTATATTAAAAAAAACTCTAAAATAATTTTTTATTAAAAAAATAACATATTGCAATTGCGAAAAAAAGAGAAAAAAATTACACTGTGCATTTAATTAAAATCTTAAAAAAATAATTTCAATATTAAAAAAATATCTAAAACAAATATAAATTCTTATTAAAAAATAACATGTTGCAATTGTGAAAAAACGAGAAAACAAAAATTACACTGTAAAAAATCACTTGTATATTAAAAAAAATTTAAAATGAATATAAATTCTTATTAAAAAATAACAAGTTGCAATTGCGAAAAAAAGGAGAAAAAATAATGACACTATGCAATTCATTAATAATGCTAAAAAAATGTGCAAAGTATTTGTGTAAAAGCTTGACACGTGTGTACTCTCAAATTATCAAGTGAATATAGATGAAACCAAAGAATTCAACTTTAGTAGCTAACAAATATTAGAATCCTAACCATTGAAGCCTAATAACTATTAATTAATATAATTCAACAATTGAAATGTCTCAAATCACATCTCTTTATCTTCTCAAATGTTCTTTTTTTTTTGTTTATGCATTCATTCTAATATTGATAGAGAATTAGACGTGTGGAAGAGTGAGAGACATTAAAATTATATATTGAGTTATGTAATTATTGTGATGAAAAATAAAGCTTGTCTTCCTCTTCTATGACAATTTAGCTGGTAATATCTTTAATTAAAACGTTAGGTGTGCTTCTACATTATCATTAAACGTTCTTTCATTTTTTTAGATACACTGTCTTACAATTATTTGTATTTTATGTCATGAAATTTATTACATTTGTGCTTACTGAAACTATTATATGGACATAATGTAAGAAGTGTAAATTATTTCAATGTCGTTCTCAAGATTAGAAGTACAAAAAATATACACAAAAAGTATATGAATAAACAAGACTTTACAAAATATGTTTGTGAGTTTCACTTATTGAAAATCCTATAATTCATTTATTTTTGTATTATATTTATGTTTATTTTCTGTATTTTTTATTATATATTTTTCTTTGTTTTCTTTAAAAATTTATTTTTAAAAATTAATAAATAAATAAATAAATCATTTTTTATTTCAAACAATTTCATTTTTGTTTTTATTTTTTATTTTTTCTTAAAGCAGTTTTAGTTTTGGGCAATTGCTTATTTTTTTCTATATATTGTAATTTTGTGCATTTTAAGTGTATGATGTATACACTTGGAGATGCACTATAAAAAAAATATAATACAAAAATCAAGTAAGAAGAAGAAAAATAAATAAAATAGTATGATGAATGTGGAGCAAAAATCAAAAATCAAAACTCCCAAAGCAAGCAAGTAAATGTTTAACAATAGACATTTAAAAATTTGCAACAAAATTTTATAACTTTTCTTTTTGCTAATAAATTCTATTTGGTACTAGCTAAATAAAATACTTTTAAAATAGTTTTTTTTTTTTTTTAAAAAATATTTGAAATTAAAACTATAGTAAATTTATGTAAGCATAATTGCTAACCACATTTTTTTACTTAATTTATAATATTTATATTGACTACCCTTTTCAGATTTATTTTTTAAGTATTTATATAGAAGTAAAAAAATGTCATTAGAAATAATTTTTTTCTTAATTTAGTTATAAATTTTGTCCGTACATTATTTTAAAATTTTGAATAAATGCAAACATAAAATAATTGATTGAAGATATGTTGCATTTGTTATATTATTTTTTTTGTGTACAAAAAAAAATTAAAAATCACAATTCGCATATATACAAATAATTATAAACACAACCCGTACATAGCACGGGTGGAACTAATATATATATAACGAGTGATTTAGTGTTCGAAACTCTCGTTAAAATAGAGTTAAACGATTTGACTTATTTAGTGATTTTTTATTTTTTAATTAAAATATGAAGTGAAAAGAATTGAAATGTAATTAAGAATATGTTGAATACATGGAAATATAGTTTTTATTTTTTTTTAAATTTTTTTTGCTAATCGGTAGAAGAATACTTATAAACATTAAGAAAATTATATCAAAGTGGAAAATTCATCAATTATTTAAGGAAGTCCAAGATTATATAGTTGTAAAGCTAATATCAACAACCATAATATCAATACAAAAAATTTGCCTCTGTTTGGGAATAGGCTTTTTGGGTTTTTTTGGCTAAAATAGCCACAAAAAATAAAATAGGTTATTTTAGTCACAACAAACAAAATATCACATCTAACTCATAATCATTACACTCTTCTCTCACAAAAAAAGCCAAAAAGTCCTTCCCAAACCAAGCTTTTTAGCCCAGGCTAAAATAACCAAAAAAGTCAAAAAACTAAAAAGTCAACCCACTTCCTAAACCAATCCAAAAAAAGCGTCTCATAACGAGGGGAAAAAAAAAGAAAAAAAGAAGAGAAAAAGCAAGACCCTTAATATATGAAAATTAATTAATTTATACTTTCAACAAGGATTAATGAAGAGTGGTACAAATCATATGATAATGTTCAAGAACACCCAATAATCTCCAATAAATTTATGAATATAATAAAAAGAAACTCAATAATCTCCTATAAAATTAGGATAATTATGTTTTTATCTTGTATGTTAACATTACATTGATGATTATTATAAGGATAAATTATAAATGCACCCCCTCATATTTGTTTAAATTACAGATTGTCCCTCTATAGTTTGAAAAATTACAAATATTCCCTTACTAGAATTTTTTATATAATAGAATTAACTAAAAAAATTAAATTCATAATTTTTCTACTATACAATAATAAAATTAGTTGAATTATTAATTGAAATAAATTCTTGACATCGATAATTTATTAATGAAAATGGTTATTTGTTATGAAATTATAAATTTCAAAGGATAAATATAATTTCCAAAATCAAAGGAAAAAAATTATATTTGAAACAAATCTCAAATGGAATATTTATAATTTACTCTAAATAACTCTAAATATAAGTACCAAGACTTATAAAATAATGCAATTGTAACATATCAAATAATAAACAAAAAATGATAAATAAATAAGGTGTTCTATTACTAAATGTGATGCATATAGATTCAAGTTTTACTTTTGCATTATGTAATTTTTCTTTATCTATTCATTTTTTATTATAACAAAAAATTTATACAAATTAACAAATTTTACTAAGAGCATCTTTAACGGTGTATCAATTTTTTCCTTAAATTTGAGTAAAAATTTCATTTGATATTAAATGTTCTAACAGAGGATTTTGAAATTTTATCAGAACATCAGTTGATTGGGCGGACAACTAGGCGGATGTCTGGCAGGTCGATCGACCAGTGTAATTTTTTTTTATTTTTTTAATTTTTTGCCTTCAGGTGGTCGACAGGGAGACGATCAATTGGTTGATTGGTTGGTGCAATTTTTCACAAATTTTTGTCTTGAAATGGTCATCCGGGGGACATTTAGTGGTAAAAATCAAACGACTATAAACAGTGAATTGATCAAAAACACATTTGATCCTCAATTTGATAAAAAAAAAGTGAAATCTTGGATTTGATACCTATTTGATGAAATCGTTAGAGCATAAAAAATGGTTATTTTTCATCAAATTTAAATTTGATGATAAGTCTAAGTAATCATTGAAGATGATGTAATATGATACTTAAGGGTTGTTCAGGAAATGTTATATTAGTATACTTTTTAATTTTTTACGAAAAAATATAAAATATAGATTAAGTTTGAATTGATGTGATAAAAAGATAATATAACTTAAATAAAATAATTATGATCTAAATAAAATAATATATTAAAATAATATGTGTTATTTTAACACATGCTAAACAAATACTTAAGTCTTGTTTGTCATAACTTAAAAAAGTTAAAAAGTCAAAAAATCACTATTCTATTTAACTCATATTATCTTATTTAAGTCACATCACTTCTTTATTATATCACTTCAAATTCAATTCATACCCAATTTATATTTCATAAAAAAATTAAAAAATACATTTAGGGGTTGTTTGGGATGATCTAAATAAGTGCACTTTTTGACTTTTTATAAAATATGGATGGTGTTTGGGAAGTGAGTTTTTATGTAGATTTTATTAGATGTAGGTTTTTATGAGATAAAAAATTTTTGGTGTTTGAGAAGATAGTTGGGTTTTTATGTGGTTGGATGTGATGTTTGTGAGAGAAAAAGTGAAATGATTATGGGGTTGGATGTAATATTTTGTTTGGATGTGTTTTTTTTGATTTTGTAAAACTTTTGTCTTTTAGTGAAAAAAATAAAAAAAAATTTGGGAACTTGCTTCCCAAACACCACCCATGGATTGGGTTTGGGTTTAGATTTGGGTTTGAGTTTGAGTTAGGGTTGAATTTAAAGTGATGTGTTAAAGAAGTGATATGACTTAAATAAGATAATAACTTTTTAACTTTTTTCAAATATGTCAAATCAATCCTTAAATTATCCCAAACCACCCCTTATTTTACTGAAATCAGCCATGTTCCAATTTCTGAACTTTTCATTATTGTGCGAAACTTGGTAAAAAAAGGTTAGTTTTGTATAATAAAAGGGAAAAAAAAAAAAATAAAATAAAATAAAAAAACTCCCAGATGTCCAGGTGGCAAGATTGCGAAGAATCAATGTCACGTCCCACATGGCGTCTCCACAGCCAGTCCTCAGTGAATAGACGGCCTCAAGGCGGCGGCTCTCTTTTTACTTGTCCCCAAACATCAGGAAGCAACCAAATCAATTTACAAGCGCCACGTGTTGCACATCAAAGATATGCAACGTGTCTGCCAGCTACCGAAATGCGTTGCGTGCCGTGTGACAGATGGTTTGCCCGTCGGTGAAATTTAATTAGTCCACTACACTACCTTACCACTACGCGATCAAGGATCCTTCCTTTTAAATTCTCTCATTGACTCCCCATTTGATGGATTATTGAGTCTATTTCTAGACTCAATTTTGATAATTTAAATTATTTATATTTAAAAATTTATTATGTATATTATATTTAAAAAATATTTAATTGATTAAATATTGAAAGAGTTAAAAACTGTTAGTTTTATTATTTAATAAAATTTTTAGTTTATGTGATTTTTGATATCTAATCGATTTGATTTTTTTACAGATATAATATATATGACAAATTTTACAATGTGAACAGTTTGAATTATCAAAATTAGACCGAAAAGTCGGTCCAATGACCCATCAAGTAAGAAATTAAGTAGGAGATTCAATGAGAGAATCATTGCTCCTAGTACGCTACTTTATCAAAATAAAAATTTAAAAATAATATTTAAATTTGTATTAAATATTTTATATGAGTGTGAAATATTATGTAAGATATTTTATTAAAAATTTAATAAAATTTTTAGAATCCGCAATATTATTTTTACCAAAAATTATACTACAAAATTAGAAAGATGTGTACCAATTTTAAAATGTATTGTTATTTATTTATTTATTTTTATTATTGGATTCATGTAATTATTAAGTTCTATGCTATTCATGGAGTACATCATTAACGTGTGAAATTTTTAAAAGATAAAATAATTACTCATTATAACATATGAATTTACATAAATATCCTTATTATAGTGAAGATGAGAAGAAAGAGATCTGAGCCATTATGATAATTTGAGAGTTTAGAGTCGAGTTAGAACTTTTAAATATATTGGTCTCGTTTGGAAATAGATTATTTTATTTTATTTTTTTAAATTTTGTATGAAAAGATATAAAAAAAATAGTGAGAGTGATATAACAATTTATAATAACTTTTTAACTAAAATATTTAATCCCTAAAACATTGTTATGTCATATACTTATCATAACACATTCTCCTAACTATCTAACAAATGTGAGTCGAAATATTTCATAACAAAATTTTTTGTCAAATATTATGAGAAAATTGAATTATCACCTTTAAAAGGATTTAACTTATCTCTAATAATTTGATCTATTTATTTTATAAATTATTGTGAATAAGTCATTTTAAAAAAAATAAAAAAATTAAATCAATTTAATAATTATAATTATATGATTTTATTATATTTATTTTTATATAATAATATATAAAAAATTATAAGATTGATAAATCGAATCATCCAAATTAAATAAGATGAGTCACAAATCCAAAAACGAGTGAGCTGTGTGATAAGGGAAACAATGAGGAGAACCATGATCAACAATCAGAACACGTGGGTTAGATGCGATGTTTCTTGGGAAAATTGGGTATCTTTCCTTTCCTTTCCTTTCTAGAGAGCCAACCAAAAACTAATTGGTCAAAACGTAGCACAAAGTCATTTTTTTTCTAGAAAATTTTGATATACATTAGAACTGGAAGGTTCATTTGATACATTCAATGGAAGGTAAAGCCCACACAGACTATTGAGAGAGAGCATGACCAATCACAGGGTCACAAAGTGTACTGTTACTAAAATTATGATAAGGATGGAGGCTGGAAAGAGCACTCCCTTCTGATAATATGGTGAAGTAAAGTCTCATTTGGGATGTTAATTTTTAAGTTTAAAAAAATTATTAAAAACAGAAGAAGTTAATAGTCAATATAAAAATTTAGAGAAATGTTAGGGATCATGAAAAAAATTTCATGAAAGATTTGTGACCTTTAGATTACCTTGATTAGTGAGTGATGCTTTATTCTAAGTGTAATCCAAAGGTCATAAATCTTTCATGATTATTTTTATGAAAGACTTTTCATGATACATAGCATTGCTGAAAAATTTATGTTTGGTATAAACCACAAATTGTCAAACAGCAGTGTAAAAAGATTAACATATTTTCAATTTTTGTAAAATAGACAAAATGAGAATTTAAGACAAAAAATAAATAATACATGTATGTCAATCACATTTTTTTTTTCTCATAAAATTCTATTAAATTCATAATCTAGATAAAACATTAATAAGTTTGGCCATTTAATAAGTTCTACAATTTATATTGTTTCACAAAAATATTAAGGGGGATGCACCAATAAATCCTAAATTAATAACTTATGCACTGTTTAGTCCTAAAAGTTTTCTTATAGACTGAAAGGTCCCATTACAATGTTAATAACATCAGATACAATGTTAATAACATCAGAGTCATGTTACAAACATTAGATTTCAAACATCTAATGTTCATCAAATTTCAATAATGTTTGAAAATATAAAATAAAAAACATCTAATGTTCATCAGATTTCAATAAATTTTGAAATTATAGAATGAAACATCAGATCATTTACATCATTTACATCATGCTGATGTAAAAATGAGACTAAATGGAGCATAAGAAAACTTTTAGGACTAAATGGTTTAACGTTTCAAAGACTAGGACTTATGGGTAAATTTTCCAAATATTAAAGATCCCAAAAATTTTATTAAAATTTTTATCAAATATCACACATGAGAATAAGACTTACATGAGACCCACATGATGTGGATTCTACACCCATATGAGATATTTAATAGAAATTTTGAAGTCTATAACATTATTCATTGTTTTATATGGCCAAATTAATAAAGAAGAGAACTAATTGCAGCTCATAATAAATTAACGAGTAATTATAGTGAAATTTTGAAAAAATAATTATATATTAATAAAAAAATTATAATTATAATTATTAATATTTATAAAGTTTATCATTGATTTATAATAAATTTAAAAAAATATCATTGAAGTGATATTTTTTCATAAATTAATAAAATTGCAATAAAACCGAGGAAGTAAAATTAACTCTGTCTAGAGCCATCAGATTACAACATAGATCCAAAAACATAATTACCTTAGATAGGCAGATAAGTGTATGATGTTTTCACTAATACATTCGAATATGTATTATAAAAGAAGTATTATGCAAAAATTAAATAAGAAGAGAAAAAATAAATAAAATAATACGATGAATGTGGAGCAAAAATTAAAAATCAAAACTCTCAAAGTAAGCAAGTAAACAAACAAGTAAGTAGAATATAATGTTTAACAATAAATATTTGAAAATTTACAACAAAATTTTATAACTTTCATTTTCACTAAGAAAATTCTATTTGGTATTAGCTAAATAAAATATTTTTAATATATATATATATTTTAATTTGAAATTAAAACTATAGTAAATTTATGGAAGCATAATTGCTAACCACATTTTTTTACTTAATATATAATATTTATATTGATTACTTTTTTTTGGTTTATTTTTTTAAGTATTTATATAGAAGTAAAAAAATGTCATTAGGAATAATTTTTTTATTAATTTAGTTATAAATTTTGCCTATACATTTTTTTTTATATTTTGAATAAAAACAAATATAAAATAATTAATTGAAGATATGCTAAATTTGTTATATTATTTTTCCGTGTGAAAAAAATTAAAAATCTCAATTTATATATATATAAATAATTATAAACACAATCCATCCATAACAAGGATGGAACAAAAGTTTAATTAAGATTGGTAAGGTTGAACAAAACCAGGTCTAGGTCAAATGTGATATTTTAACTTTTAATAGGTGGGTGAGAGTGTTGGCAAACTTGGGGTGAAGAAGCCAACCAGTATAGCGTACGTTGTGTTTGACTTGGAACGAGTCATCAGATTCATAATAGAAGAAGAATAATAAAAAACTTCATTCACTGAGTCATACAGAGGAGCCCCTGACCCCATCACCACCCTCTTTCATTACTCCCGACTCTTCTGGACCTACTTCACTGCCCCCCACCCCTCACCAACTCATACCCTCCTTCCTTGGAACTGATCCTCTCTCTCTCTCTCTCTCTCTCTCTCTCTCTACAATTATGAATTATCCATCTAAATCTATGTATTTCTTAATAAAAATAGAGTAAATTATCCTCTATAAATTACGCTGAATTTCACTTTAGCACATTGATTTGAGTAAATTATCCTCTATAAATTACACTGAATTTCACTTTAGCACATTGATTTTCAATTATAATAGTTAATATTTTGCATATTCAATTAAGTTGTAATGTGCCATCTGGTATTAAATTCATTAATAAAAATTCTCACATAATGTAATTTATCTATATAAATGATATATTATTGACAGTGATTGATAAGTGATAAGAGTTAATATAAATAATAGATAAAAAATAAAAATGACTATATCTCATAATATTTTGGTATTTTAAATTTATTAAATTTAAATAAATTAAATTAAATTATATATATTTAAAGAGATTTAATAAATATAATCAAGAGGTAGCTCATAGCTACCTCGCTTTCCTTTAAAAAAGAAGAAGAAGAAACGCTCATGTAAGGTGGGATGGAAAAAAGTTACCATTTCTATTTTTTCTATCTATTTTATGATTCATCTTTTCCTTTAATTCAGAATTTAGATTAGAAGATGTTAGAGTGGGACTCATCACGGGTTTTATTTTGATAATTTAAACTGTTTATTTTGTTAGATATCTCGTGTATTTTATTAAAAAAAAATTAAGTCGATCTGATAATTGTAACTTGTTCAAATTTTCACTAAAAAAATAAACAATAATTGTATTTTTAAAAATAAATCATGCATTTTTTTAGTGACAAACGTAATAAATTGAACAAGTTATAGTTATCGGATTAACCTAATTTTTTTTGTAGATGAAATATACGAAATGCCCGATAAAATAAACGGTTTAGATCATCGAAATGAAACCTATGGTGGATCTCACAGACCCAAACAACACCCACCAATTCAAAATCTGAATAGATGGAATCCTCCTCCTTAATTTAATTCTATAGGATTGAACTTTTCTTTACTTAGGGGTTGGTTGAGATGTTCTAAAAAAAAAAAAGAAAATGTTAGGTTTCATGAAAAAAAATCATGAAAATGATCTGCACTGTTAGATCAGGTATGGTATTTTTTTGTATGTCTGATCTAACGGTGCAGATCCTTTTATGATGATTTTCATGATTTTTTTTCATGAAACCTAGCATAACCCAAAAGAAAAATGCTTTAGACCTTTAAATTGTGAGCTCTAGAAGAACTCTAAGCTGTGGGTCCCATTGTGTGATTTGATGTTTTGACATTTGTTTTGTTTTATTTTTTATTTTTTTAGGTTGCCACATTACTAGTGCTGTTATTATAGCTCTATTATTAGAGCTCTTAATCACCACTGTTTTAAAAAATTATACTTTTTGACTTTTTATTAAATATGAGTTGGGTATGGGTTGGATTTGTAGTGATGTGGTAGAGAGGTGATATGACTTAAATAAAATGATGTGATTTAAATAGAATAGTGACATTTTAATTTTTTTAAGAGATGACAAACAAAGCCTAAATACAGAACAATAATACATTTCATACACTCTATTTTTTCAATTAAAATTCAAATTAGGTAGAATTATTGATAAATAGTTTATATGATCTACACAACAGCTCCAGCGCCATTCCCCACGCAACTTCGCATGCAAGTTCCCACGTTTTCTCTACTTATAAACACCCTCCCCCTTCTTCACTCCCTCACTCAACAAATCCAACAAACCAACACCACTCTCTCTCTCTCTCTAACCAAACAGACACTCTCTCTAAAAACCCAATTATACTGTCCACTGAGATATGGCTCTCGAAGCTCTGAATTCTCCAACCACGGCCTTCGACGACATGGACATCCACTCTCTCGAGCCATGGATGAAGAGGAAGCGATCCAAGCGTCCTCGCACCGAAAACCCACCAACCGAAGAAGAGTACTTAGCCCTCTGCCTCATCATGCTCGCTCGAGGCGGCGCCACCGCCCAAACCCACCAATCAACCGACTCTCCGCCGTCCTCTTCAAAGCCATCTTACAAGTGCACCGTCTGCGACAAAGCTTTTCACTCCTACCAAGCCCTCGGCGGCCACAAAGCCAGTCACCGCAAACTCGCCGGCGCCGCCGTTACCACCTCCGACGACCTACCCTCCACCTCCACCACCACTACCACCACCGCCTCCACCACCGCCCCCCTCAACCCGGGTGGTCGGACCCACGAGTGCTCCATCTGCCACCGGTCCTTCCCCACCGGCCAAGCCCTCGGCGGCCACAAGCGCCGCCACTACGAAGGCGGCCACACCAAAGACAACGGCGGCGGAAGCAGCGGCGTCATCTCTTCCGGCTCCACCAGTCAGAGCCAGCGTGATTTCGATCTGAACCTCCCGGCGTCGCCGGAATTCGGGATGGGTTTGAGCGTTGACTGCCTGAGAAAAAGTCAACTCTTCGGCGACCAAGAGGTGGAGAGTCCTCTACCCATGAAGAAATCGCGGTTATCGTTTCCCTCCGATTTGGGTTCTTCACAAGATTGATTTTTAGTTTTAGATTGATAGTTGAATTTCATGTCATTTTTTTTTTCTTCTTAATTTGTTTGGGTTTGTTTTGAATTTTGATATGTTGTTTCTGTACAGAGAATTATTCAATCTCTGAATATTGATCGATTTATTCATTTATTTAATGATTATAGATTATTACCATTGATTTCTTCTTTTTTTAAGCAATATTATTCTTAATTAAATTAATTATAGTTGGAGTGTACTTGATATTTGGACGGGGACAATAATGGAGTGTTTTAAAGATATTTTTAAGAGTGGTGATGGGGTAGTAACGGTTCAAGTTCTTTAAAAGTTTTAGTTAAACATTAGAATGAGGTTATATTTAATTAAATTTTTTTTAAATCAAAATTTTGATAATAAGAATTTAATTTTTTTTTCTTTTTGGGGCGAGCCTGGTTTGATGGATGAGCTACCTTTGGGTGATGGTGGTGGTGGGAACCCATTTTTGGGTGAACCCATTGAAGCCCATGTGGGTTCATGGCTAAACATGCACGTGGTGCTAGCTTTGCACTTTGTGGTCAGTCTGGCAACAGCTTGACACCATTGCTCTGCCAAGCAATTACCATGACCTGAGTGTGTAGACTGTAGGGGCATTTTAAACATTTTATACATGGGAATGGTTGGTCTCCGATAAAATTTTAATTGTACTAAACAATTGAAATATGTGATTGGTAAGAATGTTAAATGGAAGATTCTGATAGTAAGAGTTATTAAAAAAAAAAATTATTACTGATAAAAAATTTTGAAAAAATAATTCATAAAAAAAATTAATTGGATTATGTTTTCATAAATTTTTATCAATAAAAATCGTTTATTTAATAATTGTTATCAATCAAAAATATTAACCGTCTAAGCTAATTTAACTTTTAACTGAAGAGCAATCAAATTCTGGGTTAGTTTGATATATGGATTGACTTTTTAATTTTTTTAGTTATTTTAACTTGAGATAAAAAAGTCTCGTTTAAGAAGAATTTTTGACTTTTTAAAATTTTTTTATAAGAAAAAAAATATAATAATTAAGATTTTATCTTATTAAATTAAAAAATCTATTCTATTTTTTATTTATCGACTAAAATAACCAAAAAAAAATCTAAAACTTAACTTCCTAAACGAAGCGCCTATATATACACGTTGAAAAGGTTGTTCACTTGTACGGCAAATTCTTTGTTTACCGAGAAAAAGTATTTACAGCGAAAGTCATTTTTGGCATTGAGGAAGTAAGAATCCGTGCGGTGTATTCAATGCTCTGATTTGATCCAAACGCGGCTTTATTGTACCTTTTTATATTTTGTTTTTAGGCCAAGTTTGGGAAGACTAAATAAGTGCACTTTTTGTCTTTTTGGACAAAAAAATTGAGGTTGAAAATATGAATGTTAGGGTTAACTTTTTGACTTTTTATAGAAAAATATGTAATAAAAAATTGTGAAAATTGATTTTTAAAGGAAAATTTGAATTGGGAGTTGTGCAGTCGTAATTGTTGACTTTTGGTGAATAGTGTTAGCTTTTTAACTTTTTGAGTAACTTTTTGGCTTTTTGGATTATTTGGGAGTACCCAAACTTGGCCTTACTAGTTCAAAATCAAACAAATATCTATATAATAAAACAGTTCAGATTTTCAAACCAGATGGGACATCTATCCTAGGTGGAGATGAGATTCAAAAGCTGAGATGAATTTGAGATTTTGTCTCTTTTATCTTTACCGTTGGATATAGCTTCACGGTTGAAAAAATTTCAAACCCTTCCACCGCTCAAAATTTCAAACCCATTTCACTGTTTCTCTCTGTTCCATTTCATCCTCACTGCTTCGGTGAAGCTCCCCACCTTCCTCACAAACCCTCACTCTCTTCACATCTCCACCATCAGTTTGTGAGCAGAGACCACCTCATCTCCCTACTCACCACTACCGTCGCAACATAGCAGTGGGTACCCCTCATCACAAATTGAGGCTTCGGCGATTGAGACTTCGAGGTGATGATGATCGAGGCCACAAATCCAGTGGGTATCCCTCATCTCCCCCTTCTCTCTACCTTTGTGTAAACAATTTTCAAATTTTGTGTTAAATTTTTTGGATGTCTTTTGTGTAAACAACCAGTCTGTTTTGCCAATCTGTAGGGCTGAAATCTGCTGCAAATTTTGTGTTTCCTTCACTCCTTGGAAGGGCTGAAATATGCTGCAAATCTGTAGCTCTGTTTTTGTTGTTTTGGGGGGCCAATCTCCAAAATTCCAGTTCTGAATTAATCTATTTTTGTTGCCTGAAGGCAGCTCTGGACAGAGGTAAAGTGGTTGCCATTGTTGGAAAGGTATTCTCTTACTTTCTCTCTACCCAACCTTGAACCCCCTGTTTTTGTGTGTTTAACCTATACATATCACATTATATATACACAGCCTATACATATCACATTACATATAATTAATTGCATTAATTTTTTTATTTAATTTTTAAGGAAGATTCAATCTCATCAGTAAAGCTGGTGTTCATTGGGAAATCAATGCTCTGTTTAGTTAAAGATGATACTATCAACCCCACTTACTGCACCAAATAACTTACCATTTACGAAGGAATGGAGTTACTTCTTTTAATTTTTTATTTAAACCCAGATCCAAGGGAAAATACCAATCATAATTTATTTACATTCTGAAAATACAATCATATTGGAAAAATGGGCTTTCAAAATGAGCAAATTTTGATGATCAGAATAAAATACAAATATAAGAACTAGGTAATGTTATTGAAGTTTTGTGGTGTCAACAAGGTAATGTTAATAAAATGAGTAATTGGGGGGGAAATACCTGAAAAGAGGACTTGAAATATTGTTTACATTCTGATATATTGTTTACAGGTTTTTGAGAACTTGAAATGAACTTAAGAAAAGAAAGAGAAAAGGAAATGAAGACAGAGAGAGAGAGAGGGGAAGGTGGGTGTGCTTATTGAATACCACTTAAATTGTATGTATGTTTTTTTAATATATTTGGGTTTTGATTTCTACAATTAGATTTCTTTCTATGATTTCTTTCTAGGCAAACTGATAAAATATATTTGGGTTTTGAGTATATTGTTACAATTAAATTTCTTTCTATGATTTTTTTTTTAGAAATTAGAGATCTTCAAATATTTGATTTGGAAAAAATATTTGGCAGCATGTTCCCCATGATAAAGAGAGGAATATAAAGCAGATAAAAAAACATTGGCATGCTGATTAGGCCACTAACCGCAAAAGTTTTTTCACATGCCCAGACCATGGCATGCTGATTATCCTTTTTTTTCAATTAAAAAAAAAGTTTAGCTTTGATTTATGATTAAGATATCATGCCATTTTCTTTTTTAATCCATCATTTGGTTGATAATTGTTTAACTAAAAAAATTAGAGGTACCTTTGTAGTTGCTATGGTCTATTTCTTATTTTCTCTCTTCTTTTTTGTTTTTTGTTTTTTTTTTTCCAGGACCTCTAAATCTCATTTGTGATTGGCAGCAGTAGGCATTGACAGGTGTGCTTTGTTTGGTGTTTATAACTTACTGTGCATATATCTTAGTTTTAATCGAGTGTGACATAGTTTTAATCGAGTGTGACATAAATTGAAAAATGATTTGGATCATGTGGTCACACTCGATTAAAACATGATCCACAGGGAAGTGTAAGCAAAGATTTGGATCATGTGTGCTTTGTGGATCTTAGGAAGATGGTGTGCTTTGTTTGGTCTCATGTTGTAATCATGTGGTAAGACTTTTTGGTAGTCACATTTGTGATGGTTGGTTGTAAATTTGGTTATGAGACTTTGTAATAGTTGTTTTATTGCGTGTGAAAAATGTTATCAAAGTAGAATGAACAGAAAAATATGGGTTGTGATTTCGGTTTTGATTTTGACACGGGTTTCGAAACTCTGTATTTCGAATCGGTTTGTATTTCGAAAAAAGCTTATATTACAATCGAATGACCTATACTAACCCATTTACCACTGCCGCTTATATTTCGAATGACCTATACTAACCGATTGCTTATATTCGAATGACCTATACTAACCGATTCAAAAAATCTTTGTTTCCTTTTTTTTTTTTGGTATTTCAAAACCCATTCGAAATACAAAAAAGTGCCCAAAATATTAGAGTGATTTCATGTCTCAAATTATGCTGATGCATACATACTTTTATAACAGTGTCTTCATTTACTAGGTCCACATTGAGGCTTCTGTTAATATTTTTTCCCTTCATGTATACATGTCTTAAAAATGATTATTTTCCTTCATTCGCTACTTCAATGTCACTTCTAAGTTTGAGCACATCTGTTTTTTCCCGTACTAATCAAATTATGCACTTAGAATTTTTCTTTGTTTTTGTTTGTGAGTTCTATTGTGACCAAGTTTAGTGTTACTTGCTTTTTTATTTTTTTTTTTTTTCTATTTTCCCCCTCCCCTTTTCCGAATTTGTCTTTGTTAATTGTTAGGAAGTACCCTTCTAAAGTTCAGCTCTGCGTTTCGACCTGATAAATTAGTTTTAAGGTTTTAACTTTGTTAATGAACTTTAAAACTAATGTTAATCTTTTGAAATTGACTCTGTTTGACATGTACTTATTTTCGATCTGGTCAAACTTTGATGATATCTTATATTTTGTTGTTTCTTTTTGGGTATTTGGCATTGCATGACATGTACCATCTTTACTTTGTTTTTAACAACTATTCATCTGCTTAAAATGTCAATGCTTGGTTTGATTGTATGGAATAATTCTGCGTCATTAATGGCTTTCTTGGATATGTAGTTAAATATTTTTTTGATTCAAGATATGTAGAAAAAATAAAACAACAGATATATAAAAAATTGCTCATTTAGTTTCTTTTCTCTCATGCAAGGGTTTGTTTGGAAATTGTTTGTTTTATTTTATTTTATTTTATTTTATTTTTTGTGGCTTTTTAATTATTTACGAAAAGACTTATATAAAATAAATAGAGAGAATGGGTTGATTTTTTGTATGAGTTAGGAGTTAAATTAATCTTTTTTTTTTCTTTTTCTTTTCTCCTTAAATATTTTATTTTTCTTTTTCTTTTCTTATATAAAATAAAATGATTTTTTGTATGAGGTAGGTTGATAGAGTAATGTTATACAAACTAACAACCTTACAATTGTGACACTTGGGGCATGTTTGATTAATAGTATGTTTGATTGCAAATTGTTAGTTCATGGACTCACAATCCTATGTTTGATTGCAAATTGTTAGTTCAAAGGGGTTGGGGATCATAATTTCAAGTATAAAATAAAAGAAAATAAAATGAACACATAATAAATGGTTATATCATGAATTTGATTGGATAATAAATGGTAATGTCAAGAAAATAAAATGAATACATAATAAATGGTTATTAATCATTTTATTATTAATCATGTTAATCAAATAAGGCCTTATTACTATTTCAGATTTTGAGGTTTATTTATTGCATAAAACACCCGTTCATAAACAATTGGTAACATTCGAATTTTGGTAACATTCGAATTTGATTTAGTTTGTATAGCATTTTGATAACCTCTACGATTTTTCGTATTTTGAAAATAATGCATGATAATTTCAAAATTTGGGCTTTGGTAAATATAAGATATCTACAAATGTTTGGGATTGGAAGTGCCATTAAGACCTTTGGGAAGATTGAAGATAGTAAGTCACTATCCTATTTAAGTCACATCATCTTATTTAAGTCAATATAAATACTTCTTTTGGTGCATTTGTCTTTAGGCTTGGCTTTCTTTTGATGTTGTTTGGATTCAGATTGTGTTACTAATACCTGAAAATGTTTGGAGTCAAATTATTGTTGATTGCAAATCTTTTGTTATTTGTTAATTTTAATAAATACATTCTTGGAAACACAACTCATTTTGGTGGCGGAAAATGATTGTTGGGTTATTAGTTTGTCATCTACATATCTGTGTCATTTTTTATTAATTCCTTGAATGAGATATTTTAAAATGATTGTTGATTTTTTTATTAGTTTGTCATATGAATTAATTTTATAAATTTTGCAGTTCCATTTAAACCTCTTTTAGTTCAATTAAATTCGATATGTTTGATTCTATTTAAGTATCTTTTAATTGCTTCATTTGGTTTCACTTGGTGAATTAAAATAAACTATGTATTGCTACCTTTCCATAAATACAAAATAACTTTTGTATTTACTGAAGTTAACTTTTGTATTATTTTGTATTTACTGGATTAATATGTATTTACTGAAGTTGACTTTTGTATTACAGGTTTTGTCAATACTAATCAGCAACGACCTCTAACATTATGGATAATGTAAGTTGTCTTTTTTTAAAAAACTGGTACATATATTTCAAATTAATATTTAAAATATATATACTTGACCCTACATTAAAACTGTTAGTTTTTTCTTCTTGCAAACTATTTGGTGTTCTATTTTGGGACAACATAATTGGTCTTTTCTTTTTTTGTTTTCAAATTATAAGGTACTTCCTACTACCCTTCTTTGTTTGGTGTTTATAACTTACTGTGAAGCTTACGCTTTGGTTGGCATAGCTTACTAGGTTGGTATATTTAAATTCATTTTCCTATTTCTTTGTCATCCATGAAAAAAGGCAGTTATGTATAATAGTCTGACCTGTATAATAGGTTTTTGGCAATAGTGAGTTCTGGAATAGGTTGGATTTTTTAATTAATCTTTATTTGAGTCCAATACAGGTCCTTTAGAATGGCAGTTGCTTATATAGCTGTAAATTTATATTGTCTCCAATGGTTATGGATTCTCTTCAACCCATCCCCACAAGTTACATCCTCACAAATTTTCTCAGTTAATTTGTAGAATCTCAGTGGGTATCTTCCTGATACCCACTCACGCCCTGCCTTTGGTTGGCATATACGATGCAACTGTAATTTATTTTTGACCTTTAACATATAAACCTACTTCGATATGAATATACCCAAACATATATTGATACTTCGATATTTTGTAATTTCTTTATTGCATTTTCATTGCTTTTGATTGAGGTTAAGGGCATGCATAATCTATGTATACTAATTTTCATTTTCATTGCTTTTCATGGGAATGTGATATTTTGAAGCATGCATAATCTATGTATACTTTTTTTTTACTGTAAAGTTTTTGAAGATGGGCATGGTGTTTTTAATCCTTAATATTACTAATTTTCAAACTAAATTATGCATCCTTAAAAACCAATACACTAGAACAAATTATAAAGGATCTTCTACAAATAAAAGAGGATTGTGTTTGAAAGTGATGAAAGAAGGAAATAAATTGAAAGTGTATTTTAATTAAAATTGTGTTTAAATTATGATCAAGTCAAACTTTTGGAGGATTGGGTTGAAAAAGCTATGGAGCTCAAGAGGATAAATAAGACTACATTGCTCCCATGGAATTGTAGTAAGGTATCCTTAGACCATATTGTTTCAATATCTATTTTTCTTATTGTTTCAATTTGTTAATGTTATTGTTTTCTAAATATTAAATTGTTGTGCATGCTCCTCACTGGAAAAAGTACACAGAAGTTGATACATGGACATTTTAGAATGTGATGGAGAACAAGTTTGAAGGCTTCCAAGCGCTTTAGAGGCGTCCAAGTACTTTTTGTAAAAGAACAAGTTTGAAGACATTATATGGCATACATTTTGTAAAGTTGACAAATATTTTGTAAAGTATATCCTTGATGTTAACCACTTTTGTAAAGCTTCCTACTGATATATACTTCAATGGATTTGTAATATTTTTGTAATGGATTTGTTATTGAGTGTGGACCGTAAAGTGCCCTTGAAAATTCACTAAATGTTTGACATGGATTTTAGTATCTTTGCATATTTTGGTGGAAGTCACATATGTTTGACATGGATTTTTGTGTAAATTTAATGTCTATTGTGCAGGATGTTAGAGTTACATTGAAAATGAATAATTTATTAATGGGTTGAAGGAGGAGGATGTTATTGTATTGTTGCCTCTTAATTTTTATATACTTGATTTTAGTTCCCTCCCCCCTTCTATTTGATCATGGTTATGAATTTTATATTTCTTGATTAAGAAAGACCAGTGTATTTTGATGCACTATTTTCATGGTTTGTTTCTGAATTTATTTCTCTTTTCAGGACCTCTGACATTTCAACACAGCTGGTTGTGAAAGTAGCTTGGCTTTGTTGTATCATCCATGATATTCTGGTATCAACAATAAGGTTAGTCTTCAAAGTAGCTTGAGTTAATTTTATTTCATTTATTTGTAAGTAGTTAGTTCAAACTGTGAAAAAGTTGGGAGGATTTTAACTATTCTTTCTATTCCTTAAACAGGGTTGATTTTGAAAATATGTTAGAGAATGAGGTGGGAACTCTTGCAGGCATCACCCCAATTATGTGAATGAGGTGGGAAGCCTACATTCATGATAAATTCATTACGAAATAAAAATTTTGACTTTATCATTGTTACTTATTTCAGTTTTGTTTATATCTTTTGTTGTTCCTCTTTCTATATGAAGTTTATATTGAAGTGATGTTATCATTTTAAGTTTTGTAACACATGTGATACCAAAAAAAAAATGTGCGTAGTGCCTTCAGGCATGGGTTATGCCTAGTCTATATAATAAGGCAGCTCAGTTTTTTTTCCTTGATGGGACTTCTGTTCGTTTGTCAAATTATAAACCATTGGATTGAACTTAATCCAAGGGTTCACAGTCTTACACCCTCCATTTTCAACCCACGCCCTCTCTCTCTCTCTCACACTCTCATCTCTTTTTCTCTGATTTCAAATTTTGAAATCAGACCCCCATTCTCTCTCTATTAGTCTCTTCCCTCTCTCCGCTATCCTAATCGTCATCTTCTCTCTTCCGGAGATGGGAGATTCACAGATTCGGAGATGAGAGCCACTGTATGTATGTATATGCATTTGTGTGTATTATATACATAATTTTATTCACAGATTCGGAGGAGGAGGAGAGCCCTAGCCTCCAAGATATACTCTGGATTGAGAGCTCTCAAGCACTGTGACAACAACGAGGTCTTGAAAGCTCTCTGCTCCGAAGCTGGTTGGACAGTCGAACCCGATGACAACAACGAGGTCTCTCTCTCTCTCTCTCTCTACATGTCTTTCTTCAATTTTTTCTGCTTGGTTATATAGATCTATAGTTCTTGACAGCGAGTTTTTCATATCTAGATCATAATTGTTATTCTTTATCATCATCTATTGTTTGGGGGTTGTTAATTCTGGGAATTAATGAGTGCCATGCTGATATTCTTTTGGGGTTTTGTTGTTTTTTAGCTGGGTAGAAGAATGTTTAAATGCTCTGTCATCATCTTCTTCTCTCTTCGATTTTGTTTTTATTCTTCCGAAATTTTTGCCATCAATTGGAACTAGCTCAGCTTAATTAGCAGTTTGTGATCTTTGGGTGTTTTTTTCAAACTTCTCATTGTGTTGTTTTCTAAAACATGAAAGATGAAAGCTGAAAGCGAAAATGGAACTAAACAGCTGAAGCTTGAAGCACCAATGTTTTTCATTTTACTTTGTGATTGCTTATCATCTTCATGTGTTTTGATCATACATAAATAAAGTCACAAATTTTGAGGTCTGATTGATATAGGGTGGGAGGGATGATCATATCTTATTATGATCAACTTGTGCAGCTCAATCAATTGCATTTTCAGCTTAATAAGGAAGCTCAGTTTTTTTTCCTTGATGGGACTTCTGTCCGTTTGTCAAATTATAAACCATTGGATTGAACTTAATCAAATTATGAAAAAGGCTCACGTCCGTCCTCTGGAAAATTATTAATATGTGCATCCTTTTAAGATGTGCATCCTATATCATAGTGTAAAATTATTTTTCTCTTTTCCTTGCTAAAAGACAACTAGACAGTGCTTCATCATCACTACCCTGCAATAAAAGATAAAATCATGGCTTTGCATCATCATTACTACCCATCATAGATTAAAGACAAGATTTGAGAAGAGTGGAAGTAGGGGAGGGGGGAAGGGTGAGTCACAAAATGCCAAGTTCAGATTCATTTTTGAGGCAGTTAAGTGGAAGAGAGGGTTGGAAATCAACATCCAAGAGGTGGGGTACTGGTAGTGGTTTGAAGCAAATGGAAGGGCTGAACATGTATTATGGGAATGGTGGTAGAGGTGATCAGAATGGTGGTGGTGGTGGTATGATGATGAGGAAGAGAGTGATGGTGGTGGTGGATCAGAGCTCACATTCAAAGCATGCAATGATGTGGGCACTCACACATGTCACCAACAAGGGTGATCTCCTCACCAATGCTTCTACTTCCACCTATATAAAAATAAAAATAAAAAAATCATACCACCATTCCCATAATACATATATATATACATATATTTGTATATACATACATACATACATATATTTGTTCACTTTCAAGCTTATAATCAAATGGATCTATCTATACATGCTTTTATATACATATGCATATATTGGTGGTTACTGGGATCAACATAAACCACACTTAGAGAAATGACTCAAATGGGTCTTTTCTTTTCTTTTGATTTGATAGATCTAAATCTAATTTGCTTACAGGGAGACAAAGAGGGGGAGGTCTTCTCATATTTTTTATTTTTTTGATTCCTAGATCCTATTCTTTCTACTTTTGTTTAAACTTTTTTAGTGCTCTGTGAGGGAGTGAAATCAGAAATTTTTCTTTATTTATTTGAGTCTTGCTTTTTTGCCGCTCTTTTTTTTTTCACTAGTAAAAGAGAGAAACATGTATCCTCTGTTTTCATTGTCATCTTTTTCAGTATTTTCTTTTCCAGAGGACGGACGTGAGCCTTTTTCTCCTTTTATATTGTTTCCCAGTTTGTTGTCATATCTATAGATATCATTTTCATTTGATTTTTTGTATGTTGAATTTGATTTTATTTTATGGGGGTGTTTAATTTGATTGATAGCAACAAAAAAGATTTAATTTTATTTTTTTATTTTTATTTTTATTTTTATATAGGTGGAAGTAGAAGCATTGGTGATACGAAGTCCAAACTTGAACTTGGGCTTTTTGTACAAGAAAAGCAATTGTCAAAATTGACCTGACCAACTTTGGTCAATTTGATAGAGATAAAGTCATTTTCATTCATTTTCTATTTTTGCAATCTCATTGATTAGAAGTACCATATGTATATATTTTTATGGCATTCGAAGAATATTAAATAATTTTTCAAGTATGATTTAATTATTATTTAATGTTACAAGTCTATTGGACGAATTAATTTTTTTGTACAAATTTCTTTTCCTTTTCCTTATTGTGATTTAAAATTTCTTTTTCAATTGTCAGTGCTGAATTTATCTGTGAATAGAATCAGTAATAAACTTATCTTTTCCCTACAAATTTGGATACTTTGTTTTTTGTCATCCCACCATCCCCCTGTCAAATCAAATGGGGGTTAAAGGAAGAAATTGGTTTCATGTTAATACCCATTTTTATTTCATATTAGTTAAATGGGTTGAGGATTGTTAACATTAAATGGGTTAATGTGAACATTAAGGTTAACCTGACTGTTAACATTAAGTTGAAAATATTTTTGTTAACATTAAATTGGTTTCATGGTTATATTTTTTATTCATAGTTTCTAATTAGACAAAATATTTTTGGTATTTATTGAATACTTTTGTATTTACTTAAGCTTTATCTAGAACATTATTTAGTGGTGATTTGCAGAATGATGATGAATTGTGGTACACAGCAGATGTGAGCAGTGGTTTTGTTTTGGGATAATGTTCTTATACTTTTTTTTTTATTATTATTATTTTGAGAAGTGCTCTCCCAGATTTTGGATTTGGTGCTCCTTCATTTCTAAAAGATATATTTTGTTTATGGTGATTCTTTTGAATATATTTATATATTTTTTGTTATTTTTTGGTATATATCTAAGAATGTTTCAGTTGCAGTAAGAGTGCTTCAAAGTTGAAAATCACTTCTAGATTAATTGCTTTATTTACATTTTATGGTAATTTGTATATGAAGCATTGTGTTTGTGGTCCTATATATCTAAATCATTTCTTTAAATTTGCTTAATAGGTTCACATTAGAGAGCTTGAGGAAGAAGTGAAACTTCTTAACAACCTTTCGCATCTGAACATTGTGGTAAGTATCTGATTTGCATTCTTACTAAAGCATTTTAACGTTTCCTTTTGTTGGTCATCCCTTAGAAAACAATTCAAATATCTTTCTGTGCCTATCCATAAATTCTTCAAAAGGTAAGGTATAACTTCCAGTTTTTTGTTGTAATAATAACATTCTAATGATTGTTCAAATATAAGTGATGATCCTCGCCACCATACATAGAACTTTAAATCCAAATGAAATTCTAATTTTTCAAGACAATTAAAATCCATTGGGGTTTCTGTTTTATAATTTGTTGTGGTATTGCTTTGTTTTCACTTAAAATCCATTGGCTTTGGTCTGGTTTCCTTTGCTTATATAGAGTTTTGAGCCATTATATTGGTTTTCATTTTTCTAGATAATTAATTATTTTCTTTTATCCACCAATGTCGATAGCTATTGTGGGCAATTTAGAAGTTGATTTCAATAATTTTCCATGATTCTTTGATTTTGAAGCCCAACACATGCTCTACATAGTGGATTTGTGGTGATTCTCTCTCTCTCTCTCTCTCAAGATTTATATTTAATGGGTTCAATAACTTTTTCGTGGTGAGCACCAAACTTAGATTTTGAGATATATTTTTCATGTGAATGGGTTGTTATTTTGTGCTTTTATTGGCATATTAGTACGAGATTTTGGGGTTTTTACTATTTTGTTATTGCATTATTGTACAAAGAAGTTTTCATTTGAACCTTTCTCACCTTTATTTCCCCCCCAATATTTAATGTACATTTCTAATCTCATCATATACCACCAGTTGAGTCCACGTGTGGAGTGATTCATAATGGAATGATTTCCACTCACTCCCACCCCCTATCTTAGTTATATCTAAATACAATTTTGGTTTTTTTAATTGGTACAAATCTATTCAATTAAAATGGAATTCGAAACTTTACCAATGGAAGCAATTTCAAGTTGAGGCATGAGTTATAGATATAAAAGGTAAATTCATGACTTAATTTGTTTTATACTTATAGAAGTTGAGTTGGAATTTTTATTTACTAAGATTTCAAATTCATGATTAATGATTAATTTCAAGTTTTTATTTACTTATAGAAGTTGTGTTAATGATTAATATTTGAATTTTTTTTTCCAATTAATTGGTTTTGAATTTCATAACTTAATTATTTAGATTTGTAATATCATTCAGTTTAATTTTTGATTAATCTCATTAACAAAAGTATTTTTATTTACATAGAATCCTCTAATTGGTTGTTTAGAATTTCATCATTATTAGTTGGTTTAACAGAGAAGCCTTCTATTTGATTTCCAAATTCTATTTTTTTCATAGTGTAATGATTTAACTATGTTCATTGTGGAATCTAATTTATATTTGTTCTTGGTATTATTGATTGGTTGGTTATTGATATTGACATAAAACAGTGCATTTTTAGCTTAAATTTTATATTGTTAGTTTGGCATCTGCATGTGTGTGGTTTTGATTGATTGCTTGAAATAGATGGTTTGATTCTTGATCAAAAGAAAACATAGTGCAATAGCTCATATCTTTGTCAGATTGATTCAATTTAGTTAAATTAATAGTATTGGGTAATAGTAAAATGAATATATATTGTCTTTTGGGTATAAATAGGACAGTTTCATGATTTCATTGTAAATTTTATCATTTTTACTTGAATAATCAAATGAAATTGGGAAGTTTAAACTAAAAAGTTTTGTGGATAGGGTTGTTTTGTTGGGTATTGCTCATTTGGGACATTTAATTTTATTTTTGCATGTAACCTTTGTTATTAAGTGATTTTGAATAGAGCTTCAATAGAGTTGTTAATAGTTGTTGATTCACTTCCTCTCTCAACTAAATCTCAATTTGCTTCTTAATTTTTAATTTTTATACTGGTTTGGTTTTGGATTCAATTTGTGTGGAATTCAAAATATAAAATTTTTATTTTTTTAAGTTGAATTGAAGATGTGAGATGTTGTGGTCATGACTGAAATTTGGTTTTGGAGTACTTGCCACCATTGACTGAATTTCATCATAACTTTTCTAGCATTTTCTACTACTTATTTGGTTTCATTTGTGGGTTTTTGATTATACAAGCGTGATTATGCTAATTACATTTTTTTTTTTACTTAAACACAGAATCATATTTGAACTATTATTTTTTCCCAAGTGGATTTGGCATAACTGGTAGTTTTGCCCTCTTTCCTAAATTGTAGAATTTAAGTTTTTATCATTAAGTTGATCGTTAAATTGTAATTTGTGAACTTTATCATTTCTTCTTCCAAAATTTTCTTTGTTAACATCTAGGCGATGACACTGGATGTTCAATTCAAATATCAGTTCAGTTTTTAATTTGTAGTTCCTAATGTGCCATTATGGAGTAACAAGAAGATTTCAGAAAAATTATGGAGTAACAATCATTTGGGTGCTTTTTGAATGGCTAAGTTCTCTCTCTCTCTCTCTCTCTCTCTCTCTCATGTACTCAGCCACCGAAATCGAAGTTGGGTTGATGTTTATCAGATTGATACAGAGGAATTAACGATGTTGACATGCCCAATAGCCACTGCACCCACTTCGTCTTTCCTCTTTGCCGGTATGTAAGCACTGCTTCCTCAAATGGCTCTTCTTAAAATACTACTCTCCACTCTTTAAAATTTTCTCTGATTTTTTTTTTTTTCCTTTCCCCCTTCTATTGTTCATTTTCATCACTTGAATTACAGGCTGTTAGGTGATGGAATATACAAGTGGGTGACATGGATTGCACAACTGGGAGACAACGCGTATCTAACGTAAAAAGCCTTTTCTTTTTACTGTCATTCCTTCTTTAAATACTATAAATGCATACATATGTATGCGTATAATGTAATGGATAGAATGAATTTATTTAACGTGAATAGATCAAATGGTTCCATTTGAAAGATATTTGTTTGTGAGATTTTAATTCCCTTTGAAAGATCAATTGGATTTGCAAATGGATCTTTTGATCTTTTTCAAGCATCATGCATTTATGGTGGTGTGCTATTGGCAATAAGAAATAATCAGATCTAAAATGCATATAGAGATGTTGAATCAAGTTTAAAGTGGGACTACACTTGAGGCTATACATATAGAATGTATGATTATTTATGTTTTGGTTTCAAATTAATTCATGAACTATATGTATTAAGTAAATCTCTCCTGATTTCATATTGTAATTACAAAGTAAAAGGACAAGGGAATTAAAATGATTGTAATTGTCTATATGTGTATACTGAAAGTTTCATATACATTGTGACACGGAGTTTAACCTTGAATATGAAGAATTATTAATGGATTGAATAGATTATAACTACAATGTGGTGAATTTTTACCAGTATGGAAGTACTATATTAGTTTGTCTTAACTTTTATTTTTCATGGGTCAAAATGTATTAACTTGAATGTGAATTTTTTTTTTTTTTTAAAACTTAGAGAGTGCCGTAGGCACGGGTCATCCACTAGTTGTACTACAAAACAAATAAATAAAAATTATAAATTTATTTAAATTTTAGGATAAATTACACTTTATACTCTTATGTTTAATACTAATCTCACTTTGACCCATATATATGAATCATGATAGTCACAAATGTCAATGTTCTATTTTTATTACTTCACTATTTAAATTTTTAACATAATTTAGTTATGTGACAAAAATATGATTACAAAATGAGGGTAAAAGAGAAAATCATTCATATTTTCTATTAATACACATTTTATCTCAAAATTTATATTAAATTATTGTTATATTAGGATAAAACAAAATACAGATTGTAAACAATTAAAAAGATCAACTAGGGTTTTATATAAATTGGAATTACGAAACTCTGTATTGGTGAGAAATATAGATGATTTTTATATTTTACTCTCATTTTATAGTCACATTCTTGTAATATGATTAGATTTTGTTAAAAATTTAAACAATAGAATAATAAAAGGGGAACATTAACACTTGTGTAGGGATTAAAATATGATTTGACCAAAAGTGAAATGATTAATTATGACGATTTCATGTGTAGGAATTAAATTGATATTTGATTAAAATTATAAAAAATTGACCGTTATAATTTTATTTTGAGATTTGGCTGAAAGTATAATTTATCCAAAACTTTAAGAAGAAATTATAATAATGTCTTCGATATTATCAGTAAATGCATTCAAGCGTGTGATTCAATCGCAACGCAGACAGGAAATTGCCAGGTAAGAATGACGAAGCTGATATGCTTTAAAGACTGCTTTTTTAGACAGTTCATCACAACTACTTGGAAACTAATTTATATTTCTTCCAATTTTGTTTTTATTTCATTTTATTTTATTATGATAAAATATGAAAGTTCAACATAAAATATTTTTCATAATCAATCAAAATTAAATATATGTAGAGAAAAAATATTTTTCATTTAAAAAAATTAAAAAACACTTTTTAGATTAAAATTTTACTAACATAACTATCATTATCATTACCACCACACTATTATTACCACCATCACCAATTTCGTTGCTGCTGCTACCATTCTATCACTAAGGGGAGAGTCGTGCCATGTTGTACCATCCCAAGTTCATGTCCAAATAACCCAACACTAATCTAACTCATTTAATGAAACGTGTTAATTATCTGATTTATTTATAATTGGGTCAATGATAACATATTTTTTACATGACTAATAATACACAATTTATATTTATAAAAAATAAAATCAAACAATATAAAATATATACATAAATATTTATATTTATAAAAATATATTATATAATATAGTTTGTGAGCCGGTGATGGGCTTCATGTACGTATTGTTAGGCCTAAACAACTTGTCCAACATAGTGGGTGTTTAGGAAGCGGGATTTTTTAGTTGTAGAATATTAGTGGATAATTTTTTTTTTATATTTGAAAAGATAGCTAGGTTTTTTTGTGGTTGAATGTTATGTTTATGAGAGAAAAAGTGAAATAATTATTGGGTTTGATGTGATATTTTATTTGGATTTATTTTTTTTGATTTTGTAACCAATTTATCTTTTAGTGAAAAAAAACAAAAAAAATCAAAGAAAAATTCTTTCCAAACACCGCCTATGGAACTAAATTATAACCCCAAACCCTATAATTCACAGGCAAGTTTAGACAGACTTAGCAGGCCATCAAGCTCATATTTACCCATATCACCACCACTACACCCACCGCCACCATTGCAACCGTTACCACCTTGCCCCCAATGGCACCGCACGTTAATTTAAGATTACAACTGAGCATAAGAAAACGAATTTTTACAAAAAAATAATTTTCTCCCACAAAAAGCATACCAAACAGATTACTTCTTTGGACAGTTACAGAGACTTAACTCGTAGGGTAATTATATTATTATGGGTTTTTTGTTAAAAAAAAAAATTATTTATAAGAAAAGAAAACGAAATACAAGCAAAGAATCATTCTTTGAGTGAGGAATATATTGCTTTGATCAACTGCTAATGCCATCAATAAATTTCTAATTATTAATTTTTGGTTTTTATCAAAGTAAGAGAGCATGTAAATTATACTTTTAATTTTCAAATCTACAAAAAAAGAAAAAAAAGAAAAAAGATTTTTCACCAATATTTTGTTTTCAGTAAGCTAAATTTGAGAAGTGTTGTTTCGTATTGCACATAATTTTTCATTAAATTTTATTGTCACATTAGTAGTTTCAGTTTATGTCGATTTCCATATCATTTTTCCCCTTTTAAAGAAATAAAATTTAATTTCATGAGCCTTCGTAACAAATACTACTTATAAAAATATTAACTTTTAAAAATATTTTTTCCCCTTCAAAAATATTAACCGTCTAAGCTAATTTAACTTTTAACTGAAGAGCAATCAAATTCTGGGTTGGTTTGATAAATGGATTGACTTTTTAATTTTTTTAGTTATTTTAACTTGAGATAAAAAAAGTCTCGTTTAAGAAAGATTTTTGATTTTTTTAAATTTTTTTATAAGAAAAAAAATATAATAATTAAGATTTTATCTTATTAAATTAAAAAATCTATTCCATTTTTTTTTTATCGACTAAAATAACCAAAAAAAATCTAAAACTTAACTTCCTAAACGAAGCGCCTATATATACACGTTGAAAAGGTTGTTCACTTGTACGGCAAATTCTTTTTTTTTTTTTTTTTTTTTTTTGGTTACAGAAAAATCCTCCCACTCTCCTGCAGGTCCAAGACAGCGCCCCATGCAGAGATCACCAAGGTGTCCTGTTAGCCGTTACAAGCAAGAGACTATAACCTGGGAACTTGCCCCGACCTCCCAAGACAAGCTCCGCTTAAGTCAGGACTCGCACAGCGGGGGAGCATTGAACCCACACCAAGGCAGCGCCCCTTGCCCCGACCTCCCAAGACAAGCTCCGCTTAAGTCAGGACTCGCACAGCGGGGGAGCATTGAACCCACACCAAGGCAGCGCCCCATGCAGAGATCACCAAGGTGTCCTGTTAGCCGTTACAAGCAAGAGACTATAACCTGGGAACTTGCCCCGACCTCCCAAGACAAGCTCCGCTTAAGTCAGGACTCGCACAACGGGGGAGTATTGAACCTACACCAAGTGCTGACTAGACAACTTGAGGTCCAACCTCCTAACCAACAGTGCTTCGCCCAGGAGATTAGTCCAAGGGGGGTGGGGAGTTGAACCTGTGACCTTGGGACTTAACTCCAAGACTTTTACCACAATGCCACGACCCCTTGGGTTAAAATCTTTGTTTACCGAGAAAAAGTATTTACAGCGAAAGTCATTTTTGGCATTGAGGAAGTAAGAATCCGTGCGGTGTATTCAATGCTCTGATTTGATCCAAACGCGGCTTTATTGTACCTTTTTATATTTTGTTTTTACTAGTTCAAAATCAAATAAATATTGTACTACAAAACAAATAAATAAAAATTATAAATTTATTTAAATTTTAGGATAAATTACACTTTATACTCTTATGTTTAATACTAATCTCACTTTGACCCATATATATGAATCATGATAGTCACAAATGTCAATGTCTTATTTTTATTACTCCACTATTTAAATTTTTAACATAATTTAGTTATGTGACAAAAATATGATTACAAAATGAGGGTAAAAGAGAAAATCATTCATATTTTCTATTAATACGCATTTTATCTTAAAATTTATATTAAATTATTGTTATATTAGGATAAAACAAAATACAGATTGTGAACAATTAAAAAGATCAACTAGAGTTTTACATAAATTGGAATTACAAAACTCTGTATTGGTGGAAAATATAGATGATTTTTATATATTACTCTCATTTTATAGTCACATTCTTGTAATATGATTAGATTTTGTTAAAAATTTAAACAATAGAATAATAAAAGGGGAACATTAACACTTGTGTAGGGATTAAAATATGATTTGACCAAAAGTGAAATGATTAATTATCACGATTTCATGTGTAGGGATTAAATTGATATTTGATTAAAATTATAGAAAATTGACCGTTATAATTTTATTTTGAGATTTGGCTGAAAGTATAATTTATCCAAAACTTTAAGAAGAAATGATAATAATGTCTTCGATATTGGCCCTGTTTAGTAGAGCTGTGGGAAAGTGCTTATAGCTTATACCTTAACAGCTTATACCTTATAACTATGAACATAAGCTGATTTCTGACTTATAAATTAAGCTTTTCCGGCCCCACTCAAAGAATAAGTTGATTTCTGACTTATAAAAAGTTATAAGTTGTATTGTTAAGCAAAACCAAACACATCAAAATAACTTAAATTAAACTGAAAGCTGAAATAAACTAAAATTAAGCTGTATCAAACGGGGTATTATCAGTTAAATGCATTCAAGCGTGTGATTCAATCACAACGCAGACAGGAAATTGCCAGGTAAGAATGACGAAGCTGATATGCTTTAAAGACTGCTTTTTTGGACAGTTCATCACAACTACTTGGAAACTAAATGTTTCTTCCAATTTTGTTTTTATTTCATTTTATTTTATTATGATAAAATATGAAAGTTCAACATAAAATATTTTTCATAATCAATCAAAATTTATGTAGAGCAAAAATATTTTTCATTTTAAAAAATTAAAAAACACTTTTTAGATTAAAATTTTACTAACATAACTATCATTATCATTACCACCACATTATTATTACCACTATCACCAATTTCGTTGCTACCGCTACCATTCTATCATTAAGGGGAGAGTCGTGCCATGTTGTACCATCCCAAGTTCATGTCCAAATAACCCAACACTAATCTAACTCATTTAATTAAACGTGTTAATTATCTGATTTATTTATAATCGGGTCAATGATAACATATTTTTTACATGACTAATAATACACAATTTATATTTATAAAAAATAAAATCAAACAATATAAAATATATACATAAATATTTATATTTATAAAAATATATTATATAATATAGTTTGTGAGCGGATTGAGCAGGGATGGGCTTCATGAACTTATTGTTAGGCCTAAAAGACTTGTCCAACATAGTGGGCGTTTGGGAAGCGGGTTTTTTTAGTTGTAGGATATTATTGGAGAATTTTTTTTTTTTTATATTTGGGAAGATAGTTGAATTTTTTTGCGGTTGGATATGATGTTTATGAAAGAAAAAGTGAAATAATTATGAGGTTTGATGTGACATTTTGTTTAGATTTGGTTTTTTTGATTTTGTAACCAATTTATCTTTTAGTGAAAAAAAACCAAAGAAAAATTCTTCCCAAACACCGCCTATGGAACTAAATTATAACCCCAAACCCTATAATTCATAGGCAAGTTTAGACAGACTTAGCAGGCCATCAAGCTCATATTTACCCATATCACCACCACTACACCCACCGCCGCCATTGCAACCGTCACCACCTTGCCACCAATGGCACCGCAGGTTAATTTAAGATTACAACTGAACATAAGAAAACGAATTTTTACAAAAAAATAATTTTCTCCCACAAAAAGCATACCAAACAGATTACTTCTTTGGACAGTTAGAGAGACTTAACTCGTAGGGTAATTATATTATTATGGGTTTTTTGTTAAAAAAAAAAAATATTTATAAGAAAAGAAAACGAAATACAAGCAAAGAATCATTCTTTGAGTGAGGAATATATTGCTTTGATCAACTGCTAATGCCATCAATAAATTTCTAATTATTAATTTTTGGTTTTTATCAAAGTAAGAGAGCATGTAAATTATACTTTTAATTTTCAAATCTACAAAAAAAAAAAAGAAAAAAAAAAAGAAAGATTTTTCACCAATATTTTCTTTTCAGTAAGCTAAATTTGAGAAGTGTTGTTTCGTATTGCACATAATTTTTCATTAAATTTTATTGCCACATTAGTAGTTTCAGTTTGTGTCGATTTCTATATCATTTTTCTCCTTTTAAAGAAATAAAATTTAATTTCATGAGCCTCCGTAACAAATACTACTATAGTCAATGCCAAAACAGAGATGCAAATTTATTTATTTATTTTTTTGATCAGAAGAAATTTCTATTGAGGAATAGCCAAACGAAACTTATAGAGTTCATCCATAAAAAAAGATATACACCAAACAAAATAAAAATATTACAAAAAGCAGAAAGGTGAAAACTATGAAAATAACACATGCAAATTGGGGAGGTGTGTTTGGACTTTCAACTTGTCTATTTTCTCTTCAAACAAGCTAAGTCTTCCATTAAAGTATCTCTCTCTCTCTCTCTCTATATATATATATATATTTGTATAGTCAATAGTCGTTTGGAATGTAGTATAATCAAGACTCTGGGACTGTTTGGGGACGGTGTTCTAGTTTGGTAGGCTTCTGAGAAATTAGTTAGGTTAAACCAACGACCAACTCAGATTATCCTAATCCTATTCTACTACTTTTTAAAAATATGTGAGAAGAGGTATATTAAATGTCATTAAAGATGTAATCATTTTTCATCCCTTTGTGTTTGGATTTCAGGTTGGGCTATTCATTGGCCGGCTAAGGGATACCATTCAAGACACCAATTGGGACCCGGTCTTAAAGTTTCGAAAGGATTTGATTTTTTTTTCAGTTCAAGAAGACTTCAATTCAATTTAATTGGATATGTGGAGTTTTACTGGACCATTTTAGTAATTTAAATTGTTTATTTTATTTTGCAAGTCCTCACGTGATGATCAGGTATGACCCCAAAAAAAAAAATGATTCTATAATCTTAGTTAGATAATGTATCATATTTGCTTTCAAAAATTAAAAGATCTATTTTAAAAAACACAAATTAAAGAAAACACTTATTGTCCATTTTAAAGACAAATTTAATGAAATTAAGTGGTTAAGAATTTTTTTAATATGTGAATTTCCTAAAATTTAATCTGGTACTATGTTAGATTTTAGATTTGTAAAGAGAAATGAAAAGAAAATAATCATGTTGTGTTTTCCTTTATATATTTTTTCCTTTCATAAATTCAAGATCCAATGTTATTTATTTATTTTCAATGATGTTGTGTTAGCCTCTAGTTTTCATGGGCTAAGTGCTATATTAGCTCGGCCCAGTCCACTTACCAAACAAAATGCATAGTTGTTTTCAAACTTTTGTGCTACATTTGGATCTTAAATTGGACAAAAGCAATGAATATTCAAATTACTTAATACATATTATTTTCTATTGGTAGTCAATTAAAAAATGATTTTTTCCCCCTATAAATACCTATTCATTTTATTATCATCATTCTAACCCAACAAACAAATTAAAATAAATCTATTCTTTTATTAATTATTTTTTTGTCAATTCATCTATAATTTTTCTAAACACAATGCTATGCGATGGGCGTAACAAACTTTTAATCATAGCCACATAATTTACCATCGATCAGCAACATTCGTGCTGTCTTCTCTAAACTATATGATCTTTTATTTTTTGATAATCGAGTGTCCAAATCAGTTTGTGTGCATCTCGACTATCTCAGAACGTTGAAGTTAACAACCGGACAAATTTTCATTGGCCGTTAGAGTGACTCGAATTCAAAATCTTGAATTTTATTATCAAATTTTTACTGCTTAGCCAACCCTTCAATTAGAGTCGGGTATTTGAAATGTGATTGGGTCCACTTCGCTGGTCCACCCGGAAATCTGATTTGTTCCACAAGGATGAAAAGTAAATTTGGTTCACTGAACTTGGGCCCGGAGTTAATGATTTATGAATTTGATTTGGGCCACAAGTCCAATCTTTTTTAGTCATTGGGGTCAACCAAATTAGGTAGGTATGAATGCTAACTCTCTAACCTATTAAAGGGTGTGAAACAATTTTTCTAAATATATTTATTGCTCTTTATCAATTACCACAAATTAAAGATCAGCATACATATAATATAGAAAATGATATATAAATTTATTTTTTAAAATATATTTTATAGACTTAATGATATATAACTGATATGATTGGTTGATAATTAGAGAATATATAACAAAGTGTGTTACATTTAATATTTTAATTGATTGCTATCTCATTGGATTTAAAAATTGAATCTAATTTTTGGTTTTGAATAGTAATGCTAATCTATACTATACATGGGTGGTTGAGTTCATATTCAACATATTGAGACGACGAAGTTCATATTTTGATTGTCTTGAATGTAGCATTAAACATTTCATTTTGGTCAATTTGCTAACTTTATTAACCTTGTCTCCCTTTGTTCAAATCATAGTACTCTCATGTTTCTTCATCATATAATTGATTATACTGTTCTTTCCTTGTCATCATCTTCATCACAATATGGTAATAAACCTCTATTTTTTAAAAAAAATTTAATGATAAAAAACATAATATTTTATCATAAAACTAAAACAGGTTTGTAAGATCATAGAATTCCATAATAATGTTTTTTATTTTGGGGAGTGTGTAGCATACACTCAATTATAATTTCTTATATTTGTTTGCTTATGTCATCTTGTTTGGTATAATTTTTATGAAATTAAAAGTTAATAATCGAAAAGTGAAATTTGAAATAATTCTTCCTTAGCTTACAAATAATCAAAAATTTAACTTATTTAAGTTATTTTTTGTGTTTGAAATTATAAGTAAAAAGTATACTAAACATTATGAATTTTCAAAATAATAAAAGTTAAAAGCAATCTCAAAAACTTAATGATTGTGAGCTTAGTGATGTCTAGTTGTAATTCATGCTAGTTGCTTTTGTGATGAATCTATTTATGTTTAATTATGATATATTAGTTATGAATCAAATTAGTAGTTTAGATTTATTTTTTAATGATCTAATGTCTAAAAGTGAGGTTTCGAGAAGTGTATAGAGTCTTTTCTATATATATATATAATTTTACCGAATATAAACTTTCAAAACTTATTTCTTATAAATTGTTGCGGCACTTATTTCACAGACTCATTATATTATTTGCAAAAGATGAATACAACTTCAGAATGAGAGTGTTTTCAAAATATATTTAAAAAACTCAAAATTATTTGAGTTTTTGAAAAGTATGTTTTAAAATGGCATATATATAGCTAGGTTTGGTAGCATTCCATGCATGAATTAAGATTCCAATCATGATATCTATTAGCTACATGCATTACCCACTAGAGTAAAAGTAGAAAGAAAGCCTAACTCTAAGGCTTTGGGCCACAAACTTTTAAGGGCATGAAAGCAAGTGTAAAGACAGCTACTATACAATTCATGAAGTTGCAAATATATGTATATATAAGAGTTAGGTGTGCATGCAAAGTTTAGTAATTCTTTTCAGTTGGGGCATTTCTAAGGTTAGAATATTCTCCCACAAAATGTGTCATCCTTTGTTGTTTTCCTCAATTCTGTTTTCTTACAAAGTTTGGGTCTCATCTCTCTCTTTTTTTCCACTCTCCATCTCTATCTCTTTCTATATTGTTCTTTGTCCCTTCTTTTACTTTCTAGATAGCCCACAAACCATTTGGCCTAACCATATACATTTATACACAAACAACTCTTAAGAACCTAAATTATAGTTGACTTGCTACCATTTTGGTATTTTAAGTGATGGAGATGTTTTGATGTCTAAAACTCATGTCGGAATTCTATTATGTGGAGTGAGTGAGTCAAGCAGAATAAGAATATGTTGATGATAAGAGCATACAAAGTATGACAAGTCGATTAAAACAAATTGATCTAAAACGTGGAATATAACTACTCTTAAAGTTATACTTACAATATTATAACTCAATAAAATTGCACAAAAAAATAATTAGAAAATCTAGAAGCTACGATAATAGGAAGAGCATGTTAATAACAAATTATAATTTGAAAATATAAATTAAGAGTATATAAAATATGAAACTGAGAGACGTGTAATTACTATTCTAAAGTTATTATTCCTCTCAACATGTGTAAATTGGCAAGTAATATCCATTCTCATTACTACTACTGAGAGGCGAACAAATGTGCCGATTTACTAGGCAACATAAGCAACAGTATATCTATTGGTTTTCACTTTTTAATTCAATACCGTCTTATATTGCTAATCAACGTACCAGAGGCGGACAATATAAAAGACTTATTCAATTTATGCAGTATCTTTTTTACCAAAATAAAAGGAGATTTCAAATTCATTGGTAAGCAAAGTTTTTCTTTCTTTCCAATCTGCTTTCTTTTTCCTCCCCTTAATTGGCATGCAAATCAGTGAAAAGAACAATTTACTTTAATCCTTTAATATTGGAATATGGGAAAGTCTGGTTTATATGGCATAAAGACGCAAAAAAGAAAAAAAAAATGGCATTGACAACTATATTTTGTTAACTCTAGGTTAGTAGAGTAAGTTTTGTAACCACATTTTTATATTATAAGGTGGTTTGGGGTGTTCTAAATAAGTGTACTTTTTAACTTTTTATGAAATATAGATTGTGTATGGATTGGGTTTGAAGTGATGTGGTAGAGAGGTAATGTGATTTAAATAAAATGATATGACTTAAATAGGATAGTGACTTTTTAACTTTTTAGTTTTTTTAGTATACGTCAAACAAGGCCATCTTATATGTTATTACTACATTAATAAAATATACAGTATAAAGGGTAATATCTATTAAACTGACATATCATTTGGAAAGTTGGCTATTTTAGTAGATTATTTTAGTTTTTAGAAAGTTAGATTTTTTTATAGTTGGATGTGATATTTATGAGAAAAAAAGTAAAATGATGATTGATTTGATGTGACATTTTATTTTATTAGGAGTTGTTTGAGATGATCTAAATAAATGTATTTTTTGACTTTTTATGAAATATGAGTTAGGTATGGGTTAGATTTGAAGTGATGTGACTTAAATAAGATGATGTGACTTAAATAAGATAGTAACTTTTTGACTTTTTTAGGTTATGGAAAATAAGGCCTTAGTTATTTTAGTCTATTTTGCCTTTTTTTTTTTTTTTTGGTTGTAGATTTTAGCATAAAATGAAAAAAAAAAAAAAAAACCTTTGTCAAACAAAGCCATTATTTGAGATATTGGTGACGGTGCCCAGTTGGATAATGTTTATTTTGACATACTTCAACATTTTGTCCAATTCAATAACATAAGACTAAAATGATATATCAGAAGTATGATACTTTGACACATACATGACATCCAATATTGATGGATCCATGCGATCCACACCCCCATTAACTATGTGTCAACACATCAAGACCAATGGTTGCTATGATTAGGGTACCCTTTGGCCTAACTTGGATAATAAAACACTGGACTACAGTGTTAAAAGCAATCTACTTAGAATAAAGGCATTGGTGGCCATGTGCATACATATGGTGATAACACCATTAAGAAACATAAGTGAGTTTTATTTTGTGAGTTGTAAATGTGATTGGTATATTAATTAGGCCAAAAGGCATAATCAGAAGGGTATCAATTGCTAGCAAAGTTTTCAATCTCTCTAAATCACACAATATCTTGGAAAACTTCTAGGTCATATTAGGGTCCCCATTGTCTGGTATTGTTCCATTAATGTTCCCCAAGAGTTGCTCTTTCGTGTGTGTTTGTGGCATGGTCTGGTCTGGTACACTAAATTGGGTTTTGAGATGATTCTCCACAAAACTAGGGATTCGATGCAAGTTGGGGAGATGATAATCTCAATACTACTCATAGAATATCATTTTGATAAATGTCGGCAAATATACCAAACAACTAGCGGATCATTTTTATTTCAAACATTTTTTATTTTTATTTTTTATAATATATTGGACCCATTTCTATAATTACCCACAAATCATGTAGTTCAAATTAAGATCACCAAATTAGGATAATGTAGAAGAAGTCGAGCCTCAAATGCACAAATTTTATGGATCATTAAGATAAACTCTTTCTTCACAAATTAATTATTAGGTTTATGAAGTCTCATTAGTACGATATCCTTTATTGATATTATTCACACAAGCAATCACTTTGTCACATTCTCTTCTTTTAATATAATAAAATTATGTGAGTTGTGAAGGAAATAAATTTTTAAATCACATAAATCTCTATGATTTTAAATTTTTTTGAAAAATTTATGATACTCTCCTTTTGCTATGTGATTTTTATTCCCAAACACAATTGACATATGCCAGCCAATGGGGTGTAAATTTAGCCTTGCCCAGTCTGACCCATGTCAGGCCTTGGGAGCTCTCGCCAGAATTCGGGCCGGCCCACGGGCTAGAAAATTAGGCCCAGGCTCTGGGGGTATTCAGGCATTGGGTGGACCGGTGGGCCTGAACATTTTTTTAAAAAAAATTTCTACCAAAATTTTATTATTTTTCACTAAAAAAGACACTGGGTCTCAGGCGAGCCGGGTCTTGAGTGGGTTTGAAGCGGGCCAATGGGCTGGGTTATATGTCGAGCTTTAAAATGATGACCTATGCCCAAGGTCTTGGATTGGGTTTGGGCCCCGGTCCAAATGGGTCTAAACAGGCCAAGCCCACCTCAGATCACGTGTGGATTTTGAGCCACCCACAAGTTGCGGGTCATTTTTATACTCCTACCAGTCATGAGCAAATTGTAATGAACTTTTTTGAAGATTCTATTGGTTCAAAAATTAGGCATGAATAATGAGTCAACTTAGACGCTGACGAATGACGATAAGTTGTTGACTATAGTTAATTTCAAATTCAAAATCTCGCCACCATGACTTTTTTTTTTACTTTTTATACATATATTATTTTTTATGAACAAATTCCACTAAGAAATATATTCTAAATTACAAGGTTCAACTAGTTTGAAATATGAAGCAATGTGGGAATAAATAAAAGAATGAAAAAAAAAAAAATTTGTTTCTTAAGGAATCAGATTTTCATGTTGCATAGGATTTGTAGATGTATTTATAGTGACACAGTCAGCACCATGTGTCCAAGTTTGGATACCCCCACTGAGGGAGGGAAAGGAGTGAACTGGGGGCCCTTAAAATGAGGGGGAGTGCTGGGTTTTATATATTTTTGTGAATAAAATGTACCACTACTGTGGGCATATGTTGGGAGGAGAGAGAATATGATACAATTAAATTTGGAGGTGGGCATACTTGATGAATGTGTCATGGAAATTCGATTTTTTACTTGATGATAAAAACTAGTGTAGATGAAGAGAAAAAATAAAGAAGTATAAAAATTTGAAATTTAAAATAAAAATGTGAGACAGTTGCAGAGGAATTTGAGAATAATTTTTTTTAAATAAAATTTTACTGAGTTGTAAGTTTTATATAATAGAATAGATACTCAAATAAGTTGTTTTGTGTTTAACTAATGTTGAAGTTATGTTTTTGGTGATTTTGGATGGGTGGAATTCTAATTGGTACAGAGGATGTATAGGATTTTTTTAATGCCCAAAATACCCTCAAGATAACACTTTTACATTGTGTTTGGTTGGAGAATTTGGGGAGGGATTTGGAAAATGAAAGGGAAAGGAAAAAAAGTGTGTGAAATTAAGTAAAATATAAACATGTTTTATTCATATTTCACCTATTTTTTCATTTTTCCAAATCTCCCAACCAAACACAGCATTAGAATCCACCTTTATAAGTCAAAGGACTTTCATTTGAACAGTAGGGGATTCGAACAGTCAAATTAGAAGAAGCTAACCGATCTACTTAAATCGTTGAATTTCCACTAAAATAGTAGATGATTCGAATCCTAGTGAGTGAAGAGAGTAAACTTTCTTAACAGCTAGGATTGTTGACTAGTTTAACTAGAATCAAATACAAAAACAAAAACAAAAGTTATTGGGGTTAGTCATTAGGCTAGTAAGATGTTCGTTCTTAATTGTAGTTAAGTTGAACCGTTGTCACACTAACAAATCATTTAGGAACCGTCCATTTTTGTTACTTTATGGTTGGATGTACTCTCATAAAAACATGAGTCCATGTTTATGGACACGAGATTCGAATTGAGATTTTTACTCATTATTTCTAAATTACTAGTTCTTTGTCAATATAAATTATAATAGTTGTAATTCATTCGTTTTTAAGCTCGTCTAAACTCCTCATGTTTACAAGTAAGGAATTCTATGATTAGTTCCAAAGAGTATTCTTATGCACTGATCACCTCTTTTCACTATATTTCTTGGAACATTAATTTAATTCAACACACATACTAATAATATACTATTTCATATGCCTTTATTCCGAATCATCAAACTAAACAAAAGAGATGGGATACATCTAAGATGGAAGCATTGTTTATAGTGGAACCATTGTCATGCAAATCTACATTATACATTGAGCAATCTTTAATTTTTTATTTTTTATAATCAAGTTTTGAGTCAACTTAATATAATTTTAATCCATATTTATAAAAAAATGTAAATATATTCTAGAGTTTAAATTTCTAATTGTTATCATAATATTGTAACAGAAGATCAACAGTACAATCACTGTGATTTGGAATTGGAAAAAGAGCGGTGGTGTAATGGGAAAGAGAGAGAGATGGAGGGTTGTTTTGAGAAGATGATTAGCCTTTGTTTGGGATGTGTGTTGGTTATTTGATTTTTTGACTATTTTAGTTTAAGGTTAAAAAGTTTTATTTGAGATAGGTTTTCTTGACTTTTTTGACTTTTTTGAGAGTAAAAATGAAATGATTATAGTTTGGATGTGATATTTTATCTTATTAGAATAACAAATCTATTTCATCTTTTTATGACTATTTTAGTCCAAACATAACATGCCAAACGAAGCCTAAAAATTGATTTTTTAGATTTTTAAAAATATATATAAAAAATGTGAAAAATATACTATTTAAAATGAATTAAAAGTAAAAAAAATATAATTTTTAACCCACTTCTGAACAAAAGATCTGAGTTGATGGACGAGCCTTTTTATGGTACAAAGAAGGGTTCATATGTTAATTAGGACAAAAGTGAGGGGTCATTTCACAAAAGTCCCAAAGTAGTACTCCACGTTAAAGAAGGGGGCAAGAAAGCTGCGTGTCAGGTTTGGCGTGCAATACACAGCAAAATGGGTGTCCTAATTTCAGTGGCCTCAAACTGAACAGAGTGAAGGATTTCTACTTTCCCAGGAAAATCAAAGAGAAAATACGAAAAAAGAAAAAAGAAAAGAAAAACATTTAGAGAACGAATTTCAATGGGTTTTTTTACTTTTGCTTTTGTCTTTGTTGCGTGAAAGAAATAGGAAGTGGTGAAAGTTTGCCTGTTCCAATTCCAACAAAACTGGTAACTGGTAAGCGCTTAGCCTCAGCTTGCCTTTTTTTTTTTTTTTTTGGTTGTGTTTTTGGGTGTTTGGCACTGTAGAAAACTAGAAGCATCTCATTTTTTGTTGGGTGTATTGGGAAAGTGAATTCTTTAGGTTTTGTTTGGTGGTTTGTGTGCCAATCATATGGTAATGGCTTCAATCCAGCTATTGTGATTTTGTTCTCTACTCTCTCTCACATACACACAGACACACAATGTTGATATCACTCTATTTGAAGTAGATTTCTTGGGTTTTGTTGGGGTTTTCATGGAGAGTGGCTTTTGGGTTTTGTCTATTGATCACTGGTTGATGATGAACATATATTGCTTTCATGTGGGTTTATAGCTTTCTCTTTCACATTCAACATTTGGTGATGATCATGGGTTCATTTGTTTATTAGATTTTCTCTGATTTCTCTGAGATGATTCTTTTGGCTTCCTCAGATTTTGTTTGATTGTTCATTAAATTAAATAAGATATACATATTTACCACACTTCATGTTGTTCTTGATCTTCTTATTTATTCCTTTACTTTGCATAGATGCTTGTTGTCTACCGTTTTTGGTGGTTTACCAAGATGCTGTTTTTAAATTGCAGGGTTTTTTTTTCAAACGGTGAAATAAATGACATATATGTATATCTGATTTCTATATGGAGTTTGGAATTTGAAACCTTTAAAGAGCACTAGGGTTTTTAGTGGGTGTGAATCTTTTATGCTTTATATTATAAAGAAAACCAAGAAACAGAGAGAACAGAGTAGGAGAGAGAAGGGTAGAGAGTGAGTGAAGTCAGATTTGTGCTTGGTGGTGTCTCTGATTTTGAGAATTATTTTAATCTTGAGAACCTGTTGGCTATGTCTCCTTGGCTGACTCGGTGCACCCGGAGTCTGTGGACTTTGCCGCTGACCAAGGAAACAACCTCTTCTTTCACTCTCTTCCCTTTCAAGTGAACCTATTCTTTAAACAAAAAAATTACACAAATCCATCTTCTCTCTCTTCTCAGATTGCTTCGGCCTCTGTTGCTGTCAAGATTCGGTCGTAGTGCAGCATAAATCATTCATCTCTTTGAGACTCTATTTCCTTCATATTCAGAAATCTGGTCCCCACCCACATACGGGGCTTAATTTCCTTTTCCTGGAGGTTTCTCCTCGATTGGGGTTATGTTCGGTCATTGGGGATGTGTGGTGGCGACCGTGAAGCACTTAATCGGGTAGTGAAGTGATCGGTTGAGTAGTGAGGAAGGATTGTTTTGTGGTGCCGGAGGAATAGCAGAAGTAAACGTTTTGTTTGCCAAGATGAAGTTCATGAAGCTTGGATCAAAGCCGGATTCCTTCGAGACTGATGGGAACAATGTCAGGTGAGATCTTCAATCACCCGATTATTTTCGCCTATTTTTCTTCCTCCTTGCTCAAAAATTTAATTCGCCTTCCATTTTACTGTGATGCATTTTAGTTTGTTTCTGTTTGTTGATATTTTTGTAATCGATTCCATTTTTTCTTTGTTAAGTTTGATGGTTAGCCTTGGGGTTTTTTGGGGGAAGTTTCAAAATTTGATATCTTTCTTTTTTTTTCTTTTTTTTTTAAATATTATTTCACATAAACATCTGGTATGATATGAAATAGGGTCAAGATTCTTGGTCAACTTCTGCTTGTGGCTAGTAATTACTAGATTGCCAAATGAAATTAGACAGGGTATATCTTAGCGTACACTTTGTGAGGCTTGTGAGTTTGGTTTGTCGTTCATTGTTTGTTCAGCCAAGCCCATGTTCTTGCCAACAATGGATAGTCATTTTATGTACTTTGATTATTGACTTGCTGTCGTTTTCTATTTTGTTTTTTTCTCTTAATATTAGTGGGGTCAATTTTAAGAAATTGGATTCATAAGAAAGTGATTAAATTTTTATTAGTTATTTCTTATATTTAATTAAGGATAGTGGAAACTGTTCCATCAGCAATTATTTTTCTTATTTTTTAATTTTTGGATTATCATATTAATCTTCAAAGATTCAAAAACTTTTTTTTTCTTTGTTTTTTGGAGAAAATTGCACAGTTGTTACCGTTGTTCAGTATTTTCATATGTTTAACTTGGTATGCTAACCCTGATTCTTGGCAGTGTCCATCACACTGATATGTGGGTTGCATATTTACTGAGAGGCAATAGTCATTATGGAAAAACTAATGTTTTCTCCAAAATTGGATGTCAATATGCGGAAAAATTATTTGATGTATTTGGCATGAGGGATCCAGGATGTGATGTGATCTTAGTTTAAGTACGTTATCAAATAAGATCCTTCAATAGTCATAACCATTCACATTTTATGTAGATAATCTTTAAAAAAAAGGGTCCATACCCAGCGTACGAAACTCCCATATTATCATAGGATCTGGGAGGTGTAGCAGGTAGATAACTTTGCCTCGCTTTTTAGCGGAGAGATATATTCCCGTGACTCAAATCCATGCTACAACACTAGGTCAGATGAGCACTTGCCATCACACTAGGACCAATATGTAATTTGGATGGATGAATTTTGTTATAAATACCATCATAAAAGTTGGACTTTGGAAAAGATGAACAAAACTTGAAGAGGGCAAATGAGCACTTGCCATCGTGCTAGTACCAATATGTAATTTCAACTAGAATTTTTAAGGACACGATCTGATGGGTACCTGACCTAGCCCAACCACAGCGTTTCATGGCTTGAGAGTCGCCTCCTTATAGTTTTGTATGGTTGGTTGGAATAGAAGTTTGATCTGGATTTGTTTGTTTTTTTAGATTTTTTAGAGGATATTCTTGGTTAGGAGTTGGTGAGTTTTCTCTTCCATTCGATGTTTGAGCGGCATTGTATTCTTTGCATCATCTTGATGCTTTTTCAATAAACGTTATCTTATTTATCCAAAAAAAAAAAAGAAGAGTTAGAAAAGATGGACAGAACTCAAAGGCATTGCTGAAAAATACTTTGGGTTATGCCTGTATAAAATGTTGTGCAATGCAAAATAGGCCTCTGGTAATTAATCTCCCTTCTGGGATGGTTGTTAATGTGTGATAGAGCCATTGTTTGGTCATTTAAGTCATTTAAGTTTTTAAGGATGTGTGATGGAGCTGTTGATTCTTTCAAAGATGAATTGATATTTTGTTTGGTTCCAAATTCGGTAAAAGTAAGTTCTGTAATGCTCTTTCAAGAGGTGACAGGGCTGGTGCCAACATTTTGGGTTTACCTTGATATATGATTGAATTGTATCCAACTTGGTTTTGTTTTTTTCCCAATTCAAGTATATGATATACAAAAATTTAGCGATTATATATCCGGATTTATTTAACAATCTGAATTAGAGTTTGCCCAACATGATTATTTGTCACTTAAAGTATGTATATAATATAACCAACTCATATGAGGGTTTTGTTGGATCCTGATAGAACTTAGGCAGCCTTTTCAACATTTTGTTTGTAGCCATATCATAATTTGTGTTCCCTAGCTACATTGGTTCATCAACAAATTGACTAAAAACTTTTCCTTCCATATGATCAAGTCGAATTTTAATTTTCCAGAGGCTAATATATTGTTCAACCCTCATTTCCTAATTATATCAATTATTCAGATTCGGTTCATTTATCTTTTCGTTTGGGATGAAAAAAAATTGAAATGATTTAAACAAAAAGGGTAAATTACACTGACACCCCCTGAGGTTCCCCCTGAGGTTTAGTCCAATTACATCCCACCCCTTGATGTTCTGGAAATTACATTCTCACCCCTGTGGTTAATAGTCTTATTTCACAAACTCCCCTACTTATATAAAAGGCAACAACTCTTAATAGAAAAATAGAAAAAATTACATTGAAAAAAAAAAAAGGGTAAAGCAAAGGAAAGGAAAAAAGAAAAAAAACAGAGGAAGTAAAGCAAATCAAGAAAAAAAGAGAGTTTATGAGTTCAATATCTTCATTCAGTCTAAATAATTACAATGACAAGGGGGTTAGTGTAATTTTTCAAACGTCAAAGGGTGATATGTATTAAACTCAAATCTCAGGGGTTGTAAGTGTAATTTACCCAAACCAAAAATTGAAACCTCAAATTTGCAACAAAAAGTACTAGGGAATTTTTTGATGTATGACATTTAAGATTTTTTTCGAATGACAGCGCTTAAGTTTTCTAGATCATGGTTCTCTTTAAAATAGAAAAACTTATTACATTTTGTATGTATATATCGAACTTTTATCCCTTGAATGATTGAGGAGAAGATAGTACTTCTTGTGGGCTGCAGTGGATCTCTGATGCTATGTTCTATTTGTAGCTACGTATTCATGGTTGATTGACACATTTAATTTGAGTAACGATACACAAACATAACTTTTGTACAGAATGATGTGACTTCTTGTGATCTTTTCATTTCCAATCAAAACATCCACTATCGTTCTTATAATTTCAAAAATATCATTGACACGTATTCTGGATTTGTTTACTGTATAAACTTTCTGTTTACAAATCATTTTCCATCCAATTTTTGAAGTTTCATTGATAATATTAACCAAGATATTCTGATTTGCAGGTACGTAGCCACCGAGTTGGCAACTGACGTCGTTGTTAGCGTAGGGGATGTGAAGTTTTATCTGCACAAGGTGTGATTATAGTATAGCCTTGAATCCTTTGTTACTGCTTTATCTACGTATGATATCATATCATTATCCTGTATCTATATCCGTGCTTCATAGTATGTAACTATCATATTCATCTCATAAAACCGATGGACTCAAAGAAAAAAATGGTTCTGCAGTTTCCTCTCTTGTCGAAGAGCGCCCTTTTGCACAAGCTCGTTACATCCACGAATGACGGAAATGGTGATGAAGTCCACATTCATGACATTCCTGGTGGACCCGTTGCTTTTGAAATATGTGCCAAGTTCTGTTACGGCATGACTGTCACTCTCAATGCTTATAACGTTGTTGTGGCTCGATGTGCGGCTGAGTACCTTGGAATGCACGAGACAATTGAGAAGGGAAACCTCATCTACAAGGTTGATGTTTTCCTAAACTCGAGCATTTTCCGGAGCTGGAAGGATTCTATAATTGTTCTTCAGACCACCAAGTCTCTGTTGCCTTGGTCTGAGGAACTGAAGTTGGCGAGTCACTGCATCGATGCCATAGCTTCCAAGGCCTCTGTTGATATTTCCAAGGTGGATTGGTCCTATACTTATAACCGAAAAAAGCTCCTGGAGGAAAATGGGAGCGATCCTAACTGGAACGGTGTCAGAAACCGGGTGGTGCCCAAGGATTGGTGGGTCGAGGATTTGTGTGAGCTAGAAGTAGACTTATACAAGCGTGTTATAACTAATATAAAAAATCGAGGTATAATTTCTGGTGAAGTGGTCGAAGAAGCCTTGAAAGCGTATGCTTTGAGAAGGTTGCCAGGATTTAGCAAGGGTATGATCCAGTGTAGCGATATGTTGAAGAGTCAATTGATAGTGGATATGATTGTGTGGCTATTGCCTGTGGAGAAAGGCAGCGTTTCTTGTGGTTTCTTGTTCAAGCTGTTAAAAGCAGCTATTTTGGTGGATTCAGGAGAAATAGAGAAGAAAGAACTCGTGAGGAGAATAGGACAGCAGTTGGAGGAGGCTTCTGTGAGCGATCTTCTAATACGAGCCCCAGAAGGTGAAACTATGATGTATAATGTCGAGATAGTGCATAATATGCTAGAGGAGTTTGTGATGCAAGATCAGAATGCTGAAATTCAATTAGTAGAGGGCTGTGAGATGAGAAGGCCGGGCATTTTGACAGAAGCTTCAAAGCTTATGGTGGCAAAACTGGTTGATGGCTACCTTGCTGAAATTGCAAAGGATCCTCACTTGCCTTTGTCGACATTTGTTAATCTTGCTGAGATGGTGTCCGGTTTCTCGCGACCTGGTCATGATAGCATTTATCGGGCCATTGACATGTACCTCAAGGTAAGTGCTTTGCAAAATCCTTACTCCGTGCTCAGATTATATGATATATTTAATTGGTCTTTGGATTGTGTTGCTTGACATGGCTTATGATAAGTTTGAAATTTTTGTTTTTGGAAAATTACGAGTTTGAAAATTAGGCCTGAGAAAATGCTTATACGGGTTGCATTTTGCACTAGAATCTTGTTGGAGCAAGTAATAAAAAGCTTCATTCAATCTTTAAAAAGTTAGGGTATATTAGGATTTTGGATTTTTGGAAGGAAAGGAAAAGGCAAGAGAAAAGATAGGAGAAGATGAAGTGAAAGAAGCTAAATTTATCTTTTCATTGGTTGGGAATGTATAGTTATGTGGTCAAAATATCATTTTTTTTGTTAATTACCCATAATATGAATATATTTAGAAACTTTTTTTGCTTGCAAATCACTGTCTGGTTAAGTTTTTAGAATTTTTCTATTTATTTATTTTCAAAAACTAGTCCAGTGAGAAAAATGAAAATAAAAATATACATAATTTTCATATGATTTTCTCTTCGTTGGGGCAGAAATAAGTTGTAAAATTTCAAAAATATCTTTTTTAATGTTTATTTTTGTCAAACTAGTTAATTTTTCCAAATAAGTTTCAAACATTGTTTTAATATTAGAACTTGTACATGGTTGCAACTAATGTTGTTTACACAGCACCTTAAATTCATTGATGTTTTTCTCTTTAGGAGCATCCCGGGATTAGCAAGAGCGAGAGGAAGAGGATATGCCGGCTGATGGACTGCAAGAAGCTATCCATAGATGCATGCATGCATGCTGTGCAAAACGAGAGACTTCCATTGCGTGTCGTTGTGCAAGTTCTCTTCTTTGAGCAGGTCCGGGCTGCTGCATCATCTGGAAGCAGCACTCCCGACCTACCTAAAGGCATCAAGGACTTAAATAGTGGGTCCCACGGGAGCTCAAGGTCCGCGACAACTAACACAGACGAAGACTGGGATGCTGTGGCCACGGCCGAGGAGCTCAAGGCCTTGAAGGCCGAGGTAGCGGCCTTGAGGGTCGGGAGTGAGAGAAACGAAAGTCATGTTGACAAGACTTCTTCGATTAGTAGAATGAAAGGGTTGCTCATGTCAAAGAAGATTTTTTCTAAAATCTGGTCGAGCAAGGCCAGGCAAGGGGAGAATAGTGGGTCGGATTCGTCAGAGAGTCACGGTTCGGCCAACCCCGAAGAAGCTAAATCTACGCCGTCAAGAAACCGGCGGCATTCGGTGTCCTAGTGACAATCAAGTTGGAGAATGTGAAATTCTTGGTGGGTTTTTTTTTTTTTTTTGGGGTGGGGGGGGGGGGGGGGGGGGGGGGGGGGGGGGGGGTGTTGTTGGGGGTTTGTGTTTTTTTGGAAATGACAGGATATTGGAAAGTGGAAGTAGTGCTTAAATTTCACTCTTTGAGAAAAGAATTGAAGCAAATAGTTTGGAAGAAGAGTTTGAATTGGCTTGGTTGAATGTTATATATATTGAAGCAAATAGTTCAGAGTCACACTTTCTTTATCTTCCTATGAGTCTGAAAAAAGAATGTTATAAAATATAGTAGTTTTGATTAGTGAATCCTGGCCTTTAACAGAGATGTTTCTTATGGTCTTTCCTATGATGTTTCACAGTATATGAGTTTTGTTTGGAAAGTGGGTTGGCTTTTTGATTTTTTAACTTTTTTAGTCCGGGGTTAAAAAATTTTGTTTGTGATAGGTTTTTTTTTGACTTTTTTGACTTTTTGTGAGAAAAAGAATGTAATGATTATAAGTTAAATGTGATATTTTGTCTTATTAAGCTAAAAAGTTTATTCTATCTTTCTGTAACTAAAATAGTTTCAAATCCAATCTAATCTAAGTTGCCAAACGAAGGATATATATGATAGGTCTTTTTTTTGCCCTTTTATTTTCCTTCATAAATATGAAATCCAAACACGTAGTGAAATTTCATTCCAAATACTGTGCTTTAATTCACAAATTGAGCTGGTTGTTTGAGTCTGAATTAGCATGGCTCACATTGAGCCTAGTTAGCATGAAGGCCCAGGCCCATTATATAATCAGCCCAGTGGTTGGCTGAGGAGATCGGGCCTGGTAATGTCGTTGGTCAGCCTTCACAGCCCATCTTAAAAAATCGCAAGGACGATTTGATGCAAATGCTGATTTAAAAGAAAATAATTACCAAAAATTAATATAATAAATACAAAAACTAATTTTATTTACTTTTTTTAATAAAAAAATTTAATTAATTAATTGATCACATGACAATAACTGTTCATACCGTTTGGTTACTTTGCTTGGTTCCTCCTTTCCAAAAACACTTTTCAGAAAATTCAACTTTTTTATTTTCCGTGTTTTTTTTTGTTTTTATTGAATTTTTTTAACATTTTAAGCAATTTTTTTTTTAATTTTTAGATATACCTAACATAAATATACCTAAAAAGTAAGAAAAATTGTGAAAAAATGCCTTTTAAAAATTCACTAAATACCAAAAATATAAAAAAAATACGAGAATTCAGTACATTTTTTTTTATATTTTTATGTATTTATTATTTTTTTAAAATATTTTTTCACAAATTTTTTACTTTTTAAATACATCTAAGTAAGGTGCATCTAAAAAAGTAAAAAAAAATATTTAAAATTTTAAAAATATTCATTAAAAAGAAAAAAACACGAAAACTAAAAAAACTCAATTTTCAAAAAATTTAATCCAAAAAATTCAAACCAAACACACTATTGTATTAATTTTACAAACATAGAAATATAGTTTAATCAGAAAACCAATATAAACAATAAATATATTACAAGCTGAAATAACCTATATCTCAGTGCTACCATTTGTTCATCAAGTAATGCCATAAATATATAATTCTTGCCTACGATGAATGCAACGCTACCAGTATTCCATTCTTTGCACTTTTTTTTTTTTTTTTTTAAAAAAAATTAATAAAAAAATTGTTTCTCTATGTGAGAGGCTGCACATGAACTAAGTCAAACCGAACTTTTGGAATGTTCAAACTCAAGCTTAGGTTAAGGTTAAAAAAAATTAAGCTAAACCTATTCATCAGTATTGTATTCATTTTGGTAGAAAATCGATCTCATCCATAATAAATAAAGTCGTGTCAGCATTATATTTTTTACACTCATTTTAACAAGACTTTTATGTCCCTACATATCACCCGATTTTTTTTTTTTTCATAAATTTGAAAAAAAGGTATGAAAATAATGCATGCCATTATATTGTAATTATTCTTTGCTTAACACAACACTATTCCATAATGCAAGTATCATCATAGAGTAAGGCCAAGTTTAGCAAGTCCATAAAAAATCAAAAAATCAAAAAATTAAAAAGTTAACACTATTCATCGAAAGTAAAAAATTACGGCTGCACAATTCACAATCCTAATTTTTCCCTACACATTAATTTATACAATTTTTTAATACACATTTTTTCATAAAAAGTTAAAAAGTTAACCTAAACATCCATATTTTTTTCCTCAATTTTTTAATTTAAAAAGACAAAAAGTACACTTATTTAGGACACTCCAAACAACCCTAAGTTCGGATCTCAATTGGGTTAAATAATTAAATAGTTAACCTCATAATCATGTTAGTTTATGACAGGTCTGAAAATAACTGCATTAATAAAATTATATTTTATATTTCAACTTGGAGAGAGAATCAATAGTAGAAGGATAGCCATGGCATTGATAATTTGACAACCCTACTTAATTAATTAATTAAGGCCTATGTTTTGAAACAAACCTATTTACACAAATTATTCAATAAACAAAACGCTTAGAATTAATCGTCACGCATGTTATGTATACTTCTGGCATCCAATTCCCGCGTATCCAATGACTACTACGTGTATATTATTATTAATTAGTATTTAATTAAGTAGAAGTAATAATATTTAGTATACAAGGATTGGAGGAACGAGATTCACTAGATAGACAGTTAGTTAAGTTTTTTGTTTATTAATTAACTAACCAAAGATTACAATGCAATTTAACACATTAAAAACAAACTTGTGTAATTTTCACTTGTTAGGTTTTGTTAAAACTGGAAGTTTTGTAGCATATTGCATATGCACTGCGTTCATATCAAAGATATTGTTTGGCAGTGTGTGTGACATTGGCGTTGGACTATCCTAAACACAATTTGGGGATTTCAATATTCTAAATGGAGCGATTATCTATAGGAATCATAGGTCTTATGTTTGGATTACATGAATTTTGAGGAAAAATAAGAATTTTTGTTTCTTACTTTCTGTTTCGTCTCAATTTTATTTAGAAACTGAAAAAGAAGACTTGTTTGGAAATGTTAAAATCATATTTTCTCTCCATATAATGCAAGTACATTTTTTAGTCCTTCAAAAACATAGTAAACGAAAAGGGATTATGTATTCGTTTTCAAATTTTATGAGATAAATTAGACATGAAATAAAACATGATGGGTTAAAGTGAATTTTGTCTCTAAAAAAATAACAAAAAAATATATGGGTTTATACAATGAGATGACGAAAAAATATGTATTTGAATTTTTTTTTGCTTAAGTTGTTAACAGGTTAATGGTACACTTTAAAATACAAACTACAAGAGAATTATATATTTATTTTCAAATAATAAACAGTTACATACACATAAACCGAATCACAATAAGATAAAATAAAATTTGCCCAAATAAAAATTCAACCAAACATACATGAAGCTGATCTCACTTCACTAGCACATATTAAAAAAAGTATAAACTACAAATATATTTTTTGAGATTTGTTTAAAATATAAATTATTTTTTGTGATTTAAAAAATTATAAATACCTCTATGTCAGAATTTTTCATTTAATAGAATTAATTGAAAAAGTAAAATTTCTAACTGTTCACCTATACAATAATAAAATTATCTGAATTATTAATTGAAATAAAATTTTAATATTATTAAAAATTATTAATTAATTTGACGATTTATTAATAAAAAGACTTATTTATTATGAAATTAAAAATCTTAGGGATATAATATAATTTTTAAATTTATAAAAAATAATTTATAATTTAAATAAATCTCAAAGATGTGTTTTTAATTTATTAAAAAAAAATATGGATTCTTATGGCTCTCCGGTGAGTGTAAAACATCATTTGTCCCTCTATTCCATGGAAGGTCAAGTTTGGCTAAACAAAATAAGTTCACTTATTTCATCTTTTTATCTTTTTTGGGTCACATCAATCAACATCTCCTCTCAACTTTTTCTATACATAATACAATAAAAGTCAAAAAGTATACTTATTTCGTCTTCCCAAACTTGACCTAATTTAGTGAGCCAAGAAACCAAGATGTCCCTGTCCTAGTCTAGCTAGCTTTGGCATTGTGCATGACCAACTCAAGCTAGGTGGCCCATTCTATTTTTTTATTTATTCTTCACACATCAATGTAATTTTTATATGCAGTGATACTACATACCGAGCAAAGTATACACACACCCCCAAAAAAAAAAAAAAAAAAAAAAAAAAAAGTCTAAAATTTAAAATATGTAAAATAAATTCATGTGTGACCGAAATCATATCAAATTTAAATTTATATTATATATTTTATTTTTTGGATATATCTAAATACTTTTTTGTGTTTGTAACTTTTGATATGCGATTACGCTCAATTGCATATTAATTGCATTGCATGAAACCAAAAGGTTCTAAGTTTAAATGGATTTGGAGTTTCATTCACTATTCACTTTGTTTAATTAAGCATTGGAATTTACACTTAACCTTTCTGCGTGGATTCATTAGTGGTCCAAACATTGGATCAGGACCCAATAATTTGGATTAAGACGCCACGTACCCTAGTTAAGACTGTAAACTTCAATGGATCTTTGTCATCTCCTTCTTCACCTTCATTCTCACCTCGATGGTTACGCGCTTTTTTCCCAATTATAAAACCTAGAATTTTAAACTAAGATATTTGAGGTCCTAATCAGACAATTCAACTAATCTGTTTGGAAACTTACAAAGAAAAATAATTAAACGTAAGAATCTTTTATTTTATTAACATTCTCACTAAGAGGTAAGAAATGGATATCAGCACTTCTAAATTTCCATGCAATATATGTGAATCAAATTTTTTTTTTCTTATGAGGATTTGATTTGAGGTATTTAATTGAGAATTCACAATTATAGAGCCTTTAGGGTTTCCCCCTCCCCCAATCAAGAGGAGATTAATTATAATTATGAAAATAATTATATCAAGTTGTACAATTGTATATCTACAAATCCAACAACTAACTGGAAGAAACCATACCTAGCCCAACCCAACAATTACATAATATTACAGTCTCGAGGAGAAATAAGATATCAAACTCTTTTATATAAGATTTGAATTTGTAACCTCACATCAAAAAATTGTGCTACACAACAACTGAGCGAAAGGCCATGATTCCTTTAAGCTTAGGTTGAACACTACTTTAAGAGCAAAGGTCATCATTGGGCCCAAAGGTCGATAGTCGATCTTTAGCCGGTTTGATTTGAGACAAGACTATTAAACAACTTTTTATTTATTAAGAATATCATATAAATAATATCACGTAATTATTTAATAATTTGCCACAAGTAGAAGAGCCTTTGTCTGCACTAACAAATAAATAAGTAATGATAAAAGGAAATAAAGTGGGAGAGGTCTTTTTCTAAAATGTAGTGAAGAATGACTCATTTTTTCCCATCATAGAGCACATAAGAGGCAAAGGAATCTCCACCCATGATGTTGTCACAAAATGAGAAAGGACAAAAACAAATAGTATTAAGAAAGATAGTAAAACATGGAAACCAGTTCAAGTTTTTCATCAGCTTTTGGATTATTGCTCTCCACAATGTGGATGTGGATGTGGATGGCTAGAGCAGGATCATTGGGGCACAGGTCAAGTAACAAAAGCTATGCTGTAAAGCTAATCACACATATTATGATGTGTTTTAGTTCATGAGTCCTGCTAACAAGGAAAATAGTTTTATTTACGCATTTGGTAAGTGTATGAACAAAATATATATTGGTAATTGCTTTAAAGTAATAGATTCCTCATTTAAAAAGTATATTTTTAAAGTAGTGGACCCAATTATTTTGAATTATTAAGAGTATTTCACTCCTTATTTTACTTTTCATTAAATTGTGGAGAAAATTTGGTTAAAAACTTAATTTGATATTGTATTATCCAATCAATGCTTTTTTCATCCTTTTTGTTTTGTTTTATTTTTTTTTTGAAAAATTTCAAACTTATTCTAAAATGTTGTTTTAACAATTTTTTATATAAAAAAAATCATCTCCAATTCTTACTCTTTTTAAATTTCATCAAATTTGAGTAAAATGTGATTATTGGGAGTTTGGTGAAAATTTTTGTTTGTCCTTAATTTTGCCAAAAAATTGTCTTTCTTTGATTTGATACAAATATGATAAAATGACCTAAGCATATTTTTAACTATTTTTTTTTATCAAATTTAAATTTGATAGAAAAATTAATAACGGCCAGATTGAAGATGATTTAAAGAGGTAGATTTTATTTATGCATCTTGTAAGATATGTAAATAAAAGGGATAATTACTGTCAAGTGGAAAATAGAAAAAAAAAAAATTATAAACACATAGGGTGAAAGTGATTCTATGATAAGGTGCAAGTGAAAATTTGTGAAGGTATAAGTCTCATGTGCACCTTTCCATATTTCTATAACTAGTGAAAATCCTTGCTATGCACGGGATGTGAAAAAAATAATTAAGGATTGGTTTGGCAAGGGCTCATTGGGCTTTTTTGGCTCAATGAGCCACAAAAGACAGAATAGGCTCATGAGCCACAACAGACAAAACATCACATCCAACCCCATAATCATTACACTCTTCTCTCACAAAAAAGTCAAAAAAGCCAAAAAGTCAAAAGTCCTTCCCAAACCAAGCTTTTGAGCCCATGCTCATATAGCCAAAAAAGTCAAAAAGCTAAAAAGCCAACCCACTTCCCAAACGGAGACAAAATATGATTATATAAAATAATATAAATAGTTAGATTTTCGTATGTAAATTATGAAAATAAAAAAATATTGAAGCTTACAATTTAAATTTTACAATTTTATCACAATTTATATATTAATTTTTAATTTGTCACAACTTTAATAATGTAACTTTCAACTCCCTTGCTAAAATTATAAATTTGGGTAAGTTGAATCCAAGCAACTGGAGTCAAGCTTACAATTTTTTAAAGATTGGGCAACATAATTTTTAATTCGGTGAGGACTTATGTAAAATTTAAAAATTCGAATAAATTTGAATGAACTTGGACAGAGACACCAAATAACCTGAGCAATCGAAACAAAATTGTATACATAAATATATAAAATTATTTTCTAATTTATTTTTTTAATAATAAATAAGACTAATTAAAAATTTAATATTAATGAATAAAAGAAAAAATACCTTTTGGAAAGGGATCATCGAATAAGTTGATATAAAAAAAATACATTTTATAATGGCATAAAATAATTTAAATATGATTTGTCAAAAATTATTTTTAATTTTAAAATTACAATAAAATATTTAAATATAATAAAATTAAATTTATTACAAAATAAAAATATCTGGATAAAATAAAAGGTAAAAGAAAATTTAGAATGGTATTCTCATTTGATTTGAAAATAATTCTAGATGACCAAAAAATTATCACCTATAACCCTCTTTCTTTTTTTTTAAATAAAAAAAGATATTTCACAAACTATCACTTTTATTAGAAAAATAACATTTATTTCTATTTGTTTTAGCAAAAGTCACTTTTTAGCAATTTGAGCCAAAAAAATTTTCATTTTTTAATTTTAGTTTGTTTAATTGACAATTGAGATTTTAAATTAAAAAAAAAAACCACAGGATCCATCATGTTTCAAAAGTACTAAAAAAGTCTAGATGAATAATAAAAAAAATAAAAAAATTTAAGACCCACCAAAAAAAAATCATAATTGTATCCACAATGATGTGGTATCATATGTGTCACTCAATGTCATGAAACCCAACTCTCTTGTCACATCATTGTGGGTGAAAGTGTGAATTTGTAGTATTACTGGAATAATAAATTATCACATGTAACTCCCATTTTTTTATTATATAAAACAATAAGAGTTACCAACTATCACTTTTAATAAAATATATATATATATTTATTTCTATTTGATTTTAACAAAAGTTACTTCTTAATCTGTTTAATTGACAATGACAATTGTTAAAAAAGTTATTCATTTTCTTAATGTTTTTGTCTTTTGTTAAAAAAAAATATATATTTGTATTAAAGAATTTATTGTTTAAAACCTTATATTTTAGATGGATATAAAAAAAAAAAATTACAAAATTTAAAACAAAAAATGACAATATATATATATATAAACTTTTAATAGTGATTAATAATTTGAATATGTGTATTTAATATCATATTATGTTTAGACCAATAATATTATGACACATCGAATATTAATCTCATTCTAATTGTAGTAATATAATTTAAATTTAAAATTTTATTTTATAATTTAATAAAAGATATATAAATTAAAAAATGAATATTAATCTTATTTTGGTAACATAATTTAAGAGAGAATCGAAATTTAAAATTTTATTTTAAGAATATAAAATTATTTTATAAACCAATCATATTGTGAAACACATTAACAAAAATAAAATAAAATAAAAAAATAAAAAGAATTGCAACTTTCAACTTTAATAAGATTATAACGTTTTGTAATTATAATAATATATAGATTTTGTATGAAATTTTGAAACTCTCATAATATTTTTGTGTATGAGATTTTGAAACTCTCATAATTTTTTTTCTTAAAAACATTCTTTTGTAAAATATATAAATAATCTCAACGTCACTTTTATTGCTCCTTAATACAAAAGTTATGAGCTGATTATAATAATTTTAAATTTGTATTTAAAACTTATAAATCATGAGATAGATCATTCTAATTTTAAATTTAAATTAATAGATTATTTTTCATATTTAGTGACCCCCAAATTTGAATTTTGAAATGAATTAATATACTTTTTATGTTTTTTTTCAGATTTGACCTACTTTCTATTTGAAATTAATAAATTAAGAGATATTAATTATTATTATTATTATTATTATTATTATTATGCTTGAATAAAAACTAGTTAATGGAAGATTTTTTTAATTTTTAAAAACAAAAAAAATAATGAAATTTAGATTGAGAACTTTGAGCTATTAGAAGCCTTATGAGTTAGAAACTTTTTTTTTTCTGTTGTATAATATATAGATTTTTTTTTTCTTTTGACCCACTAATCAATAATTCTCGAAAAAAATCTTAAATTTTTTATCAAATAAATGATCTAATGTCTCACTGTGAACCCACACTTTTATTGATCCCACATCCCTATAAAATATTTAGTTATTTATTTAATAAAAAAATTAATCAGTGTGTTTGATTTAAGTTTTTTAAATTAAGTTTTTTGAAAGTTGACTTTTTTAGTTTTCGCATTTTTTTGTTTTTAGTGAATATTTTTTAAATTTTAAACATTTTTTTTACTTTTTTGGATGTACCTTACTTAGATGTATCTAAAAAATAAAAGAATTGTGAAAAAATATTTTAAAAAATTAATAAATACATAAAAATAGAAAAAATATACTGAATTTTTGTATTTTTTTTATATTTTTAGTATTTAGTGAATTTTTAAAAGATTTTTTTTATAATTTTTTTATTTTTTAAGTGTATTTATGTTAGGTGTGTCTAAAAAGTAAAAAAATTATTTAAAATATTAAAAAAATTTAATAAAAATAAAAAAATATGAAAAATAAGAAAATAAATTTTTTAAAAAAATATTTTTTTAAAAATAAAAACAAGCAAGGTGAATATCTTTAACATTACTCATAACTTTCCGAAAATAAAAATCAGGATGAGTTCAACTTGGCTTGGCGTAGCCTAGGCTGGTGGGTCGAAGTGGGCGTCACGCGCGTGAAAAAGCAGTCAAATGCGAGTGGAGGTGCAAAAGAAGAAGGGAGGGGGGAGAGAAGCCCAAAGAATCCAACGGTGGAGGAACCGCCCGTTCGCGGAGACACGGAGCCGCCCTCTTGCCAAACACTTTGGAACCCCCAAAAGCAAACCCCCACCCACACACATATGTCCCACCAACTCCAATATCCCAATCCCACCCCCATTAACCCTAGTTCCCCAACTAACCATAGTTGAGTTAAACTCTACCACACCACATCCCATCCCCCAATAATTCCCCTACTACTACTCCACATGCAAACCCCACCCTCCTCCTCTATATATCTCCCTCCCTCTCCACTGCTCTCCCGCAAAACCTCCCCCTCCTCCTCCTCCTCCTCCTCCTCCTCCTCCATTGTTGATTGTTTCAAGCTCTAATAAACAAAATTCAATCAGTTTTTTATCAGAATTCTTACCTGAAGAGCGCTGGAGATTTTGACTCAGAAAAATCGTTGAGGATGAGTTGCAGTGGATGTCGAGTTCTTCGAAAAGGTTGCAATGAGAATTGCATACTCAGACAATCTCTTCAGGGCATTGAGACCCCTCAGGCTCAGGCTTACGCTACCGTCTTCGTCGCCAAGTTCTTCGGCCGCGCCGGCCTCATGTCCTTCCTCTCCGCCGTCCCCGACTCCCAACGTCCTCGTAATTTCCTCTCTCTCTCTCTCTCTCTCTCTCTCTCTATATGTATATATATATGTATTTGTGTATTGTGTTGGTTCTGATGATTAGGTTCGATTTGTGTACACAGCTCTGTTTCAGTCTCTGTTGTTTGAAGCCTGTGGACGGACTGTGAATCCGATCAACGGAGCGGTGGGGCTTCTATGGATGGGAAACTGGCACATTTGTCAGGCGGCGGTGGAGACGGTGCTCCGAGGCGGCGTTTTAAGGCCGATTCCTGAGTTTTCCGGCGAAGCTCCGGCGGACGAATTTGACGACGCCTCGAATAATAATACTAAAAGCATGGATTTCTTCGGATCCCTAGATTTGCATTCGGCTAGTAAGGTCAAGGATTTCAATGAATTAACGGCGAGATCACAACCGATCGCCGATCTCGATCTCTGCCTGGAGCAGAGCTTGAAGACCGCCGGCGGGAGAGTGAATCGCCGCCCGGAGAAGCGGAGGGCGGAGACGCCGTCGTCGTCGAAGTCGGAGGAATCGGAAACGACGACGTTGGAGAGCGGTGGTTCAGCCTATAATCAAACTTTACAGGGAGGACGAAACGAAGGAAAGCTTCTGAGACTGTTCTTCTAAGAGAGAGAGAGAGAGTCTATAAAATTTACCGGCTACCGGAATCGACTGTCACCTGAGCTGACGTGTAATAGATTTTGTTTTTTTTTTTTTGTTGGTTTTATTAGTGTTTCCCGGTGATAAGAACCGGCGAGTTTTGTGGTGGGGGGTTGAGTTGTAGAAGGAGCACTTGATTTCTCAAGTCTCTTGTTGTGTATACGAAGGGAGAGAAAGATGAGAGTTACCGGCTAACCGGTTCCCCTACTGTTTTCTTCCAATTGACTAATTATGGGCAGTGACTTTGGGATGAAGAAATGAAATTCTCTGTGCTTTCCAAGAAATTACTCCATATCCGCAAGTGTTTTTTAAATTTAAGAGCACAAATAATACTCATTAAAAAATAAAAATGTAAAATTAATGATGTGTTTATATATATTTTTTATATTTGTGTCTTATTTTATAAAATAAAAAATGAACCAAGCCCGTTCCCGTATGCTAACTTATTATTAAGAGGAGAAATAAACGTTTTATCTAAATATTAGAAAATTTAACAAAAGAAAAAAAAAAGAGTTGGTAGGCACACCACATATGGTTGTTTGGCCAGAAAAATTTTATCATTTTAAACTAAAATTCATAAAAAAATAAAATAAAATAGACTTTAGGGGTTGTTTGGTAGGTTCTAAATAAATGTATTTTTTGATTTTTTATGAAATATGAGTTGGGTTTGAAGTGATGTGATAGTGAGGTGATGTGACTTAATAAAATGATGTGACTTAAATAGGATTGTAATTTTTTGACTTTTTGATTTTTTTAAGGAATGTCAAACATAGCTTCAAATAGTTAGGTCAAGTTTGGCATATTGTAAAAAAGTCAAAAAGTTACTCAAAAAATTAAAAAGTTAACACTATTCACCAAAAGTCAACAATTACGCACAACTCCCAATCCTAATTTTTCCTTATAAATCAATTTTTACAATTTTTTATTACACATTTTTCCATAAAAAGTTAAAAAGTTAACCCAAACATCCATATTTTCTTCCTCAATTTTTTAGTTCAAAAAGAAAAAAAAAGTATACTTATTTAGGACACCCCAAACAACCCCTTAATAAGATAAAATACCACATCAAACTCATAATAATTTTATTTTTTCTTTCACAAACATCACATTCAATTATAAAAAAATCTAATCATTTTTTTAAATACAAAAATTTTAACCTATTAAAATAATAATTTTTCAAACACCCACCATGATATACATAGGACTTATTAGGCAATTATTTATATTTTTGAGGCACAGTTGTTATCTGACAATTGTTATAGACAATAAAGCATTGATCTTCTTGAAAATCATGGTCATATGTTTTTGTTATCAAGAACTTCTTGACATCAATTTGTGTTTTTTGGAATCCACATGCCCTAAATTCTTATGCCTTAAGTCTAGCTCATGTTTTATTCTCTACACCAAAGCCTCACATTTAGTGAAGTTGGTAGTCGTCAAAGATGCTAATTTACTCTTTTATTTTTGTCCACCAATTTGTCACTTCAAATCTTCAAATTTTTTATAATATTTTTTTGGCGACTTTATGATGAAACCTTAGAAAATTTTCAATACAATTGTTAAAATAGTATCTGTTAATGTGTGTTATATAATAAAAAATAATAATAATAATAAATATGACATAATTTTGTGTGTTAAGGTTTATTAGTCAGTGTATGGCGGGCTAAAATAGAAATATTAAAATGTGTGTTAAAAAAATCTACTTTAATATATTTTGTAAAAATAAAAGTAATGAAAAAAGATTAGGCATCGTTTGGGAACATGTTAATTTAGTAACTTTTTGGCTATTTGGCTAAAATATGAGTTAAAAAAAATTAGTATGTTTGGAATGATTTTTTGACTTTTTACAAAAAGATGTGTAAAAAGTAGAGTGAAAAGAGAATCTTTAACTTTTTGGTATGAATTGTTGACTTTTTGATTTTTTTAGTGATTTTTTGACTTTTTAAATAAAAAAGTCACTTGCCAAACGAGACCTTAATGTTCATCCTCTCGCCCATAACTCTTTCACTTTGTTCAATCTCCCATTCCCTCTTTCTCTCTAGTTGTATTAGGAGCCCCGTTTTCTCTCTTCACTCTCTGCCTCACTCCTCCCAATAACATCTTATTTTACATATTAGGTTGTTTGGAAGAGATGATTAACAGTTATTTTAATTTTTTTTTTAACTTATTATGAAAACATGTGTAAAAAAATATAAGAGATGATATGATTCAAAATGAGTTAAAAATTGAAATATAACTTTTAACCATCTTCCTAAAATTTAAGGTAGCGTTTGGTAGAGTTTTGTAAATGAGATTTGAGAGTATGAGTTGTATTTTGAGTTTGTGTGTTGTGGAATTATGATTTGAGTGTAGAAAATTTGTTTGGTAAAGAGTTTTGAAAATAGTTTTGAAAAGAGTTTGATTTGAGTGGGGAATTGTTGACGTGACATTTGATATGTGATACAAAAATTTACAACTCATAACTAAACATACAACTCAAAATTATTTTAAAGCATATAAAATATTCAGAAAATATTTTTTTCGATTATAAATTAATTAACATATCAATTGTAAAAAAAAAAAATAAAAAAATAAAAAAAAATTCAGCCGGCCGGTCAACCGGCCGGATGTCCGGCCGGACGACCCTAACGGGAAAAAAAATTGCAGACAACGCGCAGAACAGACGCAGAAAATACAGAGCTTTCGGCAGAGTTTTAGAAAATTAATTCCAAAACTCTTACCAAACATGGAGCTCAAACACACATGTAGAATCATGATTCCAAAGCACAACCAAACACAGCTTAAAAATTCCTAAGATATTAATTTGTGGTTATGTTTCAATTTTTAAACAATAAATAATAATCTCAATCAAAGACAATTACACACAACGATTTAACGTGAAAAAATCACAATTGAAGCGTATCCAATTCTGATAAAAAAAAATACAGGCCAAAGCCACAAAATAATCCACTAAGAAGACAAAAACAAATTACACAAGTATACCCTCAATTACCTAACGAATCCACACTCGAATTGAACAGATTCCAATGTGCCTCTTCTACCATCGTCTTCGTTTCATAATTGTTTTGTCCAACGTTGATCCATAACGCTAATGTTGAATCCATGACGATAAGCTATTCTAGAATCAATCAAAATTTCAGACCCAAATTTTTCTGAAATCTATTGAAAAACAACTATCTCTTTTGTGAATAAAACTAATTAAAAAACTTTGGATTTTTAGATTCATGACAAAACCAATTGAAAATTATAATTTAAAAAAAAAATCAAAAAAACAAATGAGGTTTTTTTTTTAAGGTCCCTCGTATTAAGATTTTATAGCATAAAGGACATCTAATATTTTCATAATGTCTAAGGTTCCTCAAGTTGATCCAGAGAAAATTGGTCCAGATAAAATTCGTCCAGAGAAAATTCACGTCACAGAGAAAATTGGTGACCTTCCATAAACTTCCCACTGTAAATTTCTCTGCCCTCCCATTTTCCAAATTTCTTTGCCTTCCATATACTTCCCACTCTCCTGAAGAAATTTCTCTGCCTTTTTACAAAATTACATCTCTAGAGAAATTTGTAATTAATTCTCTGATTTATATATGTAGCGTTGTTGTTGGTTCTGATTCTGTTAAAGAAGCTTTGAGAGCATCTCTCACAATTGTGTGAAAATTTACTGAGAAACTTGTAACTTGGGAAATTCTCACAACTACTTTTAAATTTCTCTGATTTGAGAAATGAAGGAAAAATAAACAATCATAAATAAACTTATCTCCAGAAAAATTCTGAATTTATCTCCAGAGAAATTTTGAATTTCTCTGAAACTGATATTGATGTTTTATGGCAGGGTGGGAAAATACAGAGGCTGAATTTCTCTCAATCACTAGCCTTAAATTCAGCCAAACCCACCATTTCCACATTTAAACTCATCTCCATCTGCTTCCAATCTCTACCCATGTTATATGTCAATGGCTGTCCTTTTTCCCCTTATCTGGCAATTCTCGTTCGGGTTCGAACCCAACTCAATTTTCACTGTAGTCTCATTCACCTTTTTCACGTCGAAAGGCTAAAGAACTGACCCCGTTGAGAGTGGGTTCCTCTTGTAGAACACAGAGACGCTGAAGGTCTCGAACTCTAGGTTTATCTTCTTGTTTGACATTTTCATCAATCTCTTCACAATCGCCGCGCAGCAGCTTTGTGGCGAGATTTGGCAACGGCCATACTCTCACAGGCTTGGAGGAGCTCCGAATAGCAAATCACCTCTTTCTCTTCACCCTCTAGCTTCATCTTCAACGCTTCCACATTTACCAATCTCATCAGCTTCTTCGCCTCCGCAAACGACATACAACTATTATTATTATTATTATTATCCCCTCATTCTCCGACCACATCACCACCATTTCTGCCGCCGCCCGACTCCGTTGAAAACGATGCACACACCGCCGTCAGCCCTAACGCCGCCTTCGCCTTCGGTTTGTACCCAACCGCCGATGACAGACTCTGTTTCAGGAAAATACACGACCATCTCCACATCATCTCTCTCTCTCTCTTACACACGATCAAATTTATTTTCTCTTTTTATGTATATCTATCTATCATCTGCTGTTTCCATAACGTCAAGTAACTGATTTGAATGCCTTGGATCTCGAAGACTAGTGGGTGAGAGGAGAAGAGAGAGAGAGAGAGAGAGAGAGAGAGAGTTGGATATTGGAGTGTCTGGTGGAGAGATAAAGAGTCAAATTTCTCTGATATATGTTTAGGGACCTTAGACATAAAAAAATAATTTTGTGGATCTTTTCCATTACGAAAAGTAGGAGAGGGACCCTAGACTAATTTTCTCAAAACAAAAATAAGTCAAAATAGACAAAAAATTTTTTGTTTATCTTTGTTTTTAATGATTTTTTTTTTTTTGAATTTTTTCAAAAAATTTATATTTTTTAGATTCATCTTGACAATATGGGCCAAAAACTAAAAATTTTTGATATAATTTTGAAAAAAAAAATTCACTAAAAATTAAAAAAAAATGTGACTTTTTTTTGTTTTTTTTTGTTTTTTGCCAAAATGAGGCATTGTTTGTCATAACCTAAAAAAATCAAAAAGTCACTATTCTATTTGAGTTACATTATCTTATTTAAATTATATTACCTCTCTATCACATCACTTCAAACCCAACTCATATTTCATAATAAGTCAAAAAGTGTACTTATTTAGAACATCCTAAACAACCCATTAGTGTTTGTTTGGCTCCAACTTTTTAACTAAAAAAGTATAAAAGATAAAATAGGTTAAATACGTTAATAAAACAAAAGATCACATCTAAATCATAATTATTTTATTTTTTCTTTCACAAAAGTTAAAAAAAAAAAAAAATGAAACCAAATAAACTTTTAATTCTAAATTAAAATAGCTAAAAAGTAGATATCAACAATGATTCATCTCACTAATTTGGGAGCACTAATGGACCGCTAATGAGGTGGAAATTCAAAAAAAAAAAAAAAAAAAAGAGCAAAACATCCTATTAGGACCCATACTATTTTAGAGCTATTAGTGCTCATATTTTTAGTGGTCTCACTCATTTTTGAAAAAAAATTAACTAAAAAAAAACTATTGCCATAGTAATGGTCGGTTGAGGGTCCCACAAATTGCATTATCCATTCAGCCAATTGGTGGAAAGAGGTGCGGCCCACTGGTGGTGGCGCAAAGCAGCATATCGGCATCAAGTTTTTTCATATATAGATATAATAGATGTATATATAGGTGCCACCCAAGTTAGCCAATAGGAAGGAAGGGTCTTCTTTTGTTTGTGTGGTGGGGTCCATTCAGATGCTTTTCTTTTCTAGCTGCTGCTGTGAGTCGCTGCATATATTTATCATATATGATATATATGCATGTCTGATGTGGACCTCACATTCACATTCAGTCACTCACACTACCTTTTCAAATATTATCTCATTGTGCACCACCAACGACTCATCTTTTACCACCAAAAAGCATTATTACAAAATAAAAGAAAATTTATATCAAAAAAAATAAAATCAAGATTTGATTATTGTAATAAAATAATTTTTAATTTTATTAATTTAAATTCTAATTTTTTATTTATTTTAAATTTAAATTATTTGTCAATTTTGTTAGATAAAATTGATGAAAAATAAATATTTTAATCATTAAATGAAAAGGATATTTTAGATATTTTATATATATCTACATTAGTTTAATAACTAAAATACTCTTTTTTCGTTAAAGTTAATGAAAATAGGTGAATTATTTAGATTAAAAACAAATCAAAAGATTAGAATTTAAATTGATAAAATTAAAAACTCAAAATTTATTTTTTTAGAAGACTCAAATTTCTAAGATTTTTTTGTAATTATCTCTAAAATAAATTAATTATTTTTTAGATTTTGTTAACTACTGTCATAAAAAATATTTACTAATAAAATATAGTCAATAAGAAACACTAAATGTCAAA